>CM070756.1:319727-922805 GCA_036346245.1 Bonia amplexicaulis | reverse complement strand
TCGGCCGCCTACCGCTCCTAGGCCCGCCAACCTCTCCCTTCGTGTTGAGAATGTCCGAGGATTTTACTTCTATAGTGGGATGTGATCTAGTAATTCATTAAATCCTATTTTACTAGGCTGGATAGCAGTGATTAAGGAATTTAGAATTGATTTAAGTTTGTTTCTAACACCGAATGATGAAACCTTACGGCTACGAGATGTGCTGACTAGGCTCGGACGGTCTGGTGTCTCGATGTGCGACACACCCATTTCTTCTTTTGTTTTTAGCGCAATTAAATATGTGTCGTTTACTCTAACTTAGCAAATACTGATATAATTTTAATTATGCTATAATTATTTATATCTTGGAAACAGTTGCATTGACTAAGGTTGACAATTGTAAATTGATGTAATATAGACTATAATCAATTAACTGTTGTAAGACAGACTGTTATATTTTTATTTGAGTTGAAGAATGCTTTAATTATAGCTTGATCAATGTGTTTGCTTGCTTGATTCATTGTATCTCTTAATCCGATATGCTTAGATTGTATTAATTTCCATATAGGAGATATGTGAATGTATTCTATTTATTTACTGCTTTTAAATTCAATTTGGCTTGATGCATAGAAAAAGCTTAAGTCACCTCATAATTTATTTATTAGCTTATTAATTAATTTTATTTAGTTTTATAATTTATTATTTAAAGTTAATTGAAACACATGGGACGTTACATCGTCACTTTGCCGATAACGTGATAAACGATTGAGAAAAGCATATATATGCCGATGCTGTAGCTTTGCATTGATTCCCTGCTTTATTCCTTTGTTCCATCACTTAGCTTTCCTTTAGGAAGGAGAAGAGCACACTTCCTCTCACCAGACACCGGAGACGAGAGCCTGATCAGACCCATCGCAGTTGGCAAGCAAGAGCCATGGCTGAGTCGCTGCTTCTTCCCGTGGTGCGTGGGGTGGCCAGCAAGGCCGCCGACGAGCTCGTCCAGAGCGTGAGCGGCATGTGGGGCGTAGACGAAGACCGCGACAAGCTGGAGCGCCAGCTGCTGGCCGTCCATCTGAAACTGATCGACGCCGAGGTGAAGAGCGAGACCGCCCCCGCCATCAAGAGGTGGATGAAGGACCTCAAGGCCGTCGCCTACGAGGCCGACGACGTCCTCGACGACTTCCAGTACGAGGCGCTGCGCCGTGAGGCCCAGATCGGCGAGTCCACCACCCGCAAGGTACTCAGCTACTTCACCCACCACAGTCCGGTTCTGTTCCGTCTTACCATGAGCTGGAAGCTGAGAAATGTCCTCAAGAAGATCGATGAGCTTGTTGTGGAGATGAACAAGTTTGGCCTGGCGGAGAACCGTGCAGAGGCGCCGCAAGTTCTTTATCGCCAGACGCACTCAGGACCGGACGAGTACCCAGAGATCTTTGGCAGAGACGACGACAAGGAGGAGGTGATCAATCTATTACTCGACCAGCGAGATCAGCAGAAGGTGCAGGTGCTGCCTATAATAGGGATGGGGGGTTTGGGCAAGACCACACTAGCGAAGATGGTGTACAACGACCGCAGGGTTCGGACGCAGTTTGAGCAGAAGATGTGACAACTTCAAAGACCTGCGGCACCTTGCGCACAGGTTGGAACTGTACAATTTGAGAAAAATAAAGAGTGGGAAAAATGCAAAGGAAGCCAATCTCCAGCAGAAGCAAAATCTAACTGAATTATTATTGTATTGGGGCCGTCAACGACGCTACATGCCTGATGATGAGATCACTAATGACGAGGAAGTGTTGGAGTCTCTTGCACCTCATAGTAATCTCCAAATTTTGGAGGTACATGGATACGGTGGCCTAGAAATATCACAATGGATGAGTGACCCTCAGAAGTTCCGGTGCCTAAGAAAGCTGTATATATCCAACTGCCCAAGATGCAAGGATCTACCTGTGGTATGGTTGTCAGTCTCTCTTGAGTATTTGAGCTTACACAACATGGGTGGCCTAAGCACATTACGTAGGAGCATTAAGGAGGAAGCTGAAGGATACAATACCCCAGTGCAAATTTTCCCAAAGTTAACGGAGATGGTCTTATGGAAGCTACCGAGCTTGGAGAGATGGGCAGAAAGAAGTCTAGGAGAGTCTAATAGCTTGGTAATGTTTCCTCAGCTCGAAAAACTAAGTATATACGATTGCCCTTTTGTTACGGGCGGGCCCGCCTCCCCCAAACCCCAACCCGGGGGGGCCCCCGCGTTCCCTTTCCCCCTCCAAAAAGGGGCCCTTTTCCCCGGGGAAAGGGGGGCCAGGCCCATTTTGTTTTGCCAAACCCCCTTTTTAAATTTTCCCTAAAGATTTCCCTCTTTGGGGCCCCCTAGATCGGTTAATCCTGGTGACTGGGCACCGCTCGGTTCCCATTGTCAACCTTTCCTGGTAAAGCTGGACTTCGTGGTGGCATTCCATGCCATTAGGAAACGGGCGTAAGTCGGTCCAGCGTCGCCTTAGGCCGGACTTCAAGGGTCCTTCACCCACCTTAGGACCGCCTCCTTCTGCGGGCCGCGCTTTATACCCCCTTTGCCGCCAGCCTTGGCGTCCATCGGGCCCGTCGACGTAAAGGGCCTTCGCAGCTTGCCGGCACCCCGACCACGGAAAGACTCCGGTTGATCTCTGCCCTTTTAGGTTCAATTTAAGGAAGGGGAAAGGTGGTGTGGTATACTAACTTCGGATTTACCATTGCCTCACCATGCTTGCATTCAATGCGGTGAGAATTGATTTGCATTTCATCATCTTTATGCACGGTTTCTAGGAGGGCCTCAGTTAAATGTTAAAACTGGCCCTTTAAAGACCGGGCCCACTTACCAGAAAAAAATAGCCCCTCAAGCTAAACCACTAGTAAATACAAACACCAGGACATCAAAGATTTGGTTATAATAATTTAAACCTTCATTTTTGGAAAATGATACGTTATGGACTACCCATCTTTTTTGAGCTTATTTATTTTATGTTAAAATCCATGGTTTCCAGCCTCTGTATGATGCTCCCTTAAAATAGAAATTTAAAGACCAACTTAAATCAAGGAGAACCTGAAACTTGGTTTTATAAGAGCCTAGAAATCCAATTTTTCTCAATGATTATCCAGAGTATTTGTGTAAAAACAAACAAATTAATCAGGCCACTTTAAAAAATATTTCAAAAGTTAAAGACTAACCCGCTTATTTTTAAATAACCAAAAATAAAAAAGAATTTAAGATATTTGAACCTCGAAAGCCAGCACAACCAATTTCAAAATTAACAGCAATTTTATATTTAAGATTTTCATAATTTGGTTATAACTTTTCCGTTGATCCCAAATGACCTTTTCAACAAATGATAAAATTATTTACCGCAATGAAGAATCGTTATTATTAAATAAAAAGGCATTACCCATTTGCAAATATTTTCCCAGGGAAATTCAACAATATTTGCGGTTTCAAAGCAGTAATTAGGGTAATGGACCAATACATTGGTTAATCCCAAATGTTTTTCCGCAAACTTCTTTCAGTCAAATTTGGCTTCCATCCGAGAAGGAGAGCCTAATCATGTGATGAAAACGCTTGCAACGATGCCACGGCGTTCTCTGTCGTATGGTTCTCGTATCAATGACTTCATATTCCGTCTTATAGATTGCGGTATGCTCTGCGTAACTGGTTCATTTTAACCTAAGCACTTCTTAGAAGAATTCCCTTGCACGCTAACTTTCATGGAAGATGAACACCCATTTATCGGGAATGGTAAGGGGTTGGAGTACTGAGACCTTGAGAGATCCATTGGCACGAAGTGATGACTGAGTCAGCAGGCCATGTGACAGCCTACACCACATCATTTGCGAAGGTCCACTATCTACTTGCAGTTCATGCTGTGTCATGAGTCTTTCTGAATAGATGGTTATGGATTCGCTTGCAGAAAACAGATCATTACTGCTATCTTCAGACAAAAGTATGTAAAGAAAGCAAGGGGTTGTGTTCTTATAACTCATATTACTCAATTATCTGTTGCGTACTTTTCAAGGTGCCGTTGCACTCAGTTGTACTTTTTTGGCATGGATCCTCATTGTCACATGTACTTTGAAGATCTTTAAGACGGACTCAATGAGAGCACACCGTACTATGGCACAGTATGCAATGAGTTATCATTTTCTCAGCTTGGATCAACTTGGATGGCTAACAGGTATAACTAAGACCATATAGCATCGTAACCGTCTGAGAGAGTGCAAGGGTTGACGGCATATGGCATTATGGGTTGGCAAGCCTAGGACCCAGCTCAATGTAGACTCTTGGCTTACTAGCATGGCCTGGAGGTGGGCAGGATGTACGATGTGGGTGGCAAAGGCATTGCATGGCAGACGCCGGTAACTACTACAAGAGGGTATCTCATCTTGCTTAGTGGGTCATGTGATGTGGTGCACGAGTTATGTGTACACACCCACAGTTTACCATTGTGTGACTAATCGGTAGTGCCAGCTACAGTTTTTGGGAAGCACTACATATAAGCCATTGTTCCAGTCTAATATCACTGACAGTTTGCTTAAGTTGCTTTGCTGAATTTGGAGGTGTACTTGCCCTTTGCAGTTACTCCACCAGCGTCTCTCAGGATGTTAACAAGTTCTTCATTGTTGAGTTTCTCGGCAATAGCAAGAGCGGTCTCTCCAGATCTATTAACTGCATTGATGTCAATCCCCCTGAACTGATAGTAGAGTCTGCACTATCTGTAAGGAATTACACATTTATTGGCCTAGATGCAAAGGTCGAAAATATGAACCAGAAAATTCTTAAAAGTTAGGTACAAACAATTTTAAGAGCCAGCAACATTCTTGTCCAAACTGCTCACAACTTCATGCTATTATTAAGTTTCAAGGAAATATGCCTCTTTATAATGTTGATATATAAAATTGTTTTGAATTTTTTTGGGAAAAAACATTATTGCCATTCTACGCAAAGCATGGCATTTACAGCAAATTAACTGATGAGCTGTATGCTAAAAGTTATACTGACCAAAATTAGGTTCTGTGAGTAATAAGACAGGATAGAAAATGATTGCAAAACAATATAACTGAAAGAAGGTAAATATATAAAAGATAATTCCCAATATGCAATTACCTACAATGATATTGCCCTTCCGAGTTGCAACATGCAATGGTCTGTTCCCCTTGTTGTCTTCCAAGGGGATAACTGAGAAATCACTAAATCAGGCTTCGACAAGTCAACCACAATTTCAGCATTTTGTCCTTTTGAAGCCATATGTAGTGCTGTTTGCCCCTTCTTGTCTGTTCTTAAACCAATACCTGAATCCTTATTTAACAACGATCTTACAACTTCCACATGACCCATTCTTGCTGCTGAATCTTGCTGCTGAATGCAAAACTGTCTTCCCATTATTTCTTGCAATTTTGGCAAGGCTAGCATCAGTTTCAGTAGAAGATTGACAATATCAATGTGACCTCTTGTGCTGCCTCATGTGCCTCTCCTACATCATCATCATGATCGATAGGTTTGTTTCTCGCCCCGTTCTTAAGGTAGTCTTGCATCTCTCTCATGATGGATGTGGTTGTCTTGGAGCATTTCTCTACATCTCCAAAGCCACCAGCAAGATGTTTAAGCCTCTTGATTCCCGAAGAAACTCTCACTTCACAAAGCTTGCATTCGACTTTATATTTGTTGCCCAAATCTGACAAAAAATCATACTTCCACCCAGGATCTTTGGACTTTGCCTTCTGTTTAGGATCTTTAGCTGGATCATAGTGCTCAGAATGCTCTCCAGCCTCAAGATTGTCAACACCGCGGCAGTCGCGGCATTGCCTTCTTGCTCTGCCATCAGTCCTTGAAGACATCAACATGAATCAATTCAATGATACCATAACTCCTTAAATAAAAACAAATGTGGCCTGTGGGACTAACAGTAGCAGTATTCTTCTCTGGATTCTGGATAACACCATAACTGATAAGTGATAACTCCTTAAATAAAAACCTATTGCATAACAATTACTAGGCTAACTATGAGAAATCTTGAATTCTTGACAAATTGCAGCTACAGCCTAATGGAGTTAAATTTGTTTTACTGTTGGAGATTCCACTATCCTGATGTACAATTATTGGCGGAATTACGACAGCTATGGATGATGCCTCGCCTAGGTATATTATTGTCTTCAAAGTTTGCCAAGCAACCGAATGTTTTCCTATTTTATATTGTAGAACTATTCCTTAAACAGGCTACTCCTTAACCGGCTTTGAGTTATATGTTGAAGAGGGGTCTAAAACAAATGAAAGATTCAATAAAATAGCATCGCAGTTCTCAGAAGGCAGGCACAACTAAAGAGAGAGAACCTAGAACACCTGAAATCAATCCCTTGCTAATCTTGCTAGATGAAGCAACTAAAAGGAAAAGTGAGGGCTTGCAGTGTATGCCACTTAGAATGTTGTTGGGGCGGACCTCCATCTCCGGCTCCGGTAAGATCGAAAGCCACCTCCGGAGGCACATGAGGGCCCTGTACGCCGAAAGTCTAGTAGGATTGACCTCTTCAGGTTTGATGGTCTATGGAACGAGCTAGATGGTGTTTGTTGAGATAATGCTCTTCTTGTCTTTTGGAGTCGAGACTCGAGGTTGGCATGGGTCCCCTTCCAGCTCAAATTTAGAGCGACTTTTTGATCGATCCAATATGCTTTACAATTTTCGGAGCAGATTAACAACTAAAACTTCATGACATTTGATGAGAACACGGGGCAAAATGACAGTGATCTGTAGTGCACGCCCTCAAATTAATTCATGCAGGAAAGAAGAAACATGATGAGATGATAGAATTTGCAGCATGGAGAAAAACGCGTCCCTCCCCTTCGCCCGCCCGCCCGTTCCTCTGCGCTTCGTCCTCCGCTGCGAGCGACAGATATTTTGTTCGCTTCGCCTCCGCCTCCGCCTCTCCCGTTGCGCGCGCACGAGCAGGAAGCTACGAACTGCCTCCAAAACCATCCTGGTCAAGAAAGTGAGATAAGGCGAGGCGTCTTCTCCTTTCGATTCGCGAAATGTTTCCCTGTTCGTTCTGTGGATTTGCCTTGGTTGATTTTGCTCAGGGGCCTCAATCGTCGGACCGAGATCGACGAGGCCGCTCAATCTGGTGACTGAGCCCTCGGATCCATTCGTGAGATGTTCTTGTTTTTCCATGGATTTTAGCCGTCAATTATTACAGATTTTAGCCGCATTTGTTTTGCTGTTAGAATCCTGTACGGTTTGTCTTCCTTGCCACTCGAATGAAGGTTGTGGGCTGGCCGTTTCAGGCATCTGGGGCATCCACTTCTAGCAGCGCGGTGGAGGCGGGTGCAGAGGTCCGAATCGTACAGCACCAACATGACACAAGCTATGGGAAATGGGAGCAGGCACAGAGAAAAAAATCACAGCTTGCATGACTGATTGAGCGTCACTTGTAAGGATAGATGTTAGCTGTTTGAGTACTTGTTGGGTTTAGGTGGATGGACTAGTCGCTGCCTTAGTGAACCCTTTCAAAGATGGGAAATGGAAAATGGCCTAACCTCATATAGATGTCAAGTGTTGAGCCCAGCTATTAGTGTGATTAGTACCATCCATTTGAAACAAACTCTTGTTCTCCATACTAATTTGACATTTTTATGAATTTTTTCTTTATTCCTCTTTATGGACTTGTAGCCACGATTCATTCGTCTAAGCTTTCTGCATTTCTTACGTCCCCCTTCTCTGGGTGTGTTAACAACTGGCCTTGCGGAGGGTGCTAGCTCCATTACATGTAGTTTTGTTCCTCAACTGGAAGTATTCCCAGCTGCTGCTATTACGTTGTGCTTGCCCATGTTGGATTGGATGAAGTAATCCTGCTCCTGAAGAAATTTTCCATGGTTAGCTGTCCTCAGTTATGGCGCGCATGGCGGATACCCATTATGGCACTACCCTGTTTTCGGTTTTCAGTTTCTAAGTTCTGCAATTTTCAGTTTTGCAGTTTTCAGTTTCTAAGTTCTGCAGTTTTCGTTTCTAAGTTTTCGGTTTTCACTTCTAAAGTTCAGATTGTAATCTCTTTAAATAGTTGAATCAAGGATAAAAAAAAGTATGTTGTTTTCTCAGCACCAAACGCTTGTGTCGATCCTAATTTTTTCAATTCCGAGAGGTTGTTTTTGTGCGTGTCTGCGTGATTCGTGAGTGAGTTCGCCGGGACACGGCTGACAAGTGGTATCAGAGCATCATGTCGGCTCACGTGTGCGGCGTCACGAACTCCTCCTCCGCGCAGCGCCCAATCACCCTCCTCTTCCTCGCGTCGTGGCGGGAACCGTGATGTCGATGGCATGAGGTCGTTGTCCGGGAGGTGGTCGAGGCCGGTGGTCCAATGACCTACCCCAAGCTCACGCGCACAAATTACACCGATTAGGCGGTGTTGATGCGAGTGAATCTACAAGCGCAAGGCACGTGGGATGCGGTGTCAACCGGCAACACCTCATACCGCACCGACCGCCAAACCAACTCCGCTATCCTCCGAGGTACCACCGGAGATGCTCGGCCGATCGCCGACAAGGTGTACCGCGAAGAGGCTGGGACGCCCTCGAGCAAGCGTTTGGGGCCGGCGTTCGTGGCGAGGCCGGAAGGCTGCGACAAGCGTTGAAGCACTAAGGTTCAAGGACGGCGAATCAATCAAGACTTCGAGCTCGAATGCAGGGTTGGTGAGCGATCTCGGCCTTCGACGGCGTGATCTCGAGAGGAGAAGATGGTTCGCAGTTCCTACGCCGTCCCTAAGAGGTCTTGCTAAATCGATGTCTCGATTGAGACGTTGGTTGATTTGAGCACCTTGACAATCGAGGATCTCTCCGATCGGTGGCTGGCGGCGAGGATCCTGGCGGCTAACAAAGCGATGCGCCGGCAGCGATCAAGCACTTCAAGGCTGGGGTAGAGGTGGAGACCGGTTGCAAACTGCGCATGCTGAGGACTGACTGCGGTGATGAATTCACCTCGGTGGAGTTCGGCCTCTACAGGATTGTGGCTGCTGGTTTCTTTTTTTTCTTCTTTTTGGTGCCTGTGGGTGTGTTGTGGGGGGTACCACAGCCCAGACATACCACATTCCAGGTAACTATGGGCCACGGCTGTGTTTGGGGAGTGGGCAAAGGAGACCTTTACGAATCTTTTAGTTTATTCAGATTTAATTTCCATAGTATCATTTAAAAACTAAAATGGTAACATATTCATATTTAAAGAGCATTGATTAGTATATAATATTAACCAGGAGGGTAAAATTATACATCAACAAAGATTTCACTGTCAAAGCTAAGAAACACATAATATAACTGAGGAAAGAACTAACATACAGAAAGAGCGGAAGAAGCACTGCCACTAAGAAGTTGTTGGGCTCTTTCGGTGGTGTTCAGTTCGGCTTATTTTTGGTGATTTATAGCTGAAAATACTGTAGTTGATTGAAAAACAGCATGTGGTGACGATGTGTTTATTCAACATAATTAAATTTAAAAATTGAAAAATATAAAAATTTATTAGCCCATCATAGACAACGCAAACGAATACGGAAAAAAAAAGGAACCAGCAAAAAAGCTCAAAAAAGCCAAAAATTCAGAAAAAGACGAAATTATGAATGGTGCAAAAATAAGTCAGAAGCCAGAAACTCAAGCCATATTGAGCGGTGCCAATTCAATTACTGAAACTAGAACCTCAGGGCTTGGCAATCTTTGGTTCAGATAAGCATCATTCAATCTTGGTGGTTGTGCGCGTTTGAATCCACGGACGCAATGCCATCATTTATAGCATAAAAATTAATGCCATCGTCTTTTATGACAACCAACTGCCAAAAGTTATGATACCATTATTTTGTAGTACTTGGTCCATGCGATTGATATACCCCAAACGAGTCATCAGAGAATCAGGAATAACCTGTCACCGGTGCTAAAAAATAAAAGAACGAAATACAGATGACAAAACAGGAGTAAGAAAAAAAAAAGAGAAAGGACAACATATTAACCATGTTGCGAGGAATGGCCCCTGCGGGTTGAAGTTGTGATAGTTGGATTTGATGGTTGAGAATTGAAAACCTTGGTTGTGCTGAGTTCCCTGGCTGAGTTCTTCCACTGACATTATTTGCCCCTTCTGGTGCAAGTGGTTAAAGGCACCTGATTAAGCCAGAGAGAAGTTAAATATCGAGATGTCTCAGGTACCCTAACTAGACCTGATGAACTAGAGTTCCGCCAATGTTAAACGCAAAGACAGTCAAATAATGATGTTCATAGTTTGCATACTAAAGCAAAACATAAACTAGAGTATTATTCGAGCGCTTCATTTTTAGTAGCCTGAAATACTTACTAGCTATTTTCGTCCATAATTAGCAAGAGGTGTTTTTTTAAGGAGATAGAGATAGAGTTGTATTAGGAGATAGAGTTTGGATTCTATTCCATATATGTCTTATCTCTATATGGCATATCTCTTGTACTCTCCTATATATATGACCCTTGGGTCTCATATCATCACACACAATATTCATAACATGGTATCGAGCTTAGGTTAAAACCTAACCTCGATCTACTTCCATCTCTGCGCCCACGGGAGGATAGATCTCTCCGGTGGCGGCCACCTTGTTGGTTGCACTGCGCCTCCTCGTCTCCGGTGAAGAACAATCGAGCGGCCGTCCGTCGACGCCGTCCCCGTGCTCGGTCCCCGAAACTACTCAAGAAGAAAGCAAGACATCGGCGGCGGCGTCGGCGGCGTCTCACGAAGATTGATTCGGACGCCGCCTCGGGAGGAGCCGATGATGCGGCCGCGTCCACCGGTGGCGACGAGCTCGAACTTCTCCGCCGAGATAAACCGGTCCGCCCGCCCTCCGACCCGCCTCAATCGGCTCGCGGCGGGGTCTGGCGATCTGCCGCCGCGCGCCATCGCACATCCGCATGACCATGTTCTTCGCCCGCTGTCGCAGCGCCACCATGCACTACCGCTTTCATGGTCGGCCACTCATCGCCGTGCTGCTGCGGCTTGACCTCGTCGTCGCGCCCATCTACATCACCAAGATCGCCCGCCTCCTCGCGGCTTCCTCTCTTTCGCCTCGGTGGCGCTCACTCTGTCTGTCCCCATCGGGTCGGCCTCCTCCTCGGCGACCTCGGTGCGCGCCCGTTCCGGCCCCGCAAGCCTCTCCTCGGCCTCGTCCGCCGTGGCCTTCGGCCTCCCGCCTCCGCCTCGTCGCCGGCGGCTTGAAGTCGCGGCGCACCGTCTCGTGCCATTCGCCGCGCTCGATGCCGCCGCCTTCGCACGAATAACGACGACACCTCACGACGGCTCAGACGCGCCGAGGCGGCGGTGGCGTCTCTGTGGCGATCCTCCTCACGAGATCCCGTGATGAGCACCGCCTCCACCTTCTTCTTCATCCGGCGCCTACTTTGTGGTGCCGCCTCTGCGACGAGGGCACCATCTCCCAGGCCTCAGCCTCCGAGCCTCTTCACGGTTCCTCCTCCTCACCGTCCTCGCCTGCCGCCTCCCTTGCCTTCTCCTCCTCCATCCCCAAACCCATGGCTTTGGTTTTGATACAGTTCTTTATCTATCGCTTCTTGCATGTGGATGATCTATATAATCTCGGGATTTCTTGTAGCGCATCGTGATTTTTCTAGTATATGTGTTTAGTGAGTCGGTCTTATTTTTCTTTAAGTCTTCCGTGCGTCCATTTAAATCCGTAGTCTCTATTTTTAGTTCGTCTCAAGCAAATGCGAGTCCACAAATTTATTGTCATCATAGAAGTGTAGAATTTTATTTTGCATGGCGGCAGCTGCATTCTATTCTTTGACGAGCTTTTAACGCCGGCGCTTCTTCGCAGCTTGCGCCCATTGCGCTTCTTGTGCCTTCTTGTGCACGCAGCATCTCGAAGTTTCGATCTGCGCCGTCATGCTTCTATCTATTCCTATTCAACTTGATTTGACAGTTTATTCCAAGGTCGCACGCAAGCAGCGACATCATAAAGACTCGGACTTTGGATTTATCTTGTTTTAATATTAACTCCTTTTTCAAATGCAATGCTATTGCATATGCCTTGCATTTGAGGGGTGTTAAGGAGATAGAGATAGAGTTGTATTAAGAGATAAAGATAGAGTTGTATTAGGAGATAGAGTTTGATTCTATTCCATATGCCTTATCTCTATATGGCATATCTCTTATACTCTCTATATATATGGCCCTTTGGGTCTCATATCAATACACACACAATATTCATAACATGGTATCTCCTCGACGCCGACGACGACGACCTCGACCGATCCGCCATTGTCGCTCCGTCGGATCACGCCTGCACCGCCGGACGGGGATCGCGAGGTCTGCTGCGCATCTCGTGGCCGCTCTGCTGTGCGTGTGCTCTCCTCGTCACCACAGGCGTCCCTGCTCGTCCCGCCATCGCCTCGTCCTCTTCCTCACCGTGCTCCGCGTCGCAACCCCAACCCGGCGACGACGATCGGCGACGAGGGATCCCGACGGCGGTGTCGTTCGACTCGCCACCGCCCCGCACGCCGACAACGGACCAATGCGGACGCCTTCGCCTCGCCTCGCCGCCGGCCTCATGGCGCCGCCGACGGCCGACGACCAACCGGCGCTGGCGCCGTCTTCGTCGTCTTCGCTTGTCGCGCTGGGCCGCCATCAAGGCCCGACTCCCGCCGTCCGGTATGCCGACTTCAAGAATCGACGCGCGGAGGGCGGCGGCCTGTGCCGTGTGTGCCTAGGCTCGCTCGAGCGCGGCACCGCATCCACGAGTGGGCATCACTCGCTTCTCCAACAAGGTGGCGGCTGCCGCAGTAGCGATCTCACGTCCCTCGTGTCAGCCGCCGCTGCCCCGCCGTCCTCCGCGCCGTCGTCCACGTCCTCATCCGGTCGTCATTCGGTAAGCGACGCCTTATCTCGGCCGGGCCCGCGCCGCCATCGTCGAGCTGGGCGCGCTCGCCGTAGCGGCGGCTGCCTCGCCTCATGCGTTGCCTCCTCCTCGCGGCCTCCGGCTCTGGCGCTACCTCTCATGGCCTCGCCTCCGCCTCCTCGCGGCCTCCTCCTCGGCTCCCATGCCTCGGGCCTCCTCCTCATGCCTCCGGCCGCCCTCCTTCTCGGCTCGGCCTCGGTCTTCCGGCCGCCGTTTCCTCGCCTCCGGCCCGGCGTAGCCGCTGTCCGCCCAGCCTCCTCCTCCTGCCTCAGCCGCCTCACCCGTGCCGCCCGGCCTCCACCTCCTGCCGCCTCGCCCGGTCCGCTCCTCCAGACCGTCGCACGTGCCGCTCCTCCTCCGCGCCTCGCCGGCGGCATCGAAGCTCACTGGGAACCCTAGTTCGGTTCCCCGCCTGTGAGCCCCTTTAATAGTTGGGTGGGCCGGCCCAACAAGAAAAAAAGGCCTCTCCAAGTCCTCACCGGCGTCTCATGATCGGCATCGCGCCGCCGTCCCTTCTTCCTCGCCGCCGCTGCTCGCCGCCATGCCGGAGACCCCGTGCTGGCTCGTCCTCCAACGCCATCATGGACCTCATCGAGGAGGAGATGACCGCCGACGAGGACACTTTCGCCGCATCTCTTTACTATGCTCGCCGCGCTCGTGGTCGTCTTCCTCGGCCTCGTCTCCGCCTCCCGGGGCCACCGGCGTCTGCCTTCTTCCGGCCGGTCCCGCTGCTCGCCGAGCTTGTCCGACCACCGCCGCCTGCCGTCCTCGTCCGGATCGGCTTCCTTCTTTGTCGATCGTCGGCGATTCCGCTCGACTCCACTGTCGCTCTACCGACTCTCGGTCGTCGAGGTCGGTCGTTGCCGACCCCGCTCGACTCCACTGCCGACCATCACCGTGCTCACGCGCCGCGGCTCGCCCGAGCCCGCCAGATCCGGCCGCCCGGCCTCCCCATCGTCTCTCTGCTGTGCCGCTGGCAGCGCGCCCCGCATGGCTCTGCAGTGCTGCCGCCGCCGGCTCGGCCGCCGCCGTCGGCCTCTTCGCCGATCCGGCCTCCCCACCGCCGCCGGACACCGCCTCCGCTCCTCCCAACCGGAGCTCCTCGCGTTGCGCCTCGCGTCATTGCTCTCATGGCCATGCCACCTTGGCCGACCTCCGCCTCCTCCCGGCCGCCGTCTTGGCGTTATTTTTCTCGTGAGTCTTCGTTGCGTCCATCCAAATCCGTAGTCTCTAATCTCTAGTTCGTCCAAAGCCGTGCGAGTCCACAAATTTATTGTCATCATAGAAGTGTAGGAATTTTATTTTGCATGACAAGTGCCGCCTATTCTTTGACGAGCTTGTAAAGCCGCCACGCTTCTTCGCAGACTGCGCTCTGTTGCGCTTCTTACGCCTCGTGCGTCCGTCGCCGCCGTCTCGAGCTTCGATCTGCGCCAGTCATGCTTCTATCTATTCCTCTTCGGCTTGATTTGACAGTTTATTCCAAGACTGCACGCAACGACGACATCATCAAGACTCGAATTTCGGATTTTTCTTGTTTTAGTGTTAACTCCTTTTTCAAATGCAATGCTATTGCATCGCGCCTGCATTTGAGGTGTTAAGGAGATAGAGATAGATTTGTATTAGGAGATAGAGTTTGGATTCTATTCCATATATGTCTTATCTCTATATGGCATATCTCTTGTCTCTCCATATATATAACCCTTGGGTCTCATATCAATACACACACAATATTCATAACAGTTTTCACCCCTTCCAAGGATTAATATCATAGGTGCGTGCCTAAGGAGGAAGACAAAAGGGGATGAAAGAGTGTCGTAGCTAGTAAAGGAGATGGTAATGTTGTGGTAATCTCTACTACTTGAAAATATAAGATGGTAATGTTGTGAGTTACAATGGAAGAGACAAGATGCATGAAGGAGCATTATACGCACCTCCATCAGTTGAGAGTCAAGCAAGAGGGGAGGAGCTCTTCAAAAAGCCACAAGTAACAGTCAAAAGCCATAAATCACAGTAAAAAAGAGTAGGCTCTTTGTCGGGTTCTACTGCTGGAATTATTTTCCATGGAACGGAAGAGACCAAGTGAAAATACTCCCCACCTTCTCTGGAACGTCTTTGCAGATCGGGGCAGTCACCTATTACTAGGTTTTTGAGGGTCGGGAGCCGCTGGAGGAGACCCTCCGGGAATTTCTCCATCCCTGGACACTCCCAAACATACAATCCCTCAAGAGAAGTGAGACCATCCATCCCATCAGGCAATGTTTTCAGGCCACTGCAGTCCTGCATATCGAGCGCCCTCAGCTTTGCCAGATTTCCGAGGTTTGACGGCAACGCCACCAAACTTTCGCAGTTCCACATCTCCAATATCTCAAGGGATGTGGGCAGCTTCGGAATCTCGAGCAAACTGTCACAGTAACTAATATCTAACGACTGCAGCTGGGGCAGCGGAATGATTTCCTCGGATGATGAACACTTCCCCTCCAGTTTGGCACAATTCGAAATACTCAGAGAGCGGAGGCGAACCAAGCATTCGAGCTCATCCACTGGCCAGCAGACAAGCTCGTTGCATCCGTCAATGTTCAGTTCCTCCACAAAGGCGAAGCACTCCGAAAGCCCAAGATGCGGCTTTGACAGACTACCATTTAGTCTCAAACTCCAAAGGTTTTCTAGAGCAGTTTGGCTTTGGTTTTGCTGGTCTTGTACCGTGTATTCGAGCTCGGACAATGTTGTTAGATGTGCGAGTGAACTGATTGGAAGGCTGCAGCATCCTTCTATAGCCAGGTTTTTTAGAACTGGGCTCACTGGAACACTCGCAAGTTTCGGGCAATCGCGTATTCTTAGTTTTTCGAGCTGAGGAAACATTACCAAGCTATTAGGCTCTCCTAGACTTCTTTCTGCCCATCTCTCCAAGTTTGGTAGCTCACTTAAGACCATCACCGTTAACTTTGGGAAAACTTGCACTGGGGTATTGTATCCTTCAGCTTCCACATTAATGCTCCTGCATAATGTGCTTAGGCTACCCATGTTGCGTAAGCTCAAATACTCAAGAGAGACTGACAACCATACCACATGTAGATCCTTCAGTCTTGGGCAGTTGCATATATACAGCCTTCTTAGGCACCGGAACTTCTGAGGGTCACTCATCCATTGTGATATTTCTACGCCACCGTATCCATGTACCTCCAAAATTTGGAGCTCACTATGAGGTGCAAGAGACTCCAACACTTCTTCGTCATTACTGATCTCATCTTCAGGCATGTAGCTTTGTTCACGACCCCAAGACAAAAATAATTCAGTTAGATTTTGCTTCTGCTGGAGATTGGCTTCCTTTGCATTTTGCCCACTCTTTATTTTTCTCAAATTGTATAGTTCCAACCTGTGGGCAAGGTGCCGCAGGTCTTTGAGCTCCTCGATTCCACGACCAACTTCAGTGCCCACAACAAATGTTGTTAGTGTGCGAAGATTGTTCAACAGTCTGACATTTGGTGGCATATGTTCCAAACTACGACATCCAAAAAGATAAAGGTGCAAGAGCTTCCTCAAAGATCTCATATCTTCCGGTAAATATTTTAGATATCTGCAACCATTGAGCCTCAGCGATTGTAAGTTATACATCACACATACTGAATTTGGCAATCTAACAATGTCAGACTCAGAAAGGTCGAGATATCGTAAATGTTTTGCATTTATGACCTTGCTATGGATAATAGAAGGATTCTTGCAGCACAACACTCTCAGTTTGAACCCCTTACAATGCTTGTGTGATGTTATTGGCTCTAACAAAGTGCGGAGAGATGCCCTGCCTTTCAGCACACCACTGTTTTCTTTCAATTCATCAATTAACTCATGCATGTGACGGACATCTTTTATAGATGCTTTCTGCTGAATTAACTCTTCTATTGTTGCACAGTCGTCTGTGACATGTTTTGCTAGGTCATGCATTAAATCATGCATTTTACAAATGATTGACTCGTATGATGGGCCACGGGGGAAATGAGGTTTCTTCAGTTTCACATCTTGGAGGAAGGATCTCCAAACCAAATCATGGAAAATGAGTTCTCCTTTCTGTGCCAAATTCATTGTTCCTCTTCTTGAATAAAACCATTTGCCATCCATAGTTGGATCAACTCGTCCTTGTCCATCTCATAGTCCTTCGGGAAAACTGCACAAAAGGCAAAGCATTGCTTCGTTTCAGATGATAGGTGCCTGTAGCTCAATTTTAGTATGGACAAGATCTCATCTTTGCCTCTGTCAGTATCCCCAACGTTGATTTCTTCGATGGCCTCCCATTCCTGCACTTGCTGCTTTGAACTCATCAAGCCACCCATTGTCTTCAGAGCAAGAGGCAGACCCTTGCATTTCTCGACAATACGTTCGCCGATGATGACCAATTCTTCTTTCTCTTCTACCCTTTGCTAAATGCTTTCTTGGAGAACAGTTCCCATGAATCACCTTTATTCAAACATGATGGTTGATGGGGTTGAAGTGTGCCCATTATAGAGGCCACTTGCTGGCTTCGACTTGTGACGACTATAACGCTTCCTGGTCCACAATCAGAACACAGCAGTGGCTTGAGGTTGTCCTCCCACTTTCGCTCAGAAACCTTTTCCTGCCAATGGCATCTAGCAGTTGTTTGCGCAACTGCTCGATGGTGTCGGATGGTCCGCATGTTCCACCTTTAGCCAATTCAATGATGGATTTCACAAGAGGACAAGCATCAAAGTTTTCCGACACACAGTGCCACATCTTCAGCTCAAAGTGCGTCTCAACCCTGCTGTCGTTGTACACCATCTTCGCTAGTGTGGTCTTGCCCAAACCCCCCATCCCTATTATAGGCAGCACCTGCACCTTCTGCTGATCTCGCTGGTCGAGCAGCAGCTTGATCACCACCTCCTTGTCGTCGTCTCTGCCAAAGATCTCTGAGTACTCGTCCAGTCCAGAGTGCGTCTGGCGATAAAGAACTTGCGGCACTTCTGCACGGTTCTCCGACAGTCCAGACGTGTTCATCTCCACAACAAGCTCGTTGATCTTCTTGAGGACATTTCTCAGCTTCCAGCTCATAGTAAGACGGAACACAATTGGGCTGTGGTGGGTGAAGTAGCTGAGTACCTTGCGGGTGGTGGACCCGCCGATCTGGGCCTCACGGCGCAGCGCCTCGTACTGGAAGTCGTCGAGGACGTCGTCGGCCTCGTAGGCAACGGCCTTGAGGTCCTTCATCCACCTCTTGACGGCGGGATCGGTCTCGCTCTTCACCTCGGCGTCGCCCAGTTTGCGATGGACGGCCAGCAGGTGGCGCTCCAGCTTGCCGCGGTCTTCGTCGACGCCCCACATGCCGGTCACGCTCTGGACGAGCGCGTCGGCGGCCTTGCCGGCCACCCCACGCACCACGGGAAGAAGCAGCGACTCAGCCGTGCCTCTCTTTCAGGCTACCAGCTAGCTGTTCAAAGGAAAGGAAGGAGGGAGCAGGTCGATATGTTTTGGTCGTCAGCGTCAACTATCAATTTAAAACTCATGATTTCACTCTCTTTTGCGCCAATAATGCAATGCGTGTGGGCACTAGTGCCAGGCTGCCAGCAGCTGTGTAGGATATATTATTATTGTTCAATCCATCGGTTTCCTGGCACTTTCGTAGTGGCATCCACAATGTATAAAAATAGAAGATCTTAAAGCACCTTAAGGTCGACCTTATACATTACAAGGGTGACCTTAAGCATACCATAAGTAAAAAAAACTTAAGACCAGTTCTCAAGCTAAAGACCTGACCATAAGCATTAAAATACAATTTTTCTTTATCTGCCAAGTGGGACCATCTTAAAGCATCTTGGGTTATATACATTAAGGGAGTGTCTATACAACATGTGACTATTTTTGGAGGTAAAAACAATCAGATTTTAGAACGTTGGATGGTGATCTAACGCTCCAGATCTTTTTTTTTTGAGGGGTGCTTATATTTGATTTTTTTTGGATGGAGTGCTTATATGAGTGGATCCATTGGATAGAGATCCAACGTCTCTAGATCATCTGACTGTTTTTACCTTCAAAAATAGTCGAATATTGTATAGCATTTCTCATACATTAAAGCATCAGTCTTAAGGTTTAGATGTGACCCATCTTAAGACCCCTTGGGTTATATACACTGTGGATGCCCTTAGACAGAGATTTCCAACTCTTTTGCAATGATTTATGCCCAAAGGAGTATTTGTGTAAATAAAACAAACTATAAATTAATCAGCCACTTTAAAAAAATTATCTGAATAAACCGTTTCAAAATAGTAGTATAAAAGCCATCTCGTTTATTAGTTTAAATAAACCATAAAACATAAACAAAAAAGAATTTACCCGATATGTCCCGTGACCTCATCAGAAAGGAAAAGACGCTGTACGGAACTGACACGGCAATGCTTTTGGGATATTCAACAAGCAACTATATATGTCCATATTACTCCGTTCTATAACTTGTGTCAGTGTTATAACGATATCAGGACATTTCTTTTCCGCAGAAATGTCACCTTTTCTATACAAAACTAGGAGCTGATAATACTCTTACCAGACAGATCGAGAGAATCAGAGAATTAATTATTAAAGGGTTCAAGAAATGGCACGTTACAATCCTTGCAAATATTTTACTCCCAGGTGAAAAGTTCAATATTTTCAATATTTGCAGGTTTCATGATTAGCCAGTAATCATCAGCGGTGAATGGACACCACATTAGACCCTTAACAACATGATTTATGATCTTCGCCAAAACATGCTCTCTGCTCCTTGCAGCGCTCCCTGGGAGTAAATTTGCAGGGCCTTTCCAGTCCGATCTCGAAGGAGGAGGTGTGGGACGCACTTCAAATCATGTTGGATGAGAAATCGCCTGGCACAGATGGCTTCACCGGCGCTTTCTTCAGATCGTCATGGTCTCTCATCAAGTCCGACCTCATGCTGACCATCCACGCGTTCTTTATACGATATGGCTGGGAGTGATGGTAGCTACTGTGGTTACATGGATTGTTGAACCTCATATGGCATCCTTCTCTAGAAATAGAATGTCCCTTGCACTGCTGTAAATTCATTTTCATGGAAAATAAACCACCCATTTTTACTGCAGGAGAATCCGAGTAAGGCGGTTGGTGTAGAATCGCATGTAACCTCATTGAAAGAAGTTAAAGTTGCAGATAGTAATGATGGGACCCTTGGAGCTCAGTCCTCACCACCAGAGGATGATGACGAAGCACAAGGTGACAACTCTACTTTGCAAGTTCCCATTGCTGAGTTTCTCATCTAAATCCGAAGCTTCTGCTATTCTATCTAGTATTTGGTAAATGGTATGTGATTAGTCTAACTGTTGTCTTTGAAATGGATATTTTCAGCAGCTGCAAAGAAGAAAAAGAAGAAAAGCAAGTCCAAGTGGGTTCGCTATTCAATTAATACTCATGTTTAGTTTATCTGTTTTACTTTTACGGCGTGCCTCGTGTCTTCTTTAGGAAGAAGGATCCTCTTCAGCAGACAGATCCTCCGTCAATCCCTGTTGATGAGCTTTTCCCTTAAGGAGAGTGTGACACCTCCACCTATGTTGGCACATGTATATGTGCATATGAATTTTAGGTTAGTCCCACTAGCTTAACTTGATAAGCACTTACATATAAACCTAAGAGTTCCAATGATAGCACTCTGGTTAACCGCTTTGCACGAAGCGAGGGGAAAGTGCAAGCGGATTGCTACGCAGCGTGGCATATCCAGAATGGGGTTAGGTCTAAGCCGGTTTGGACCCTAGGGCGCTACAAATGGTATCAGAGCCGACTCTTGCAGTTATATGGGCGCGTGCGGGTCAGGGGCGCGGGCATATGGTGTATGGCGCGTGTGGGCCCGTAGCGGACACACGGCATGGCATATGTGCTAGCACTGAACGCACGGACATGTGCCAAGAGGGGAGATCCTTATCATTTGCCCCAGTGTGGGTATGTTGGTCCGATGAGGACGTCGAGTCCTTTAAGGGGGGTGTATGTGACACCCCCGCCCATGTTGGCCCATGTGTGTGTGCACATAAATTTCTGGGTTAGTCCCACCTTACTAGTTTAACTTGAGAAGCACTTACATATAAGCATAGGAGTTCCAATGGTAGCACCCTCGGTTAACCGTTTTGCGCGAAGCGAGGATGAAAGTGCAAGCGGGTTGCTACGTGTGCGTGGTCTATCCAAAATAAAGATAAGCCTAAGCCGGTTTGAACCCTAAGGCGTTACAGAGAGTTTCCTAAGGGTGAAATCCAGTGATATAAGGATGAGTAAGTACAGATCTATCATCAAAAGAGAATTTCCATTGTAATAAACTATCCAATGATAGGAATATGTTGATTTTTATCTTCATCAAACATGTCACACCAATTTCTGGGTTAAAGTTGCATGAATGATCTTCTTTACCTCTGAAAAAGAAATGCAAAAAGGATTTTGTTTCATCTTTTTTTGTTAACGGCAAACCCAATGAATTAATATTTAATATTAATTAGCTACACTGAACTTCATGCTTTCGCTCCCTTGAACGTTGTAAATTTGACAAGGTCGCTACACTGTGAATGTTCATGATCATTTACAATTAATTATCATATTATTAATTTTGCTATTTTTAATGTGTAAATGACTGATCTGTACTCACTAGAAGCATATTTATATATTTGCGGGATGTGCTTTCTATTACTGAGATAATTTCGTTGTGTTTCTCTCTTTTTACTTTGTTTCTCTTCTATATATATGAATTTAAATTGAACAAGAGTAAAATATTGTGTTTATGATCATGTAGCTTAGTGTCTTAACTTATCCTTAATTTTGTTTCTGGCTTCGCCACTGGGGACACCCGCTTGCCATTTGGTTTTCCTACTCCATAAACCCTCATCTAACCCTTAATTATACTATACAATTATGCTATATATATATATATATATATATATATATATATATATATATATATATATATATATATAGGAAAAATATATATGGTATAATCCGTACGCGTCTCAATCCATCGGTTGCCAGCACACGTGACATCTTCGTGTCGCGCGCGATTGAATAAAGAATAAAGCCAGCGATTGAATATAGAAAGGAGCATGCAGTTGAGGGAGAGAGAGAAAGTAAACTCTGTTATTATTTATTTATTTATTTTGTTTGCACAAGAGACAGAAGGAAAAAAATTCCAGAGCGTCGCTTGCCGCAGCACCTCATCATTGGCTAAGTGAAAATCGGATGAGTTTATCTCGATTTTCATTATTACTTTTTTATATGTCTTTTGTGCTGTGATTAGCAGGTTGGACATTTATGACATAGGGGTTTAAAATACTTGTGCTAGACATTACAATTATTTATTCCTCTTTGAGTGCCATGACGAGCCTATAAATTACAATTTACTTAATTGTCCTATTGGATCATTTAGAATCAAGGAACAAACACAAGGGCCGATTCGGTACGAAAAGAAATGAAGGAAGAAGGAACCGAAGAACTCCAATGCAAGGACCGCCTATTACCAGAGGCTTATACTATACCAACAATCAGATTAAATTAAATCCACAAATGCTAGAATATAATTATTAATGGAGAGGGAGGGGGCGCACGTGGTGAGAAAGTCAAGCATTCGGGTGGCCCTGTGTCGTGACGGACATTCACAAGCCATTATTCTGGTAAACTATTTAAGTGCCCGTGCGCTGCTATGGAAAACAAAATCTGCAATGAACAAAAGCGGAGTTTTGCATCAAATAATATTTTGTTTTGTTCACTCATGGTACTTTGCACTCTTTATAAAGCAAGCCTACATTACAGTTTGAATTTAAAAAACAGACAGGATGTTGTTTCAAGAGATTGAATCATAGGAGAAGGCAATATATGGCATGTTAGATTGCTAATATAATGTATTGAATTCACATTTATGGTCTCCTTCTTGGCAAATATAGACTGCATGCAAGATTAAGAAACAAATCAAACAATCATGCTGGTAAAATTTGTTTGCAAACATTTTATTTGACTAAAATTGGTGTAGAGATCTTCATGGAGATGCTCAAGTGCAATACATGCGTACTGCCTTCAACGTTTCTTTACCAGTATGGTATGCCATCTACATTCCAGGCAGCCAAAAATTCGTATATTTCGGGGCACTACTAAATTGGCACGAAAAGAATCAATTACAGGCGGTCGGAGAAAAACCATCTAAACTTACTAACTTTCCCGCCCAATTATCACGACTTCGAATCAGAATATGACAAGTAACGATAGAGCCGCAACCTAAATCTCACAAGGATCATGTCAAAAAATTACATTCTTCACAGCACACCTCAACTCGGCACTACAAATTGCATTCCTATCATCTCACCTTCTGTCCCCAGACATCACCTCTTCTGACACAATTGACCATCCTAATGTAAGTAGAGGGCCACCACCATGTATTCCAGAGGGTCGTAATGTTGACAAGGCAGGATCCCTCCCATAGAGTGATACACCGAGCGGTGAATGTTGTGATCTACCAAAGGTTCTCGTTAGAAACAAATGGTCCCTCTTCACTGGAAGAATATATTCATCACCCACTGCAGGTGGTTGATTTACTTGTGTAGAAACATTTGAAGGATGTGACATATCACTCCAAGCATCAGCACTGCGATCTTGACTTATTGTAGCATTCTGAAAAAGGATAGGAAAGAGAGTGCATTAGAAATGATATGAAGGGCAAACCTTAGCATGAGATAGGATATGCGCTTACAGTCTTTTCAAACAATGGAAGTACACTATGGTCAACCAAAAACTTCCGGAGATGATTAGAAACTGCTTGAAGTGCTTTTAAAACTTCTCTGTTTCACCCTGTATCTCAACTATCCTTTCATCTTCAGTTACATAGAAAGGTCGCTCTCGCTCATCTACACAAGTTCATAACGATTGTAAGTTTATAATATATACACTGCTGTCACTTTTTCAAAGCAATTGAGGATTTAAAGAGTATTAAGCTATTAAAAATACCAGAAATAAGAATTATTCTTTTTTATTAAGATTTGCACCAATGCATCCTTGTTGACCTTTTAATAACTTTGTACCTCTAGAAAGACAAAACTTTAAATTTTCTTTGCCATAACATTCGGTGCTAATTTTAAATTTTGTTCAATGCTATGTTGATATTTTCTCTGAGACCAAGAGTAGAATATAATTCATTCTTTCATGCAAGAAGAGACATGTAATATAAACCAGAGTGGAGCTCTTAAACATTTTTCACACTTTCTTTGAATGAGAAAAACAAGGATGCTATGTACAGGATACTGCAAAATGGCGAATAACAATGCTACTATGAAATCAAGCAAACTTTAAAGTACTATTAGAACAAAAATGGTATTGACAAACCTTTAACTTGTTTGTTCCAAACTTTGAATCGGAAGCCAGTAAACTGCGGTATTGGCATATCACCAACAAATAGAGGGACTTTAAATTTCATGGCCAGAATAACAAATATAGAGTATCAATATTTAACCTTATGCTATATTGGCATCTCCATAGAAAAAAAATCACTTTGCAAAAACAATGCAACAGATACGTGTTGCGACTTAAGACAATGAAATACAACGCAAAGCATCTTATCTCTGTTGAGGCAGTAATATTGAACTCAGTCTCTTCCTTTTTGTCTAGTGGTTTAGTTATGGAAGAAAGAAAGTTGTTTATTGCTCCCCACTGAATTCTTCTATTAAAAAACACATCAAAATTGTGTCGTCAATTCCCATGAACTGGAATTCTGCATATAGTGTCTTTCGACCATAGTTTTTACATTTTGAACACAAAATCTACCATGTACACGACAATCTTTCACTGCCAGATAGCCATTTCTTAAGGCTATGAACCATGTACGATATAAATGTGGGATAAGTAGCAAGCAAAAAACCAAATACTTGTCATAGAACAGGGTTTCCACTAAACCACTATAACAATCGGGCTCAAATTTTAAAGTGAGCATAACATGGTGAATGGCAAACCAGGAAAATTTATTAAGTCAAGAGAAAATGCAAATGGCAGAGAACAACTTCACATCTGCCCACGCAGAAATCACTCCCAATTTGTCAAGCTTCTCGTCCATGTCCTCCTGCTTCCCAATATCCATACAGACCAAGGATGCAATCTAAAATTGCACAAAAAATCAAATGGATGTGCTATCTGTCTACATGTTCCTATATAGCAAGCATATTTATTGACTGAGACATAACTCATGATAAGTCCAACAATAACAACCGCTAAGGGATCATTACCGCTTTAAAGAAACATTGGATGGCCGGGGTATCATAAGAAAATTACCATAATACTGAAAAATAGGTGATTAACCACATAACAAACACAGGTGCAGAGGTCATTTAGGTCGAGGAGCAACACCTGTATTCCAAGAGATGATTTATAGGGTCAAAAACTACTGTAGTAAGATTATAAAATAAAACAGCTGCTAATATCTCCCTTGAGTAAAGAAGATAAATTAATGCATTAGAGAAAAATAACAATATTCATGGCCAAAATTTATCTCACCTGAAAGTAATTTTCTTTCTCAATAAAAGTTTCAAGTTCCATCTGCATGTCTAGGGCATGACGAAGTTCTATAAGAATAGGAAGGACATCCTGCATTACACAAAAGCTAAACCTTTTTATTTGTAGATCTTCAATTCTTTGTACCTAGAGCTAGTTGTAGTGAAACAAGGAGCATTTGAATCTGTCAAGGCATTAATAATTCCATCCTTAAGACATTGGTAGAGGAAGGATGACCTAGAAAGAGCTAAACATATTAAGAACCTCACTTCATAACAGAATGGTAGTTCCGTGATTTATATTGAAGAGCTGGAAACAATCACCAAGCTTATCCAGTCAATGCAGCAAATAAACATGAGACAAGAGCATGCACCTACCAGCAAAGCTTGTTTCTTCATTGATTTTACATTGCCAACCGATCCCTTGACACCTCATTCTTTGACGAGGATATATACCTCCGTCCGTTCTGAATATTGATTAAATCATACGGCCAGATATCCAAAAGGGGACAAAACAATGTTTGCAAGGACAAAGTTTCATGGGATAATACCATGCAATTACATACGTCACACGGGTCCGACCAAATTCGGCTAGTGTAAGCATTGGTAGGGGAAGAGGGCGTCCAGATCCGGCCAGTAGAAGCGGCGGTGGGGGAGGGGGCATCCAGATCCTAATCACGGATTCAATCAAAACAACCGAGCCAAATCTAGGACAAAACAGAAATGTCAACACGGAGTAAGAGATCACCTAACTCAGACTGATCGGATCGGATCAGCGAGCTTGGCGATGGAAGGATGAGGGGCGCCAATGGTGGCGCCGCCTTGGCCTTGGCGGCCTCGCGGATCTTCGCATCCGGAGCATCCGCCCATGACGAGCTGCATCTTGGCACTTCTCGTATTCGTGGCGCCGGGCTCGCACTTCCATGGGAGGTAGAACTGAGATTCGGCACTTGTTGAGGGGATAAGGAGGTGGGCGACTTGGTCGCGGTAGGGCGAGGCGGGCGCCCCGCCATCTCCACTCGGGTAGCAATCTGCGGCTCAAGAGCCCAGTGCACGCCGCCACCACCGCCGCCTCCATCTCTCTCTCTCCGCGAGGCCGTCGATGGGTGGTGTGGGTTTGGTGCGATCGTGGTTGGGGAGGGTAGAGTGGCGGCGCAGATCGCCATCCCGAGGCAAGCCCGCCCACGGCCACCATGGGCGCCTTGGACCCCGACGACCGCGGGCGATGGCGAGGAGGACGAGGCAGCGGGGTCGTCACGGAGCGGAGGTGTGGGGGAGGAGGAGGCGGCGGGCGGAGGGATGAGGAGGAGGAGGCGGTGGCGGAGTGGAGGAGCGGGAGAGGAGGCGGGCGGAGCAAAAGTGGGGAGAGGAGGTGAGGCGGAGCGGCGACGCGGGTGAGGAGGAGAGGCGCGGGCGAGCGGCGGAGAACAGCGGAGCGGGGCAGGAGGAGGCGGGAGACGCGGAGAAGCGGTGAGCAGTGGCGGCGCTGGATCGGGACGAGTGGCGAGAGAGCGTGAGAGGTGGGCGCAGGCGGGGTGGGGAAGGGAGAGAAGCGCGATCGGGTGGTGCGGGGATTGAGACGGGAGGGAGAGTGGTGGCGGAGAACGTGGGGAGATGACTCGGTGGGAGAAGAAGCGCAGTTATCTCACTAATTACGAGGCAGGTGTGGGAGGACCGACGGATTGTCACCAACTCCAATTTTTAAGTAATAGAGATCTCCTTTCCAAATATTAAATTGTCTTCATTTGACGGTTGTTTAATTGTTTCATGCCAATCCCCCCTTTCGGACTCACTTTTTGAAC
This sequence comes from Bonia amplexicaulis, assembly GCA_036346245.1. Classification (NCBI taxonomy): domain Eukaryota; kingdom Viridiplantae; phylum Streptophyta; class Magnoliopsida; order Poales; family Poaceae; genus Bonia; species Bonia amplexicaulis. Next base: position 895,603 of record CM070756.1, on the reverse strand, counting down.
TCCGTAGCAACACAAAAACACTCTACTAGGAGGAGCGTCGTATGATCATCACAAACAAAGCAAATAAAATAGAGGGAGCGAATTTAAGCATGCAATCAGCCAATCAATCACTCCCCGGCCTTGAGCGCCGCGTCCGCCGGCGAGGACGTTGCGCGCAATGGAGTCGAGCAGCGCGATGCCGTGTTCCGCGGCGGCGACGGTGTTTTCCATGGGCGCGTTCACGACGAGGCAGCCCGCCTCGGTCGTAGCCAGCAGGTCGACGTCGACGCGGCCCGCCTCCAGCACCTCCTCGTCACCTTTGTGCCGCTCCGCACGATGTGCGCGTCGAACTGCGCCACCTTCGCTCGGCAGGGGACATGCCGTACGCGCACTCCACGTCGGCGAACTGCCGCAGCACGGCCAGATCGGCCTCGCTGAGCTTCTCGGCCACGCCACCGCCGTCGGCGACGACAAGATCGCGGATCGGAGGCGGGCCCGCGTCCTCGTCGTGGTAGGGCACGCGGTCGCGTGCGGGTTGGAGAGGAGCGCGCGTGAGGCGGCCATGTTTGATCGCGCTGGTAAGGAGGCGGAGGAAGATGCGCGTTAATTGGTAATATACGTGAAGCGTTAAAAAGAGAGAATACTAATAAAAGAGCCGATGCTGGACTCTGGATTAGTAATAAAAGAAGGGGAAAATTTGTTCAGTAGTACTGAAAAATTATTGCTTTTAAAAAATACCATTAAAAAACCGAGCTTCGAAAATTACCATCAAAAGATTCATCTCACTTCGGGATTTAGCATTCTGGACAAAAATACCCTTACCTATGTTTTTTTCCCAACTTAAAAACTCAAATGAACACCAGAGCTGTTTCAGATTTCGGGCGTTAACACCACGAACGCTGCTGCTTCACAGTATAGAGGAAACGAGCAATCGAACTGAAATTGCAAGCTGTTACATTCTTAAAAGAACAACTAGTAAAAACACAGGGGTAAAGGCATTTTTGTCCAGAATGTTAAATCCCGAAGCGAGATGAATCTTTTGATGGTAATTTCTGAAGCTCAGTTTTTTGCTCAGTTTTTAATGATATTTTCTGAAAACAGTGATCTTCCAGTCTTCACTGAACAAATTTTCCTAAAAGAAGATAATGGATTACACGCACCTCGATCAGTTGAGAGTCAGCAGGAGCCTCTTCAAAACCTCCTTCTTCTTCTTGTTGTTGGGTTCTACTGCTCGAATGTCTTCTTCTTCTTGTTGTTGGGTTCTCCGCAACGTCTTTCCAAGTCGAACCTTCTATTTCTAGGGATTCGAGGGTCGGGAGCCGCTGGAGGAGACCCTCCGGGAATTTCTCCATCCCTGGACAACCCCAAACAGTCAATTTCTCAAGAGAAGTAAGACCATCCATCCCATCAGGCAATGTTTTCAGGCCACCGCAGAACTGCATATCGAGCGCTCTCAGCTTTGCCAGATTTCCGAGGTTTGACGGCAACGCCACCAAACTTTCGCAGACATGTATCTCCAATCGCTCAAGGGATGCGGGCAGCTTCGGAATCTCGAGCAAACTGCCACAACTCTGAATATCTAACCTCTGCAGCTGGGGCAGCGGAAGGATTTCCTCGGATGATGAACCCTTCCTCCAGCTTGGCACAATACTTAATACTCAGAGAGCGGAGGCGAACCAAGCATCGGAGCTCATCCACTGGCCAGCAGACAAGATCGTCGCATCCAGAAATTTGCAGTTCCTCCACAAAGGCGAAGCACTCCCAAAGCCCAAGATGCGGCTTTGACAGACTGGGTGCTGTTACGAAGCACTTGGGACCATTTAGAAACAAATTCCGAAGGTTTTCTAGAGCAGTTTGGCTTTGGCTTTGCTGGCCCTCCAGAGGCATCACCATCATGTTTGACAGCGAACTAACCTTTAATCCTACGAGAGATGGCCAAGAGCCCAGCGGCATGCTCATAGGAACAATATCTTGTACCCAGTATTTGAGCTCGGACAATGTTGTTAGATGTGCGAGTGAGCTGATTGGAAGGCTGCAGCATCCTACTATAGCCAGGTCTTTGAGAACTGGGCTCACCGGAACACTCGCAAGCTTCGGGCAATCGCGTATACATAGTTTTTCGAGCTGAGGAAACATTACCAAGCTATTAGGCTCTTCTGCCCATCTCTCCAAGTTCGGTAGCTCACTTAAGAACATCACCTTTAACTTTGGGAAAAATTGCACGGGGGTATTGTATCCTTCAGCTTCCACCTGAATGCTCCTACGTAATGTGCTTAGGCTACCCATGTTGCGTAAGCTCAAATACTCAAGAGAGACTGACAACCATACCACAGGTAGATCCTTGCATCTTGGGCAGTTGGATATATGCAGCTTTCTTAGGCACCGGAACATCTGAGGGTCTCTCATCCATTGTGATATTTCTACGCCACCATATCCATGTACCTCCAAAATTTGGAGCTCACTATGAGGTGCAAGAGACTCCAACACTTCCTCGTCATTAGTGATCTCATCTTCAGGCATGTAGTCTCGTTCATGATCCCAAGACAATAATAATTCAGTTAGATTTTGCTTCTGCTGGAGATTGGCTTCCTTTGCATTTTTCCAGCTCTTTATTTTTCTCAAATTGTACAGTTCCAACCTGTGGGCAAGGTGCCGCAGGTCTTTGAGCTCCTCGATTCCACGACCAACTTCAGTGTCCACGACAAATGTTGTTAGTGTGTGAAGATTCTTCAATCGACTGACATTCGGTGGCATCCGTTCCAAACTTGTACATCCAAAAAGAAAAAGGTGTACGAGCTTCCTCAAAGATCTCATCATATCTTCCGGTAAATATTTTAAATTTTCGCAACCAATGAGCCTCAGCGATTGTAAGTTATACATCACACATATTGAGTTTGGCAAGCTAACAATGTCAGACCAAGAAAGGTCGAGATATCTTAAATGTTTTGCACTTATGACCTTGCTTTGGATAATAGAAGGATTGTAGCAGCACAACACTCTCAATGACGTCAGCTTTACCTCCTTACGATCCTTTTGTGACGTTATTGGCTCTAACAAAGTGCGGAGAGATGCCCTGCCTTTCAGCACACCACTGTTTTTTTCCAATTCAGCAGTTAACTTCTGCATGTGACGGACATCTTTTATAGATGATTTCTGCTGAATTAACTCTTCTATTGTTGCACATTCGTCCGTGACGTCTTTCGCTAGGTCATGCATTAAATCATGCATTTTACAACTGATTGACTCGTACGTTGTGCCATGGAGAAAATGAAGTCGCGTCGGTTTCACATCTTGGAGGAAGGATCTCCAAACGAAATCATGGAAAATGAATTCTCCTTTCTGTGCCAAATCCATTGTCCCATCTTCTTGAATAAAACCATTTGCCATCCATAGTTGGATCAACCTGTCCTTGTCCATCTCATAGTCCTTCGGGAAAACTGCACAAAAGGCAAAGCATTGCTTCATTTCAGATGATAGGTGCCTGTAGCTCAATTTTAGTATGGACAAGATCTCATCTTTGCCTCTGTCAGTATCCCCAACGTTGCTTTCTTCGATGGCCTCCCATTCCTGTACTTGCTGTTTTGAACTCATCAAGCCACCCATTGTCTTCAGAGCAAGAGGCAGACCCTTGCATTTCTCGACAATACGTCTGCCGATGATGACCAACTCTGCTTTCTCTTCTACTCCTTTGCTAAATGCTTTCTTTGAGAACAGTTCCCATGAATCATCTTCATTCAGACATGCTAGCCTATGGGGTTGAAGTGTGCCCATTATAGAGGCCACTTTCTGGCTCCGACTTGTGACGACTATAACGCTTCCCGGTCCACCATCAGAACACAGCAGCGGCTTCAGGTCGTCCTCCCACTTTCGCTCATCTTCATTCCACACATCGTCAAGAACGAGCAGAAACCTTTTCCTGCCAATGGCATCTAGCAGTTGTTTGCGCAACTGCTCGATGGTGTCGGACGGTCCGCATGTTCCACCTTTAGCCAACTCAATGACGGATTTCACAAGAGGACAAGCATCAAAGTTTTCTGACACACAGTGCCACATCTTCAGCTCAAAGTGCGTCTGAACCCTGCGGTCGTTGTACACCATCTTCGCTAGTGTGGTCTTGCCCAAACCCCCCATTCCTATTATAGGCAGCACCTGCACCTTCTGCTGATCTCGCTGGTCGAGCAGCAGCTTGATCACCTCCTCCTTGTCGTCGTCTCTGCCAAAGATCTTCGAGTACTCGTCTAGTCCTGAGTGCGTCTGGCGATAAAGAACTTGCGGCACCTCTGCACGGTTCTCCGCCAGGCCAAACGTGTTCATCTCCACAACAAGCTCGTTGATCTTCTTGAGGATATTTCTCAGCTTCCAGCTCATAGTAAGACGGAACACAATTGGGCTGTGGTGGGTGAAGTGGCTGAGTACCTTGCGGGTGGTGGACCCGCCGATCTGGGCCTCACGGCGCAGCGCCTCGTACTGGAAGTCGTCGAGGACGTCGTCGGCCTCGTAGGCGACGGCCTTGAGGTCCTTCATCCACCTCTTGATGGCGGGGGCGGTCTCGCTCTTCACCTCGGCGTCGACCAGTTTGAGATGGACGGCCAGCAGCTGGCGCTCCAGCTTGCCGCGGTCTTCGTCGACGCCCCACATGCCGGTCACGCTCTGGACGAGCGCGTCGGCGGCCTTGCCGGCCACCCCACGCACCACGGGAAGAAGCAGCGACTCAGCCATGGCTCTCTTTCAGGCTACCAGCTAGCCGTCCAAAGGAAGGAAGAAGGAAGCAATAGGATGAGATCTGGTCTGGAGTCTGGACCTTGAGCACACAGGCAGGTCGATATGTTTTGGTCGTCAGCGTCAACTATCAATTTAAAACTCATTATCTCACTCACTTTTGCGCCAATAATGCATGCGTGTGGGCACTAGTGCCAGGCTGCCAGCTGTGTGTAGGATATATTTTCCAATCGATCTGTTTCCTTGCACTTTCGTAGTTCCTTACTTGCCTGGCTTGGACAGAGATTTGCTCATACCTAGAACAAATTAAATATCGCTAAGTTATTTTTTAAAAATATCTAATAAATTATTCTAAAACAGTGATATAAAAATTATCTTATTTATTAGTTTAAATAAAACCATAAAACGAAAAGAACTTAATCGACGTGTCGTGTGGCCTCATCAGAAAGGATAAGACACTGAGCGAAACTGACACAGCAATGCTTTTCGGGATATTCAACAAGTAAGCAAATATGTTCACATTACTCCGTATTGTGTCAGTATTATAACGATATCAGGACATTCCTTTTCCGCAGAAATGTCACCTTCTCTATACTAGACTGGGAGCTGACAATACTCTCTGTACCAGATAGATCGAGAGAAGTAAAAATTGAAGGGTTCAACAAATGTCACGTTACAATCCTTGCAAATAATTTAGTAGTACATTAGACCCTTTGGTTGTTACACAACATGATTTATGGTCTTCGTCAAAACATGCAATCATCCTGAAGTCATTATTAAGAGATAAATTTACGAAGATTATGAACGTAAGAAGCATTCACCAAAGAATGGCCTACAATCAGGCCACTCGCAGAATCATCCAGTTATGCTTTTATTCGCTGACTGCTAACAATTGGTTCCTCTAGTGCATGCCATGAGGACTATTCATCCACCAACCACATAGCTGCACCTAGTTTCTATCAATCAAAGTAGCAGAAATTTTCCAACATTCGTAATAATTTAGTGAAGTACAGTAATGCCGGCTTGATGGTCACTTTGGCACTTCCAAAAAAGTGTTTGCCTAAATCACTCTCCAGTGTAAAGAGTGTACCTGAAGCTAGACTGTGTTTCTACCTTGACGTTTTTCACAAGCTTCCCATTTGATGCTTGCTACATTTTACTTCCAACAATGTATGATACTACTGCAGCATGAGGAACTCCAGTCAAAAAATTGCTTGCAATATCCTGAACCTTCACAACTCAAGCCAGCAAAACCAGCAACACGTGGCAGATCGATCATAAAGCTCAGAAGGAACAGAAGAGAGGGGATGAAAACAGAATCTGCTGTTTGATAATTGTTAGACCATATGGCTAGATCTAGGATATTTTAGTGATGAATAATTGACAATGATTAATTTGTGATGATGAATAATTGGTAATTTTGTTTAGCGTTGTTATGCGAGTTGTGTCACGTGTGTGCGGATTGATGTTGGTCAAGTTTGGACGAACTTGTGCCGGAAGAATGCTCTTTGGTCTTTGTATGTGCAGGTTGGGTGTGGAGTTGGTCATGGTCGGTAACGAAGAAGACCGGAACTAGGAGGGGAAATCTGAGGTCCAGGCGGTCGAGGGTGTCACGAGGTGGTCGGGCTTACGTTGGAGCACATGGAGATCAAAAGTGGATAATGCGTGGAGATGATATAGGAGGTGCGGTCCTGAAGGCTTCGACACGTGATGAGTTGGAGAAGTTGGAATTTTGGGAAAACCTGTGTTAGGAAGTGTTTCGGGTCCCTTAAATAGCAGTAGGTTAGAAGTCTGGTTGAGTTAAAAAAAAGGCCTAAATCTAATTGGATGAGTGGTAATAGGGTTTCTAGTAGATTGAAAAGAGGAAATGAGTTTGTATTAGAGGTAGCGACGTCTAGGCATGGGATAGGATTAGAAGTCGGACGTGGCTTTTGGAAAAGAAAACGGAGCGTGGCAGCCATATAAAAAGGGATCAGGGAGATCACGGGCTAATTGCATGAGGTGGTTAGTTTTTGCCGAGACTTGAAATTAATAAAATAGAGAGGATCTCGGTTTTTGGAATTCCTAGCGTGAGTCTTTGTTGGCTTTTTGTGAAGTTTAGAGAAAAGGTGTTTGCTTTTGTGATCTTCTTGTGCTTCTAATCAAAGCATGCAGGTGATTAGCTGAGAATCTTGTCCTGCGAGTCGTTGTGCTGCCCAAGTCTTGGAAGCTTTGCATGCAAGATTTTTCTCCGGCCGGAGCAAGGTAATTAATTTTGCTAATTAGCTGTTGGATTTTGCATGGTCGTATGGGTTCCAATTAGTCAATAGCTAGTCAAATTTTTAGGTTATGCATGGCAGCTGCACGCATGAGTTTTGGGCGGATGGATTTTTTGCATGCTACGGCCACCGAGATATTTTACCAGGGAGGAGATTAAGAGTGCTAATTAGTCTTTGTGTTAGGTATGATACAAGCGCAATCAGTTTGTTTCCTGTTTGAACTAAAAAACAGCGGCAATTTCGGGTTGTACTAGGTTTTTTGGTGAGAACAAAAATTGGCCGAGGCCTTTGCTCTTGTATTTTCTATTTTTCAGATTAAACGAATAAAAAATAGGAAAATTTGAGAAAAAGCTTCTGCTAGGCGTTGCAATCATTCACCCCTCTGATTTTCTTTGACGATCCTACAATAATCTGATCCCAAACATTCAGGTAGGGTTTCACAAATAAAGGTACATTCAGCTATGCTATTACAAAACCAACAAGGTAATGGATCCATCACTTGTACCGTTGCACGCAAATGACAACTAGACACAAGCCTTGCCGCAGTTCATCTTCTCAAGTAGTTCGTTGATTTTATCCCCACGGTTGCCTGAGTCGCCACCATACTTGTAGGGTTTCTTCTTCATTTGCAGCCTCCTCTCTGGACACTTGAGCTTGAAGGACATGAGGAAGCTTGACGCTTCTCTAAAGTGCGGCCCAACTGTAGAGATTTCGTGCACAATGTCCTCCAAACATACGATGCCATGCTCTCCAAGAGCCTGTTTTAAGCAAAGCACAGATTATGGTTTTTCAGTGTACTTTGTACAATACTAAATCAAGATAAATAGATATTTCCTTCGACAAGAAAAACTGAAACCGATAATCTATGTATGGGAAATAATACACGACCTCTCTCCCCCACAAGGGGGAAAATACCGAAACCGATCATAAATGCAAAAGCTTAAGCGTCGCATAAAATGAATTTTTTTCCTGGTGGAAGGATTCCGGAAAATAGCTCCACCACAGAAGTGCACATAACAAAGATGATCATACCAGTGTAATAGTATGTTAAATTTGGATACTCACGTAATTCAAGTTTTATATAATGTTAATTCCTCCAGATTAAATTGTATTGGTGGAAGGGGAAGAGATATCATAAAACTGACGAACATATCCATAGCTATGCCTTACTAATATTCCACATACTTATTGTGTAGCGAATGGACTATAGTAAACAATCATCACACTAATGCTCTCAGCCTCAATCTATAGAATTCCAACTTTGAAGCCCATATACAGCTGGTGAGTCTTAACAGCCCAGCCCCATACACAATTGGCTAGTCCTCCCAGGAACGGGCCCACCTGCAGCGCAAGAGAGAGAGAGAGGGTAGGAGGGCATTTCCGGAATCGTTCTCATCTAGGATTTTTATCCACCACCGCTATAAAGCCTCTCTTCCCTCGCCGTCGTCTCGGTTAGAGCTGGGAATTGGGCCACGCCGTACCGGCATGGCCTGGGCTAGAGGCAGTGTCTTGGATTAAGGTTTTGTATTGCATCTTGTGCTAGAGGTAGTGGTGGACCCAGGATTTTTAGGATAGGTGTTCAGACTTTGAAGCTAGATTGTTTAGTTACGTCGATACCATGACACATCGTTTCCCCAAAACATCGACACAACAATATGTGTATATAGATATAATAAAAATACAAAAATTATAGAAAATACTTTCTTACAAGAAAATGGGCGACATAAGGCTAGCATAATGACATGAATTAAATAGCAAATTATAGAAATTAATGATAGTTGCATACCTTACTGATCCTGCCCTTTTCAGCTCTCTCCTACAAATATTTCAAATTTGCAGACTTCTTTGCTTTTTTTAAAGCTCAAAGATCTACAAAATCATAAAACACAAGTTTCATGAGTTTACTGCATGCTATATTTTACGGTGATATTTCTAGGCCACCGTATCCATGTACCTTCAAAATTTGGAGCTCACTATGAGGTGCAAGAGACTCCAACACTTCCTCGTCATTAGTGATCTCATCTTCAGGCATGTAGCCTCGTTGACGGCCCCAAGACAAAAATAATTCAGTTAGATTTTGCTTCTGCTGGATATTGGCTTCCTTTGCATTTTTCCAGCTCTTTATTTTTCTCAAATTGTACAGTTCCAACCTGTGGGCAAGGTGCCGCAGGTCTTTGAGCTCCTCGATTCCACGACCAACTTCAGTGTCCACGACAAATGTTGTTAGTGTGTGAAGATTCTTCAATCGACTGACATTCGGTGGCATCCGTTCCAAACTTGTACATCCAAAAAGAAAAAGGTGTACGAGCTTCCTCAAAGTTCTCATATCTTCGCAATCATTGAGCCTCAGCGATTGTAAGTTAAACATCACACATATTGAATTTGGCAAGCTAACAATGTCAGACCCAGAAAGGTCGAGATATCTTAAATGCTTTGCATTTATGACCTTGCTATGGATAATAGAAGGATTCCGGCAGCGCAACGCTCTCAATGACGTCAGCTTTAACTCCTTACGAGCCTTGTGTGATGTTATTGGCTCTAACAAAGTGCGCAGCCCTCCACTGTTTTCTTCCAATTCAGCAGTTAACTTCTGCATGTGACGGACATCTTTGATAGATGCTTTCTGCTGAATTAACTATTCTATTGTTGCACATTCGTCTGTGACGTCTTTTGCGAGGTCATGCATTAAATCATGCATTTTACAACCGACTGACTCGAATGGCGTCGGTTTCACATCTTGGAGGAAGGATCTCCAAACCAAATCATGGAAAATGAACTCTCCTTTCTGTGCCAAATCCGTTGTCCCATCTTCTTGAATAAAACCATTTGCCATCCATAGTTGGATCAACCTGTCCTTGTCCATCTCATAGTCCTTTGGGAAAACTGCACAAAAGGCAAAGCATTGCTTCGTTTCAGATGATAGGTGCTTGTAGCTCAATTTTAGTATGGACAAGATCTCATCTTTGCCTCTGTCAGTATCCCCAACGTTGCTTTCTTCGATGGCCTCCCATTCCTGCACTTGCTGTTTTGAACTCATCAAGCCACCCATTGTCTTCAGAGCAAGAGGCAGACCCTTGCATTTCTTGACAATACGTCTGCCGATGTTGACCAACTCTGCTTTCTCTTCTGCTCCTTCGCTAAATGCTTTCTTTGAGAAAAGTTCCCATGAATCATCTTCATTCAGACATGCCAGCTTATGGGGTTGAAGTGTGCCCATTATAGAGGCCACTTGCTGACTTCGACTTGTGACTACTATAACGCTTCCCGGTGCCCATTACAGAACACAGCAGTGGCTTCAGGTCGTTCTCCCACTTTCGCTTATTTTCATTCCACACATCGTCAAGAACGAGTAGAAACCTTTTCCGGCCAATGACTTCCTGGAGTCGCCCTCGCAACAGCTCGATGTTGTCTGGCAGGTTGCATCTTTCATTGGTAGCCAATTCAATGATGGATTTCACAAGAGGACAAGCATCAAAGTTTTCTGACACACAGTGCCACATCTCCAGCTCAAAGTGCGTCTGAACCCTGCGGTCGTTGTACACCATCTTCGCTAGTGTGGTCTTGCCCAAACCCCCCATTCCTATTATAGGCAGCACCTGCACCTTCTGCTGATCTCGCTGGTCGAGCAGCAGCTTGATCACCACCTCCTTGTCGTCGTCTCTGCCAAAGATCTCCGAGTACTCGTCCAGTCCTGAGTGCGTCTGGCGATAAAGAACTTGCGGCACCTCTGCACGGTTCTCCGCCAGGCCAAACGTGTTCATCTCCACAACAAGCTCGTTGATCTTCTTGAGGACGTTATTCAGCTTCCTGCTCATGGTAAGACGGAACAGAGCCGGACTGTGGTGGGTGAAGTGGCTGAGTACCTTGCGGGTGGTGGACCCGCCGATCTGGGCCTCACGGCGCAGCGCCTCGTACTGGAAGTCGTCGAGGACGTCGTCGGCCTCGTAGGCGACGGCCTTGAGGTCCTTCATCCACCTCTTGACGGCGGGGTCGGTCTCGCTCTTCACCTCCGCATCCACCAGTTTGCGATGGACGGCCAGCAGCTGGCGCTCCAGCTTGCCGCGGTCTTCGTCGACGCCCCACATGCCGGTCACGCTCTGGACGAGCGCGTCGGCGGCCTTGCCGGCCACCCCACGCACCACGGGAAGAAGCAGCGACTCAGCCATGGCTCTTTTCAGGCTACCAGCTAGCTGTTCAAAGGAAAGGAAGGAGGAAACAATAGGATGAGGAGATATTTTGCGAACATTTATTTGCAACAATTTTAAGATCAACTACATGCGTTGATCAAGATCTTTTAACATGTTAACTGTCCAATTCATGCGATTAACGCGTAATTAAGTTTGAACTAATTACAAGTCATGTCAGAAAATTTCTACAGCAGAATCAATTCGCAATCATATGTAATTGCAAATACGTAGACATATCGACAATTGCATGAATGACACAAATTCAAAGTTCATTCTTCAGAGACCACTTCCGGACAACTCATAAGTACTAGCATGTCTAAATTCAAATTCATCATCGGTAAACACTAATTTACACACTACCTTTAGTAGCAAAGTTACGAGATATGAATCCAATAGCGATCTGCACTTATTCCAGGATCAGCAATTACTGAAGCAATTGCGATCCTACAAATTGCATCTAGCATACATGTAGCTACTTATTACAAGAATTGAATCACACAGTGTAAGGCTCAATCTGAGAGTGTAACTGTTGTTCACACCAGGTCTACTCACGATTGAAGTTACATTCATGAAAGATTGATACACACATCCGTAGCATGATACCTAACTTAAGTCATTTACAATCATGAATGTCATAGTCAACATCAGAGTTAAGAATCTTAAGTTAATTCACAGATCGACTACTTAATGCAACACTGAAGTTAGATTAGAAATGTGTATCAACTCATAGATAGTATCTAACTTTCTTTCCAAAAATTAAGGTCAATTGTATTAGAATTCGAACTGATTAAATGTTCACAAGTTAAATTTTCATCATAGCTCTACATACTTCTCTTAAAGAACGAGTTTAAAGTTCTGCTACTCTCAAAAGCTCTATAAATATAACATTTTAATAGAAATGATAATGCATGTTACTTTTTCTATAACCAATCAGAGCATAAATTTACTTATCAAACATGACTATTTATTATTAACAGATTACAATTCTTCAAGTAATTTTAACTCTTTGATCTAAAATGAGACATTAAATTCTATAAACAAGTGATATAAATACATTTCAAATCATTAATGTATGAAATCAACAAGGTCTAAACTTTATCGAAGAGATACGATGTATGTATCACAAGCTTTATAACATGCATAAAACTTAGTATAGAAACAAAAACTTGTATTGACTAAACTGCAATTGCAGTACCGTATTAACATTACAAAAACTTCAACTTATACAGTCAACTTAAATTCAATCAAACATTAATACAATACTGACTATGAACCAATAATCAATCGTCATAAATCAGTTTATAAACATTCTCAGTATTTAACTATGCCAATTAACATATGAATCAAGATATATAGTCTTGAATGATTGCTACTCACACTGAAATACTTCAAACAATCAAGTCTGTCTGTCTCTATTATGACAGAAATTCCAATGTCAATTGCTTCATCTAATTATATTACATTTGACACTTCAGAATTCTAATATAATGATTCTGATATTTGACTATTACATCGCTAAAATCTTCTTTACAAGAACATTGATTAGATTACAATCTAATGAACATATAATATGAATAGTTTCAACCACATAATTAATGCAGAAAATATGATACAAAACAGTTCACTAACCAATAAATCGCAAATTTCAAATGCAAAACAGTAATTCACCATGGAAATATCAATTAACTAGCAACGCAAATCAATACAAATTGCACTAAAATCACAATTTAAATGAATGCTATGCAATGTCTTCAAATTCCATAATAATATTATGTCAAAATTGAAATCAAGAAGGATCATTACCTGAGAAACATGACAATAGCAAATTATGACTTGAATAATATCCAAAAGCCACAAAATCAAATAGGTGAGCATATTCTAAGCTGATGGATTTATAGGAAAAATACTAATAAAATAAAATGCAAACATACCGGTAAGAGATAAATAATGATTAAGAAATACATATAGAAAAACCTTATTTTTACAATAAAAACAGCCAATTCCTTTAGGTAGGGAATATTAAGAAAAGAAAATCAAATTTTAAATTAAAAATAAAAATTTTTCTAATAAAAATTTAATTAATTATTTGGAAAAAAATAAATTAACCAAAAAACCAAAGTAACCAAAAATTTTTCCTTATGGGCCAGGAAGCAAAATTTTTAAGGAAAACCTTTCCCATGCCGGCCACTCGGCCCTCCCCACACTAGCAGGGCTTCGTCCCCGTGCCGTCGCGGTGACCTAGCGTAGGCGGTCCCGAGATAGGGGCGTCGAGTCTCGTGACCGATCCACCATTTCGGTTTGGGCCCACGGTGCGAGCTGCGGTGCATCCGTCACTCGGCCCTGTTCGTTGGTACCACTTATAGGCCCGCGCGAGGTCCCCCTCGGGTCGACCTAACACCTTGCAAGGACACCCTCCCGCTGACCACACCGCCCACTGCAATGTATGACCCTTTCCCTTCCCCGTAGTTTCCTATAGCTCTTGCTTCCCCTGGTCGGCAGAGACGGGTTCGCTTAGCTTTTGTTTTTGCTACGGCATGTGCACCACCCTTCCTTTGGCACTTGGTTGCCATGCTTGTAGATGATCTCGGCTACCTGGAGTGATGAGAGTACGCATGTATTCCTATAAACATGTGCCAAAGAGGTGCAAGCACAAAACCGGCCGTATTTAGGGTTGAACATGCAGGGCAAGTACAACCTTCTCTGTAGATTCACTGAGCGAACTGACTTAGTGTACACTACGAAGCAAATGAAGAACAAGTGGGACACCTTGAAACGCGAGTATGACAAATGGAAGGGATTGAAGCTTCATGCGACGAGCCTTGGCGTCGACCCTGACATCGGCTGCATCGACGGAGACGACTTGTGGTGGGTTGCTAAAGGTGGAGTAAGTTCGCACTCCGAAGTGCAGTGGTCTTTGAATTACTTCCACCTCGCACAAAGCCGCGATGACGGTCTGATGTACCATCGTGCCATTGCAGGGAAAGTCGAGGATGCGCAAGTTTAGGGACATAGTTGATCGACATGAGGACCTACTGGAAGTCATCTTCGGCAACAACACCACCACAAGCGAGTGTGCATTTGTGCCAGGTGTCGACTCAATCAACTTGGACACCGAGGACCTCACAAAAAGCAAAGAAGGAGATGACGACAGTATGCAAACCCCAATGTAGAGCACTGGCAGCGGTGCAACGATGGGCTCATCTTGGGGCAAGAGGCCATGCCCCGCACCGGCGTACCCCGAGCATCAATCAGCCAGAGAAGCACGTGGACCGTGATGTCCAACAGAAGCAATTGATGGACCTCTACGAGAGGAGTCTCATGCCATCCACTTGGGTGTCCAGCTCGAGTGTCACATCCCTTGAGAACATTCCACAAGGAAAGACTTGCTGAGACTCATGAGGATGGTGAAAGAAGCGGGGGCTACCAAAGGAACCAACGAGTACTACTATACCTCCCAGCTTTTCATGAAGCCAGAGTGCTGCGACAACTTCCTCTCAATGGAAACAAACAAGGGTCGACTAGATTGGGTCAAGCGGACATGGGAGAGGAGACTTTACCTCCCTGCTAGTTTGTTATTACGCAGTCACAGAACCTCTGTTTTGGCCAAACTTGCATCGTTGTGTTCATTAGCAATGAGATGAGTGCGTATTTACTTTCGTCATATGTGTTGTTGTGTAGTGCTATTCAGTTCATCATGTGGGTTGTAAACCTTTAAATATCATGTTACTCTCTTTGGCTTATTCATCTGAATTACTTCTGTTGGAGCCGATAGGGTGAATGTGTTGAATTTATGTCGGATTTATCTGAATACCTTAGTTGTGCCTATCTGTTTGCTGCATAAATTCCTGATCATATATCCATATTGCTGCATAGTCTGGACCCTGTATGGGTTGGTTGTTTGTGATGTGCATTTTGAATTTCTCTGTTGTGAATCCATGTGAATATTACTTGGCATTGACTGTTACTTTTGCCAATTGCTCCTTGTTGCATGTTAGTCGGTTTGTGCATTTTCAATCTGTCTATTGTGCCGGTTGCTCCATATTGTATGTTAGCTTTCAACTAGGTTCAGCATATATCCATGTCGGTAAGAACTTCAGGAGAAATTAAGCATGAACAAAAGAACTCACGAACATAAGTAACAATATTTATAGTACGCACAACTATCACTTTTTATTATTTTTTGCTCACAATCTTATTACAAGCCTCCTGTTTATATATGTTAGTACCACCTGACCAATACTCAAATTTGGATTCCTATTTGATCTAGACACCTCAACATGTAGGAGAAAGAAACATACTCAACTACGTCTCGGACGGTATGCTCACAAGATTAACGCTACCGATACGTAGATATACTCCTTAACACCAAACAGAAGTGCTACACAGGAAGAGATTACGCCTGCGGTTTGTTTGTTTAATTAAGGGCAAGCTCAGCATGAACTGAAGTAGCTTATTAGCTAGCTCTAGCTCTAGCTCTCCTGCAGCCTGCGGAGCAATGCCGCGCGGAGGCAGCCCTCGTCCTGCAGCGCGGCGGGCACGTCCACGACGGCGTCCTGCACCGTCACCGCGTCCACGCGGCTCACGCACGCGTGCTGCACCGGCAGGTCCAGCTCCCGGAGCGCCATCATGAGGCGCGCGGGCGCGTGGCGAGCCACCGTCGTCAGGCGCACCACCGCCGCCTCCTGCCCGACCATACGCACCTCGAGCTTCTCCTCCAGGCCGAACACCCTCGAGGCGGGGCTGCGGCAGTGGGCGCGTTCCGCGCGTCAGCCGCCTTCTTCGCGTCGGCCTCGAGCCGCTCGACTCGGCCGCGCAGCTCGGCGATGTAGGCGGCGGCGTCGGCCAGGAGGGACGCCTTGTCCATCCGGGACACCGTGGGGACGGCGGCCCGGAGATCGCAGAAGCGGCGGTTGAGCTTGTCCCGCCGCTGCCGCTCGGCCTCCACGTGGCTGATGGTGGGACCGTCGGAGCGCGGCCCGGGCTTCCGGCCGCGCCGCCTTGCCGCGAGCGCCGGCTCGTTCCCCTGCAGTAACACTGTGGAGCCCGGCAGAGCGAGCTCCCGACGGCCCACGCGGAGTCGTCGGCCAGCAGCCATTGTTCGGGGACGTCGCAGGACAGGAACTCGAGGACCGGGTGGCCGGCGTCGGTGGCGGAGAAGAAGGAGGCCGCCGGGGAGTGAGGGGAGCAGGAGAGAGGAGACCAGCTGCTCATCCATTAATTCTAGCTAGTAGGGTCGCTTGACTGATCAGTGATCACCACATGCTAAAATGGCAAATCACTGGAAGAGATGGGGCAGTGGTTGCACCTCATATATACTCGACACCGCGATGGCCGGGATGCATGCCATGCATGCGTCCTAGGCTACTGGTCTCTTGGTCTTGGTTTCATACTGCGTACGAATCAGTGATGAACTTCTACTGTGTCCAAGGACAGTCTGATCAAATGTTTGACCACACAGGCGCGAGTGTCCTAGTTCATGACTTGAGGTTGCAAGGTAGGACAAGTATTAATCATAGATGATGGCGGCTTTACGATGGTTAAATGGGAAATGCTAGCTTAATTATATGGCTAGCTGCATGCTCAGCGAAAACAAGGAATGATCCCAGCCTCGATCGCCCCATGGTTTTTGAGCAGTTTTGACTTAGTGACCCATAGTTTCATCCTGTACTCGTCATGTAGGTAGGTGTAGCATGTGTTTAGGTATCATTCGGATGTTTTCTTCCTAATAAGCATCCAAATTTGTTGATTTCTGGCTAGGTGCATGAAAGTCGGGAGCGGATTGTAGCACCCCACATACCGATGTGAGATAGTATTATGGAACATCATCGCCAAAGTGAAGAAGGAATAATAAAAGCAAAAATAGGAATCACAAGTAAATAAACTTTAAAGGTAATTTACTAAAGAATCAACAAATGCTGAAATAAATGTTTGAAACATGGGACCGGTCCACTTCTAACCAAATAAAGAACAGATAAAATAACAAATAATGGCAAGCCACGGTGCTGAAAACTCGAGTGCTCCCACCCATGCATGATGCTATCACTCGACTGGCATTTTACCTGAGAATGAAAAGAGCAAGCGTGAGATTTGAAAATCTCGAAGATACGCAACAATCAACAGAATTGAGTAAAGGACATGTAATGCAAGCAAGACATGTAAAGGACATGCAAAGCAAGCAAGCAATTGATACAGGTTAAGTCCAATGAAGTTAGGTTATCGGAAACACTGATACCGACTGGAGATAGAGATCACTAGAACAAGGCATTAAAGATAAATGTTATTCAAGATTATGACAATGTGACCTGATCACTTCCTACATAATACATATATCCTTTATGGCTCAAATACAACATTATCCAATTATTGAAAGATAATATCGAAACTAAAACATAGAGCTCTAACATCGAAAGAGTGTCAATAACTTAAATCTAAGTTAAAACATGTTCATATGCTACCTCCATTAACAATTTAAACACCAATTTTAAAACACTAATCAAAACTTGAACTCTAGAACATTTTAACCGAGCATCTCAATTAACATAAAAGCATAAATAGAATAACCTAGAACATCATGGCATGAATACAATATTAAAAGTCTATAACCATGCAACCATGAACGATATGATAATAACAAGGCAACATTGATGATACGATATTGACCGATAAGATTTAGTGATATGATGCTATTAAGGTAACTTTAGTGATATGATATCGCCGTAGCTCTAAGGATATGATATCGACATGTAACCTTAAGGATATGATGTTAGCCAAGCAAGCATAAGTGATATGATAATTATACTTAATGATAAGGTGATAAGTAAACCGGAACACATGATATGCGAATTGAAACGTCACGGCCGCGAGGCACTTGCCTTAAGCTCGCAGACCACTACACGAAGGATCCGAGGTGCAACCGCCCACCATTCCCTCAAAGGTTGCGCGAACCTACAAGATGGAACATGGACAAATCGATCCACGCTAAGAAAACTTGTGGAAAGACGAATGGAAGTGCAATCGGTTAGAGAGTTCGTGTTCACTAAGCTCCAACGTGTGAATAGCCGTTGGCCGCACTGTAATCATTATTCGCCACGTGAACCACAAAACGATGCATAGCCCAATGACCTCGTGCGATCGGGATTCGTCGCGATACGCCAACTAAATCTCGTCAGGAAACTGCCTTCGCCACCGACAGATCCGCCATCGCCGGTCACAAGTGCCTACACAAAGATCAAGCTCCGTTAAGTTGGTTTTGGTGTTAATGACAAATGTAATTAATGTGATCTTAATGATAATATCATATACCATTATGTTGTTTTGGTGATATTGACTAATGCATATATGAGACTAATATGTTTGTTTAAGTCTATTTATGTTTAGTCTTATTTAGATGGAAAGATGAAATCAAAGAGATATGCATTCAAATTATTCTCTCATATATTAGTGCATTCCTTAGATCCAAAATATAGATTGAATTCCACAAATTATATAAAATGAATAGTGCATATGTATTTAATATATACACTTGCATGCACACATTTAGGGGAGCTCTTTATATGTTTCAAGTTTCACAAGTAATGATCCATGCTCTCTAAAATATTCATATTTGGGATCTTTACTTTGAAATACGTTGTTGGGCATATATATATAACTTGTGTAGTTCATATATACTCAGTGTAATCAGTTGTCAACTAACATCTCCATTATATGTTAATGGTTGAATAGTCAAATGACAACCGGATAAGTAAGCTTTGTGTTATCTAAAGAGTATACAAATTGTTGTGTACAAGTTGTATACTCACAAATCAATTTCATATCTCATATGTGTTGAGATTGTCATAAATTACCAAAAGGGAAGATTGTTGAATCTTGTCCCTCCATTATGTGTTAATGGTGAAGTTTGGTAATTGATGACAATTGTTTTGTGGACTAACGGTTTCCATGAGTTGGATAAATAGGTTAGGTTCCACAAATGAGGATGACTTGGGATGACTTCATGTGTTGAAGATCATCAAGTCAAGATGCGAGGAGAAGATAGATTCATGAGTTGAATGCTATCAAGAAGAAGATGGCTTCATGTGATGAAGGCCACCAAGAAGATGTGTCATAAGTTACGCACGCGTGCTGCACCGGCAGGTCCAGCTCCCGGAGCGCCATCATGAGGCGCGCGGGCGCGTGGCGAGCCACCGTCGTCAGGCGCACCACCGCCGCCTCCTGCCCGACCATACGCACCTCGAGCTTCTCCTCCAGGCCGAACACCCTCGAGGCGGGGCTGCGGCAGTGGGCGCGTTCCGCGCGTCAGCCGCCTTCTTCGCGTCGGCCTCGAGCCGCTCGACTCGGCCGCGCAGCTCGGCGATGTAGGCGGCGGCGTCGGCCAGGAGGGACGCCTTGTCCATCCGGGACACCGTGGGGACGGCGGCCCGGAGGTCGCAGAAGCGGCGGTTGAGCTTGTCCCGCCGCTGCCGCTCGGCCTCCACGTGGCTGATGGTGGGGCCGTCGGAGCGCGGTCCGGGCTTCCGGCCGCGCCGCCTTGCCGCGAGCGCCGGCCCGTTCCCCTGCAGTAACACGTGGGAGCCCGGCGAGAGCGAGCTCCCGACGGCCCACGCGGAGTCGTCGGCCAGCAGCCATTGTTCGGGGACGTCGCAGGACAGGAACTCGAGGACCGGGTGGCCGGCGTCGGTGGCGGAGAAGAAGGAGGCCGCCGGGGAGTGAGGGGAGCAGGAGGAGAGGGAGACCAGCTGCTCATCCATTAATTCTAGCTAGTAGGGTCACTTGACTGATCAGTGATCACTCACATGCTAAAAATGGCAAATCACTGGAAGAGATGGGGCAGTGGTTGCACCTCTATATATACTCGACACCGCGATGGCCGGGATGCATGCCATGCATGCGTCCTAGGCTACTGGTCTCTTGGTCTTGGTTTCATACTGCGTACGAATCAGTGATGAACTTCTACTGTGTCCAAGGACAGTCTGATCAAATGTTTGACCACACAGGCGCGAGTGTCCTAGTTCATGACTTGAGGTTGCAAGGTAGGACAAGTATTAATCATAGATGATGGCGGCTTTACGATGGTTAAATGGGAAATGCTAGCTTAATTATATGGCTAGCTGCATGCTCAGCGAAAACAAGGAATGATCCCAGCCTCGATCGCCCCATGGTTTTTGAGCAGTTTTGACTTAGTGACCCATAGTTTCATCCTGTACTCGTCATGTAGGTAGGTGTAGCATGTGTTTAGATATCATTCGGATGTTTTCTTCCTAATAAGCATCCAAATTTGTTGATTTCTGGCTAGGTGCATGAAAGTCGGGAGCGGATTGTAGCACCCCACATACCGATGTGAGATAGTATTATAGAACATCATCGCCAAAGTGAAGAAGGAATAATAAAAGCAAAAATAGGAATCACAAGTAAATAAACTTTAAAGGTAATTTACTAAAGAATCAACAAATGCTGAAATAAATGTTTGAAACATGGGACCGGTCCACTTCTAACCAAATAAAGAACATATAAAATAACAAATAATGGCAAGCCACGGTGCTGAAAACTCGAGTGCTCCCACCCATGCATGATGCTATCACTCGACTGGCATTTTACCTGAGAATGAAAAGAGCAAACGTGAGATTTGAAAATCTCAGCAAGTACCCAACAACGGTCGCAACACAGTGAGTAAAGGACAGGTAATGCAAGCAAGACATGTAAAGGACATGCAAAGCAAGCAAGCAATTGATACAGGTTAAGTCCAATGAAGTTAGGTTATCGGAAACACTGATACCGACTGGAGATAGAGATCACTAGAACAGTGGCATTAAAGATAAATGTTATTCAGCAGATTATGACAGTGGCACCGACGATCACTTCCTACATAACCGGTTACACGAGAATAGTCATGCACGCCATCGTCCTCGACTGTATAACCGCCGACGGGGTGTAATATCCTGAGTAATGAAAATGTACGCCCCCGTACATTACCAGGTGGGTGGTAATCTCCCCTATATGTGGATGACCTCAGGCCTGAAAACTGTCATCTGGTCAACTAGGATAATTATTAATTAGCAAGCTATGGCAATGGCGCTGGCGATTACTCTCCACATACTCGGTTATACAAGAATAGTCAGGCACAACGCTGTCCTCGACTGTATAACCGCAGACGGGGTGTAATATCCTGAGTAACGAGAGTGTACGCCCCAGACATTAAAGTGGGTGGAAATCTCCCCTATATGTGGATAATCCCAGGCCAGATAACCGTTATATTATTAACATGTTATATGAGGTGAATTTAAGGAACTAAGAGAAAGTTACGATAATATTACGAAAAGTGAAAGGATTAGCTAAGGTTGGATATGGAGAAATGTAATTCCCGATATGAGGATGATAGGGGATGATATATGGTGATAAAGTATCTGATACATCATGGATAGATTATATAGTATAAACTTAAAGAACTAAGAGATAGCGAGGATAATGCTACGATGAAGTTATGAGAAGTGAAAAGATGTACTAGGGTGGAAAAATAGAAAGGCATAGTTCCTGATATGAGGGTGATGTGAAATAGTAATAAGGTGATAGTGATATAGGAATTACCCTAAAGAGGT
This sequence comes from Bonia amplexicaulis, assembly GCA_036346245.1. Lineage (NCBI taxonomy): Eukaryota > Viridiplantae > Streptophyta > Magnoliopsida > Poales > Poaceae > Bonia > Bonia amplexicaulis. Next base: position 873,868 of record CM070756.1, on the reverse strand, counting down.
TATCAACCAATCAAGTTTTATTATGCATTAAGTGATTATTAGTCAGATTAACATGTTTAATACATATATCCTTTATGGCTCAAATACAACATTATCCAATTATTGAAAGATAATATCAGGAAACTAAAACATAGCAGCCCTAACATCGAAAGAGTGTCAATAACTTAAATCTAAGTTAAAACATGTTCATATGCTACCTCCATTAACAATTTAAACACCAATTTTAAAACACTAATCAAAACTTGAACTCTAGAACATTTTAACTGAGCATCTCAATTAACATAAAAGCAGCTGAAATAGAATAACCTAGAACATCATGGCATGAATACAATATTAAAAGTCTATAACCATGCAACCATGAACGATATGATAATAACAAGGCAACATTGATGATACGATATTGACCAGATAAGATTTAGTGATATGATGCTATTAAGGTAACTTTAGTGATATGATATCAGCCGGTAGCTCTAAGGATATGATATCAGACATGTAACCTTAAGGATATGATGTTAGCCAAGCAAGCATAAGTGATATGATAATTATACTTAATGATAAGGTGATAAGTAAACTGGAACACATGATATGCGAAATTGAAACGTCACGGCCGCGAGGCACTTGCCTTAAGCTCTGCAGGACCACTACACGAAGGATCTGAGGTGTGCAACTGCCCAGCCATTCCCTCAAAGGTTGCGTGCGAACCTACAAGATGGAACATGGACAAATCAGATCCACGCTAAGAAAAACTTGTGGAAAGACGAATGGAAGTGCAATCGGTTAGGAGAGTTCGTGTTCACTAAGCCTCCAACGTGTGAATAGCCGTTTGGCCGTACGAATCATTATTCGGCCACGTGAACCACAAAACGATGCATAGCCCAATGACCTCCGTGCGAATCGGGATTCGGCTGCGCATACGGCCAACTAAATCCTCGGTCAGGAAACCGCCCTTCGCCACCGCAAGATCCGCCATCGCCGCCGGTCACCAAAGGCCACCGAAAGATCAAGCTCCGGTTAAGTTGGTTTTGGTGTTAATGACAAATGTAATTAATGTGATCTTAATGATAATATCATATACCATTATGTTGTTTTGGTGATATTGACTAATGCATATATGAGACTAATATGTTTGTTTAAGTCTATTTATGTTTAGTCTTATTTAGATGGAAAGATGAAATCAAAGAGATATGCATTCGAAATTATTCTCTCATATATTAGTGCATTCCTTAGATCCAAAATATAGATTGAATTCCACAAATTATATAAAATGAATATGTGCATATGTATTTAATATATACACTTGCATGCACACATTTAGGGGGAGCTCTTTATATGTTCTGAAGTTTCACAAGTAATGATCCATGCTTCTCTAAAATATTCATATTTGGGATCTTTACTTTGAAATACGTTGTTGGGCATATATATATAACTTGTGTAGTTCATATATACTCAAGTGTAATCGGGTTGTCAACTAACATCTCCATTATATGTTAATGGTTGAATAGTCAAATGACAACCGGATAAGTAAGCTTTGTGCTTATCTAAAGAGTATACAAATTGTTGTGTACAAGTTGTATACTCACAAATCAATTTCATATCTCATAATGTGTTGAGATTGTCATAAATTACCAAAAAGGGAAGATTGTTGAATCTTGTCCCTCCATTATGTGTTAATGGTGAAGTTTGGTAATTGATGACAATTGTTTTGTGGACTAACGGTTTCCATGAGTTGGATAAATAGGTTAGGTTCCACAAATGAGGATGACTTGGGATGACTTCATGTGTTGAAGATCATCAAGTCAAGATGCGAGGAGAAGATAGATTCATGAGTTGAATGCTATCAAGAAGAAGATGGCTTCATGTGATGAAGGCCACCAAGAAGATGTGTCATAAGTTGATGCATGGAGGTGATCATATGTTGATCAAGAAAAGACCATCATATGTTGATGAAGTGATGTGAAAGATGCATTGTGTGTTAATGCATATCAAGTTGATGACCCAAGGCAAAGGTATGACTAGCTAGGGCTAAGGATGTGTTCCTAGTCTTTTACCGGTCTTGGTGTTTGGTTGGAAGACCGGATTGCTAGTATAGGTTACCGTACTATTAAGAGGGGTCATGTCTAGTAGTTTGAGTTTCATCATGTGTTGATGGCTCATCCTCACCTCGCTAGCTCAAATTGACATGAGACTTGTATTTGCGAATGTGTTTTGCAAATAGTTGAAGCTCATGTATTGAACATCTTTGTAACATGGGACTATGCATTGCGAATGTGTTTTGCAAGTGCTTGAAGTCCATGTTTTCTACTCCTTGTAATATGAGGCTTAGATTTGCAAATGTGTTTTGCAAATGGTTGTAGCTCATATTTAATCTTTGCGTCATGATTTCAAAAGTGTGCAAATGTGTTTTGCAACTTGTTGGAAATCATGTGTGATCCTTGTGTGCATGATATCATAGATTGCAAATGTGTTTTGCAAGATCTGTTGAGATATCTCGCACCGCCAGAAACTCGAACTACCGGCCTGTGTGAGCGGTACTACGTGCGAGCGGAAGTACCGGCATGTGTTGAGCGGTACTACGGCTCCGAAGCTCAACCCCGAGCGAGCCTTTTTCCAGAGCGCCAAGTTTGGGCTCGACTCGAGCGGAAATCTGCGCCGACTTTACAGACTACCGGCGAAGCGGTACTACAAGAAATGAACGGCAGACTACCGCTACCGACCGTGTAATGACTAGTTCATAAGCTCGACATAGCCGCATAACGCCGTAAGTGGAGCGGTACTATCGCCGCTGGCGGCAGAGTTCCGCTCGTCCCGAATTTTTCAGACTTTGCTCCAACGGCTAGTTTTTGATGTGGGGTATTTATACCCCTTGAGGCCGGTTGGAGATGTTCTTTGGTGCATTCATTTGTTGACCTTGAGCTAGTTTGAGGTTCTCCACCAATTGTGCATGTGTTGCACTTTGTGAAAAGGAGAAGAGGACTAGAGTGCATGTGTTGCCTCTAGGTGTGGACTTCGTGTTCAAGTTGAGCTTGTGCATCCGCTGCACGTGGTGAGAGTCAAGCGAGGGCTTGGCTTATTACTCTTGAGTTTGCCGACCCTAGACGACGTTGAGGCGTCGTGCGCGGTGATCTTCTCAAGAAGCTTGTGAGAAGACCCATGGTTGTGAAGGTTGGAGCTCACCTACCCGAGCGGGAAAGAGCTACCACTAGTGGATTGAGGTGTTTCGGCTTAATTCGTGGAGCCGGTCCGATTCGTCCGGCTAACCTCAACGTGGATTAGGGAGAGCGGCAACTCTCCAACACCACGGTAAAAGAGACCGTGTCAAATTGTGGTTTGTTTCCTTGTTCCCTATTTACATTCAAGCAATTTATATTCATAGAATTAAATTGATTGCTTGTATACCTAGGATTGCAAACCTTGTCCTAGGATAGAATTTGTACTCTTAGGAGATATTCTTGTTGTAGGGGATATTTGAGCTAAACCATATTGTTTTTCGCTTCCGTTTTATTTACTTGGTTTAGGCAAATAGAAAAGGTCTTGAATTGCTAGTATTATTTTGTAGAGAATTTTTAAGACCGCCTATTCACCCCCCTCTAGTCGGCCACCTCGATCTTACAGCCGCCACCGCCACCTAGGTGCCTAGCTCGCTACCGGCCGCTACCCTCACCGGTCATGCCGCTCGCCTACGCCTACATGGTCGCCACGCCGCCTACCGTGCTCCACCTGTCGTCACCGCCTGACCCATCATCGCCGCTGCCACACACGCCGTGCCACACCAGCCACCACTTGCCAGGGCGCCGCCGCCTCCAGCGTGCTGCCCGCGCACGCTATTCCTCAGGTGACCGTGTTGCCTACTGTCGCGACGCCCTCGGCCGCGCCTCCCGGCTAGAGATGGCAACGGGCATAAACCCGCTGGTTTTGCTATCCCAAACCCGTGCCCATGAAAATTAGATGTGCCCGTTAAAAACCCATGCCCGTGACGGTGCAGATTTTTGCCCAAACCCATGCCCACTCTGCAACGGGTACCACGGTCGCCTGTGCCAACAACAATTGTGCAGATTGCAGACAAGGCAATGCTTAGCAAGTCAACAATAAATTCAATTTATGTGCTACTATGTATGAAACAAGCAACGACAAATCCACAATGCACATCACTAGTTCACTCCATCAATTCTCGCTCATAGTTCATTGGCATAGCATATCATTACAAGTTCACGGCTCACAACTCATTTAAAACCAAAAGGAGAGACATCAACCGCTCCTTGTACTTGACTAATGGGCTATGGGTGGATTGGTTTGCTCGAGGCCGGAGTCCGGGTTTATAACTCCTATGGATCGGGTTTATATTACCCATGGGTTTACGGGTTTGAGTACTATAGAACGCATTCGAACCCGCAGACCGATGGGTTAGGCTTTTGCCCATTAAGAGACCCATGGGTTAGGAAATTGACCCGCACCCATGCCCTAATAGAGTAAAACCCACCGGTATCGGGTTTCGGTACCATTGCCATCTCTACTCCCCGCCGCCGGCCGACGCGCCGACGCTGGCCGTGTCTGCACTTGGCCGCACCTCCCGGCGCCGCACCGCCCGCCACCGCCGACGCCACCGCCGCCCGCCGCGCCCGAGCCTCGCTGCCGCCGCCGCCGCATCGCGCTGCGCCGCATTACGCGCGTGCCGCGCGACCGTGCCGCCACGCCGCCGCCGACCATGGCCCTTTGTTGTGCGCCGCCAATCTACGGGGAGGAGAGAGAGATTGGAGATGTGTGAGAGGGAGAGATTTGGGATCGTGAGAGAGAGATTTGAGACGTGAGAGAGAGATTATAACGGAGAGAGAAAGAGAGGGATATACGGGGATGGTAATGGAGAGATTCTCTCCCTTTTTTTTGGGTGCTACATGGATCTAGAACGTGCTGGCTAGGTGCATGAGTGTCAGGAGCAGATCTAAGAATAAAAACGTACGTCTAATGGTCATCATACATATCATTAATTCATTACCATATGTACGTAGAGTTAGTAAATTTACATTACAAGGTGCATATCTATGTATATACAGACTTTGATAAGGTAAAATAATATCGATGTCCGTCCTGTGTATTCCCTAAGCCTTACTTGGACCCGCCCATGATTCCCCATGATGAGAGTGAAGACTGGACCGTAGCCTTTTTCTCTCTCTCTTCTCTATACGTAGCGTCCAACTTGTGTAGCTTTCTGATGAAGTTGGATCACAGCCTTTGGTTTCTAGAAGATTTTCCTTTTTCCCACTACAAATATGACCAGGTATATGCACGGTCCCAGCTAGCTCCGTCAGTTAATCACAAGAAATCAATATATGGTCATATGTATGGCTTAATTTCCAGGGCTCAGTATATGTAAGATGATGGGTGCAATCTAGTCATGAACATACCTGACGGAAGAACTAAGAAAAATCAAGCTAAAACGACTCTAAAGAAAAGGCCACGGTAGAATCAATATATAACGAAATTAAGAAGTCGCAATGCGGTTCCTCGCAGAGAGAGAGAGAGAGAGAGAGAGAGAGAGAGAGAGAGAGAGAGAGAGAGATCGCTGCTCTTTCTTCTTAATTTGTAAAAAAAAGAAGCGATGCATGCTCTCTCGTGAGAAGATAAAAGAATTGCGTTTTGTCCGCTGCAAAATTCTATAAATTCCATGTGAAATCCATATTGCAAATAGACAGGGATAGCCGAAAAGTGGGTTCTCGGCTCGCAGCGATCTAAAATATAATCGATCAGTACGTGAAAAATTATTTGTGGTAATTTGCTATAAAATTTTTCTACCTCTAGTTGGGGTGCTCGGTGACTCGATCCGGCGCGGCTTCATGTAAATCCACCTCATTCTCAATAGGTATGTTAAGCCTAGCTAGCTAGTAGATTTTTTTGAAGTATAAGGAAGGATCTCTATGTGCAATTACACACAGGTATAGATGAGTGTGTTTCTAGCATATGACTAAGGCCCGTTCAGTTGGACTGAAAAGTTATGGCTTATGAGTGTAATTGCACTGTAACGATTGAAATTTCACTGTAGCTGAATGTGACTTATTTGACATAATTAAATTTTAAAAAAATTTAAAATAGAAAAATATGCTAGCTCATCACGGACAACGCAAACGAATACATGAAAAAAGAACCGGCAAAAAAGCTTAGAAAAAGTTAAAAGTTCAGAAAAAACGAAATTTATGAATAGTGAAAAGTAAACCATATGACAGAAGCTGAAGCCAAAATGAATGGGGCCTTATATAGAGCGAAGCTATGAATCCTATTGAATATAGGTACATGTTTTAACTGTTGAATATATTTATATGTGTATGTATTTTTTCTATCCAAAACTTCAGCTATAAGAAAAAATAGCACGAATATCAAACTCAGGGTTCTAACGCTGATGAGCAGCTCTCACAACGGTAGAGCTTGCCAAGCATCGCTTGTCCGTGGATCTACGATGGCGTGAACGTTTGTAATGTTTGTAGATTCAGAGGTTAAGTTGTTTTCGAGCAGACAGCAATCTATTTTTACTAGAAGAAACCTTTTTACGCAAGTTATTTTTAATTCTCAGACAGCGGTATATGGAGTAAAAACCTTTTTACGCAAGTTATTTTTAATTCTTTTTTGCGAGGAAGTTATTTTTAATTCGACGTAGTAGGATCTGGTCACCATCAACGTGGGATTTATGTTAACGCAGATTTGTTGGCTCTGGCATCAGTCGATCCATCCGTTACAGGGACGTCCAGTCCAGCCGAAATAAATTAACTTATAATTTATTTTACGTAGTATTTACTGATGATTTTTAGTATAATTAAATTTTAAAAATTAAAAATAAAAAAACAGATTAGTCTATCATGAATAATACAAATAAATACAGAAAAAAGAAAATACAAAAAGCTCAAAAAAATCAAAAAGTCAGAAAAAGACGAAATTAAAGAATAGTAAACTAGGAGCCGAAACGAGCGGGGCAGCTTATTGTTTTCGGCTACCGCTTATGACTTATGACTGTAGTTTATAACTTTAGCCTTAGTACGAATGTTTGTGTACACGAACTACAAATCGATAAACTGATAAACTATTTTCTAAAAGACTACATCTTCGAAACGGTAGAACATGGCGTTCACGTACCTAGGGGACAAGTGGTAGTCCTAGTAATGTATGCATCCAAGGTAGGGGTCCGAGTTCGTACGTACATACCAATTTACGTCGAGCACCCGTGGCAGCCTTTGGTCCTGTTTTTTTCAGTTTTTAAAAGCTACTTTTCAGTTTTTTTTATAGTAACTAGTTTTTAAATAGAGTATTTTTTTAAGATATGGTCTACTAGTTAATTATAGTACCTACTTTATTGAATTCATTTATATTGGTAAAAACCGCGTGTGAGTTTCATTCTCTGTAATCTTCGTCAAACAAACAAAAATCATGTTCACAACCGAAAGCCACATACCGCAGCAAAAAGAACAGGCCCTTTGCTCCTAGCTTCTTCCGATTCAACGGACCGACCGGCCGATTTGCCTCGCGACGATCGCATCAACGCGAAGCTCGTGCTCGGTTCGACCTTACCACGTTCTCGAACGTTCTACGAGTACGACTCCTGCACGTCGAGGCGTACGTTAATTCTACTCTTCTTCTACGTAGTAGTTTTTGGAAAGAACACGTAGTAGTTTTTTTACAGGATTCTTCCCCCCTATTTAATCCGGTTTCGTTAATGAAACTTGGGTAACTTTGTTCGAAAAAATAATGGGCTTAGTCTCGAGAGGTCAAGGACAAACCCAGCCCATCGATCAAAGCCCACTAACAAATTCATGAGATGTCGAGCGGCCCATCTTGTTTTTCCTAGGGTTGCTGTCTGAAACCAATATGGCTGCTTGGTGTGGTGGAGGCCGGTCTACAGTTGCTGCATGGCATAGCTGGCCTAGTGTGGACTAGATGCTAGATGACTCTGGCAGTGTTAGCCTTATTGTTTAGACTTGTGATCCATGATTTTTAGTTGTGACGTTAATTTTTATATGTACCTTTTGTCGGTATAGATGGGAAAATCTGTTTGAAAAATCCTTTTTAAAAATTTATCATATTTATTTCGACTTTCGAAGAAATTTAAAACCAAAATAGCAAAACATCTAAGTTGATTGAAACAAAATGTACTGTTAATCTGTAGGTTAGTCCCCGCGTTGGAGGCTTACAGCTCAAGTCGAAAACAGATTGATTCTACAATGCTGTCGTGCCACAAAGATCCCCATTTTGTTAATTTGTCCCCAAATGTTATGAATCTACACGGGTATATTTTCATAACGTCAGTACATAGCTAGATATACATGCAAATTTCCTAAATACAAGTCTACAACTAGATATTTGCAGCTTTCTAGGCGTGAAAAAACGTGTTCATAAAAACAAACTGTTCATATAATTGCTTCCCCTATGTATCATTAGCAGAAACCAGAAAGTGACTTGTTAGGACCAAGGAAGAAGGTGGAACTTGGATGCAAACCAAGAATCCCAAAATGTCACATCACATGGAAATGCGAATAATTACTATCAGTGCTTAACCTACTACACACATCCATCCTATAGAGGTTTCACACACATATTTCAGTTTACTTTTCTCATCTTCATGTACTTATAATCTATAAATAGCACACCCCTCCAACTATTTGATGCTACTTGAACTTTTGTATGACCATCAGATATCGCATCATGGAGAGAAAAGGGGCCAAGTGAAAGAAAAGTAACTTTCTATTGGCTTAAATCAGGGATTCTATTTTAGTTCTACTTATTTTCTGCCACCTACAATTGACACAAAAAGTTAAGTCATGGAAGTATTCTACGGACAACTGAACATGGATGATATCGCCTGTTCTTTTTCAGTCTTTAGTTTCTACTTTTGACTTTCCTACAGTACCTAATTTTTAAATAGATTACCTTTTCAAAATAGGGTCTACTCGTTAATTGCAGTATATACTGTACCGACTTCATTTGTATCGGCAAAAACCGTATGTGAGTTTATGTTACTCTGTAATCCTCGCATGAACAACTTAAAAGTTATAAACCGCAACAAAAACCATAAGACTCAGCTAAAAAGAACATGCCATCATCAATTCTAGTTAGCTCTTTAAGTCTGAAAAAATAATGCGAATGCAATAGAGAGCTAAATGATGGACCGCGCACAGATAGCTTGCAGATCACACATGCATTACAAAAGTTCAGCTATTTGCACATTTCTAAGCAGCACATGCAACCAGGAGGTTCAGAAGGTACCTTACCTAAATGAGGACAAATCTCAGCTATCTATATAGTACATCGCCTATATCTGCAATTATCCAAAGTAATAATGAAATGAAATATTAGGTACCCTTACCTAATCATTACTGGTACATGGCACATACTGTTTCTGCATCCCTCTGAAAACCTAGCAAAACAAGGAGCAATAAGGGATTAGTAGAAATAGTGCAGCAACTTCAAAATTCGTCTTTGTTAATCCACAGAAGCAGCTAAAATGCTAGGTATGAGAATAATCAGGGGATTGGTACATCAATGCATACATATAGTTGAATTAAATGTGATTGTGTTAATAGATAAGCTTAAAGAAAATGGAGAAGGGTGTCCATGGCAAGATTTAGTCTCTCTTTAACTAGAGCTAGATGATCAGCTGTAATGAGCAAGGCATCGAGCCCAAACTAGTATATATCAAAGGCGTATAGGGAAGCAGGAGGGTGGCGTTAGGCACTTGGGTATGCTCACCTCGAGGCACTGGAGCCAGCCGTCGCGGCGGCCGGGGGAGCAGTGCTCGGCGCGGACCACCTTCACGTGCCGGTCGAGCACGGCCACCAGCCGATCTTTGCCGCCGACCGTCCTCCGCAGGAAGAACCGCACCAGCTCCGATCCGCCGCCTCCGCGGCCACCTCAGCCCCCTCTGCAGCATCCGCGCCCCGCCGCTTACTCCTGGCTGCGGCAGCAACCGCCAGCGCCACGTCCTCTTGTTACGTATGGTTCCACTCTTATATTCCTTCTTCTATGTGCAGGAACACTTGGATCGAAGTAGAGTTTATTATATATGGTATGAGCATGTATAATATCAAGCATAGAAAAAATAAATCTTATAGAGAGAACCAAAATAATAATGTTAAAGCAATCACGATGAGAAAGAAAAGATTTAGTAAATCTGATCGTAAATTTCTTAAGCATAACATTAAAAGAGTACAAGTGATTATCGTTCTTTTACAATCCTCTCGAATATTTTAGAACTCTTGGATTCTTGCCATATACCACAATCTAGTGGCTTCTTTGCTTTGTTGCTTAATTGCTTATGTTATCTATGATCATCCCTCATGGCTTTACATAGCCCTCTAATCCCTCTGCAAAGGGAAATAGGAATCCTACTCGAAAAAAAATAAAAATCAAAATTTTATTAAGATTTATCTAAAACTCATAATAGCACGTTTTTTAAATCTTAAAAAACCAGAATATGAATCACTATACTTAATAACACATGTATGTTGTAGACACAAGGGCATATCGGTAATTTCTCAATTGGAAAGAAATAAAATGGGAAAAGAAAGAGAGAATGACAGGTGAGGCCCACATGTCAGTGGGGGGCCCACCTGTCAGTAGGGCCGGCGGAGATAATGAGGGGAGGAGACTTCGTCTCCTCCCGTGCGCTGGCTCCCGTGACGGTTCGGAGGCTGGGCTCCTCGCGTGCGGCGCGGCTTCGATCGCTTCTCCCGGGCGACCGAGTCTTGCGGCGGCGACGACGGCGATGGAGGCGCAACCGGCTTGGGTGCTTCGGCGTCAGCCGTGGCTGCAACCCGCCGGCGTCTACTCCGTTCCCATATTTAAGCCTCGTCCCCTCTCTTTGGTGACCGTATGCAAAACATGAGTCTTCTCCTCTTCGATCTAAAATCTCTCGCCATAGTTCTTTGATTCGAAGTCCCAAGAGCCGTCACCGAGCTTTCTCTGGTGGCCGTCGGCGAAGGAGTCCAAATCGGTGATCTAGGGTTTATATTCCGTATGGTTTCCTTGAGTCATTCTTTGATTCGGCCGAGAGGAAAGGTTGGAATAACCCTAGAGATTGATTTGGCTCGGGTTTTGTGCTGATTTGTGACCTTCTCTGGTTGTTCTCGTGTGCTCTTGGTCGGAGCGCTCGGTGGTCTTGTGCGGCATCACCTCTAACCCTCAACTCTGGCGTCGGCTTCCCATGGCTGGAGGGGCATTGTATCTCCGTCTACCTCACTCCTCTTCTGCTGCGGCATACGAGGGTGCTAGGTTTTCTGGGTCAGCGCCGTGTGCGTGCCTTGCCCGGTTGTGATTTCTTCACGGTGATTTTGAGTACCATCACTGCTGTGAGTATTCTGATTCTTGCTCCTTTGCAATCTGGTGATAGACTTCATATACCTGCTTATGTTATCTATGATCATCCCTCATGGCTTTAGATAGCCCTCTAATCCCTCTGCAAAGGAAAATAGGAATCCTACTTGAAAAAAAATAAAAATCTAGATTTTATTAAGATTTATCTAAAACTCGTAATAGCATGTTTTTAAATCTTAAAAAACCAGAATATGAATCACTATACTTAATAACACATGTAGACGTCGGCCAGATCTATATAGCCGTTGGCACAAGGACGACGGTGGCAAAGTAGCACGCATCGGGAAGTGAACGCAGGTTGAGACCGTGATGATCTTCATGTGAAGCAACCGGAGATGGAGGAGGAGGCGGCGGATTTGAGCGGGGAAGGGTGCGGAGGAGGAGAAGAAGGCAGATATGCACGGGAAAGGGGCCAGTGTAGGAGGCGGCGGTGGATCTGTGCGGGGGAAGAGACAGGAGGATGATGCCGTGGCAGATCTTCATGGGAAGCGACCGGAGGTGGAGGAGGCCGATGGTTGGTGCGGCGAAGTCTGGTAGTGTGCTGCACAGCTTTATATTACAACAACGAATAGACAACACATCATGTTCCCCACGAAGGGAAAAAACACACCATCGACTGATCGATATATATCAGTGCAAACAGATAAAAAATGCTCAATCTCAGCAACTGTTTTCGTGCAACACCACCACAAAATAAGCCACAAAATAAGCTCATGGTCTATCGACGAGGCAGGCGCATGCTCTACATACGTTTACACCACCCAAATTAAGCCACTCGAATTATTCGGTCGACACGACGACAGCATCAATATATATAGGTAGACACACATACTAGGCAGGAACAGACAGAGCGCGGCCATCGATCTACCTGCTGCAGGACTTCGATCGATTTCGGAAAGATTAGTTTGAGCTGGTGCGCACAAGCTAGTTTGTTTGTTTCATTAACCGCCAGATTAATTAAGCGCAAGCTTAGCACGAACTGAAGTAGCTTATTGGCTAGCAGCTAGCTCTAGCTCTAGCTCTCCTGCAGCCTGCGGAGCAATGCCGCGCGGAGGCAGCCCTCGTCCTGCAGCGCGGCGGGCACGTCCACGACGGCGTCCTGCACCGTCACCGCGTCCACGCGGCTCACGCACGCGTGCTGCACCGGCAGGTCCAGCGCGCGGAGCGCGACCATGAGGCGCGCGGGGGCGTGGCGAGCCACCGTCATCAGCCGCAGCGCGGCCGCGTCCCGCCCGACCATGCGCACCTCGAGCTTCTCCTCGAGGCCGAACGCGTGGGAGGCCGCGGCGGTGGCAGAGGTCACCTTCCGAGCCGCAGCCGCCTGCTTGGCCTCGCCCTCGAGCCGCTCCACGCGGCCGCGCAGCTCGGCGATGTAGGCGGCGGCGTCGGACAGGAGAGACGCCTTGTCCATCCGGGACACCGTGGGGACGGCGGCGCGGAGGTCGCAGAACCGGCGGTTGAGCTTCTCCCGGCGCTGCCGCTCGGCCTCCATGTGGCTGATGGTGGGGCCGTCGGAGCGCGGCCCGGGCTTCCGGCCCCGCCTCTTCACTGCGCGCTCCGTCATCGCCGGCGGGTTCCCAGACAGGTCTGAGCCCGCCGAGCGCGAGCCTCCGACAGCCCACGCGGCGCCCTCCTGGAAGCTGGGGTCGTTATCGAGCTCGTCGTCGCCCACCAGCCATTGCTCTGGGACCTCGCAGGACACGAACTCGAGCACCGGGTGGCCTGGGGCGGAGAAGAAGGAGGTCGGGGAGCAGCAGGAGGTGGGGGAGACAAGCTGCTCATCCATGGTACACTAAACTTTAGTGTCACTTCCCTCTAGCATACGTATTACTAAAATTGGCACATATTGAGGAACAGGGCGGTGGCTGTACCTTTATATTGGATGGTACATTTGCGTTGAGATCCTCGCGAGTATGCTATTTTGCGCTGCCACGGTGCCGGGGGCGCCTAATAATAGTGCATGTTGAAGGTTTCTCGATAATCAATTCAGGCTCGACAGAAAACAGAGATCACAGATTCAGTAACAGTAGTAAGTACTATTTATTAGCAGTCACGACGCAGCGATGCAAACAGGGACATACGGAATAGCAACGTAACCAGAAAAAAAGGTGTAAAAGTCACGTAAACAACAGGTAATCTTTTACCTTAAGACACCGTGACACGTTGGACTTAAGACTGTTGTATTACTTGTACTTTACCCTATCAAAGCTAGTGTTTTAAAACATGCTTACTTCACATGTGGTCGTGATTCTCGTTTAGTTTGCTAGTTAGTGGAGCTATGGTTTCGCTGGACGTGGAATGGTATAAACGAAGCGGATCATGACGCAATAATAGAAAATAAGTTTAGTCTTTACTTTATATTTGGATCCTATAAATTACAGAAGAAATCTGAGAAAAACAGTGCAGTTGAGCGCGGCACAAAAACTCCTTTGTCTCGTAGTCGTAGCCGAGTGCTTGTGGTCGTGAGAGTAATCGTGTGTGCCGCGGTCGTAAATAAGTACCAGGTACTCGTAATCGTATGTGCCGTGGTCATAAACAAGTACCAGGTTCTCATAGTCGAGTGTGTTACAACAAGTGGTATCAGAGCGGTGTAGAGATCCTGTCGACAATGTCAGGCGATGGATCAATCTCTCCTTCTAGGTCCCTCACTCCACCGAAAATATGTGGGTGTAGCAGGACGATGGTGCGCAGTGTGAGGTGGTAGTGCAGTAGGTAACAAGGGAGAGTGGGGGACGGTGATCTACCACATGCTAACATGCATGAACTACTCCGATTGGGCTCTCGTCATGAGAGTCAACTCGCAGGCGCAGGGACTGTGGCGAGCAATTGAGCCGGGCGACACCGACTTATGTGACGACAAGATGGCGCTGTCCGCGATCCTCCGCACGGTGTCGCCGAACATGTTGTCAACGCTTGCCGTGAAGGACAATGTTATCTTAAAGGAACAAAAGCTTCATGTGACTCACAATGTTACCTTAAAGGAACAAAAGCGGTGGGACTGGCAGTTAGGCGAATGCAGCGTTGGACCATGCCTAGCTGGCACATTCATCGTGACATATGCCACGGAGCAAGGCGTGGCTGACGTCGACACTGGAGAGGCAATGACATCGACACCCAGAGCAGATTCTGAGGCATCACAAATAGTGAAAACATGGACACCATCAACCAAGCGCTTAAAGAAGCGTGCTAGAAGCAGACGATGGGAGAGGGGCTGGCTGCCATTTGCAACAACGATACATGGGAGCTCATCGCGCTCCTAGCTGGACACAGGGCCGTCGGGCTCAAATGAGTGTTCAAGGTAAAGAAGAACTCTATAGTCCACATTAATGGGACGACTTCTTCAAACAGCCTCTTGAAGTCGTTTCTTCAAACGATTTTTGAATCTAAAATCATATGTATGTTCATATCATGTTTTCACCGTTTATTATCGTCTTAAAAAGCACAGATAAAAATTATCAACCATAGAACAAAAATCATTAAGCTATAGCGCGGAAAAATGGACCGTACCAGCATTGGATCTAGTACATGCTGTAGCGGCGTGTCCTAGGAAAAGCCGTACTCGAGTGAACCCTTGAAATTAGCCTTTGTTAAGCAGCCGGTGGGCGGTCCCATGCATGTGCGCACTTGGACCAGTCCAGCGCCTGTTTGTCTACTATGCTGCCCTCTCTTGCCGCTACGAACCAAGGCGTGTAGGACTCGGGAGGCCGAGGTTTTCGGGGGGTGTTTTGAGCAATGTGACACGGTACGGAGCCAACCATCGCAAAAGCCAGCCAGTTTTAGAAAAGTCCACGGCGAGGGGGTGGGGCCCACGCGCACTGGCACCCCTGGCCTGGCCTGGCCCACGGGCAAGCTTGGGCTCTGCAGATCTTGATAGATGAATGGATTGGACGGATGGATATGGCCGGTGGTGAGGCCATCCCTGCCAGATGTTCTGCAACATAGTGAAGTTTGGACGTTTATATCACTGAATATCCAAAAAAAAAATCCAAATATAGTCCTTTACGCATCAAAATTCTTCCCTTTGATCGCGGACCGACTAACCTCAACATGCGTCCAGTCCTGCAGTCCCTGAATCATACGGTTCAAAACCACACGATTGCACTGCAGTAGAACAATGTGAGCATATATAAACCAGACATATGCTACAATGGTAACGTGCGCTCTGGGACCGCACGATTGGACACGTGTCAGCACTAGACGGTCCCACGGTCGCAAAGGGGTCAGAAATGGAATTTTGGTGTGTAGAAGGCTACATTTGGAATTTTTTAGATATATAGTGCTATAAACATCTAAACTTCCAACATAGAAGCCAATTTTTTGGTATGGTACACTATTTTTCCTTCAAATTTAGCCTTCAAAATCCAGTTTTTACAAATTTAGTCTTACTTCATGGACATATCAGGCTGGGCAGATAACTATCAAGCTCACCAAGCTAGGGGAGCTCAGCAGGGCGCCGCCGGCCACACTTTGTATGCAATACATGTATTTAATTAATGCTAATCATATTTAATTAACACTAATTATGTGTTTAATTAAGCGCTAGTCACCGGCATTAAATGTTGTCGTATTTGGGGAGGGTATCTCTCGTAGGTCCACAGGAATCAGATTTACAAAAATATATATTTAGAAGCTAATTTAAAAAAATGGTTGCCATGCCATTTATGCAAATAGCTCTGCATCACACACGCACAATTATGGTTTTTGTGGCTATGATTATCTGATAATCTACTACTACACTGTGCACTAATAATAGCACTCCTTTGTTACATCTTTTTCCTTTTTTAGTTGACTTTTGATTTTAACTTTTTAGTAATCATTATTTATTACACTAATAAAATATAACTAAAAATCCTAAGCTACGGCTCGACATAACGCACCCTATATGTGTGCCGTCGCCGTCGCCTGTCAATACGCTTTGCTGGACGGTACGTCAATCAAACAGGTTCGTTACTGTTCGTGCTAGACGACCCAAAGCGCTATTTTAAAAAGGGAATTGTAAATCCCCCTACCTACCTGATATTTTTTAAAAAAAATTTCCAGCGTTTACGCTCGTGCAAGTTCCCTTGATTAGCAAACTCCTCCGTAGTGTTTCTTTTTTCCCTGCAAATTATAGTGTACGTAGAGCGTAAAAAAATCAGTGGAGTAATATAGGGCGTGTGGCATGCATATATACCTCTCATGTGCGTCGTGACCAGCTTTCTTCCTTTTTTTTCTGCTGTTTTCCCTGAGAAAACATTTGCCATCCGATCCGAGCAACAGGAACAGAAATGCACACTAGTATGTGTCGAGTAGTGCCAGCAGTGCAGACACACGCATGTAGTCACTGTTCTTTTCAGCTCATGACTTATGACTATTCCGAACAATCAAGCGGGATAGGTTTCATACCGTTGTTTTGAAACGACTTATAGAATAGCCTCTTCAAAGTAGCTTATCATTATTCGATTCGTTCGTATAAACTTTCAAACTAGAACTAAACATTAGTTATAGCCTATAAACCATAAGCTGCAAAAAAAAAAAGGCGCAGCCATAATATTGCTTTGCTTGTGAATCAGTTACCTTTAGCCTGTGCCCCCTGGCTAGCTAGCTCCCTCCTGGGACTCCCTGCCGGCCAGTACGTACATGCACGCATGCCCCACGCACATGTGATCCCTCGGCAGTCGACACCCTAGCTAGCTAGATAGCTTGACCTAGCTCGATCGCCACCCGACTCCACTCCACTAGATCTCGCTGTCTGGCTCGACCATCCACGTCTGATCTGCGGCTAGCCACCACCACGTGCAGCTCCGTCGGCCATCCATCTTCCCTCTCACTCTAGCCAGCGTTGTTATTAAAACCGGACTGGACTGACAGTTAAACCGGAAAAATGAACGAAACCGTTGATGGTTCGGTTCGCTTCAGCGACTGCCTATGCAAAATCGAACGAAAAAACCGGATGAATCGAGTGGTCTTTAACAAGACTGGCAAACCGGACAGCTTCGCAGGAACTGAGCAGCTTCTTTTTCACCTGGAGAATTGCGTCGTTAACTCCCCTGCAATATATGCCGCTGCCTTCCCGTCTTGTCTCTCTCAAAAAACTCTTGATCCTCTAGTCCTCTCCTGTTTCTCCTCCATCCAAATAAGGAAGCTCCAAAATGCTGCATGCATATTAGTGGTGGTAGGAGCTCGATCCATGAAGCTATGAGGCTGTGGGAGGCCAAGGTGACGGCGCTGTGCTTCGGCCATCCGGCAAGATTGGCGGTGGCGGCTGATCGTCGTGGCGGCCTGTGTCCTCTGAATCTGGAGGCTGGAGCCACGACCATGTATGCATGCAAGGATCCGATAGGATTGCCTGCAGCTAGTGGATTGATTTGCGTTTTGCCAGTTTCTATTCGTTTTCTCTAGATCTTTTTTTACCTTGTTTTGTTAGCTTCTGTCATTTAACGGCATCTGCGCTCAGAATTACAACGACTAACTGTCTTCTTTGGTTTGATTTTCTCATTCTCTGTGCTCACACAATCGGAATCATGATAGGTCACTTCCAATCCTACGTAAAAAATTTTGTGTTTAAGTATTTATAGTCAAGTTCAACATTTTAATAATCACAAATTTATATAATATAAATATTTTGAAAATCGACGATTCAATTGGTGGACCGCTGGTCCAACCGATGAACCGATGGGCTAGCCGGTCACTCATAGATTCAGTTTTAATAACTATGCTAGTCAGGCGGTGCTTGCTTGTGTGAGCTTCCTTCGCATGCAATTGTTGATAGCATCCATCTAGTTTTGGCAGCCACAAGAATTTTTGTTCAATTGCCTCGTGCTATATCTCTATTAATATAAAATAGAAGTTTATCCATCCACCAAGTACCTTGCTTAATCATCATTACACCCTCATTTTGCTCAATCGTTTGCATCCTCCTCGTGTAAAGAAAACCAACAACCCCTCTCCAACCAGTCTCACCAGAGAAAAACCGATAAAAAAATACACTACTACAAAAATACTATTAGTAGATACCAAATCACAGACAGTTTGACAAAACCGTCTATGACATACACTATCATAAACGATTCTAATTTGAAGACTGTCTGTGTTGTTGGTGTCGGAAAAAACGAGTATCACAGACGGTTCTTACCGATAAACCGTCTATGATACTGAAATATCACAGACGATTTTTTATTATAAACTGTCTGTGATAATCATTTATTGCTTCGCTTCCCCTCTCTCTTCTTTCTCTCTCTTTTCTCCTTTTTTCTCGCACAGTCGACCCCCTCATTTTCCCTTCGCCTCTCTCTCCTAGCTCTTCTCCTCACTTTTCTCGATCCAGATCGGATCCGGCGCCGTGCCTCCGGCTCTCCGATGCCGCGCTGCCTCGGTTCCTCCCCGACTCTGGCGCCTCCATCGCCGACTCCTCTCTGCACCTCCTCCTCTAGTTCGGCTTAGAACCGCTGCTTCGTCGTCCTCGAGTCACCGCACGGCTTCGCCGCCGCCGGTGCCTCCCCATGGTCGTCCAAGCTGCTAAAGCCGCCGGTTCCCTTCTACGCCTCCTACTCCGGCCTCTCACCGACTCGGCTTCTTTCCACCTTCTTGCTCCTAGTTGACTTGTCCCGATGCTGCCTTTGTGGTGGCTGATGATGCTTGACTGTGGAGTTTGAGGTTTTGGGGATGGGGATGGGAGAGGGATGGCCTGCTGGAGCCGTGATCTTCTTCTCCCTTCCTTTTGTTCTCGGTTGGTTTGGGGGGATGGTGTGGGGCAAAGAGGTGGCCTTCGGCCATGGCGATAGCTTGGTTTGCTGTGGTGTTGTGCTGGTGGTATTGGTGTCCAAGTGAGTTTGGTTTCTCTCCTTGCCTTGCTGGCTGGTTATGCCTCCTGTGGCTTGCGACCGTGCGCTCTAGATGATGTGTGTTGTTCCTTACTGTAGTGTTACTACACTTGGTAGTAATGCCCCTTGAATTAACACATTCTATTTTTTGCAGTGCCATCAACAACAGCCGGGCAACACGTGTGGATTCTATGTTTGCCACCATATGAAACTATTACTCGATTCCTCGAAGATCACCAATCATAATGTTTGTCAATCTTTCCACAATTATTTCATACTTATCGGGTTATATATGTACGCACATTGATATTCTTATCGACAGGCTGCCCCCATCCCTACAACTGCATTGCAACAGCCCGACCTTGCACGAATTCGAGGAGAGTGCGCGTAATTTTTGGTGGTTGGAGTCATAAAATCAGATGGAGAGTTCCACAACGTACAATGATTTTTTGTTTGAGATAAGATTGACATTGATTGTAATTGTGTATTTGTTAATGGATATTTTATTTTATTTCAATTAATTGATTTGCGAAATGAATGTTTTATGTTTGTGAAATGAATTGAGATGTGAATTGGATGTATACATGTACATATTGATCGCTTGTTTCGAGGGCATGGCTTAGTAAATACATTTGGGTAGAAGAGAATAGCTTAGCGGTTTTAACTAAAACAGAAATATAATTTAGACGGTTTTAACTAAAACCGACGGTTTTAAATAATCACCGTCGGTTTTAGTCTCGTGATATTTACACCACAGACGGTTCGAAAGCCGTCTGTGATGACCTCGTATCATTATTGACCCATAAATTCAGACGGCTCATAAAACTGTCTGTAATACGGTTTTCTGTAGTAGTGATAAAATTATCTCATAACGCGACAGCTACTCCCATGATCTCCTTCCCCACAAGCGGCCGCTGTTATATTCTTCCCATGATCACACGCCCCTTTGTCCTTCTCGTTCTATCCTCCTCTCCCAAACAATCTCTTGCTCCTTACCACCCGTCTCCTAAATTTCCACCGGCCAGGAAGGAGACACTCTGCTCTACAACATCACCAGCCTGAGGCAATAGCCGACCAAGGAGCAGGACGAGTCAGCTGTGGAGCGCTGGTGGGTACAGGCTAGGACGACATGGAGCATTACTCTTTTCAAAAATTGGCGTTTGGTTTCAGGTGAATTCCGATACCGTGCCGACTCCTGCGGCAAGTTTCGATGCCCACACGCTTTCTCCTGGAGTGCGTGGAGGTGAGGTTGTGTGATGAAGTACTGGTTCTTGATGTTGTTCATCAAGGCACACTGACATTATGCTAAGGAAGTAGCTGAATTTATTAGTTCTTGAGGCTGAGCTATGTTCGGATGTTCATTCAAGATGATGAGTTCCAACTGATGCTGCAGCTAGTGTTAGCCACAGGTTAGTCCAGCAAAGGCAGCCCTCTTATACGTTACTCCCTCTGTTGTTTTTTAGATGTTGTTTTAGAATACATGCAAACAATCTTTTCAAGCTTTGCCCACTAATAAACACAAAAGTATTTGGATTCTTCATGTGAAAATGATACCACTAGATTTGTTATATAAAATATTTTTCAAGATAAATTTATACAAACAATTTTCATGTATCTAATCTAAATATGTGAAAAGATATCGATAATCAAAGTTTCAAAAGCTTGACTATACGCATTCTAAAATGACATTTATTTGTGACTAGAGGGAGTAAGTCCTTTGTCTGCTGACACAGGTTCCATTTTGTGACGATGAAACTATTTTGAGGGTTTGTTCTTTTGGATTGCGGTTTAGTTGTGGTTTATTAGTCTAATAAATAGTGATTGCTAAGAGAAGTTAGAAACCGAAAAGGCTAAAAAGCCAAAAAGAGTAGGGTCTGAAATGGTTGTATAATCATAGGCACATTTTGTGATTTGATGATCACGTGTCCAATATTTGATCATGAAAACATGTCATTTGGTGCTGAATAATACGTCCCATCACAATCATTGGTTTCATGTATTGGGTCATACACACAGTTTAGTTGGTGTTTTATAAAACTGTATCTTCGTACTGTTGATTAAGTTTTGTACAAAGAATTGCTTGCTAGGAACAATATTAGAATATTTGCTGCGCCGAGAAAGGATGGAGTTTTAATTCTACCGGCATATTTATCAAAAATATCATCTATAATGATGTTTTTACGTCCTAAATATCTCATATATTTTATTTGTACTAATATCGCAAAAAAAAAAACATAGTCAACTACTAAATATGGACATCTATGTCCTATTTGATTTCTTTATGACCTGTATATATATTTCACTATATATGTGTTAGATAAAATTAATATCTGTAATATGATTTTAGATCACATTTGATTGTATGCATAATCTTTTTTTTTTTATGATTGTGTTGTAACGAACGGACATCCTACTTAATATAAAACATCACGTGACATGTTTGGAGTTCAAAGGAGGAAAAGAAATGAAGATATGCATGCATCAGTAGCCGGATCGACAAAGACGTGACATGCATCCTTGTCTAGGTCAAGGGCAGAGTTGTTCATTTTAGCGCCTGAGGTGGAAATAACTACGAACTAGCGCCTGAGTTGTTCAACATAATCAATCGGTCAAGCACACGAAGGGACAAGAAAACAAAGGAATATTAATTGTGGAAAATATTAGGGGTGTGTGTGTGTCTCTGTGTGTGTATATAAAAATGGTTCCATACGCCTTGGAGTATATACTTCCACTCCTCATATATTGTTTCAATGGTGTTGTTATACCTTTTATCTATTTAAGTATACTCTAATAATGATTATGATATATTCCAAATTGAGTTCCATGAAAAATTTCATAAAAATTCACTTTTTATAACATAATTTGCGTATATAATCTTTATATGTAGAGAAAAAGATATACAGTAAAAAATAAAGGGTTACGATAAAAAATTTTCAACTAAGTTGCATTGGAATATCTTAGAGTTAGTATTTAAGTATATCAAAATGCTAAAGAGATATAAAATATTTATTTAAGTGGTATATTAGAAGTGACAGTATATACTCTCGGGAGTACAAAATAGGCATACATATATACATACACACACACACACACACATATATATATATATATATATATATATATATATATATATATATATATATGTATGTATGTATGTATGTATGTATGTATGTATATGTATATATATAATCAGCCTACGCACGGAATAGGAGTGCTACCCCCCTCAAATCAATTAGAAAAGTTGCCCCACCAACCCACCCTATGAATGGTTAATAGTGAAGTTGTAGTGATTGATAAGTACGATAAAATTACAATCACATGCACATGAAGTTATTATCTGTAATTCATGAATTTACTTATAGTTCTCACACGCGTTAGACCCTACTAGCCGGAGCGGTTGCGTTTGTTAATTTATGAAAAGTTACTATCATACGCACATCAAGTTATCATATGTAATTTCTAAAGTTACTTATAGTTCTTACGTGCATGGTATCGTGGTTGCCATAACCGTCAACCGCTAATTATGTCCGCTAATCCAAGGCATTGATTATGAGAGACTACTAACCAACACGCATATGTAAATTGCGCGCCGAAAAGTTACCATCAATTGTGAACGAAGCTACTATAGGTAGCGAGTGAAGTTACTGCCGAACGCTGCGCATCGAAAGGTTATCACCAATTGTGAACGAAGTTACTATCAGTAGCGATTGAAGTTACTACCGAACGATACGCATCGGAAAGTTATCGTCAATTGTGAACAAAATTACTATCGATAGCGAGTGAAGTTACTATCGAACAATGCACGCCGGAAAGTTATCATCAATTGTGAATGACGTTACTATTGGTAGCGAGTGAAATTACTGCCGAACGTTGCGCGTCGAAAAGTTATCATCAATTGTGAACGAAGTTACTATCGATAGCGAGTGAAGTTACTACCGAATGATGCACGTCGAAAAGTTGTCATCAATTATGAATGAAGTTACTATCGGTAGCGAGTGAAGTTACTGCCGAACGCTCACAGTACACAGTAGGTGATAACTTTCCTCACAACATATAATAACTTTTCTCGCAACAGACAGTAACTTTTCCTCACGACCAAATCTACTAAATTTACTAAATGTTAACAGTAACTTAACATGTATTTGACAATAACTTTATTCACAAATGCCAGAAACTTTTCGGCATGCCGCAAAAAAATTTTAGACTACAATTGGTGGCAATAACTTAATGTTTCACGACATTTAACTTAAAGAGGGCAAGCTAATGACGTTTTGCAAATTGGAAAAATTTCAGTTACTGTTGATCCCGTTATGCACGAATCGTAGTGAGCTAATAACTCTTGCTTTGTCTGGTAGTAGCTTTCGCATTGCAATGCTAGGAAAGTTACTGCCGATCCCGTTCAACCGCTGATGCAAGCCAGGTCGCGCGAGTGCATTGTGATCCGCAGGTAACATGCGCGCACACGCTGAATAGCGTGTCTGTACATACATACATATACATATACGTATGTATATATAGTATAAAAATAGGGACACAATGGTGCCCAGACTCTATGATTGAGACTTTCCATCCATGATTAAGACATTCTATGCATAATTGATTCAGCATGCAAAACCAACGACTTCATTTCCAAAGTGACGCCTTTTCGAATTAATGAATGTTAACGGGTTTGCCGGGTATATTACACTTGCACGTATCTAAAAGCAATCCAAAGTCGGGGATGCTTGGTGCCCAGACGCTATGGTGTCCCATTTCAGCGTCATGTATTTATATATACACACACACAGAGAGAAAAATTCCTTTTACTCCCAGGTGTAATTACACCCACCTTTAATATACCACTAAATAAACTTGAAATGCTCATTTACCACTTTAAGTATACTTATATACTAATTATAAGATACTCCAATATGAACTACACGAAAAAATTGATCATACTAACTAGATGGTTTTAAATACTCGTATACTACACGTACATACCATTCGTTACGCGAGATATTTTCTATGTTGTGAGATACGACATAGGGTGTAATTATACCTGGAGTAGAGAAGAGGCTTCATATATGTGTGTGTATATACTCCCACTTCCAATATACCACTTAAACGAATATTTTATACTTCTTTATCACTTTTAGTATACTTAAATACTAATTCTACGATACTCCAATACAATTTGATTGGAAAATTTTCATCGGAACCCTTTATTTTTGTTATATATCCTTTTACATACATAAGAGAAATATATACGCAAATTATGATATAAAAGTGGATTTTTATGAAATTTATCGTGGAATTCACTTTGGAGTATATTATAATCACTATCAGAGTATATCTTAAATAGATAAAAGGTATAACAATACCCTCCGTACGCACGTGGCATTAACTTTTGCTGCAGAGTTTCGCACGGCCAATGGGCAATGGCAATCGTGCCCTGATGCATCCTGCCGGCTGCAGCTGCGTCGCCTGACCTCTCCTCCCTCCCTCTTTGTGTACCTCCTCCTCCTCCTGCCGCTGCTGGCAAATAATTTTGCTTGCATTTCTCTGACAGAGCCCGCTCGGGAAACAAAAATACATATAGGATACCCCAGAATTTGAATTCATCTTCTAATTAAACTTAAGTTGAATTTAGTTTTTTAGAGATGCTATCTTAAATACACTTTTTTACGGATATATGAAAATAGACACGTTAAACATCGTTAATCTTAAAGCCCATCAACAGATATTGATTTGTATGCCTAAGCATCATGGTGCATAAAACACTGACAAATTAAAGTTATATACACACACGGTGTCAGTTTTCGTGCCGAAAAGTTACTATCGTTTATGAGTGAAATTACTATCAAATACATTTAGAGTTATTACCCAGTTGTGTACTGACAGTAACTTCACTAATAAACGGATATTTTGTATCTCTTTATCACTTTTTGTATACTTAAATACTAATTGTAGCATACTCTAATGTGTCTTGGTTATTATCTGAACCATTTATTTTTGTTATATATCCTTTCACATACATAAAAGGAATATGTACACAAATTATGCTATAAAAAGTGGATTTTTATGAAATTTTTTATGGAATTCACTTCAGAGTATATTATGATCATTATTAGAGTTTGCTTAAATAAATAAAAGAGGTATAACAACAACATTAAAGCAGTATATGAGAAGTGGGAGTACGCGCTCATAAGAGTATGGAACCATTTTGCTATACACACACACACACATACATACAGAGAGAGAAATGATTTCATACTATTGGGAGTATGTACTCCAAATTTTATATACCTCTTAAATGATGTTGTTATATCTTTTTATTATTTTGGGTATATTCTAGTAATGATTGTAAGATACTCTAAAGTGAGTTAAATTTCATCAAGATCCGCTTTTTATAGCATAATCTGTGTATATATTTCTTTTTATATATGAAAAATAGTATATAGCAAAAATAGAGGACTCTGATGAAAATTTTTCAACCAAATCGTATTGAAGTATCTTAGAATTAGTATTTAAGTAACTGAGAGTGGTAAATAAGTATAATACATTCATTTAAATGGTACATTAGAAGTTGAAGTATTTACTCCCAGGAGTACGAAAAAAGCTTCATATATAGAGACTCTTACACTACTACAGAAAACATCATCATAGATGTTTCGTGAACTACCTGAATTTATAGGTCAGTGATAAATAGGCAGTTATCACAGACGGTTTGTGAGCCGTCTATGATAAGCCACAACATAGATGGTTCATATAAAGAACTGTCTATGGAGGATACTATCACAGACGGTTCGACCAAAAACCGTCTGTGATACTCGCATATTACAGACGATTCTAGCTATCAATCGTCTGTGATGGGCGAGTATTACAGATAGTTGATATATGAAACCGTCTGTGATACTTTCCATCACAGATGGTTAGTAGGTAGAACTGTGTATGATGTGTGAGTATCACAGACGGTTTTTGGTTCAAGTCATCTGTGACAGTCCTTTACAGATGATTTATAACATAAAACTGTATGTGATAGTTCATTCTATACCTATTTTTTCTGCTTTTTGGTTAGCCTCAGAAAATGTTAGGTATGCCCTTTGAAAACAAGCAATTACATCAGCAAATATAGCGACACATTCTATTTTTATTAAGATTAGAATCCACCATTACAACATCATAAGATAATGAGCAGGTTGCACATCTAACACAGCAAGAACATGGCAAGAACACATCTCCTAATCATACGAACCCAATTCTTAAACATGGCAAAAACATAGAAGAAGCAAAAATCCTAGTAGACAGTAGAAACTCAACCGCGCCGACGATGTCTCTATGCCTAGGCCCTCTTGCCCCTGATGCAACGTGCGAGTTGGATATTCTTGACGCCCGCTGTTGCCGGTGTCGACTTGGACGCCGTCTTGATAACCAGCTGTTTTTGCGGCGTCTTGCCGCCCGAATACTTACGTGCCATCTACTTTATAAGGGCCATCGGGGTTAGGATCGAGGAGAAGGACGGTGAGGAGTTGTAAAATGATAATTACAATATAGAACCGTTTCTGATGAGACGTCTAGTCTAACGTTTTCTGTAGTACTGTTAGAGTCCGTTGTTCCGCTTTTAAATTCCAAATGAACATATGGTATTCTAAGAAATCGAGCGTACTTCGACCCTAAGTATCCATTGATCTCCGTGTCCGTCTAAATCCATTAACCGCGCCAAAAAAACAGCAATACGTATCAAACAGATGATATATATCTGCAATTAATGTACATGGTCCTCGAAATGAAACTTGCTAGCTAGCTATGAGGTATACACCACGGCTTTAAAAATAATTTGGAGTTTGATAATCTGACTGATTAATACGTTATTATTACCAACCGACTAGTTCCCATCAGATAATAGTTGATTGAAACTTATTATGAATTTTGCACCGAATCAATCGCGTGTAAGATATTCACCGAAAAGACACGTGCGAATAGGTCAGAAATAGCATATGCATAAACCATTTCATTAATCCCTAGTTAAATCCATATTTTGAATCAGAACGACTACTCATGTCGTTCTCCATGATGTATGTATCGCCCAGCACCCAAGTCTCGATATGATGCATATGATTGTAAAGAGGCTAATAATTAAGCGCTGATACATAATGATGTGATGACATCTTTATTAGGAGTGCACACATGTTGATAATCTGACATCTTTAACTAATGAGTAGTAAGGTGACCTATGCTTTCTACTGTCTTAGATTTTGTAACAAATACATTTAATTTTTGCGCCACGATAAGGTGACTTGTGATTTCTAGGTATAAGTCTTATGCTTTCTAAGTTACATTTTTTAACAATTGGATCATCTAGAATTAGAAGCACACATTTCAAAGACAATCCACGTTAAATTAAGGCTAGAAAAATTGACCTAGAGTTAAAAAAAATTCAGGCAACTTAATAATAGTAACATACCCAGTACATAATATAATTGAGACGACACAATGCATAGCAGGAATCAAAATGACAACATACTCCGTATATGGAAATGTCCACTCGTAGGTACAAAGGTCGCCTGCCTAATTGCGGCAGGAGCAGTACAAGGCTACGAGCGCTACAGTGTGGGATAACTTGATTGATATAGCTAGCTTAAACTCACCACTATAGATTGTAGACGGCTCGAACCGTCATCACAGATGATTTCTAAGCCGTTTGTTTTATATGTTAATGATAATAAATGGTTATCATATACGGCTTCTAAATCGTCTGTAAAAGTTAAAACACAAACGATTTTTTTTGAAAACTGTCTATGATATTCCGCTATCACATACGGTTTTGAAATAAACCATCTATGATATTGTATATATCATATACGATATCACAGACGGTTGTTTTTAATAACCGCCTGCGATAGCAGAATATCATAGACAATTTTTGATATTAACCATATGTGATATCGTATATATCACTAACAGTTTGTTTTAAAAACCGTCTGTGATATCTATATATCATAGACGGTTTGGAACACCAAACCATCTGTGATAGTTATTTCAAAAGCTGAGGTATGTCTCTATATGGATTCTAGGGTTAGGTTTTTAAGTGTTGGAGCCTTTTATGTGTGTACTCTAGGCTTAAGAGTTCTGCTATTCTGAGTGTTTGGCTATAAAACATTTCAAGTGAAATAAACATTCCTCTCCTCATGTGCTTGTGATTTGCTTGGCGTTCTTATTTGGATTTATCCTCTCTTGATCTTTTCTGGTGCTAAGGACATGCAAGAGGTGGAGATATCTCCTAAAGATAAGATCCCATCTATCTAGACATGATTTAAGGAAGTTCTTGAGTTTACCTGGTTTTTCTCAAAAGAGAGATGATTTGGGGTTTGCTCTTGTATGTGATTTGGGTTGAATTCATACTATGATCTAGCTTACTATGACATATGGGAACTCATCCAAGGTCACCTAGATTATTGAAAGGTCAAGCTCTATTAAGTTGGTTTTGGTGATAAATGATAAATACAATTATGAGGTCTTGATGATAATGATAAATGCAATTTTGAGACTAACCTTGTTTATTGATTATGATATTGCTTAGTCTTATTTGGATGGAAATGTGAAATCAAAGAGATATGCATTCGAAATCATATTCTTATGTATTAGCGCATTCCTTAGATCCAAAATATGGAATGAACTCCATCAATGGTCTACAATGAATATATGTATATGTCTTCATTACACACATTTGTTTGCACACAATTAGGGGGAGTTCACTCTATAGTTTGTGGTTTCATTAGTATTGATCCATGTTTCCTTTTATACATATATTGGGATCGCTACTTTGAAACATATCCTTTGAGCATATAAAATTGGTGGTCTATACATACTCACATTGACTCATATTGCTTTATACTCAATTATTTGTGTATGAGACTAACATGATTATCAAGTGTTTGAAAGGTTTAGTACCAGATTTTGCTTGATGACTTGAAGATGCATGCTAAGATTGACAAGAAGATTGACATGGCTTGAGACAAAGGTCATGACAATCTAAATCCAACTATGCATCGTCAGGATAATCGGTAGTACCGGAGTGTGAACGATGGAACTACCGCAGCGCGGTATGACCGCAACTCCTGAGCGGTACTACCGGACCCCGGAAGTTCTGGATTTATGGACGATACATTTTTCTAGAGATCACCCTCGGAATCGATCCGTGCTCTGTCCGGACAACCAGAAGTACCGGCGTGCAAACCACGATACTTCTGCTTCCCGGAAGCTCCGGCCAAACTAAGTGGAACCTTTTTCCAGAGAGCGCCATGATTTGGACCTCGAGACAAACAGAAATACCGCATCAGAAATCGGAACTACTTGAGAGTGGAACTACTGGACCTTAGATGGCGGTAGTACCACACTTTAAATTCAAATGATTTTATATTCAATTTATTATTTCATTATTTGTTGAGATTGTCATCAATTACCACAAGGGGAAGAATGAGAATCTGGTCCCTCCATTATGAGTTAATGGTGAGTTTTGATAATTAATGACAATCGATTTGTTGGACTAACATTTTCTATGAGTTGGATGAATATGTTAGTTTCCATGATAATGATGACTTTAGATGACATTATGAGTTGAAGGTCATCAAGAAGAGGATGTATTATGTGTTGATGCACATCAAGATTCCAAAGAGAAGATGCTCATAAGTTGATCATCAAGGAGATGGTCATGAGTTGATCATCAAGTCAAGAGAAGACAATGACCCGAACTTGAAGTGAAGATATGCGTCATCAAACTTTAAGAGGACGTTCAAGGCAAAGGTATAAGTAGCTAGGGCTAATGATGTATTCCTAGTCTTTTACCGGTCTTGGTGTTTGGTTGGAAGCCGGATTGCTAGTGTAGGCTTGCCGTACTATTAAGAGGGGTCTTGTCTAATAGCTTGAGTCTCATCATGTGTTGATAACTCATTTTCGCTTGCTCTAGCTCTCCGTGACATGATGCCATTATTTGCGAATGTACTTTGCAAATAGTTGAAGCTCATGTATCTAATCCTTATAACATGTGACTATACTTTGCAAATGTGTTTTGCAAAAGTTCAAAGTCCATGTACCTAATTCTGGTAGCATAATCTAAGTTTGCAAATGTATTTTGCAATAGTTGGACATCACGCATTATCACTTGGCATGGTCTAAGATTGTTTGTTGCTATTTCCTTGGACATTAGACCATGGTAGTGACTCTTTGGATGTCTTATAATTCCTGTATTAATCTAATGTGTTTGAGATCATACAAATAGATGGATTGTACAACCCTCTGAATAAGGTTTTCATAGAGTCCAAGATCACTCAATTCCGACATCGGAGTCAAAAGTTATGACCGTTTTTCCGAGTGTCGTCTGTGTTGAAAATCAAAAACGGAAGTACCCCCGTATAACTGCGGTAGTTCCGCAAATGGCTGAATAACGATTATTTTTCTAGCCGTTATGACGGAGAGTGGAAGTACCGCTCCTATAACGGTGGTACTTCCGAAAATCCTGTTTTCAGACTCCAACGGCTAGTTTCGAGGTGTGGGCTATAAATACTCCTTTGTGGCTAGGGATGGCACTCCATTTCACTCTCTTGAGCTAGTGTGAGTTTCTCCTCTCAATTGTGCCATCCCTCAATTGTGAGCAAGGAGAGAGATATCTAGTTGGCACTCCATTGCACTCTCTTGAGCTAGTGGATTTTTATCCTCTTCAGCTTGTGCATGTGTTGCACATGGTGAGAGTCAAGCAAGGGGCTTGACTTATCACTCTTAGAGTTTGACGACTCCTAGACGGCGTTGGAGGCGTCATGCACGATAATCTTCTCAAAGAAGGTTGCGAGAAGACCCGACCTAGTGTGGAGGTTGGAGCTCACCTACTTGAAGCGGGAAAGAGTTATCACTAGTGGATTGAGGTATTTCGGCTTAATTCGTGGAGCCGGTCCAATTCGTTTGGGCTAACCTCAACGTGGACTAGGGGAGACCGGCAAGTCTTCGAACACCACTGTAAAAAAAGATCATGTCATTTGTGGTTTATTTTTTGTGCTCAATTTACATTCAAGTAATTTACATTTGTAGAATTAAATTGATTACTTGTCTTTCTAGATTTACAAACTTTGACATAGTCATATCGTTGGTACTCTTAGGTGAACTAGTTGATTTAGGTTTTATTTATGCTAAACCAATTTGAGTTGAGCTTTCGCATTATATACTTGTGTTTAGCCAAATAGCTTAAATAGATTTTAAAAGAGAAAATTTAGAAACGACTATTCACCCCCCACTAGTCCGTCTCCTCGATTCTACAGTTATCTATGACTCACAAGCAAAAGTAGATCAAGGTATCGCTCTTTGCTTGGTTTTGGTTCAATCTTTCTTTAAATAGAAAAATATCATAATTTTAGCAAAGGTTTTCTTAATTATTGATTGAAATAGGTTCGTACATCCTAGAGAATGTGCATATCAAGTTTTAAGCCATATGGATTATTGGATTAGAAATTACATGTATTTTTGATTTTAAAATTATGATAATTTTAGTATTCACTACCTAGCCGATAGAGGTATAATCGCTGGCCGATAGAGGTCTGATCGCTAGCCATTAGAGGACTGATCGGTGTTGGATTGTTTTTCTGGAACTTTGCCATCTGTAGCTCTAGGTTTTAGTGAGTTTACGAATTTATATTTTTGCTTGTTATTTTTGATATTTAGAGAAAGATTGTAAAAGCGTCATTTGTCACTTTGACTCAGTTGTATTTGATGCTCCGGCATTCAAAGCATGCGGTACGATAGTCCATGAGATGCATCGATCATTGCAACTATTGCATATTGCACAAGGACACTGCAGGAGTGCAGGTGCGTGTCTAGTGAGTACTGAATAGTGACCACTCCCCGCGACTTTGCATCAGATCAGACAACTATGGCTGTCATGGAATCGTACGGCCTTGCCCGAAAAATTCATAGCCAAGCTATGAATGCATCCAGAAATGATAAAAAAAAATTTCTTGGTGCGTACATCTCCTACAGTGCATCTCTCAGAGCAACATAAAGGGCAAGGCTGGTACCAACTCACCCGGTAGAAAGGGCAAAGCTGGTACGCTACTCAAGGAGAAAAAAAACTGTACGCTACTCAAAGAGAAAAAAAATATTGTACATTCTCAGAAAAAAAAGAATAACATTTGCATATATCCAAATAATAACCAGAGTCCAGCAGAGTACTCCACTCGAAGTGATTCCATTTTCCTTGGCGATGCAGCCACCAATCATCTCACGTAGTACTAGCTAGTGTGGTACTCCTTCTCATCGGTGACGGCCCAGAGCTAAATTTTAGGACTAACAGGACATAATGTACAAAAGATAAATATATTAAACATAAAATGAACTATATTTTGTAATCCAAAATCACACATAATTAGAATAGGGACATAGTAAAAATACAAAATACAACAAAGATTATAGCTTGGTAATAGATAATGTGCATTCCAATGCTCATAAATATATGTAAGCAGTTATCTGCACACCAAAATTATCAAACTTAATGATGAAATCGGAAATTGTATTTGTAAATAGTTATAAAGATTGAAAAAAGGATGAAACATACTAGTAACTAGGATTGAGCAGTAGTAATGCAAGTACGAGGCAATAGTATTCTACGAGATTTCATGCTGTGAAAGTGTTTTCTAATTCTATCATCATCAAGGTTTCTAAAGATCTCTCGCTCAGTGTAGCATATTTATGCAATGTTCGTTTCTCCATTCTTGCAACTTTATAAATCAATAAATGACAATAAATAAAATTAAAATACTAAATTAATCACAATTACACAAATTTAAAATATAGGTTTGTATTTCATACCTACTAATACAAAATCAGTAAATCACCACCCCTTAAACCTGTCGGTAGTCGGCAACAACAATAAATCAAAGAATAAAACACGCAGTCGGCCGGCATTACAGCAATCGCCAGATCCACTCGCCACTCAGCCGCTCGCCCTCTTGGCTCTTGCGCTTCGCGGTCTCGCCTTCTCTGCCTCTCCCTCCAGCCTCTGCCCTCCGCTCTCCGGCCGACCGGCGACCGGCCGACCGGGCCTCCCTAGTTGCCTAGTCGGGTAGTCCAGCCCCAGCCCCTCCCCTCCCAGCCTCGGAATCGCTCTCCTCCGGCCTTCCTCTCCTGTTGCACCTTAGAGATCGGCAAGATCTGGCAGCAGCGGCCAGTGGTGCTCTCAGCTCCTCGCCACGGCGCCACGCGTCCTACGGTCCTACCTCCAGATCTGGCGGGGAGGCGGCCGCAGCTCTCTAGATCTGGGCTAGGCGGCCGGTCGGGAGGCTGCTCTTGGCCTCTTGCTTGGCGAGATCTGGCACGGCGGCACGCTCCATGCCTCATGTGGTCACAGCACGGTTGCCGCCTGCTCGGGCCTCGGCTGCTCAGTGGCTCGGTGGATCCGTGTGACGGTGCATCGATGCCCCATGCCCCCGTTCGCGCCGCCAACCACAAGGACTCGGTCTCGGAGTCGGGAGTAGAAGCCGAAAGGGATGAAAGGATGAAATCGATTCTTGTGTTTGTTGTTGCTGTGGTGTCCGAATTGGATCTGGGATTCTGGGTGGGCTTTGCCGATTTGGCCTTTACACTTTGCTGCAATGTTGTTTTTGGCCCAAATCTATACTTTGTTGTAATGTTGTATTGGCCCAAATCGTTGGTCTTTTCCCCTCAGCCTCGGCGGCTCGGCCTCACCGTCACGGAGAGAGAGGTCGCAGCAGCATGGCGCCGGCGGTGGGCGGTGGATGCTGGCGCCTGGCGGCGTGGCGCCCCAGCCAGAGGTAGGAGGGCTAGGAGGGGTACCCAGGCTCCGACCGGAGGTAGGGTGGGCGTCAGCCCCCCTGACACACCGGTTGGTCCGCCACTGCCTCCCACGATATAAATTCATATCCGTATAGACAACTCACGTAATACTAGCTAGTGTAGTACTCCACCCCACGATATAAATTCATATACAAAAGAAACACAAAATCTAAAAAAATATTAATATTAGTAGACCATCCATGTCTCTATTAAATGATATACTAGAACCATGCATCTACTTTTCAACATTAAATGAGAGGTATTTGATAGAAATATTACAATAACTACACATTTGATATTTATAATAGATTTATATAATGAAATAACGCTTTTCAATAATAAAGATTTATATTGCAGGACGGAGAGAGTATTGTACTACATTTGTTTGCGCATTAGTGTCCCTATATATACACTATTTTAAAGATTTCCGATATGAAAACCGCTCTACTAGTTGTGTACTGATCGGCCTGGATGTAACAGCACATAGATGTACTATTACGTACGTGAGAGGACACACAAACCTGTGTATGCAATAACACCATTATCACTTGTATGAAGGATCGATAAACACATGTATATAACGGTATTATATATCCGTGTTTAAAACCTTAAAAATAGTGTGTAAGGGTAGTGTCTAGATAACTCCTAGATGTTTTGTCCTTAAAAAACCACCAAACTTTGGTCACTTTGATCATGCTAGCCGACCGTCTGGTCAAAATCAACATCCTTACTCTTATTTGTGGTTTTGACCATTAATGGGCCTGCCAAGTGAACGGGTTTGGATCCAATAACCTGTTACTTGGGCAACAAAAAGAT
The DNA here is from genome assembly GCA_036346245.1 of Bonia amplexicaulis. NCBI lineage: Eukaryota > Viridiplantae > Streptophyta > Magnoliopsida > Poales > Poaceae > Bonia > Bonia amplexicaulis. The sequence continues at coordinate 839,090 of CM070756.1, read as the reverse complement.
CTACGTGGGCCGGTATGAAATCCTACCAAAGCCCATCGAAAATGGCCCAGCTTAGTTCCATAGCATACACTATGCAGAAAGACTACAGGACCCATATGTCATTGGGGGAAAAGCAAGGGTCATTGTGGCTTATGGCTGAGATTGCACTGCAGCGATTGAAATTTTACTTTAGCTAAAGGTGACTTATTTAGCGTAATTAAATTTAAAAAAAATTAAAAATAGAAAAAATATGCTAGCTTATCACGGACAACGCAAACAAATACGGGAAAAAAAAGAACCAGCAAAAAAGCTCAAAAAAAGCGAAAAGTTCAGAAAAATATGAAATTTATGAATAGTGAAAAATAAGCCAGAAGCTGAAGCCAAAATGAGGAGGGACAAGGATTGATCAAAAACGATCATTTGATTTCTTAAAAAATATCTATCGACAAAAATAAAAGAAAAAAATCAAAGAGATACAGCAGGAGCACATAGGAGGAGGAAGAGGAGGAGAAGACAATCCACGGAACTCATCACAGTGAAGTACAGTAGAAACACTATCAATAAAGCATCCGAAAAGAAGATCCCGGTAGAGTCGAGTCGCATCAGGGAAGAAAACGATTTCCCGAAAAGTAGGAAAAAATGATTAACTGTGGAATGATCAATACCTGATTAGCATAACACATTCCTTGGGCCATCAGATCTTAGGATCCATTTTTAGAAATCCTTCAACAGTGAAGGATCCATCATCACAATACTGAACCTTCACCTCTATTCCAGTTGTACAAACCTAAGAGACAAGAGAACATCATTACATTATCTATTGTCTAAGAGAACATCATTACAACCCCTGTGACACTGTGAAGAATGTGAAATAACAAAACCAGGTGCATCACTGTGTACAGATGGTACATCTTCCATGACATTTTGCAACTCTGCTTCACTTGGTCCTTTTGGCTGGCACCTTGTCTCTTGCTGACACAGCATCACAGGTGGATCATCGATGGCGAGATCAAATGAGGGCAACCAATCATACAATGCTATGACCCTTGTGCCGAGGGGGAACTTAAAAGAATTGCTAAATATTATCACTTGCTCTAGTAAAAGAATTGCTAAATGTTATCACTTGCTCTAGTGGTGGAGTCAGAATTTAGTTACGCATCGGGCTCAGTGATTAAATGATCTAGGTTATCTGGGCTGAACCATAAAAATATTACTCATGCTAGATTGAATTTACCGAACTGTACACTAGATATTTTTCACACCCCGGGCTGAAGCCTACCCTGTCCGGGGTGTGGCTCCGCCCCTGACTTGCCCCACTATAGCTTGGTCCTGGTTTCCTGAAAATTATATCAGACCAAAGAGAGATGCAAAGTAATTTAGTAAGAGATGGGAAAAAGCAGGCAAAATGAAAACAAAAAACCTAATGTTTGTTAAGGTTATATGCCTCTATGCCTCTTTTATCAGAGCTGGATATTCAGGTTACTGAAGATTGCTCCTACAACCGAAGTAACTAGATATGCTTCTACGCCTCTTTCTACTGTGCCTGTGGTCCAAATTGCATAGATGGCAACGAAGCCTTGTTTCATAACAGAATAGTGTCAAGGTATGACCACCCTGACTATCACTGTCAAGCTCTTTCCTAGAATGATTCGGGTACTTAAAACAACAATGGACATTACTAGTGTTGCTTCTGCTTTCAGCTTAAAAAATAGCTCTGAGAAGAACCAATCTTCAGAGGCCAATAAAAGCTAGGAATAGCAAGACAGTGAGCCAATGGCACTGCAAAATTTAGACGATAGTAGTTAGATGACAAATAATAAATCAAAATGGAAATCCAAAATCTTTTGAAAATCGATTTCGTTTCATGGGCTATGAGCGAATCCGTCCTATCTCGATCCCAGCACAAGTACTACGGACCGCTCGTATCGCATTCAGGATTCCACACGAACGAACAAGCTGCAAATCAAACGCCATTAATTAGCAGCACAAATCAAGGCACTGGAGCTGATTGACATGTATAACTAGTCACATGGACTGGTGAACAACTCTGAGCCAGATATCGACTGACGATGCATGTCAATGTTCTTCCTGCCTCCCACTCCCAAGCTACTTTTGTTGACCCAATTAACCAACAGGCATGCTGAATGCTAGCTCCAACACTTCAACATGGTCGATCCATGTGCACGATCAAGAGTGCATAGGGATCGCTTTTCCCCCTAGATACTTCAGGTCAGTTAAGAAGCCTAGCTAACTGCAGCGTTTTGTTTAACTAAAACTACCTAATTTTTTTATTAATAAGATAAGTTTGTTGTTATTACATGTACACCGATCGTTCCATATATCTATCCTGTTCAGACTATGGCCAATTAACATTCTGGATACGATTTTCTTTGCCTTTAGAATGCTCAGAAGAAACCGAGAGAGCTATAGCTAGGTGGATTGAACTCAGAAACTGATCGATCTTCATTCGTACGTACTGCAAGCCAAACTTATCATCGACCAACCTCTTCAAATGGCCAAATACTATCTAGAAGCCTAATATGTACTTATTAACCAGCCACGTCACATGCTTTCTGTTTAACAAGATGTAACGAGCAAATTAATATGGTGGTTCAGACGATCTGTTGGTGTGACAGCAGATTGTATTATATCTATGCTAGCTCCATTATATTCATGGACACGCATGATGTATATATTGATTTCACATGAACTCTCATATGACATGTGGTTGTAGGTTGCGATGCAAGTCGAGTAGGATTCATCTCCTTGCAATGCGGGTTGATGGGCCTTACCGCGTCCAATTCGCCCCCGTACAGGCCCACTGCTGCGTCCAACCTCGTGACTTGGATAGAGACTGTGTGTATCGGCAGCATTGCCATGGACGCTCGTGTTCCTTTCTTTCTATGCATGGGCATTTCGTCTGCCGTTACACTTGGAAGATGGTGTAGAGAGAGACATGTTGATGATGATGACGGTGGTGTGCATTGGGTGGGGATAGGTTCAGTGGAGAAGTCAGGAATAAAGTTGAGAGTGGACTGAATTATTTATTGGACTAAACTAAGCTGATAGAAATATAGTCTTTTACTCTTATAGAATTTTAAATTTATATAGAAATTATTCAATTAAAATTTTAAAGATAAACTACAAAAAATAGAGAAATACAAGTAGATACCTTGAAAAATAGGCGAGAGGAGGGGCCGACGGTGACATCCCAATTTTCCAAATGGAAAAACGGAAGCAAAAAATCTGTAAGCTGACTGAAGAATAACTAGATAAGCGGCCTGTCGCTTTCGCACGTCGAGCAGGCCACGTTGCAGCATGGAGGCTGACGGGATGAAGGATTGCTTTCTTCCGATCTCCTTTTCTTTCTCCGCTTCGCATCGCTCCTTATTTAATTTCTCACCGTCATTCCTTCCCTGCTGTCGCCGAAGCAACGCCATTGGCCACCGCTATTTTCCTACCAGATGTGCAAGAAAAATGAACCACGAGCAGCAGCAGTGTTAGGTGCGTCAGGTCAATCTGTCAGTCAATGGTTGCTTGCTTGCGGGAGGTGAATTTTTCTTTCCTCTCAGCTGGGAAGACTGGGCAGCCTAGCCTAGCCTTATCAAGTCATGTTGATTAAGCACTGGATGAATCTAGACTCTAGACACAACTTGCCACAGGGATGAAGATTAAAAATACCACGAGTATATACTTTAGGGAGTGTCTATATAACATTTGACTATTTTTTAAGATAAAAATAATCATACGTTGGAGTATATACTATTATGGATAGAGATATCCTATTTTACCTTAAAAATAATCGAATGTTCTTTAGCACTTCCTTATACTTTATTACCATCTTACTATCTAGGCGCAAATCACGGTGCAATCGCAGCCGATGACTGGGAGCGCCCTCGTTCATTCCCCTCTCGTGTTTTTAAAAGGTGTGTTAATAAATATAATCCGGTAGTTTTCTTTCTAATTATTATTTAGATTTATGATTATTGGATTAGAGATCTAACAGCTATAAATTCTCTCTCTCAAAAAAAATCTCTTCCGCTAAAAAAGAGACTATTGGATATCTAATCCAACGGTTCCAAATTTGAATAAGGATGAAAAAATATCCGCATATATCCGTAACGTCCTAGGGTCCATTGTATGGTCTAGGCCTAACCTATTACGGATAAACCACGTCATAGCAATATGCGCGCTTCGATCCTTGTGCCCGTAAAATGGAGAGTCGGTGCTACTATTGGAACTCCTAGGCTTATATGTAAGGGTCCAGTGAAAGCCGGCAGACTAACCTAGAAATTTATGATGCACATATATGGCCAACATGGGCCAGTGTGTCATATACACCCCCCTCAAAGGACCCAACGTCCTCGTCGGACCAAAGAGGAGATGAGGAATGAGGGCGGTGGTGGAGGAGCTCACGGAGTAGAGGAAGGTGGGAGATGAGGAATAAGTGAAGGAAGGTGGGAAGCTCACAAAGGAGGAAGGTGAGTTGCATAAGGGAGCTCACCAGAGTGGAGGAGGGAGGTGCGGGGATTGGCACAATGGCAGGCGCTGAGGTAGGAGGCGGCTAGGGTTTAGAGGAGAGAAGAGCAATGGAAGGGGAGAGTGGATTTTACATGATTTTAAAGAAGAGATAGATGTTTATATTTAGATTAATGATTAAAAATTTAAATATACTCTTAACAAAAAGTTCTCACTCGCCAGCCGGACACCTCACTCAGGAAACCATGTGACTATGTGCGGCTACAATGGGAAAAGGAGGAGAAAAGGAAGAAAGTGACGTGGTGACGTGGTCCAACCTCGGAACAGGGCCCCTAATCCCACGCACACGCACCCACTAATTACGGCGCCATCAATCATTAACAACAGCGAAGCCCAAACCCAAAATTAAATCACGGTGCAAATCCCCCGAATATAGCACATCATCAGGTCAATCAGATAGCATTTACAAACCAAAAATTAAAATTAAAATAAAAAGGAGATGGATAGATTTGGGATTTTGTTTCTCCGACAGAGCGAGTGAGTGACGCGTCGCGTAATCCCGGCCTCGGACCACATGCACACGCAAACCCGTCGATGATTAAACCCCCAAAAATTAATAAAAAAATTTCCAATAACTTGCGTGAAAAAAAACTTCGCCATCTCCAGCTCGAGGTCGGCGCTTTGGCCTTAGCTCCCCTCCTTGCCATCGTCGTCGGCATTCCACCGCATCCTTCTCCCGAACCTTCTAGAAGCTCGCTGATGGACGACCCCGGCGCCGCCGATCACGCGCGCCACCACCTCTCGCCGCAGGCGGCCGGCGCCGGGCAGCCGCCGGTGCCCCGCTCCCCGACACCGCTCGATCTCTCCGCTGCCTCCGCCTCGGCGTCTGCGTACCGGCGCCTCTCCCCGTCGCTCCGCCCCCCGGCACACCCGCAGGTGCGTCTCCCTTCGCCCTACGCGCAGATCCCCCGGCGCCGGCGGCCACCACGCGCGCTCGCTGTCTCAGCCCCTGTTCTTCTCGCTTGACTCGCTTCCGCCGCCGCCTCCGTACGCCGATCTCGCCGCGCCGCCCGCCATCCCGCCCTCCCGCCGCCGTCGACCTCCGACCCGCCGCCGCCCGGCCTGCCGCCGCGGAGGGCGGGCACCGCCGGTCGCAGAGCGACATCCCCTTCGGGTTCTCGCAGCTGAGCCCGCCCCTGCCGCCGCCGGCGCTGGTGAAGCGCGAGGTGGCAGCGACGCCGGAGGGTTGCAGATCGGACGGCGACGACGCGGCCTTGTACGACCTCGTCAACACCTACATGGACCTGGACGGGCTGGACGCGCTCAACTCCTCCGAGGACCGGCACGACGACCGCGACAGCCGCGCGAGCGGCACGCGCGCTGGGAGCGTGGCAGAGAGCAGCGAGAACGAGGCCGAGAGCCGGTCGACGTCAGTCGATAAAATGGACGGAGGCAAGTCCCGGCATTGTCGCAGCTTGTCGGTGGACAGCTTAATGGGGAAGCTCAACTTTGCCGCAGGTGAAGAGTCACCGAAGCTGCCACTGCCGTCTCCCAGCGGTGGCCTCTCGAGGAGTGGGAGCGGGTCCTTGGATGGCGGTGCTGCGGCGCTGTTTGACTCGGAGTTTGCCAATGGGGAGTTCACTGAGGCTGAGAAGAAGAAGATCGTGGCAAATGAACGCCTTGCAGAGATAGCTTTGACGGATCCTAAGAGGGTCAAGAGGTGTGCGTTTCTTCTTAGTAGAGTGGGGAATAAATGACCTTTTTCCTCAAATTAAGCATTGCGACTTGTTAACATCTTCAGGATTTTGGCAAATCGGCAATCTGCGGCAAGGTCAAAGGAGCGCAAGATGAGGTACATTCAAGAGCTTGAGCATAAAGTACAGGTGTTGCAGACTGAGGCTACTACACTCTCAGCACAGTTGACAATGCTGCAGGTTTGTTCTGTGGAGGAGCTGTGGGTTTTGATTTTGCTTATGATTATGGCGATTTTAGTTACACTTGTTTGCAGAGGGACTCTGCTGGACTTGCGACTCAGAACAATGAGTTGAAAATCAGGCTGCAAGCAATGGAGCAACAAGCACAGCTGAGAGATGGTATGCTTGTTATGGTTCTCTCCAGCATTGATCCTCATTTTTGCTGATGAAAATGAAGTTGAATGATGTCTTACTTAAAAACTAGCAAAAGGGTTATGTGGAACAATAAAAAATGGTACACTCTGATAGTATTCTGCTAGGATATGTGTGTGTGACTGCGTGCTTGTTTGTTAGGTAAGTAATGTCTGCAAGCTGTTTCCCCCCTAAGCAGATATTTCATTGTTGGGAGGGGAGGGGAGGGGGTTGTGAGGTGTTAATTGGTTGGGATAGTTTTTGTTTATGTGCGTTGGACACCATAAGGTTTATCAAGCCCAACCAACCCTAGAATTTCGCGAATCACACATTCAGTTTACTTTCAAAATTCAATCGTTAGCTTCTCCCGGATGTTTTGTGTAAATTCAATGTATGCTTTATGTATCTCATTATAATGTTTTTGGCTCTTAATTTATTGTGCAACTTGGTGGTGTTAGTCATTTTGTAAAAATGTTCCGTGTGGGATTTTATTCAAATTTTGCATGATTTTATGAAACAATTTATAGTAAAGCACAGCTATTAGTCTATTACTTATCTTTCATGATTAATATATAAAAAAATTGCTTGCAGTTCTCTATATTAGTCAATTAGTAAACTAAAGTTATTAAATATTGTTGATTCGCTTTGTGCTAGTGTGCACATCTTCCTGGCATATTATTCATTGATTTATTGCTGAGTAGATTGACTTCCTTTTGCCATAGGAACAATGACACAATTTTGCAATTTTGTCCAGTTGAAGAATACTAGCACAGCCTTTTTTTTTCTTTTTTGGGAGGGGTGTGGGTCACTGGGTTGTATCATGGTACATATGTTTTTTTTTCTGCAAAAAAATTATTTTGATTGATATATTTAATTATTTTGAAATTATTGCTTACCTCAACACTATTCCACTTGACAATGTTCTTGCGAATCTAGTTGAACCAGATATGTTACTTTTGCTTGAACAATGAAAATCATTTGTGGATTTCCATTACAACATGATATATCAGCTATAATCCAGTTCAGTTGGATGCTAATGTGTCCCATTATTCTTTTGGGATCCCTATTTTATCTTCAAAGTGTCTGTTCAAAAATTTCAAGAGTGCTAAGTACCGTACACTGAAGAAACCAAAAGGCTTTTACATTTTTCTTTAGGAGTATTTGATGAGATTCAAATATTCAATGTATCAATTCTTGAAATTTAATTTAATAGCTTATTCAGATCTGAATGTCAGATGGTTATTTCAACTTTTGCTCAATTTTTTTCTGAAACTTGATACTGGTGATGTTTACTTATTCTTCCTAACCTTTTTTTGGTGTGATGTAAGATCTATCATACCATTTTCTCTGTGCTGTTTGCCATATTGTTTGTGCTTTTTTAAATCATTAGAGGTGCCACAGTTGGTTTCAGAAAATGCTATGGCATGCTGACCTGACATCTAGGACTTCCCTTGTCACTGGCAGTCAGTAAATAACACTAGTGATTTCATTGTCATGAGTTCTTGCTAGGTACTAAGATGTATGGTCAGTTCATAGAGGAACTAATTATTGACTAGTCTTCAATTCTGATACAGCATCGGCACAGGTACTGTTTGCCAACCTAGATCATCGTAGTTAGCATGATAAATTGCTGGTGGCTACATGGAGAACTTGCAAGGGAAACCAACATCTGTATGATATTTGCATTGTCTTCATGTTTGATGCCATGTTATTGGCTGTGTGTATTATGTCCATATTCTCTTCGTACTTGTCCATGCTGTAATTTTGCAGTGTTTTTCTTGCAAGTTAGATTAAATCAATCAAGCGTTGTTGTGTCATTTGAGTAACTGAATACAAATATGATCGTCTTACCTTATGACTTGAGTGCTTGCTTATTTTTGAAATCAATGTCCTAGGGGGGTTTTTTTTCTGCCTCTGGAGAACTAATAAATTGATGCAATCGATGCCTGTCATATAATTCAATCATGTTGCCTTTTGTTGTATTCTCTCCACTCATTTATGTTTTGTATCTGATTCATCATTCATGTGTATCCAGCCCTGAATGAAGCATTAACTGCTGAGGTCCAGCGGCTGAAGCTCGCAACTGGTGAGATAACTGACGCTCGTATGTCAAAGGGCCTACAGCAGCACATGAACTCCCAGCTGATTCAACTGCAGCAGCTGCAAATACAGCAGCCGCAGCCATCTCAGACGCAGCAGGCTCGGCAACAGCAACAGCAGTCGCAGCAATCAGCATAGATCAAGGTCGAAAAAACTGGACCCCCATCGCAAAGGAGAAAGTTGAAGTCAAGATGAGTACGATGAATTGAAGGACAACGACCGAATATGCTGGGGTGGAAAAAAAATCTTTTGCTTATATCAGACAGGTTGTAGGATAGCAATGGTAGGGCAACTTATGCTGGTTTTCTGCTGCCCAAGTTATTTTGTTGAAGGTGGTAGTACTTTGCTAAAGCATGCTGTCGTGTCGTATCGTATCATACATGAATACCTGCCTGGTGAGGAGGCATTGTGGTAGTCTTATTAAAGATTCTTTCCAACAAGGTGCGTTTGTACTTTGTCTAAGAGGGTAGCTTACTTATTACAAATGTACAACAGTACTTGGTGCTGTAATAGTGTAATTACTTGAGTAATTATAGCGTACCTTAGTGTTTGTCGAAGTGTCCTATGCGAAGGTGTCCACTAGTGATGGCTTTTGGTCGTGGTAGCTTCTCTCTCCCGTGGAAGTTGGTGCCTGTACTTCGTCCGGGTTTAGGCTTTTGTTCTGCTGTGTGGTGGTGTTGCGCTTGAGGTCTGGTATGTATGCGACCTTTTGTGTATGCGGCAAAATAACAGTGTCTATTCGCGACGCTTTTTGGTCAGCAGGCAAACGAGCATCAATTGATGAACTGTTGAGTACAAAGGAAAGAGGGGCGTGGTCCATTCTCCTAGATGTTCATATGGTCCATTCTCCTAGGGAGTTTGCGCAGTTGTGGCTCCGAGTGGATTGTGGCAACCGTAAAAGCTTCGTGCCGACACGAATCTACAAGTGGCCGAGATGATCGTTGTGGTACTCGGCAGCCTCCAGTCTCCAAGGTCCCTATTGCTTTCTTGCATTGCACTGGAACATCCATCCAGCCTGCAGGAGCCGATACGATAGCACGCTGCGTCGCACGCGCTTCGTGTCATGCATAGTGTCCGTGCGTCCTCTCAGCTTCCTTGCGATCCCTCTCGTTGTCTGACCTCTCCTTTTTCTCTTTCTTCACTCAAGGCCACCCGGGCGAGCGCAGCTACCACGGTGCTTTTCTTTTGGTTTTTTTGGTGATTTCTAGCCTCGGTTTATTCGAAAGCCAAAATAAATAAGATAGTGTCTCTAAACAGATTCTCTAAAGGGTTTTTCGAGTTTAAGATCATGTGCATCGTCTACATCAACGCTTTCGCTGTCCGGTGTCATCTCATAAAACAGACAAAAGTTACAAACTACAACCTAAAAGCATGAGGGCGATGTCACGCAAAGGACGCACCCCTCCCAGTGGTCGGGGCCGGGTGCTTCCGACGCCGATCGCCCGGCGCCACGGCTAGATGCCTTTGCCTTCATCTCCACGCTGCCCACCATGCAAAGCGCACTGCGCAGCTTGGCTCGGCTTGTTGATTTGGCCAGTCGATGTCCGCCACAGATAGTGTGGTGCCGTGCCTCAGCTAAGGTTGTTAGGATCATGATATCAGGTGGAATCATGTTTCGTCTAACAGGATCAGATCGTATGATCGGATTGCAGAATCACGATTCTATCAAAATTTTAAAAGCGTATATATTTTATATAAAAATTAAATTATATTTCTAAATATATAAATCTATAATAGATTTTTTGAATTTAATTGTGTAATTTGAGTACACTTATTCATGTTATATTGAATTAAGATTGATTTTTGAAACTTATTTAATTATTTTTAATAAAATAATAATAAAAATTGAATATGTCAAAAGAAGTACTTTTTTTACCTTAGAACAATATGTAAACAATAAAACAAAGCAAATTAAACTAGCAATATGTAATATCAAATTTTATATGCTAATATAGTTTGTTGTCACGATCACGATCTCACTACGATTCTACTGCGATCATACTCGATTCTAACGATTCTACGAGTAGAATTACGATCCCTCTTGTGATCTGGTCGTGCCCAAGGAGTGCGGGCGTGCGGCCGTCTGAGGCCCTCAATTTTCGTGGCCTCAAAAATCGACCCAGAGAGAAGGCCCATGTATTCGTGTGAGGCCGGGCGCGGATATGGGTGAAAACGGATCGGATATGGACGGATAATATCTCTACCATATTTATTTTCGTATTTTTTTTAATACGGATACGAATACGAATAATATCGAATACAGATACGGATCGAATACGAATTGAAACGAATACGGTTACGAATATTTATCGGAACATGAAAACCCCTTAAACTATACATCCAAAATTAACGAAAATACATAAATAGTTCATTTTGTCAAAATATTCATAAAATCTAAACAAGCATAGTCTTTTTATCCATAATAAATATACCAAATAGTCGATCATAACATAACTACATAAGTAGCAACAACGTGCAATTCATGGAATACACATAATGACATAATAGCAATTTGAACAAGCATAAGAACATTTCATTCCTCCATTTCATCCACCAAGTCCTCCATGATAGCAATTTAAATAAGCATAAGAATACTAGGCTTACTGTATCCGTATCCGTATCCGGTTTCGTATACTGGGCTAAAATCTCGGATATCCGGTTTCGTATTATCCGGATTATCCGTATTCGACGGATACTAGTTTACTGTATTCGTATCCGTATCCGATAAAAAAATCCGTATCCATATCCGATCTGAGAACTATCCGAAAAAAATCCTATCCGACACAACCCGTATCCGTATCCGTCCGGATCCGGCGGAAACTATCCGATCCGTTTTCACCCCTAGCCCGAGCCTGGCTCGAGTCGCGCGGCGTCTCCGTATGACGACTTCGCGTCGCGTGGCGCCGTATTCTCGGCTCCGAGCCCCGAGGCCCCCACGGCGCTTCGTATTCTCTCTTGTATTCGTGACTTCGTCAGTTCGTGTTCGTCTCGTCTCCGAGCGCCGCCACCGGCTCGTCAATGTCCATTCATCCAGGGCCGTGCCGTTACTTAGAGCTTTGTACAGGGCCTCCAAATTTCACGGCACGGTCCTGCTGTGATACTACCTGATTTCGATCTATATTACGATCTGTATTATCTATTTTTGATAAAATCATGTAATACTATAATATGTATGGTGATACTGATAAGGTTAGCCACGGCTGAGCTAGGAGCGTCTTGTCAGCGGCTACGAGCCTTGTGGCCACGCGCGGCATCGTCACCGTGAGGCCTAGGCCGGCCAGCAGCCCATGGGCTGTATGTGAGCCGCCTAACAATAGACGGCCACATGCTTCGTTCTTTGTCGGTAGCACAACACATTTTGTTTTTTCTACTCTGACGTGACAAGGAATTTGTACATGCTGTATGCATAATCAAAGTAACGTAGCATAGGGATAAATGTAATAAAGACAGCTCTATTTCTCATCCGATTTCAAAGACATATACTTATGTATTATACAACAGATATAATAAACAAAGCTTCTGAAATATTTAAGCACCAAACTCTCCCTCAGAATAATCCCAAATGGTGCAACACACTCAACTTGCTTCTCAACTGAGCAAAATGAGAAGTACCAAGCGGTTTGGTAAAAATATCAGCAACCGAGAATCGAAATCAATAAAATGCAAGACAACATCTCTTTTTTCCACACGATCTCTTACAAAATGATAGCAAATATCAATGTGTTTGGTTCTTGAATGTTGCATAGGATTTTTAGTAATGCTAATCACGCTAGTGTTATCCAAAGCAATTGAGAGTAACAAGAAGTAGCAGCTACATATTCAGTCTCAACATTAGAAAAAGCAACAGACATCTGTTTCCTAGAAGCTCGTGAAATAAGAGATGTGCCTAAAAAGTGGCAGATGCCAGAAGTACTCTTCCTATCAATTCTATAACCCCTAAATCCGCATTTGAATAAGCTTTAAAGGTAAGACAAGAAGAAGAGGAGTATCATAAGCCAAAATCTAAGGTTGACTGAAGATACCTGAAAATTCACTTTACTGCTTGATGATGGACCCAAATCCACATTTGACATGAAATTAACCGCACCAGGCCCACCCTTTGGCTTATAAAAGGAGCTGGAAGAGATCTGGCAGAGAACACTATATAACCAAACCCAACACTACACCAGAGTTTACTTCACCATGCCAGGATGGACAAGAGGCAGAAGAAGCAATGTGACAAGATAAAGAAGCAATGGGACAAGATGATGAAGTAGATCAAGCTATTCCATAGTAGCCCCCCATCCTACGCCATATTTTTCTTTCTTCTATTTTTCTTTCTCCTAAAGACATGTATTCTTACATGGTCTGGATCTTGTGTCGCTGTATACCATAGTAGTAGCAAGGTTGACAAAAGCAATTAGCTGAACCACCATACTATGTAATCACGTGTAATATATGTATGTTTTGGGTCTCCAATATATTTCAGGTTCCATGCCTCGCAACTTAGCTTCGGTCTGAATATTTCATCACTTTGCTACCTACGAGTGCATTCGCAATCTCCAACCTCTGCAACAAAATTGAACTTGGTAGTTGCTACGATATGATCATAACCAACAAAATATAGTAATGATGTTTCGAACCATCTATACCGCTAGTTTTACAAATTTTCATTTGGAAATAAGTTACTTATTTCTGATGGTGCAAAACTAAGGACGTACACTCATGGAAGAGTAATGAGTGCAGAGTACAACTAAGATTGTTAGGATCGTGATCTCAGATATGATCATTTTTCCATCGACGAGATTAGATCATTTTATCGGATAATTCATTGATTATGAATATATTAAGTAACATATTACTCCAAACTAATTTTATATGGACTTTTGCTAACAATTCTATTGAAAAATAAAATAGAACTAGTAGCTACTATAGCAATATTAATGAGCAACCATTCTACACGACAATAAAATATAAATGACAGGGGTAGTAGGGTCGCCTTGCTGTCGCAGCTAGGGAGCGCGGGAGAAAGATGGGCCCCACAACCTTCCGCGTTGCGCCGTGATTCCACAGTGGTCGGAATGTTCCGCGCTCCCTGGCCGCAACATGTGCCAAGTGTTGCCCTCCAATACTTTTGTAGTCAGATAGAGGGATAAAATTGTAATTTCTAACATACAGAGACTACATTTGCAATTTCAGTGACATAACAGAGGCAAGTAAAAAAACTTATGGATGCATGCTTACTAGCTATAGGGATGGCAAAAAAGCTCAAGGCTCACGAGCCGACTCGGTTCGGCTCGTAGCATAAACGAGCCAAGCCAAGCTAGGATTTTAGCTCGATAGCCTAACGAACCGAGCCCGAGCCACTCATGAGCCGCTCATTGGCTCGTTAGGCTCGATCGCTCGGTGTATATGCATGTAAGATATATAAAGCTAATGGTGGTAGGTGCTTGGTAAAACTTGTTCTTGAAATTTTACTTGCTATGCTACTTCTCATAGTATTGCAAGATAATGACCACCTTATTTTTATCTGTAACAAATGCAAAACTAAGTAATAATGATCAGCCAACCAGATTTGTTGTGTTACTAGATTATTGAACCGGTAGTAACCGCCAGAACATAGTAAACAACAATGAGATTCACCAGCTTTTAGTAGCCTTTTCTGTTATGTATAAAATGAAATCATCATTGATTAATCAACTCATTAGTCATTGCCTTTTGCTTGTTAATCATTATGTAATTTGGTTTTTTCTATTATTTAATTGAGAGAATTAATATTTTTACCAGGCCTAACGAGTTAAGCTCAAGCCTGCTACCAAGCTGAATCAAACTACCTTTTTAATTCATTAGCTTAACGAGTCGAGTTAAATCAAGCCGACTTGATATCACCCCTGGCTAGCTAGCTAGCTACCATCCACCCGTGCGCGCGTGACGCACGTTTTAATACTGCCTGCTGCTAGCGAGCTTGCACCCACCCCCTGCTTGATCTTGACGTGTACTCCAGGCAGCGACCTTCAGGACATCGGCCTTTTTTTTTTTACCGTGGCCTATGACTTTTCACTGGAGCTTATTAGTCTAAAAACAAAATAAAAAACATGCTGAAAAGCCACAAAAAAAAAACAGTCCATCGCACCACACAGTAATAGTCGTCGCGATCGTCGTTATTGAGGTACGTGGAATGTGGATGCATGTATATATACACCGTGTATTGTGTTTCTAGATGTATATACGGCGCCATTATAAACCTTGATTTGACTTGTACAGAAGTATTTACCTGCTTCTTACCTGCACGGAACGGCGATTGAGTCGAGTGCGTCATACATATATGCGCGTATACCGTCATCCTTATAATGAAGACAAACTGACGAAATACAGTACTAGCTAGCTAAAAACGGTTCTGGAATATATATATATATATATATATATATATATATATATATATATATATATATATATATATATATATATATATATATATATATATATATATATATATATATATATAGCAGGTGCATGCGAATGCTAGAGGGTGGCAGACAGTACTGCATGCGATCGTCTTATCATATATACATGCAGGCATATACATACGCATGGAAATGCCGAAAGTACTGTATGAAGTCGATCGATCAGTGCACCATAAATGTCGCCCATGCATGGATTAATTAGTTCCTTCTACTCACTAGTACCCCGATAGATCGAGATACGATTAAATGATACACGTTCGGCAAGCATGGCTCGCTGTTGATGTGGCCTTTTTATGGCAGCGTCTGCAGAAGGACCACACTACTTGGCCGTCTGATATGACATTATTGACAATGATCGGCTAGCAACTCAGTTCCGGCCAGTCCCAGGGCGGAGCGCGGTCAGACAGACATGTACACGCACAAATACTCCATCAGCAAGCACCCTCCGACAACTAAATGAGCATAAACTATTAGGACTACACTGTAACACCCCCGTTTCCGAGGGCGCGTACGGACACGGCAATCCGCAACTATTCACGCATGAATAGTTATGGAGTGTCGCGCAAGAGTATACCATTGCACGCTTACACCAAAAGTCCAGCATATATTTCACATATGGATTAACATCCAGAGTTTGACAGCGGGGCGTGCAAGCCCAAAGTATATTTACATTACAAAAGCTCCAAGATCCGCTTGTAGCGGCGAAGACCTAAAGCCACGGATCCTCGTCGAAGAAGAGACCCTGGGACTTCCTCAGCGGGAGACATTCACTTCGTCTTGATCTTCTAAAGAATTGAATTAGCAAGCCGTGAGCCAACAAACTCAAACAAATCACAAAGGAACCCTAACTTACTACTTGCACGGATCGACAAAGGAAGGAAGTATACTTGGTTTATTAACCTTGAGTGGATGTAGTTTTATTTGTAAACCTTTTTGCAAAACTTGCCGATAAAACTACTTCTTAATCGTGAGGGTTTTCGTGAAGAGTTCTTTTACCATCTAACCAGATTAAAACGTTTCCAAAACTACTTAAGCTTTCTTGATGGGATCACCCAAGTGACACGGACTCCATTAGCAGGGAGCACACGTATTCGAATACCATTAGTTTGACTCTGCGAGTTTGCTCAACTTTACTCACACGATCCCTAACTCCATGACGAGTTAAGAAAGTCGGTCGTTCCTTGCTCAAATCTTTATATAGGCTCTACCGGTAGAATTCACTCAGTGCGGCATATGAAAACTCCCGTCCGCCGAGTGAACCCTCTGGTTATTAGGTGTCCGCGACGGCACACCTAATCCAACTACTCAACCTCTTGACTCCTCAACACCGTAGAGTTTCAATCGAGTTGAGCGACTACTAAACCGGTGTTGACAAGTCAACTCCACGTGGTTGGCGATCACTCTGACGTTGCTTTCGGCATAAGGGTTTCGATCCTTATATTTTCACATGGCCATAACCTCTCGGTCCGCGACCACAACCTAGGGTAGCGGTGGCGATGACCGACTCATGGTTTCCCACAACACCCTTACCCTTCCCTGACACCGACACTCCCGCCCTAAGGTGCGGTGTCCCATACCACCCACCCTAGGGTCGGGTTTTCAAGTCTCTTGGCCATGACCACAACCTTATTAGTGTAAATTTGCATGATAATAGTAACCTATAGTTGTCTAGGCTAACAGATAATTATTTCTAGGGTTACAAAGGCAGGACTACAAACTTAACATGGCATTTTTCGGTGGTAGGACGTATCTATATCACATGTCATTCTAAACCTTTTTATTTTACTTTAAACTAGCATTTCACAACTAGCATAATACACATAGCATAATATCATAAATTAAATCATGGGATTCAATATGATCAAAGGTTTTGCGACTTGTAGTGAACTGGAGCGATCTCGGCGATCTCGAGCAACGAAACTTGGGATCACGGGACTGCACACGAGCTTTCGGGTACTCAGACACTAGCGTAAACACATAAAATAATTATATCCGACTTGAGACTAATCAAGCAAGGAAAAATAATCTATTTAAAAGAATTAAAAAGAAGTAAAATGCATAAAATAACCAAATGGTGAATTTTTAGAATTTTTCGGGATGAATATGGGAAAAGGATGTCACTGCTGGGTTCGAGGTATTATTTGAAGCAAAGTGGTGAAATTTGGGAATTTTTAGGATTTTCTGTGATTTTTTAGGATTTGTTTGGGTTTTCGGATTTTGAAAATTAATAAATCTGGAAAATCGAAATGAAACGATCTTTGGCCAGCCCACGCTTCTGATCTTGCCCAGTGGCCGGCCCATCTGTGTGCGCACGCACGCTGTAGCTCCTCCGGGCGGATGGTCGGCGTGGCGGGCGTCCGGTGGGGATGGCGCGGGGGGCGGCTCGATCTGCGGGGTTATGAAGATCGGACGGTGAGAATAGAGGTGGGCGGGCGGCGGTATGAGGAGATCGGACGGATGAGGAGGGTGGTGTTTAAGAAGATCGGACGGTGAGAAGATGCGACCATCCGCGCCTTACGAGTTTAAAGGATAACGGTTGGGGAGGGCGGCGATGCGGCCATGTCGGTCGTCTTCAACCTCTCGCCGGGCAGCGAGGAGTGAAGAAAGGGAGGTGTGGCTCCCGGCGGCAGAGGTCCCCGGCGGGGAGGGCACCGGGTAGGTCTCGGCGTGGGAACCCATTTGGGCCTTTGGGAGGCGGAGAACCAGGGGGAGGCGGGAGACCGAAGGAAGAATCGGCCTCCCGGTGGAGGAGGGTCTCCGGCGATCGAGACCAAATCGGCGGTGGGTTTATGGTCGATGGAGCATGGGGCTCACATTGGTCTTGGTGGCGGCTCGGAGCCTTCTGGCGAGCGGCCACGAGAGGGTGGTTCGTGGCGAGCTTGGTCTTGGAGCTCCACAGGCGAACAAGCGGGTGAGTGCACCAACGTGATTAGGGAGTAGTGAGGATGCTCTAGAAGCAAAGGATCGGAAAATGAGGAGAGGGAAGGAGATCGGCTCACGGGGTCGTCGGCAGGGAGAGGCAGCGGCAGGCTGGGCGATAGGAGCTCAATTGGGCGCTCGGGAGGTTTCGGGAGTGGTGGGAGGCGAATGGAGGCGGTAGGGGCTCGGGAAGCAAAGGAGAAGTGGGGCGGCGGTGAGGGGTTTTATACCGGGAGGAGGAGAGGCCGTGGAGGAGAAGGCTCGGGCCTGTGAGTCAACCAGGTGGGCGGGGCTGAGTGAGGGTCTTCTCAGTGAGTGGCGCTCACCGGCTCGCAGAGTAATGGCGGGGGAGTGGGCGCGGTGGCGGCATGGGTGGGCGTCGCGGAAGGAAGGAATGGCGGCGGTGGGGTCCACGGGGAAGGCGGCGGCGTGGCGCGGGCGAGGCCGGCCGGACTGCAGGCGCCGGGGCGCGGGGTTGTCCGGAAGGCGGCGGCGGTGCGGGTGAGCGCGTCGCGTGCGAGGAGAAGGTGGGGAGGCGGCGCCAGCGGGGAGGGCGGCGCCCGCGAGAGGAGGCGGAAGGAGGAGGCGCCAATGGAGAAGGGAGGCGGGCGCCCGAAAAAGCGCATTCGGGAGAATTTTCGAATTGGGAAAGTTTTCAAAAATTCACCAAAAATTCAGGAAAAAAATCAGGAAAAATTTGGTTTGAAAATTTGGGGTCTTTCATACACTACCAT
Organism: Bonia amplexicaulis; assembly: GCA_036346245.1. Taxonomy (NCBI): domain Eukaryota; kingdom Viridiplantae; phylum Streptophyta; class Magnoliopsida; order Poales; family Poaceae; genus Bonia; species Bonia amplexicaulis. The sequence goes on along the minus strand of CM070756.1, from coordinate 820,331 downwards.
CAGGGAACCTGTAACTTGAAATATATCCACTTGTGTACAAGCAGGGAGCTACCTACGCCTCGACTGTGTTGGTATCGCTGCCGACCAGCCATGCATCCATCTCCGACACTGCCTCCTCGGTTTTGTGTATTTGCTAATCGATCTTTCCCTAACTTCTATTCTAGGGTTACTGATAAGACGGGGAAGGAGAAGCCACAGTCTATCGGAACTAGTTCCTACTTCCTGTATTTGGTCCTTTGAAAATTGGAGGTAAGATTATCTCTTGCTCAGCTATTTTGTAGGAACTATGGTCATTTTTGTTACTTCGTCTGGGATGTAGAATATTTAGTTAAGCTAATGGAGACAAAGAATCTTCACCGAGCTCAGCTGTTTTGGAGGAACTATGGTCATTTTTGTAACTTCGTTTGGGATGTAGAATATTCAGTTAAGCTAATGGAGACATAGAATCTTCACTGAGTCTTTTCGAGCTATATGTTTTTGTTTTAAAATTCTTATCTAAGTAGAGATGTCAATTAGGTAAGTCCATTACTGTTTCGCTATGAGACAACTACTACATTAAGAAGTTAGAAAGATGGGCTGAAAAAGGTTGGTCAAGACCTCAAAAAAAATTATCAAATTTTAGTGCATTATATGTCAAGCAGGACAAATATTTTATCTATTAGATCTACGTATGGATTTGCAATGTAGACATCTTTATCTGCAGTTTGTGCTAGGGGTGCTGATTTATTGTGGCATGCTAGCATTTGGTTTGCTAATATTTCCTAATGCATAGCTGTGTTTGATGATTGCCGATCTCTGCTCTATCCACCATGGTAGGCTTAGGGGGGAACTGTATAATGTCCACCATGGTAGGCTGGGCGGAATTAGGCCCCTGGTAAGGTAGGCTCAGCCTGGGGCGTGAGAAAATATACAGTGTATAGTCTAGGTATTTTTAGCTTAACCCAGGGTATTATTGCTAGTATTTAGTCCAGGTAGCCCATACATATTTCAGAATTCACCACTATGCCAGTGGCCCACCAGTCTCCGCGCGGCCCATGCTCTTCACATGGCCCACCACTGTCTCCGCGCGGCCTAAGTCTTCACGCGCTGCGCCTATGGCGTCGGTCGCTCAAAACCCTAGTCACGTTTACGCGATGGCCGCGAGAAGGCGGCGGGGCGCCGATCGGGCCGCCCACAACCGCTCGTCGCCGGCGCCGCCTCGTCGCCTCCGCCTCGTCTCGGATCTGCGCCGATCCGGCGCCACCGCAACCGCTCGTCGCCAGCGCCGCCTCGTCGCATCGCCTCATCTCGGATCTGCGCCGATCCGGTAGACCCGCCTCTCGCCGCCGCCCGCCGCCCGTCTTGGCGCCCTCCTCGGCTCCTCCTGGCCTGCGTCGCCCACCTCCCGCTCGACTCCTGCCTGCAGCCTGCTGGTCTGCGGTCTACGGTGCGTTGGCCAGGAGGCTTACCGGCTACACACTCCCAGTCTCCCAGAGCCCTATTGCCGCAAGCTGCCAGGTTCACTCTTTAGTGGTAGGTAAAATGATAATTGATAAAGATGTGAATTGTGAAATACTGAAATGTGACGCATATCTAGATTAATTTTTCCAACTAGTATGTCCAAATTGTATTCATTTCCCAACTAGCATGATGATATTAAGTTAATCTAGTGGAGGCTCAGAGCTAGATCCCCAGGGCAAGCTATGCTAGGGATATTTATTGTTCTTATGTGAAAATCCAGCATATATGGAGGGGTTCATTCAACTGATACACTAAAATGTCAAATGTGATGATTGATTGATCCTAGCTGTTCTTGAATTGTATCTCTTGAAAAAATATTAGTGTTTTATGCCTTAAAAAACATCTGAATTTTCGCTGTAGGAAACTAGGAGTTATTAATCAATACAAAATGAAGCGGGCGAAGACATTGCCATCTTATTTTTCAACAGAAACACAATCTCTATTATGTTACATTTTTATATTTTGATACGTTTTTCTTATTATGCTTTATGTTTACTTGTTTAGTATTAAACTCAAGTTTCATATCAGTAATGCAATTAGCCAATTATGATATACTTTTGTTATATCGTGGTATGGGTACAAATTGGTGTTAGTTTTAGGTTGTTAGAGTTCAGCCTGGAGCGTAGCCAAATCCTGGTTCCGCCACTGATGGTAGGCTTAGGGGGTGACTGGATAATGTCGTTCTTGATCTGTCTGTGCAAGCATTCTTGCTTTGCCCCTAACGAATGTGCTTTTGACTTTTGATTTAACTATACTTGACATATTTTTATGAAATCTAGCACTGAACTCGTGCTCTTTTGGATTTGCAGAGGTGGCTGAGTTTATCTAGGAGCTCAAGTTTTTGGACATGGGCTTCATTCCCTCTTTGCTACATACCGTGCTCCTCAAATTTCTACAGCCCATAGGTAATATTTGTCTATTTGGTGCCTTCTTCTCTGTTGCCCTATATTACAGTGTCCATGTGTGTTTTTGTCATGCTTTTCTTATCATGTTTTATGTTGAACTGAGCTAAATTTTCATATCAACGATACATTTATGGTATACTTTTGTTATGTCATGGTGTGAATATAAATTGGTATTAGTTCTAGGATGTTTAGCCTACTAAAGTTCAGCCCGGGGCACGTTAAAATTCTAGATCCGTCACTGGTTACATGTGTCATGGTGATGGTGCCCTTTGAAGCTTGTGATGAATTAGTTCAAGATTTCGTCAAAATTAACAAATAATGTCATTATATATGCTTGTGAAGGCTAGGAGCATGCCACTTGGGTATATATCTAAATATATATAGCCCACCTCCCTTTCTTGCTAATGCAACATATCCTGAGTCTAATTATTTAAAGATTACACTATGGTCAATATAATTAAGATTCTCTATGCTTGGTCTCCTACAACTAGTAAATCTTCACTACTTAAAAAGAGGAGTTGACGGTGGTGGTTCACCACCAGTGATTCATCTACCTTTGTCAACTCCCCTAGACTCCTCTCTCTCTCTCTCTCTCTTCAAACAATGGCGTCGGGCCAATCGTGTCTCGCTCTATTCCCACACCGCCAACAAAATCGCGCAGCCCCAAATCACCTTGGCCTCATCGCCTAGAGGCCAAAGTTAAGCAAAATCGGGTTTTCTCATATATCTTGTTATCAAAGTGTTTAGATAAATGAAGAAATATTCCCAAGAATTATCTCAATCTCTTACACATCATTGGTACATTAAAATCATTAGAAGGGAAGAAAAGAGATCAAAACCAACCAAAACCAAGGCACATCAATCAAAATAAGTGAGACTCAAGTAGATACACAACAATTGATGTATTACTTTCTTGAAAAGGAAGGTTTTACAACCAATCCACCTTAGAGCACAAAGAACACACAAGACACTCACTCCAAAACCCTAACCCTGAAGAAGAGAGTACGAGAGATGGGTTGGATGAGATCCTCACGTATGTCTCCACACCAACTCCTTTATAGGTGGGCAACCAGCCACCTATACTTCTTAGTAGATACTATCCACTATTACAATAGGAAAAACTCGACAACCCCATATACACTAGTTTTACTCACACATGATCACTTATGCATGCTTCTCAAAACGCATAAGCTCATATCTGTTAAATCCTTAGCCTTGATCTGTCTTGATCAAATCAGCTCCACCTTAACATAAACCGCTCTCCAACGTTCCGTCCACGCGCCGCAATTTTGATCCAATATGGTTTCCAGTATTTTGATCAAACTACCAAAATACATTTCCTTGACCCGATCATCATCAACCATTGCAAGCAATCGTCATGCTTGACACGTGTAGGTGCTGATGTAAATAATACATTATAAGCATATATTTAGATTTAATTCCTGCATATTTTATAAAGACACAAGCATCATATAAAAGGCATATAAATGACTTGACCACCATATTAATATATGAACTTTCTAAGTCATTGAAATATGCCCAACATATATATACAATGGTATGACTATTGTGGATAAAAATATTTACACTTGTTTAGATTTTATTAATGTTTTGATAAGATAAACTATTTATGTATTTTCATTGATTTTAGATGTATAGTTTAAGAGGTTTTCATGTTTTGATAAATATTCGTGACCGTATTTATTTCAATTTGTATTCGCTCTATATCTGTATTCAATATTATTCATATTTGTATTCGTATCCAAGGTATCCGTATTCGTATCCGCATCCAAGAAAAATGTGAAAACAAATATGATAGAGACGTTATCCGTCCGTATTCGATTCGTTTGTATCCCTACTTAATACATGCTTTTAAAATTTGTTTCTCAGTACATGTCTTCTGCACTTGCGAGGTAACCTTTTATCATCTTTTCCTTTATACATTTCTATTGTCAAGTCACTCATTTACTAATATGGACTAGAGGACACATAATATACAACAGCAATAAGTGATAAAATAAAGATATATCTACTGAATGAGACAAGTTAGTTGACCCTCTAAGAATGGAGTTCCATCGGTCAGCACACAGAAAACGAAAGCTCGATAGCAAATTGGGCAGCGCGCTATCAACTAATATGGACTAGAGGACACATAATATACAACAGCAATAAGTGATAAAATAAAGATATATCTACTGAATGAGACAAGTTGGTTGGCCCTCTAAGAATGGAGTTCCATCGGTCAGCACACAGAAAACGAAAGCTCGATAGCAAATTGGGCAGCTGCTGATAGCGCGCGCAAACGCAGCTAGAGGTGGAAGTTAGATCGTGCTTTTTGGGTCAGTTCGAAGCACGGCTAGTTCGACACGGCCTAAACATGGCCCGATCCGACACATGGCTGGCCGTGCCAGGCACGGCACAAACGGTGGACCGGGCCAGGCCTGAATAGCCGGTCCATTGGGCGGCACGACGAATTGTGCCGTGCTTGGGCCGGCACGACACGACGAGCACGGCGGCACGGCGGGCATGCCGGCGCTAGCGGCCGGCCGCTCAGCCTCTACCTCGCCTCCCCAGTGGCCGTCCCCCTCCCGTCGACATGCCATCCCCAGATTTCCCACAACCACCAATCAACCATCACAGAGCATCACAGAGAAGAGACCAGAGAGAGGGACGAGTGGACGACGGCCGTATCGCCGCAGGAGGAGGAGCGGTGTAGCCGGAGCCGAGGGCGGCATCCCGCGCGAAGACGTCCGGTGACGGCTCGTCAGCGCCTCAGTCGCCGCCCGGCCATCTGCCGCCGGTGGCTCATTCTCGTAGTCGAGGTCGCCGTCGCTCGTAGCAAGTCGCCGGAGGAGGGCGCCGGAGGAGGGGCGGGAGACCGGGAGAAGGCGGCGACGGGAGGTGGGGAAGAGGAGGCGGCGGGCTGGCGGGAGGAGGCGGCGGGCGGCGATGGGGAGGAGGAGGCGTGGCGGAGGAGGTGGGGATGAGGCGGCGGGGGAGGTGGGGAAGGAGGAAGCGGCAGACGTGAGGAGGTGGGAGGAGGAGGAGGCGTATAAGCATATATGGATCAATAGCTATCATAAATAATGCGTAGTGTGTGGAGTATTTGTGTATGTATGCACGAAGATCCAAACGCACATCGCGCGGGAGATGCAGATGCTCGTTCGTCTTTTATTAACTCTTTACACAAACTGATCTGTGTAACCATTATATAATAAAAATTTTAACAGTAAAATTTTTGACGCGCGTGACGCATTAATACTGCCTGCTGCGAGCTAGCTTGATCTTGATGTGCATGCATCTTATGTACTCCAGGCAGCGACATCGGCCTGTTTTTTTTTTACCGTAGATTATGACTTTAGGCTAAGATTTAGTGTGGGTTTGATTGTACTTAACACTTATGGTTTGTGTTATATGATATAGTAATTAATTTTTAAATGATATATTTTTTAATATAGATCTATAGATAGATTGTAGTATAAATTATACCAAATTCAACTATACCGATCAAAATCACATGCAATTATTTTCCTCTACGTACTGCCTCTTACGAACAGTCTAAAGTTCAAAAATTTCAGCCATAAACTACAGCTCAAATAATCCATCTTTATTAGTCTAATAAATAGTGATTGCTAAAAAGGCTAAAACCGAAAAGATCGGCCATCGCACCACACAGCAATAGTTGTCGCGATCGTCGTTATTTAGGTCCGTGGATGCATGTATATATGCCATTCTAAGCTGTAGAATAGTCGATGGCAATTAAAGAGATAAATAATTGTATCATTTAGCGAAAGCTTTTTTTCTTCAACCTACTACTATCATCTTTTCTTTACCTGCTAATCACACAAAGCACATAAAAAAACAGCAAGAAAATAAGAAAAAAATATTAATTTTTACCTCAGATAGTATGCACTACTATTCTTCGTGGAGAAGCGGACCACACATGAAAACTCGCTGACCGAAGAAACAAAAACCAACTCGTGACTTGTCTTCTACTGAGCAGTGTGCTATTGTGCTTCACTTGGCCCAAGGCAATGAAGTGCTGATGCGATGTGATGGTGGCTCGCTGTGTCCAACCAAAGCAAATCTTACTTTTGACTTATGCACTGACTACCCAAACAACAGCGAGAGAAGCAAATACTAGCCTACTTATGCCCGGGGATTCCCCGGCTCCCGCGCGAGCCACGTCCCCCGTGCGCGCCGCGTGGCGGGGAAATTTCGGTACGATCAGCTAAGGTTATTTTTTCCTATTTTTTTGAAATTATGTACGGATCCTTAGTTCTCACAAAAAGGTCCTTTAAATTTTTTTTAGCCCCTTCACTTTGCAGGATGGCCTCCCGCGATTTTGGAAATTACGCACGGATCCCTGGCAACTTACATACAGGTCCTCGATTTTTTAAAAAAACCTTTAACTTCTCCAAAATCGTTTTGCCCCGTTTTTACTCTTTTATTTTGATACGTACGGTGGCTGGCGCGGCGTTGCGCCGCACCTATGCTGCTAGTACAATCAAAGCTCGATTGTTGCATGGCGACAGCAACTTGCGCGCAGATTGAGGATCAAGTCGACGCGACGACGTCGGCGAACAATGTAACGCGAAAAGCGCCGTCATAATTTTTGCCTGGAACCCATCTGTTTTTCTTTATTTCTAAATTATTATAGCTTCAAAGTGCCCTTTTGGCACTCTTAAACCTTAGCATGGAATTGACATCTCTAAAGCCACATGGTTAGTCCTTAACCTTATCTCTATTTATAGTGTAGGGCACAAAACTTAGACTTATCTAAGCCTACGAGTTCTAATCTAATTTCAATAGTAAAGGGAGCCGAAACCCTTCCAAACACGGGTTTTCAAAATTCCAATTTTTCTAACACATCACGTGTCGAAGCCTCCAGGACCGCACCTCCCGTACATTCTCCACACATCATCCACCAAGTGTCATAGCCTCCGGACTACACCGTCGTAACTCTAACATACATCATCCATCACGTGTCGTAGCCTCCAGACCGCACCTCCGTAGCACCAACATGCATCATCCATCTCTGATCTCCATGTGCCCGCAAACATGAGGCCAACCATCTCGTGACCTCCTTGACCGTCTGAACCTCAGATCTTCCATCCTAGTCCTGATCTACCTCGTCACCGACCATGATCACCTTTATATTCAACATGCACATGCAAAGATCAAAGAATATTTTTTTTGGCACAAGTTCATCCCACATGACCAGCATCAGTCCACACACACGGAACACACTACAAATAATATCATAACCAATGTTGTCAATTATTCATCATCTACATTATCAATTATTCATCATAAAACTTCTAGACCTAGTCATATGATCTAACAATCTTTCCCTTGATGAATACATTGACAATCCTCAAGATAACATAATGAATTAGCTTCAAATAGATATAAGTGAAGAATTGAAGCAAAAAGGCATTTTAAGCCATAAATCTCAAATCTCTCCCCTTCAACACAAGAGAAGCAATTTTAGCAAATTTCTTCTATTTCTCTAATAACTTCGAAACAAGGTTTTTCAACATGATTAGGCAATTTATATTAATGACATTCATCTCAACAATGACTAAACCTATTATAAGGAGTACAATGAGATATCACAAGGAGAAGTCAAAGCCTAAAAGTGAAGCAAACCTTAAATCTAGACGCACCAGACCCACCCTTTGGCTTATAAAAGGAGGTGGAAGAAATCTGGGAGAGAACACTATATAACCAAACCCAACACTACACCAGAGTTTACTTCACCACGTCAAGATGGACAGGAGGCGGAAGAAGTAATGGGACAAGATGATGAAGTAATGGAAGAAGACCCGCGAACTAGTAAATTCTACTGCAGCCTGCGAAGAACAAGTAAGTGCTGTTGTGGCCCGGACAAATAAGTGGAGCATGCCAGGAGGTCACCTCTCTGAAATGATGCCCCCCATAGCAGCAACCCCATCTTGAACGTTCCAACCGAGCGTTCACCGCAACACCCACCCGAGAGGGAGACATCGCCCCTCTGTTGATGCAGGGACCCATGTAAGTTTTTTCAAGTCTAAACAATGGCTCAGCTTGGACATGCGTTATTGGGGTTGTGCGATTTACTCCTGTGACTATCATAACTGCCGTTGGGACACGAGCAGCTATCGGCAGCCAGTAAGGACTAGGTACAGTATGTTCACCTACTATTTCTTTTTCAAATTACGCACTAACAACATCTCCCGTCTATCCATTGTCTCCGAAGCCGCTATGTGCCTACCACAAGTTGATCGACCTAGGGATCCACCCACATGACCAGTGGACTCTCGACTATGAGGAGTGGAATGTCAAAAGGGCCTATGAGATCTGGGAGGAGGAGCACTGCAATGACGAGCAAACCGAGCGTATACGTCGGGAGACAAAAGCCCATCTCGAAGCGTGCACACGTAGGAAGCACTGAAGCTCGCAAGAGGAGTGCGAAAAGAGGAAAATGGTGGCCAAGGTCAAAGAGACCACCGAGGAGTTCAACACCGAGCTCACAAGGAAGGAAAATGATCATGGTATACAGTGAGGTCGGGCCATTCAAGTAGCCCAAAGGTCGAATTTATTTCCATTCCAAAAGCACATATACATCTTTCATCGACGTCTTGACTAGCATATGTCCATCCTTATGCTCGGAGGTTGGGGCCTCCAAAAAGATTATCAGTCCATATATGAATTTGTGCTCAGTTAAAAGGAGGCTACTATAGCGAAAAAACAAAATCGCAGTATAATTTCGTATTTTTGAATAAAAATTTGTTATTTCTAAAACAATTCACGAATTATCTATTGCATAGCAATAACACTTACCTTTATGCTGGGTCTCAGACGTTATTATTGCTTAGCCGTTAAAAGATAAGGTTAAGGTTAACAAACTTTTGCTGACGTACAGTGCAAACATTGATTTTTATTTTAGTTTAATGTATCCCTACATTGACAGTGGGTTCTTCTCAGCTGCGGCTGATGATTTACGCCTATAGCTGATGACTTTTAGTACTAACACGAAGACTTGCGCGAACGAACCAAATACTGACAAACCGCTTTAAAAATATTGTCTTGATAAGTTGTTTTGAAAAGGCGACAAAGAAACTATCTTGTTTATTTGTTCGAAGAAAATCATAAGTTCATAAGTCATGTGCTGAAAAGGAGATTTGAATATGGCGGTAATAGAAATTTTATCTCTTGCAAGAAAGATTAAAAATGGTTGTCCTGTCATCTTACATAAATCAGAGCAGAGTGTCCAAAGAGAAGAGAAGAAGAAAAGAACCAAAGAGATATTGAACATAACTAGACTACCTTTAATTATTATCTCTAAATCATATATACAATGCATGCATATAGAGAATATAAAGTAAAACTGGATATTTATTAGGGGCATAGAGGAAACTCATACTAATTTTGCATTGGAATATAAAATACATCTTATATTTATAGACAACGCTATTTAAAAAAGGGTTTTAATAAACATCATCCGGATGTTTTCTTCCAAACAATCATCCAAATTTCTCACCTTTGGATTTACGCGAAGATTCGTGCACCGCTACCTGCACCTTTTTCTCGGACGACTCATTCTTCCTCCTCTCCGGTAACCCCTTCTTCCTCCTCCAACGACCCATTCTTCCTCCACATCGGCATGCCCGAGGAGAGAATCCCACCCCCTTTCCCCGCACTTAAGGTTCATCGTTCCCTCCGAGAATAGAGGGAGGCCGTGGGGTGGCCCGACGGTGGGTGGCGGTGGAGACGACGGGTGGGGTAGGAGGGTGGTAGGCGGTACCGGAGGGCGGCGGCCACGGAAGACACTAGCTATTAGGTTGGACATGGGCAGCACTACAGGGAAGGGTAGGGAGCGGTAGGGGTGTCATCGACCGCGTGTGGTGGACGAGGGAAGCGAGGGGTGGCGGGGGAGGCACGTGGAGCTACTCCGGCAAGAGGAAGGGTGGCACCAGCAATGAGGGGGCGGCACGGAGGGCGATGAGGAGGGGCGGCGCGGAGGGCTAGGTTGGGAGACAGCGGGGTCGAGATTGGGTTAGGGTTAGGGGTTATATAGTAAGTGGAAAAGGATGAAGGCCTTTGGATTTTAATCTAAGGGTCACAGAATTTGGATGATTGTTTAAAAGAAAATATCTATATGATTACAAGACACACCATTTAAAAAATATGTCCTATAAACTTGGACAGAGCAAGTATATAACAATAATTAATCAAATGCCTAGCGGACCCGGCCAAATCTAATTAATTAGTCAATTGGATACGAATGGAGTAGCGTTGGGCCGCAAGAACTCCACTATTATATATACAAGGTGATCCCTATAGACTCCTTGCCTAAAATATTGACACCTTTAAACGGATTTTTTTAAAATAATCAATTTATTATTCAGAATTACAAAAATATACCTACGATTTAATTTTTTGCACTTTTGACCGCATATCGCCGAACGATTGGGCTACTTAGACTAGTCGTACAACCATTGGGTGACATGTAGCCAAGTCGCCCAACGGTTGGGCGATTATTCCACTGGTCGCCCAACCGTTGGGTGACATGTTCAAGTTGCCGAACCATTGGGTGATTACTCCATTCTTTTCTCTTTGACCCAACACCCTCATGAGATCTCCTCATTTCTCTCATAAGAAGGACGAGAGGATCTTCATAGAAGCAAAAAAAGAGGAGGAGAAGCAGAGAAGCTCGAGAGAGGGAGAGGCCGAGAAGGGGAGAAGTAGAGGAGCTCAGGAGAGGGAGTGAAGGAGAGGATAGACGCTCGAGAGAAGGAGAGGAGATCATGAGGTTAGAGAGGAAGACGAAAGAAGCTTGTTGATAAGAATAAAAGGTCTTTGTGTAAAGGTAATAGCCTCATCCATTCTTGTTCTCATCTGAATGTAGGCAACGTGCAGCTAAGTATTTGTTTAGCACGTATTTAATGAATGCATGTTGACAAATGGTAATATTTACAATGGGAAATCGTCATGTCGAACCCGAGGAGGAGCACCGAATGACGAGCAAACCGGCGTATACGTCGGGAGACAAAAGCCCATCTCGAAGCGTGCACACGTAGGAAGCACGAAGCTCGCAAGAGGGAGTGCGAAAAAAGAGGAAAATGGTGGCCAAGGTCAAAGAGACCACCGAGGAGTTCAACACCGAGCTCACAAGGAAGGGAAAATGATCATGGTATACACAGTAGGTCGGGCCATTCCGAAGTAGCCCAAAGGTCGAATTTATTTCCATTCCAAAAAAGCACATATACATCTTTCATCGACGGTACTGACTAGCATATGTCCATCCTTATGCTCGGAGGTTGGGGCCTCCAAAAAGATTATCAGTCCATATATGAATTTGTGCTCAGTTAAAAGGAGGCTACTATAGCGAAAAAACAAAATCGCAGGTATAATTTCGTATTTTTGAATAAAAAATTTGTTATTTCTAAAACAATTCACGAATTATCTATTGCATAGCAATAACACTTACCTTTATACTTACGAATCATTGCTACCATAATCGTTCTCACAAAAAATTTCAGAAAATTTATCACACTACAACAACATACAACGATCGCAAAACGTTATTACGAGTCTAACATATTTCATACCATTCACAATCTATAAAAATCACAAACGGATCAACCAACATTGTCTACCCTATTTTTAAAAAATACTTACAAATAAGACTTGCTAAATGTTTCCTACCTATAACAATTGTCATTAATTTAACCCCCCCGACACACACACACAATCAATTATTTCCATCAAATTAATAAATAATGACATATTTTTTTTAACAATCGTCTAACCGTTAGGTCACATGTGCCAAAGTCGCTCTATGGTCAGGCGACATGATAAAGTCATCCAACCGTTAGACGATTTTAACCTTATGTCATTCAACGGTTGGACGACTAGTCGCCTAACAGTTCAGCGACATGAGATCAAAAGTGCAAAAAAAAAACTATTTGCAGATATTTTTTTGTAACTCCAAATAAAATTATGATTATTTAAAAAATCCCTTGAAACGCCTCTTCCCTTGCTTATATCTGCATTCGATCCACCGGCTCGAGATATATATATATACGTGTACATGCACACCCGTTCATGTGCTTAGGACGAGTAGTCATCGTTGTTCTGATCGAACATACGCAGTTACGACGCCTCGCCCAAGATGTGTGCAGCTAGCTCTGTGTAGGCTCCCTCTCGTCGGCGAGGATGGAGTACAGGAAGGAGCAGCCGCCGGTGTCCATCGGTGAAGAAGGCACCACGACGACGTCGGAGATAAGGTTGCCGCCACCGCTCACCCACGACGACAACCGCGACTTCCTCCAGATACTCCGGGAGAACAAGGAAAGGTATGCGTACGTACATATGCATGTGCACATGACATGATGATACTCATCAATCTTCGTTCAGTTAGAGGCTAGTCCAAGATTGAGCTAATGATACATGGCTGTGCTTGCGTGCGTGGCGCACGTATGTACGTACGTGCGAACGCACGGATGCACGGTGAATCGGTGACGGATTAATTCCCAGGCTGGGAGCTGGAGCGGCGAAGGTGGAGGTGCGGTTCGAGAAGCTCACCGTGGAGGCGGACGTGCGCGTCGGCCGCCGCGCCGTGCCGACGCTGCTCAACTGCGCCATCAACGCCGCCCAAGTACGATCCACAGTATTGTTATGATTTGTCTGCTGCCGTTAGTTTAGCTGTTTGCGAATCTTGCTTTGCTGTGTGTTTTTTTCGCGCTCTCTTCTTGGATGCATGGCTTGCATTGCAACTGTTTGAGAGAGAGAGAGAGAGAGAGAGAGAGATAGATTTGGTGGATTCGCTGAGGCACGTTGAAAGGATTGTGATTAGACAGTTGAGGTCTAACCTTTTCTAAACACAGTCATGTACCCGGCGTACTGGTAAATCACTAGCTAGTTGTCACGTGGAAATTAATCCCAGTATGCGAATCTTGTAGTCTTTCACTCTTGACGTTTTACTGTATAAGAATAGTAGTATAAGTACGGTTCGGACTCGGGAATTCAGTATCCAAGGATCTCTCTTTGTGTTGTACAGATTAAATTAGATTGGGCGATGATTTTTACGCGAGGCATATTTTATTACATAATGTTGGAATTAATTTTGTTTTTTTATTTAGTCGTATCCGAGTCTGTAACAGTGTTTGAGCCGAGTCTGTGTACGAGTCCGTAGTAGAAATCGAGTCATGTTATTGAGTCATTTTATGAGTCCTGTAACCAGCCTTTATAAGGTGCAGTCTAGTCGTGTAATCAGAGATAAGTAAAAGAGAAGCGATCAGTTGTGATAGAGGATGATCGATTGTGATCGGAAGCTGAGAGAGAGAGAAATAAAGGGAAAAGAGGAGTGCTTTGCTCCTAGGAAAAGCAATTTTGTTCGGCGTACTCGAAGGTTACAAGTATTGTAGCACTCGTGACTTATGAGTACCATAGCGAAGAAGTTGAAGCATCCGAGTGCACACCAATCATTCTCGGAGTTTACGAGTATCAAGTGCAATCTACTCGGAGATAACGAGTACCAAGAGTTTCGGAAGATTACAAGTAATTGGAATACTCGAAGAAGCAGCGGAGTGGTCGTGGTCGAAGGCACATGTGTTTACAGTCGAAATCTCAAGTACTCGTAATCCGCTGGAACTCGGTTACGAGTACATGCAAAGCACTTCGTAACAAGGTTATGAGTACATTAGGAAAGCGCTGTCATAATACTCATCTTTTGAAGTGATCGAAACTTGAAGTGGTCATAGCTAGCACCATTAAGTGGTCATAGCCAACACTACTGAGTGGTCATAGTCAATATTGAAGTCGAAGCGGTTGTTTTTCAACACATAAGACGTTGGTCTGTGTTTTATAGTATACTTATATATATCAGTTGTCCATCTACTATCTTATATTAATTAATATTACTAAAGAATAAGGAGGATATAGATAGGACATACCTGGACACAAATAGGGTTGCCCCCCACCATGTCTACCTTAAACTGAGCAATGTCATGGGGCTCTTTCAGCCAACTTGCAAGAGATCATTCCAAACCATGACGATATATATTTTCCAAGATTTAAGACAGGGCCTGGGCACGTCAACGTACGGTAATTCAGATTTCAGAGGCGGCAATAGTAGTACACATCAAACCTAGCTTTTCCTGAGCTGCTAGCTCCGAGTTGAGCAGTCGGCGACGACGACGACGATACATGCTTTAATGCGAGCTTGTCCTCCGGCCCGGACTGTCGCTTGATCCTTCCCCTGAGAAAAAACAGACACATCGAATTCTCAGAATAGTTGTTTTCCTCCTGCAAACGTAAGAAGTTTTCGCTGCAGTTATTACAAGTGGTTGGCAAATGCAAATAACACAGAGAATGAGATTTCCTTGGAGGCATGAATATTGATTAAAAACGGTCAGTACTGTTTGTTGGAAAATGATACGACCCAGACGTCCATGATCTCTGTTAGACATGTCTCCACCACTCAACAGTAATCTAATGAAGCAACTCAGGGGTGATCAATATAGCTTAAGCTTATGGCTTAAGCTTATTTTTGCACTATTCATAATTTCGTCTTTTTCTGAATTTTTGATTTTTATTTTAGCTTTTTTGTCGGTTCTTTTTTTTCTCGTATTCGTTTGCGTTGTCTGTGATGGCCAGCTACATTGTTTTCAGCCATAAGCTTTCAGCCGAACCGATCACCACCTCAGGGTCTCTTCTTTTCAATTGCTAGAAGTTGTTTTTTGACTTTTTTTACTGTAATTAACTTTTAAATAGAGTGTCTTTTTAAGAAGATTTATAAGTTGATTATAGTACGCACTGTAATAACTTTATTTATATCGGTCAAAACCACGTACGAGTTTCTGTTACTCCATACTCTCTCTCACAAACAGATCAAAAGCTATAAACTGAAACAAAAAAAGAACAGGCCACGTCATCCTCCTAGTTACACAACCCCACGTGACCAAACGTGAGCTCATCCCCGTCGATCGGCTTGGAGGAGGTCACAGGCGAATCGGTGCAACCTCAATCCTTATCCTCTCACGTCTCCAAGTTGTATATTTCCTCTCCCTCTCTCTTCTCTATTTGGGCCGTTAAGCAGAGGGTGGCACGACGGACGTCTAGCGGATAAACTATGGCAGCGGACATTAAGCTGGGTATGACCAGGGGATGGCAACCGGATGGTGAGAGGTATGGCGATGGTGTAAGTCGGCAATGAGGCACTGGGCTGGCCCTGCCTTGCCAGATTTTGCCCTAGCAGCAATGAGGTGGGTCGGCTCCTCCTCTGACAACAATCACCGTCCCACGTATCTCGTCCTTTAGGTACTCTTTTGTTTTAGGTGTTTACTTAATTTGTTACAGATGTTTCTTTGAATTATTTCTTTATTCGAATTGTTGTATGTGTTTGCTTGATTTGTTACAAAAGTTTATTCGAATTATTACATAAAGTGTTTTTATCTGTTGCAATGTGTGTTAAACACTTTGACCATTTTAATCGTCATGTTAAGATCGTTGCACACGGAGTAGAATTTAGGGCGTCACACTCACTTGTCGTTCTCAGCAACGGCGATCCCTCGTAGATGGCAAACTCGGTAATGGCATGATCAGGGTCAGGGACGACGAGGATGTGCTATCGAGGCCGTTAGATCTAGCCAACAACGTGGTGGTCTGGGTTGTCCACCTCCTCCTACTCTGAGCCCATCTAAAAAGTTAGCACCAATAGTTAAGTTATTGCGGTGATTATTTTCAAATGTTGTAGCACTCTCTCCAAATTGTTGGAGCTGATTTAGTGGCTTTTCATTATTATTGCAATAATATTTCAATTTTATTGCAATAGATTTGTGTATTTGTTGCCGTTGCCACAGTAGTTCTTATTTGTTGTATAGTTTTTAGTTTGCATTTTGTGTTTATTAAATTGAATGGGATTTTGTTGCAACCATGGAAACTAATTCTTGTGGTTTGCAATTTTGTTGTGCCAAGTTAAAACTACTACCATTCGGATCCTCCTCCTCCTCCTCCCTAGTCCCTACTACTCCTTCGTCAATTTAGAGCTCCGACAAACCAATGGTGACACGGGTCGTCTGATCTTCTCGGCGTAGGATCAAGATACTCGCGTGTAACCTCTCAAATCATAGTGGTTCTCCATTATCAATGCAAGAACGAACATTCTTTAATTTTCAAGAGCACACACGTCGGATTTCACGACCACCAAGTGAAGTTTTATCGAGTTTCTAATTTTTAGCGGAAAGGTTAAACAATCTTGTGTAGCGAAACAATCCCCAAATTTCTCCATGAGGTAATTCGACCAGCATGAAGAAAACCCAAAGCAATCAATCTATTCCATCTGTTGTTTGGTATATAGTCGCCTCTGAGAACACTGGCGTGATGGTATTTATGGTGTTCACCCCGTCAACAAACCGCAAAAACCTGATCTCTAATGTTCAGACCTACACCTAAGACATCCACTCAGGACTCATGTTCAAACGTGATACACAATCTCAGACTTGGACAGCTGGTGCCGTGCTCTGTCCATGAGATCATCCCTTACACCTTGGTGTTGTATAAATCGAGTATGGATTTATATATAATTAAATAAAATAATAGTAACTATGTATCTTTAAATATAATAATTAAAGACCCAGTAAAATTAGAATTCACTTGATAATATTTAATACTGCTCAATAATTATTTTCAGTCAAATAATACTTTTAATAGAACACCGCAAGACGTGTGTATCCGCATCAAATGGTGGCCGGAGATCACCACCAGAGACAAGCTTCTTTCCCATCCTACGCCTCCAAGGCCTTACAAGTGGGTTATCTCAAGCTCCAACACCAATCGCTGGTCTGAGATCACCGCCGCTCGTGCTTGAGGGAGGTCGTCCACAGCCGCCGCCTCCCCTTTGTAGAAAGCACACCACACGCCAACGTTTCTTAGATACAACAGGAAGTCTCCCTAAACAGGAGAGTCTCTGAGCACGCGCCTAACACAGCCAAATAATCCAAGATTACCTGCACAGAAGTTTGGAAGTTGTAGTGTAAAGCGTTACGTGCAAGTCACAGCACTCTGCAAAAAATTGAACATATGCATTTAAGTCTGTTTCCAGAACCAAAATGAAAATGCGTGTTCTTGTGCTGTTGTGCACTTTCACAAGTTCTAAAGTGTGTGTGTGTGTGTAGACGTTTAAATGCAGATGTTTCCTTTGCTACGCATATTTTTTGGTGAGTCACATTCAAAGCCATATTTCTAAAAGACAATTTATTTTGTTATGCAGGAATTGGCAACATCTTGGCACATGTGTACTACGAGGAAAAGACCCATCAAAATTATATATGAAGCAAGTGGGATAATTCGACCATCGAGGTAAGTGTCTGTAGTTTTTACTAACTCAGAAGTGCAGATATACACTCAGTTCTATCTCAAAATTAAGTGTTCTATCGAATTTAACAGAGGAGGTATTAATAAACACATGTAACTTCATAAACTACCATTCATAAAAGATAAAAGGAAGTATGATCTATCCTTTTATTTCATTAATTGCCTCACCTAAGATACTGAAATTTTGTGATCCCATTATGTAATCAGGATGACACTTCTTCTAGGAGCACCTGGTTCAGGGAAAACAACCTTTTTAAAAGCATTGGCGGGAAAGTCAGATTCTTCTTTGAAGGTAGATTGAGTTATCTACATGCCCTCAAAAGTACCTATCTACAAGAAAATGCAAAATAATAATAATAATAATGATGATGTGTAGCATTGACTAATAAAAATGCATTTTCTTGACCATGTAAAATTTCTTAATAGCTCAAAGGAAAGGTCATGTACAATGAAGAAGAAGTGAATTCCTCGACACCTCAATATCTGCATGCTTACATTAGCCAGTATGATCTTCACCATGCAGAGATGACCGTAAGAGAGACTATTGAATTCTCATCCAAGCTGCTGGGGACCAACAATGAATTTGGTGAGACATCCCCTTGTGTATGGTATACTATTCATTTTACATATCAGATACAACTTTAGTGTACGTACATGCACTAATTTCTAACAAAATCAGACACTGTAAATCAACAAGTATCCATGGAAATATGCAAGGTGTATTAATCTTTGCACGACAAATACTAACACAAAGTTCCTGTTTGGAATGACCACCTTAGAGATGCTGGGAGAAGCGATAAGAAGAAAAAAGGGTGTCATCAATAAAGCTGACCAAGATCTTGACTCATTTATTAAGGTGGTTAATTTTGTTTTCCTCTATTTTTAGCTAAAACTGGTTTTTTTGTTTAATTACTTAAACATCTGTTTTGCACAGGCGACCACATTTGGAGACGGAAGCAACCTTACAACAAACTATATTATAAAGGCAAGTTTGTTACTTGTTTGATTTATTATTTCTCTTGACAACATAATCAACAAATTTGCATATATGCAGATACTTGGTTTGTCCGAGTGTGCTGATACCCTAGTGGGAGACGAGATGAGAAGAGGCATATCAGGAGGACAAAAGAAAAGAGCCACAATCGGTAAGCATTTTACCATTTTCTACTATGTACATTGTTCCTTCACCCTCTATTGTCACTTCCTAGAATGCACTTCCCAATCAGACTTCATGTTATAATACATATATAGCTACCAGTCATGTATAGCTTCACTGGCAGAATGTCTTTCCTACCTGGAAGAAAGCATAACTAAAATTTTACCACCTCAAGAACTTGTTGTATGAAAGAAAAATAAGGTTTTTATCAGGACAGAAATGTTCACGGTAAAAAAATATGCTTGTAGCTATCAAGCCAGGTGGAAGCAACTAGCCAAGAAAGGAGAATGAGGACCTGAATAGAGATATTTAATTGGAAACAAACCATACTTCACAATGACTTCCTTAATGCAGGAGAGATGCTAGTTGGTCTAGCAAGATGCTTCTTTATGGATGATATATCAACAGGTCTAGATAGCTCCACCACGTTCGAGATCATGAAGTTTCTCCAACAAATGGCTCATTTGATGGATCTCACCATGGTTATTTCCTTGCTGCAACCACCTCCCGAGACACTGGAATTATTTGACGACATAATCCTTTTATGCGAGGGGCAAATTGTATACCATGGTCCACGAGAAAATGCTACCGATTTCTTTGAAACCATGGGATTCAAATGCCCCAGCAGGAAGAATGTAGCAGATTTCCTTCAAGAGGTATTCCATTATCAATTGTAGTCATAACAAACTGTTAAGTAAGACAATATTGCTAACAATTGACCCTCCTTACCAAATTACTGTATAGAAAAACTATAGGATAACCAATACATTAGCCACAAGGTAAAACAGGCAGTAGATAACTCACAATTCCACGTAGTTCCACAAAATCAATTATTCTGTAATATATGTACTTACTTGTGAATAACAATGGAACAAGCTAACAGTAACTTTTCTGGAATTGGTCAGGTGACCTCGAAGATGGACCAAAAGCAATACTGGGTCGGTGATGAAAATAAGTACCAATACCATCCAATTGAAAATTTTGCAGAATCCTTCCGTGCCTCCTATCTCCCTCAACTTGTAGAAGACAAACTCTGCCGACCAAACAATACTGGAAAGAGCAAGGAGGTTAAAACCAATGCAAGTTGCAGGATCTCCAGATGGAATATTTTCAAGGCATGCTTTTCAAGGGAAGTACTGCTTCTAAAAAGAAGCTCTCCAGTGCATATATTCAAGACCATACAAATAACTGTTCTTGCTTTTGTGATCTCAACACTTTTCCTTCGAACAAATATGAGCCACAGTTCTGTACTTGATGCTAATAAGTACATGGGAGCACTCTTTATGGCTGTTGTGATAGTAAACTGCAATGGCATGACTGAAATTGCAATGACAATAAAGCGGCTCCCCATCTTCTACAAGCAAAGAGAGTTACTAGCATTGCCAGGATGGGCACTCCTTTCTTCTGTTTTCCTCATTAGTCTACCAATGTCACTTCTAGAGACAGGTCTTTGGACCGGCTTAACCTACTACACGATTGGCTATTCACCTTCCCTTATCAGGTACTCCTCTTGTCCTTCTATACCTAAGGAATACGGATCTTAGTTACTTACATAGACTGAAGTAACAGGAAGAAATTCCCTTGCTTCTGGCAGGTTCATCCAGCACTTCGTGGCACTTTTTGCCATGCATCAAATGTCAATAGGACTGTATCGCTTCTTAGCAGCCATAGGAAGGACGCAAGTAATGGCCAACATGCTAGGGACTGCAGCTCTTATAGCAATCTACATACTTGGAGGCTTCGTCATATCAAAAGGTCAGATGATTTAGCTCAGAATACCTCGGGAAGTATGGCAACTCTGTAATGCAGGACAAGTTTTAAGGCTTATGTGCAACTAAGAAGCTCACCAATTTTATACACTGAACAGATGATCTCCAACCATGGTTGCGCTGGGGATGTTGGACATCCCCATTCACCTATGCACAGAATGCAGTCGCCCTGAATGAGTTCCTTGACAAAAGATGGGCTACAGTAAGCACTCATTTCAACACTTGGAATTGCTAACCCCATGCTAGTATATCCTTCCCAAAGTACACTAACATTCTTAATCAGAGGCAAAAAAACCTATAGCAATTAGTTGTGACCTAATGACGATGGTCTTGGATGATGATAGGAATTTCATTACACAAATGCAAACACCGTCGGTGAAGCTATCCTCAAGATCAGGGGGCTGCTCACACAGTGGCACTGGTACTGGATTTGCGTCAGCATTTTATTTGGATTCTCGCTGGTCTTCAACATCCTCACCATATTTTCATTAGAGTTCATGAACTGTATGTATACCAAGCAATCAAAACCTCATAAATGTTGAACTAGGAACACAAACGATACTCATCCTTCTTGTTTATCATTTGCAGCTCCACACAAGCATCAAGTTAACATCAATGCCACCAAGTTGAAGCTAGAGTACGACAGCCAGACAGTTGGAAATGGCAATGCGTCAACTGATCAAGTCATCCTCCCATTTCGGCCTCTTTCCCTTGTATTTGATCATATCAACTATTTTATCGACATGCCTAAGGTAAGCTCTTGACCACATCAGTCCTTACCAAATAGTTACATCCATTCCAGTCACCCGTTGACCAAAAGTATGCATATCTTCCACCAGGAGATGGCAAAATATGGAGTAACAAATAAAAAGCTTCAGCTGCTACAAGATGCCAGTGGTGCCTTCAGGCCAGGGGTGCTAACAGCTCTGATGGGGATCACTGGTGCTGGAAAGACAACACTGCTCGATGTCTTGGCTGGAAGAAAAACTGGAGGATATATTGAAGGCACTATTAGGATAGCAGGCTACCCAAAGAAGCAGGAGACGTTCTCAAGGATCTCAGGCTACTGCGAACAGAGTGACATACACACCCCTAATCTCACTGTGTATGAGTCACTGCAGTTTTCTGCATGGCTTCGCCTTCCTTCAAATGTTAAATCTCGCCAAAGAGATGTGTGTGTTGACCTCTTACCCTCTTTTATCATCGTTAGAAGCTAATATATGACACAAGATCTCTTCAAACATATTTCAGATGTTTATAGACGAAGTCATGGACCTAGTTGAGTTAATTGAATTGAAGAATGCCATTGTTGGTTTGGCTGGAGCAACTGGCCTATCGGCTGAGCAGAGAAAAAGACTAACCATAGCTGTGGAGCTGGTAGCTAGTCCTTCCATTATATTTATGGATGAGCCAACCACTGGCTTGGATGCTCGTGCCGCAGCAATTGTCATGAGAACAGTAAGAAACACTGTAGACACTGGACGAACTGTTGTCTGCACAATTCATCAGCCAAGCATTGAGATATTTGAATCTTTTGATGAGGTATGAATAATTCGGTAAATAGGTCAAAAAAAACTTTCTACTGGTACAAGCAAAAAGAATAGTCCGTACAGTCCAGTGGTGTCAAGGTGAAAGACTAAAGAGAATCAATTACGCAGCACCAAAACTAGAATGTTTTTTTTTCAAAATTAAACAGAAAATTGCCCTTCAGATTTTCTTTTTCTTTTTTTTCAATAGTAGCACTCACAAAAGTGTTAAATACAGCTATGGCTTAAAGTGGAAAAATTGAGGAACCACAGGTCAATTGGCCTTTTCTGAGTAAGTACAAAATTACCTTCTAAATTTGAGTTTAATTTGACTAATTGCAGCTTCTACTTATGAAAAGAGGAGGTCAGCTCATATACAATGGTTCATTAGGTCCCCTGTCTAGCAACATGATAAAGTATTTTGAGGTAAGATTGCCTGAGATTGGATGCTTGTTCATAAGATGGAGAGGAAAAATATTTAAATTGCTTTGTCACAGGCTATACCTGGTGTTCCTAGAATAAAAGAGGGACAAAACCCAGCAGCATGGATGTTAGATATCAGTTCACAAACAACAGAATATGAGATTGGGGTGGACTATGCAGAAATTTATCAGAGCTCCTCCCTTTACAGGTAAGCCCAATACAATCATAAAGCTTCCATCGCTATTCTGTTGACTGGTTTGAACAATAAGGAAAAAGATAAACACAATGAAATATACTTGGTTTCTGCAGGGAGAACATGCTTCTAATTGATGAACTGGGAAAACCAGAACCAAACACAGAGGATCTACAATTTCCTCCCAGATATTGGCAGAACTTCAAGGTGCAATGCATGGCTTGCCTGTGGAAGCAAAGATGTGCATATTGGAAGAACTCAGAACACAATGTTGTTCGGTTCCTAAACACATTTGCTGTATCAATTATGTTCGGAATTGTATTCTGGAAAATTGGCTCAACCATGTAAGTAGGAGTAGGAACTAACCTAATTTTTTTCCATGAAAACTTATCATGCCTCAATTAGATCATAACTTGGTTTTCCTGTGCAACAGCAAGGAGCAACAAGATGTATTCAACGTACTAGGAATTGTATACGGATCAGCACTGTTTCTGGGCTTCATGAATTGCATCATCTTACAGCCGGTTGTGGCAATGGAGAGGGTTGTGTTCTACCGGGAAAAGGCGGCAGGGATGTACTATACCATGGCCTACACAATTGCTCAGGTAATGTTACTTTACAATCTGTTCAGAAAAAATCAGCGGTTCTGAGCTTAGAGGGCTTAGCATGGATTCTAAACTCCAACGTTGGATTTCTGTGTGCAGGTGTCAATTGAATTGCCTTACATGTTTGTCCAAGTGCTCATCTTTGCTGCAATTGTATACCCAATGATTGGTTTCCAGCTGACCCCCAACAAGTTCTTTTGGTTTGTGCTCTACATGGTGCTAAGCTTCATGTACTACACACTCTATGGGATGATGACGGTGGCACTAACACCTAACATTGAGATAGCCGCCGGACTGTCCTTCCTCATCTTTATCTTTTGGAACGTCTTCTCTGGCTTCATCATCGGAAGAGAGGTACTACTCTGCCAAGTACTTTCTCTCTCGACCAATTTAGTTAGGTGATTAGTTGTACTTTTTCTTCTTCTATTAATGAAGTTACACAACACGCAAGTTTTTACGTAGTCTCGAAAAAAAAGTACTTTGGAACTCCCTAATCTTTGTCATGTTAATTACAATTCCGATTAGAGAGAACAGAATTGATTTCGACTTGGGCTTTTTTAGTTGAAAAATCAACCAGAAAAAAAGGAGAGGAGAGATTGTGCCTGAGTGCTGACCTGATGAACAACAGCAATCTGAATGTGCAATGTGGATGCAGCTGATCCCGGTGTGGTGGAGATGGGTGTACTGGGCGGACCCGGCGGCGTGGACGGTGTACGGGCTCATGTTCTCGCAGCTGGGCGACCGGACAGAGCTCATCCGCGTGCCGGGGCAGCCGGACCAGACGGTGCGGGAGTTCCTCGAGGGCTACCTCGGCCTCCAAGACCGCTACTTCAACCTCGTCACCTGCCTGCACCTCGCCATCATCGCGCTCTTCGCCTTCTTATTCTTCCTGTCCATCAAGCACCTCAAGTTCCAGAGGAGGTAGCAGAAAAAAAAAAAAAAGTTAAGGAGGAGGTAGCAGCAGCACAAATCAAAATTGATGCGTGCAAGCTGCAAAGCAAAATGCAAATAAACTCACTAATCAGTAATCACTTAACTGTATAAAGGTAAGACTCGAAGAGAAAGAAACAACCAAATAACAAGCACAAGACGAGAAGGATTTGTGTCAAGAGAAAGTGCGTCAGTAATCACAGGATCTGTGTGAGGATTTGTATATGTAATACCAGTGTAGAACTGCTGTTATATCAAGGTCGATAAATAAATTAAAAAGGGCAAGTGTATACATGATAAGAATCTATGATTTATAAAAGCGTACTATACTACATGTGACAGATATATCAGCTTGCAATGCCAATCGAAATGGTAGTGTAGCATACAGAATTGACGAGTAGCTGCTTACCGAGATGTTCTTCGCCTTTCGTTGATGTCATGCAACTGGATTCAATTCTAACACTAGATCACCGTTGAGCGAATTCGAAGGAACCCTTTTTTTTAAGCAGCACACACGTTTCTGGCTAAAAGGAGATTACAGTCTAAAGGGCTATTACACAATCCAGTTTACATTAACGGCCGTACTACTAGTTGTACTTCTCACACGCAAACTGTCTAAACTAGCTCAAAACAGTTTTCTACTGCATTCCAGTCATGTCTGAAGTAGCAACGAATATTACAGGAGGGATTAATTACAAGTTACAAGAACACTAAGTACGTACGTACATACAACTAGATGCATCTTCTGACCTCCTTTGTTGTGAAAGGGTCAACAACACACACTGCTGATCGAGCGCTCAACAAAGAATGGCCATTTGTTGATGCAGACTCAATCAGTTGATCCTGATGTCCACTGAAAAATAAACTACATATTCATATTTGCATTCTATGAATGCAAGCACATTGGCCTTGTACTCTTATGAAAAATCCTATTTGTAGGATAGAGGGCCAGATCTTGACACAGTAAATCTTTGTAGTGAGCCAGCCCCATGGCTTGCAGAACTTGAACCCTCGACAAATTTCACTTTCCTGCTTGCGCTGTAGTCGAGTGGCCCAGAACGCCTCATACTTCGCAGTTGCTTCTCTCCGGTTCTTCTATCCACTTCATAACCTTCGTCATGCTGGGAACCAGATGAACTGTAGTAGCCTGGCTCGAAAGTATGGGACCTGGGTGTCGTGTCTGCTCGATTTTGCCTTGCAGATGGGGATGCATGTGCCAGAGAAATTAGAGGTGACTGCCTTGGAGATGGCTCCCCTGGTTCCGAGGCCATTAGTGAAGCCCCATATAACTGATGATAGATTGAACGCAGAATGGTGTAAGGTATGTGAACTTCTAAGGTGCTCCTTGGAAGGTAGGGGGACAGCTCGCAGAGTTGATCAAGGAATATTAGCTTTGGAACAATGTGTGGCCTGCATTTAGGTCACATAAAACTAATCAAAAACCAACAACGATTGGTTGTAAGCAAATTGCAACCACCACAAACTACAAAACCATTAGCACATCGAAGTCGTTTGTTAGTGTCCATAAATAGCATTTGAAATGAGGAAATTGAGAATTTCCTGGTCTCCAAAACAAACTAGAACCATCCAATCTCACCTATCTAGCTAGATTCGTCTGGTTTTAGTTTTTGCGTAAATGATTCTAATGAGGATTAGGACATACAAGAATTAAGTGTATCACCGGCATGCTGGGCAGCATACCAGCACCAAACAGTAAGCAATATCTGGTGTTACACCTAGTATAGGTGCCACATCTAGTACACTGTCCAACATGACCAGCAATCCAACCGTGCAAGTGGAATTAGGATCCAGCAGTAGTACGACAAACCTAGCCAACCAAAATGCTGTGTGCACCAAGTGATGCATGAACAGGATGCACTTAATGTATACCCCTTTTACCTAGGAAGTAGGAACGATGTAGAAACAAATAGGACGAACCAAGTACAGTACCTGCTAGTGTCATTCCATGAATCCAGGACTATCCCTGCGGACAATTTGACATAGAGTTGCATAGCAGATATAATATGTGCTTCAGCTGAGACACGGCTCAGTAATTCAGGCTCTTGGAGCTCATCTGTATTCCCATTTGAAAGAGAATTTCTTCGCTGTTCTCTCTCCATCCTAGTGTATTCACTTCCTCCAACCACAGCACTTATACACCTGTACAAACACGAGTGGATAGTCACATGCGACTTGCAATGTCCAATAGTAGCCCTTATACCCTCTACTATGTCATAGTAATATTGTATGATGTAGCCAATATGGATGCTAGGAAAAGCTTCAGGAAATAAACTGTGCATAATAACTATATAAACTGTGCATAATAGCTATATAGACAGGGATACAGTATTACCATGGTCCATGGCAATGTTTCCAATTAGTTTTTTTCATCGTGTAAAATTTTCACCATCCACAATGAGGAACACACTGACCCTTCCATATTTCTAGCTTTTAGATTGATGATCATGCAACATTTTCAATGTCTTAAATCTTAACAGCTGACAGTGGTTTTCACGCTCAAACTTACTTTAAAAAGTAGCAAATGGAAGGGGAAAATTGCAAGTATCACTTCAAAAAATTCCCAACTACTTTCGTAAGTAATGTGAAAATAGTGCACTTGAAGGGTAAGAACTAAGAACATGCTTTTGTTCTCGTCAAAAAAAACCAATAATAACATGCTTGTGTAGAAACCATGCATATCTATAAATGATAACATTGATAGGATATCTTTTGCACCAGTCAAACATAACTGACAGGAAGCAAGTTCTTACCTTGCTAGGCAGTGCAAATTGTTACTGAATCCACCTGTATTTACATCATAAACAGCATTACTCCACATATTGGACACCATAAACGCAGCACAAAGATATGGAAGTAAGATCCAAGAATTATCATTAGCAGAACCAGATTCTGCCAGAATAGAATGCACCCACTCAGCGTCATGTTTGTCACCAACACCAACACTGCTGGCAACCCTTCTCAATCTAATGATCTCATTTTTATCAGGTACCTCGTCTGGCAATTGCATAGCTAATCCCTTAAGCAGAGAATATATGAGAGGTACTTTCTCTTCAAGGACCATTCCGACAGCTTCTACCAACAGCCGACGAAAAGTTATTGCCTGCCCTGCCTGGATACAAAAGTCAGCCAGTGTTTCAATATCAATTATCTGCTTTAGATTTGCATCTCTTTCAATCCTATCACCAGAATTTACACTTCCTGCCAGGCCCTCCAAGGCATCACGATTTGACCTCAGTGCTGAGTCAATGCAACTTAGTAGAGCAGATGTATGTTCCCTTAGCACCTTATCCATTCTATCTATTCCATAACCACCAAAAAGACGAACAAGTGCTTTGAGTTCTCTTTTATCTGTAAATGATTCCGCTAAATATCCGCCACCAATAGGCTGTGAGCTCCTCAAGCAATTCTGAGTTGCATCAAAAACAACTCCAGTGCGAGATGCATCCTTTACTATGTTCTCAATGTACCAGTTACATATTATCTCTATGGCAGATCCTCCATGTGTCTCTGCTGGTCTCTCAAATACTTGCAGATTGGGAAATGGCCCAGTAAAACTCTCTGCTAGGAGCACTTCCCGTATACCTTCAGTAAGGTCCATACTGATATGCTGCTCTGCTAGATGGATGATGCTCAGGTGTCTTCTTAGAAGAGATTCTATGATTGATGGTCGCTGAAGACAGCTATCGGTTCTAATCATGCTATGAAATCTTCTTCTGAAATTTCCTATGATGCAGTCTCTCATGTACTGTGAAATATAAAGTATCTAAAATAAGTCAAACAATGACACTTTCATACCTAGTTTCAGAAATAAACAATATAAGCAACAAATTATTCTAAAAATAAAGACAATTCATTAAGATGAAAAAAAAAACTGATCTTTCCAGAACAAGGGAACTTCCTCAACAAGATAATTCTTTTTTTGTGAGATCAGATCCTTTTTCATCTTAAGATTATTATGTTACAGGAGAATAACAATATAACAAGTCACTAGCTTAATACTAGTCATGAACAGCCATCAATATTATCATTATCACATACCCTAACACGTCTACAGTTCCAATCTATGATACATCAAATTCCTTGAAGATATTCCTTCATATCAACAATATAAAAATGAAATAACTCAAACAACTCTTGATATAAAGTATGAAAAAGAAGCAGTAATTGATCTATGTATTGTGGGATAGCAAAGGAAGACCCAGAAATAAAAGACACAAACTGTACATACCTCTCGGAGAACAAAAACATGGTTGAGAACACAAATAGGTTCCATGTCATTTAGAACAGAACATAGACTAGTCAACCTTTGCATAGCAGCTTCCAGCCTGTTTTTCATACATCCACAATTAATGTCATGGAACCCCAATAGTATTTAAACAGTGATGCGAAGTAGCGAATTGACTGACATCTTAACCGAAGAACTATTATTAGGATAGCTCTCATGCCCTGGCACTAACAAGCCTGGAACAGCTTTGGCTCTTGTTGCGTTATTCAATCGAAGAGCTGCTTGCTCCGGCGAAAGCTGGAGAATTTTAAATTGAGAGTGTTAAATATGTAACCTATATATAGCCAAAACCATAAATATGAGCTCAGAAATTCTTTACCTGCATTTCTAATGAGCCAAATCCACCTTCTGAATCTAGAATATTTATCAAACCTTCCAATCCACCCATGATAGACTCAATAAGGGACTCGACATATGAGATAGAATCTCTGCCAATCTTGTTAACCTACATTTTAAACAAAGGAGCATTCACTAATCAATATTTTAAAAGTGGAAGAAAGGCATGGTACATATAGCAGAGGAATCTTTCTTGAGTTACATGCAGCAGCCACTTCACTCAAAAGCTTAATTTGATGAGGAAAAATGGGCAATTCACTTATACTTCAACGCTCTCTCTCTCACGTGTAGGCTTTCTCAGACCTAAGACATGAAATAGAAGTGGACTGTGATAAGGAAAGATGGGCAATTCATTTATACTTCAACAATCTTAACATATTTGAGGACTGGGGGCATCATAGTTGAGTTGTGTTTGTAAAAAGATTTCAAGTAGAATATAGAATTATTGATGTTCATCACGGTCAAAAGTCTTCATGTTTCAGAGGCATAGGAAAGTTGTTTGGTGCTTGCTTTTGAATAAAACAACTAAAGCATTGTTGAAGGCCCATCTGTCCAAGCAAAGATCAGTACTGATGCATTGCCTTATCCTATTCACAATTTGTCATAGCTAACCATTTTGCAAAAGCACATCTTCAGGATGCTGTATACATCAAAATAATGCTCAAACTGAATGACATGGCGAGTTTAAATACACACCTCTTCAGGAATAATTACAGAAGCACATTCTGGAAAACTGCAAGCTGCTCCAAGCCATGCACAACAATGTTGTGGACGGCCTTCTGGACCAAACATTGTGTTTCTGAAGACCTGCAAGATTCCAGCAAAATTCAACTTGTTAACACCACAAAAGGTTATATACTTAAAAGAAAACAAAATGCAAATATAAGAATGGCATAGCAAATATAAACAAAATATACACTTACAGTTGTAAGATGCTGATGATAAAAGTAGAGTTTTTTAAGACTTCCATGTTTGGAAAGTTGGCTCTCGAGTTCATCCACACATCTGTGAAATAAGTTCACTCTAGTGAGATACACGTGATTATAGAAGAATTTAGATGACAGGATCTGCATGTTTGGTTCAAGCAACTAGCAAATATTACCAAAAGCATAATACCAGAGCAACATGGAGATGGATGCATGTTTAGAAAAAACTTTAGTTATTCTGTAGATTAACATTAACTTGACCTGATTGTTAATTTATGTATAACAATGTAAGATATTCAGAGAATGCAATGTCATGGAAGGGGGTATGGAACGAGGGACAAACTTTTCACAGTTGCTGTCAGAAATTTTGAGTCATTACAATTCCGGTAAGTATCACACTTATCACAGAGTTCACAAGCTAAGAAAAATGGCTGCATCTGTGTCAGGATATTACGCTATTCAATTTAGAACAGTAATTTGCATCACCTAGACCAATTGTATGCAGCATTGCCTTCGGAGACCAGGCCCTCCTTCCCAGTAGACACAGTGGCCTTCTCCAAGTGCCTAATATTTATAGAGGATCGTGAAGATGTGACAATCATCAAAATGGATAGCCAGTGCTTGCGCAGATCCTGCACCATCAGATTATCAGGTTTCACAAATCCTAAAAGTAAATTATATGGAAGATTTAGCATATATATACAGTTGGTACACTGGTTTCCTTGTTAACAAATCCTTCCTGAATGTTTTGTGTAATGATTGTGAAACAGTACACCAAAGGTACCAAGACTAAGGCAATGGCGTGATTTTTATTGCACACTTCAACCATTTTATGTGCAAATCGTAACAAGCAGTAGGAACAAGCGGTAGGTAGTGGTGTCTACTTTCACTGGGTATTTACAGTAGAGGGATCAGGATGTACTCAAACAGCTCAGTAAACCATGATTAAAAATGACGGGATCATCAACAAACAGAAAAGGGGGCAAGTAATAATCAGCAATACGTGGTTCAGAAATAATTAATTCAAATAAAAGCAAGTGAGCTTTTTCTATTCACGGATCACACAGCAAAAGGACTCTAGGAGCAAATGATCCTCGTCAGCATGCATGTTATAATGGACTCCATTAAATTCATGCCTACTATCTTCGATTACAAAATCTTGAGAAAACTTGAACTAGTAGTTATGCACAAGCAGAGTTATACAAACACATTGGCACAACTGTTGCTACAAGATGAGACTCTTTTTTCTTTTAAAGAATTCGTAGGAAAACTAAAAACTTCCTGCTTTTGCAGTAAGTTGGTTATTTTGCTCCTCAATCACAAATGTGTGAATAAAGTGAGTCCTCAATCACAAGTCGAATAAAGTAAGTAGTAACAGAAAACTATGTGGGAAAATATCAGCTGAAACTGAATTAATGGTAATGGTAACAGAAAATTGAATGTGTGCATGCTTGCATGTGTGTGTATGCAGGTGCGCGTGTGTGCGCATTTGCCCATCAATGATACAAGTTGAACATTAATATTTAATATTGCTAGCCCATCTGCTCAACCTGGGTTATTAAGGAAATGATCTTAGGGAAACTCTTACAGTTAAGTCACAAGTAATAGCAGGGACATTTTCCCCTTGAGGTTTTGGAATGTTCTCCAGGCAATGGAGGACTTGCTGGAACAGGCCCTTCAATGTCGCATCTAGGTCAAGAGCAACCATGCCTGGGGTACCAAGTAAGAACCGTATTCTTCCAGCACAAGATGATAAGTATGACAACGCATAACCTTTTATTGCTGCAAAGAGAACATAGTAAAGAAGGCAATAAGCATCATTGTCTTATATCATCAAGTTATGACATATCTTCACATAGTATTTTTATTGTCCGGAAGTAAATGAATTTACCACAGAAAAAAAAATAGCAACCTCCAAACTTGACATTGAAATTCATAACCTTCCTCAGGGCATATATGAAAACCTATTTAGCCAACTTTTGTCACCTCTTACTAACGTCAAATGCAAAATGAATCGATTCTAAAGGCCAGCCATGATTAATAACACTGATCACAGCATTAGTATAGCAGTGATTGAGCTCATAAATTCTTGTGAGTACCGACAAAAGATTAATTTGTAAAACTCAACCCCTCAAATTTTATCAGAAACAATAGCCATTAGAAGCATAATTTCTACACAATCAGACCTTCAAATTTCATTCCACACAGCCAGTTCCTCTAATTTCTTTATATAGCGTAACAGTTCGCGGCAAGATTTCTCATTTTTCGCTTAACTGAGAGTTCATGCCAGCACTTTGTACAACTTTAGTGGTTGGAAGTTGGAAATAGCACAAATATATAAATGCATCCAAGGTTTCCTTTGTAGCTCTAGCAACAGGTCAAGATTTTTTTTTCTCAGCGGATAAGCCTAGCAACAGCCAAAATCAACCTGGTTGCCTTAACAGATGAATTGAATAGATAAATTTAGGTATATCATGCTGCAAAATACTCGTGGAAAATCAAGATCAAGATAACAATTTAGGAAAAAGCAATAGAATTACAGAAAGGAAAAATTAAAGCAGATTATCAAAAATCATTTTCTCCTAACAAAATATGACAGATACATAATGCTCTAAGTAAATAGAGCTCACAATAAGACCCCAAGTGTTATTTAGTCTAGAATGAACCACCTAGGCTCCTAGTGTTGTCATGCCAGTTTATATCAAATATGTTAAAGATATTAAGCAGAAGATGCACAAATGTTGGGTTCATCTGACATAAAATTAATAAGAGAAATCTTAATGCATAATTCCCTACAAGGCATCACATAGAACAAGACAAGAAAAAATAAAAGGAAAAACTCAAATTGCGACAGGTCTGGAAGAACCTGCTATATATTTACGGACCAGGCAACAAAGTTTGCCCATTCCATCTAATAGGAAACCAATAGTTGGGTCTGTTGCATCCTGAAAGTTTTGAGACTGAGTTAGAATGGAAGGAAACAAGGATTAAAGCACTCCCAAGACAAAATGAGCAAAGTTACTAACAATGTCAACAGTTCTCCCTCGAGTAGATTTTGATGATGCAATCCCTACATGTTGGAAGTACCAAACCACCTCACATTTTGCCAAAGCAAGAGCAGAAAAGACCATCTGCAAGAATTTACCAATGTTACATACACATTATAATTTTGGAATCACAAGATCTTGATTAATGAAAACTGGCCTGCATTTAGATGAAGTTTTATACAGCCCCTTTATCAATAGACTAGTTACTTATAAATCCAGATAATTAGACTAGTTACTTAGAAGTCCAGATAATTCCTATATGCCCTTCATCACTGAATAAGTGATTTTTTTTACTTCTCTCGGTCACTAAGATACAGAAATATTAACATCCAACGGGACTAATATTGAAAATAGCATCAACATTCAAATGTTAATATCAGAAATATGATAGGTTGTCTCAACCCAACAAAAAGGTAATAGTTCATAAAATGTGGTATTTGGCACCAAACCTGAATATTGGGCGCTAGGAGGCTAGGTTGATCTGTGAAAAACAAAACCATCCTTCCGATTTCCTGCTTAAGAAGAATTCTCCTTTCATGATGTATAGCATCACATGTCACCAATGCTTGCTCATGCACTTCCCTGCAGGACATCGATACAACACAGAGATAGGACGAAGGAAGAAGAAAATGCCAGGCATGATGGAAGAATCTGTTTTGGGGAATAATTCCCTTTGTTGAAGGAAGGCCAAAACAACCCATCAAAAATAATTTGCCTCCTATGCAAAAAGGATCTCTGGATTTGTGGCAGACCCAAAAAAGGAATATGCAGAAAGCTTAAAGATTAAATGGCTCATATTTCACCGAAAAGGCCAAGATCCCTTTCCATTTCAGGCTGTCTCAGAGTAGAGGTCAAATTAGAGGAGATGAGGGTGTGAAGGACATACGTTAACATTTTTTCAACCTGCTTTGCAACATTGTATTCCAGATCAGCTTCTTTTTGCTTAGTACGTCCAGATTTAGCCATTCTCTTTGATTCTAAAACTTTTGGAAGGACATAAAGTTGATAATTCTCATGAAGTAAGATGTACTACATAAACAAATGAAAACCCAAATTAGTATAGCAAACAACAAAAACCTAACAGTAGCCATCACATGAGCTTTAATTTTACCTCATCTCTGAACAGAGGGAGTACTAAGTTCTCTTTGAGAACAACCTAAAAAACACATAAAAAAACGAATTACAGGATACCAATATTAGTATTATTACGATACAGTTGTCTGAGAAAACAAGAGGGTGTATGTGCCAGTGTGTGGTGATGGGTGTAAGGTGTTCGTGCATTGCACGCACGCGGGCAAAACCACCAGACATCATATCAACTCTCTTATTAGAGAAAATCCGGTATATGCCCCTGATGGGCTGATGTTTTGTGGCTTTTGGTTTTTGCCATTGCTTTTTGCCTTATTAGTTTTATGCTATCGCATTTGTAAAATTCTTTGGAAAATGCCACTCTGATAAGGTCAAAGCCTTCTTACCAAGCCAAAATGACCCTTATGCCCTTTCCAATTCACAAAATTGCATTGCATTAGTTGCTACTGCCGCATGAGAGAAAAGGATTGGGTTCAAATTCCAAAATAGAAAGGAGAGAGAGAGATGGGTCATGGGGAGAACACGAGAGAGAAGAAAATGGTAAGGGCAGTTCTGTCATTTTGAGGAAAAATTGAGTCACTAGTAGCATTTTCCAAAGAAGTTTGTGATTCCAATGGTGTAAAACCAATAAGGCAAAAACCAAAAGACACAAAACATTAGTGGCAAAGAGCGAATTTTCTCCAATTATTAAGTTCACAACTTCACACGTGTCCAGTACATTTCAGGAAAACAGCAAATACCAAAAGAAAAGCACGCGACGTACCATCGCAACATCTATACTGGTCACCCGAAGTAGTTCATCAGGACAAACAAGATATCCAAGAAGAACCCATTCACGATATGATGTGACATTAGCCAAGTCTTGGGCCCTCTGGGAGGAAATAAAATCTAATAAGACTCCAAATTTTAATACCACTTATATTATGGTATTTGGCAAAACAATGAAACTACATGTAAAGCTATGACTATATTTCATCTCCAGTCAGTTAAACAACTGACCATGGGGTGCGCAGAGTTTGTAAGGATGTCAGGATAACGCGGATGAAATGGACTGAGGAACCCTTCATTTCTTAACTTTTTTGTATCAGTTGAAAGAAAGATAATTGGGCCAACAGCCTCCAAGACCTGAGGGACAAAATATTATAGTCAAAGCACATAAAAGATTCAAAACACAAGCGGATGCGATAAAGGTACAATAGGAGAGAGATATGGAATCAAATACCAAGAAATCATGTGACACAGTAAGAATAGCAGCTAACATGAATGGTCACCCAAATAACCCAAGCAAGCAAAAAAGATTATACATCAAAACAATTGTTGTTACAAATTTGTGACTCGTAGCATCGAGTGACAAGAGCAAGTAGACTTGCATGATTACAAAGTTAGGGTGAAAACATTATAATAGCTCATGAAACTTCACTTCCTAGCTATTACTATTGCAATGTAGAAGGAGACGGGTATCACCTCGCCAATACGTGGGCTCACAAAATTTAGATCTTCATGCAACCCCTTGACAGGTGGATCATAAGAATCCACAAATTGAACCAATCTGTATATAATAAAGCCAAAAAAAAGGTGAAGAAGCAACTAAAAAAGGAGTTGCATAACAGGAATCTGACTGGTTAGCGTGATAGAGTTTGTGAAACGATTGATCACAACAATGAATATCGCAGGGACCCAGTTAAATAGCTAGTGCGTAAGGTGCTATTCCTATTAATAATAATAAAACTAATATGTTAAAAACATACACTGCTACTGATATTTAAATTACATAACAAGATATTCGAATGTGTATATTTATTGATGAGCTAGAGAAATGTCAGCATTGAAAAAGCAGTTTTGAATGTTGAAATATATTGTTGTATTGCTTACATATTTGTTTTTCTCTTTGAGGACTAATTAATTATAATCAACTGATACACTATTTGAGCAGATGGTTTATATCTGTTCTCCATATAATTTTACAATGCGATAGCACCTAAACTACACAAATGTTTAGGTTAATTAGGAAAAAATACATAATCATATAAAAGGTTTTCAAAGGTGGAGAGAACTTGTAATTTCTATAACGTAGCACCCTTACCACCTTACCGGTGATAAAACTCACAATCACGGCCACCCTTTAGCATGATATGCAAGATGTTGTAAACCTGGAGGATCATCTTTCTTGGTATCTGTGAATCAGAAAATCAGGAAGGATTATGTTTGTACAAAAGAAACGGGTATTGAGTATTCAGAACAGTTCCATAGAAACACTTCAAAGAAGGATGAGATATAAAGGAAATAATTACCTTGTCAGAGAAAAGATTGACTCGCACAAATGAACAAAAGAGATCCATAAAAGCATGAAGAATTAAAGAGTTCTGATGCGGCTGTGAAAAGTAGTGGAAATGCCATTATTTACAGATGCAAGAATGATAGTAAGTTAATTCGGCTAAGACTGTATTTCCTTACCAGCAATGTTATGACCGTACTGCTCAGGTCCAAAATAAGTCGCACAGCTTGTTCGCGAAACTCCAGCAAATCAAGAAGCAGCTAACGGGATGAAATTTAAATGAAATTAGCTAAATGTGAAGAAAAAAATGGAAGCATAACTTTTCTTCAAGGTAAAAGTAATGCAAAAAAGTATATTACTATACTAAAGGTCAATTGTTTCAGGATACACTATACTAAAATAGAATTGTTAACAGAATGTACACACCATTTTCAAGCTGATACTCACCTGTAGTTCAGTATAGTACTTCATTCCAGTTATGGTACCAAATAAAGTTTGGGCAGTATTTTACATTTTACACGCAATTTGGAAATCGCCAACATAGCTTAATTCTTTTTTTGGTTCATATGATATCGGAT
Source organism: Bonia amplexicaulis (assembly GCA_036346245.1). Classification (NCBI taxonomy): domain Eukaryota; kingdom Viridiplantae; phylum Streptophyta; class Magnoliopsida; order Poales; family Poaceae; genus Bonia; species Bonia amplexicaulis. The sequence continues at coordinate 783,404 of CM070756.1, read as the reverse complement.
TAATAGTCAAGTAGATTTAGGGGAAGCATAGTTATGGTATTAAAAAGCACTCCGGCAGGGCAATATGGATATCATCTCTGGGCAATACATGTTTGAAAAATATTTCACATGAACCCACAACGTGAAATAAGAGGAGGTATTACATCATACAAGTTCCAATGACGATGCTCAATTACAGGAGTGCAGAATACAGTAACAAACCCCTATGTCAATGTAATCCCATGATTCCCATTTTTCACAAGTCAGTGAAGCCTTAGCTCAAATATAAAGCAGAATTTATCTAGTGGATTGCAACACATAATTGATTACCCAACAGAATTGAACTTTTTTCCCCTGCAGGTTAAGATCAATTGATAATCTTGGCAGTTGGCACATACCATGATCCATTGCTCTAGATTTTGCATGTAACCTTCAGCGTTCTCGTTCAAAGCATCAAGAGCAAACTTATCTACCTGCAAAGCAGAGTCGCCATAAGATTAAATAACTTCCAGGTGGAAATAAGACATATAGATAGTTCGACAAATTCTTACTTTTTCAAGCTGCAGCTTGTTCGGATGCTCAGGGAATTTCTTTGACAAAGTGATGCAAATTTTTGGGAAATTTGGCATAACACCAGCTTTCCAAAATGCATCCGAAAATGTGTGCGTGCTTGGATCTGGGTAGTCCAGGATGCTATTCAGCCTGTATATTTTGGCCAGCAACCCTTCCGCGACCTTTGACAGTTGAATCACTGGCTCCATCTGAAGATATTTCTGGCCACTCACGGAACCTTGAGGCCCATCGACGCCCATAGTCCTCCAGCTTGTTGATGCTGAAGGAGACGATTCTTCAGCACTTAGGTACTCTGACCAGCGGGACATGCTGTCCACTTCCTTGGATTTAAACGAAACATGGGCCATGTCTTAGTAGAGAACAACTGCCTGTGCATTGTCATAAGCTCAACCACTGAGACTGAGGAACTTACAGCATCTCATCAACTAAAACTCCGAAACCGAAGCAGTGAAGCACCAATGTGGTAAATTAACAAAAAAACATCTACGAATGATGGATCTACTAATTTAACTGTACGAGGACCGACCCCATGCTCAAAGAGGTCGAAATCCAAGTGTAAGCATGCTCCAGGAGGCCGAAAAGGAAGTAGTATTAATCATTCGAATTGCGGAGAATTCAGCATTTCAAGCCTAAAAAGCTCACACTAACAATTTTCTAACCTAATCCCACCCCAAATGTACCGAAATTGGCGCTAATTACCAAAACCTTCTCATGTTATTACTTGGGAGAATTGAGAGGAACACGGCATTTCCTCCTAGGAGATCCAGGCTAGGTTGGTTGGTGACATGTGCCTGAGAAAACTTTAAAATGGGATTACACTTTGATAGTCCCTTTTTTTGGCTCTACTTTGATAATTACTTTAATAAGCTCCATAGATATGCTTTAAAAAGAAAACAGTAACTTCTTTAACACTCCCTCCGAAACTAGTCCGGTGAGCGTACCAAGGATGCACATTGTCATATTTAGTGGAGTTGGATCATACTTGTCCGTGTTAGGTAGAGATACTATATCTAATTATCTATCTAATAGGAGCAAGTATGATCCAGTTATAGTAAATATTACTTAAATTTTGTGCCTCTTAGGTATGCATGCCTGATTAATAGTGTGAAATAGAGGGAGTAATATTTTAGCCTTCTCCGATTGAACAGCCATCCATTCGTATCACATCTAACATCCATCCCCTTCCCGTCCAAAACAAACAAACAAAGAAGAGGATAACCCCCAAATCGATGGAAACCATGAGCAAGTGATGCGGCCGCAAAGCGTCATGAAACCACAAGCGGCGGCTTAGTAGCTTTGCATGAGGGTCGGAGGGCACGAGATCCACAAGATTGCATCAGGAGTGGGGGCCGCCATGGTCGGGAGGTGGCGGCGGCGCAGATCCGCACGACGGCGTTGCGAGATGGCGCCGGCGGGAGGGGCTGCGACAACATCAAACATAATGGCGACTGAGGCGGCTGGCTCCATGCGATTGCGGAGGGAGTGGGTGGCAAGACTGTGGGAAGCGGCGGCGAGCGGCGGCATGGAGGTTCAGCAGCGGCGCAACAGAGGAGTCCAAACAACGGCGATTAGGGATGAATTACCATCTAGCAGCAGCGCGCCGGAGTCAGGCGACCGATTTCGGACGCCTGAGCCTGGCGAAGGTGCCTGTGCCAGGGAGGTGCTCAGGCCTTCCCCCAAACAAGTCACAGGCAGCTTCCCTGCACAGCTCCCGGCCAGGCAAATCCTCCCAGGCCTCCAACGAAACAGGCCCCAAATCAGAGAGAACAGCGAGCGAGCGAGCGAGCTCACCTATGGGGCGCACGCCGGTACGGAGACCCGTGGCTTGCTCAGCGGCGGGGAGATCTCGCCGCCATTGCGAAGAGGAAGCTCTGCTGTCTCTCTCGGGGGTGGGAGAGGAGTGGGAGCATTGCGACCTGTCGCTTTTTATTTTCTTTTTGGACGATTCGTCTTTACTCCTACGCATGACTCCGTGCCGTGGGGACGCACCTCGCAAGCGTTAGGTGAGAGCGCCGTGGGCCAAGGCACGGATCTTTTGCGGCCGCCGGAGCTCGTGACGACTGGGCTTCACTCTGTGGCCTGTAGCGATAGATTAATGGGAGCCGTTACCGGCCTAGGTAATCCAACGCCTGTATGCCGCTTCCTGAGCCCTGTGGGCCTGTGTACGGACGGCTTGGATCGTTCATCAGCATTTTATGTAGAAAAAAAAGAACGGGGATTTTGATTTTTTATTTTATTCGTTTGGTCTGCCTTGTGTTATGTCGTAGTGGCGGCTCCGGCGCCAAGATCTCCAATGCCTGTCAAGTTTCAAGGTTTACCAAGCCTTATAGATTTAAACTTATTTTGGTGGTTTAAGAACGGGATATGGTGACGGAGGTTATTTAACATAATTAAATTTAAAAATTAAAAATATAAAATTTGTTAGCCCATCACGACAACGCAAACGAATACGAAAAAAAGAACCAAGCAAAAAGCTCAAAAAGCCAAAAATCAGAAAAAGACGAAATTATGAATAGTGCAAAATAAGGCTAGAAGCTCAAGCCATATGAGATTGCCTAGCTAGTATGCAGTGGTGGCGCCTTCGTAATGGTCGCAGCGGCGATAGCAGTGATAGCACTGTTGGCCATAGTCAAGAGTACAATCATGGGCGGCAGGAGGAATGTCGAGGAGATGATCGAGTTAGGTTTTTTGTGGTGATAATATCAGTCAGGTTTCAAGATTTACCAAGCCCTCCACTGTACATTTATCTAGGATGCAATGGTGGCGGTTTCATGATGGTGGCGGCGATGATAAAAGTGTGGTGACGCGAAAGATAGCACTACTAGCTATAGTCAAAGTACAATCGTGAGCGATAGGAGGAACGTCGAGGAGGTGGTCGAGTTAGTTTTCTTGGAAACGAAGCCATTACTGCCCCGCGCTCCTCGTAATTCCATAAATGGCTCTTGGCGCGGCGAAATTACAAATATGGCCCCATGGCACGCTTGGCGACCACGCCAGGAAGATGGTGCGCTAGGCAGCCATGTAAACAGCAGGTGGCGTGCCCAGACACCGCGTTAGGGAGGTGGCACGCCACGCCACTCCAGTAGGAGTGCGGTCATTTAGAAAAACATTTAGAGTCCAATAATTTTAAAAAATATATTTTTATTTGTTTATTTTTCAAAATTTGTAAATATAAGAAATAGAACATTGTACAAATTGTTAGGTATAGAAAATGAGCTCTAAAAATAAAATTGATTTCATGGAGCACCGCAACACGTTTTTGAAACAATGTAATTTTGTTCGAAATTACAGTGATATAACTTCGTTCAACCGATGGGCGACACATTGATAAGTCGAGCACTGGTTCACCAATTTAAAAAATAGTATTACTATTTTTGGATTGATCTAATGGAAATAATTATGGGGAATAAAGAGCAATTTTTATATGCAATACATGTACGAAATCTTGTTTGTAGGTTTAATGGTTTTTGGAAATAAAAGAGCTGACAAGGTAAGTCAGCCCGTTTGTGATTTTCGTATATTTTGATGGGCCCGTTTGTTCTTGTAACTGCACAATGATGCCCCTTTGTTCTTGTCACTACACAAAACTACACATTTGTATTTCTCTCATATTGGGCCATAGACTGGCTACATAAGGCTTGAGGTTTCCACTCGTGTTTGTGGCGCTCCTTCCTCCCTCACCTCTCTTTGGTTCACCATTTGTAGCATCAAATAATTCAAGACAACACATGTTCATCTCCATCCTCTCTTGATTCAAACCTCCGGGATGTCCTCATCACAAAGGTTTGCAAATCTAGGATGACAAGCAATCAATTTAATTATATGAATGTAAATTACTTAAAAGTAAATTGAGCACAAGAAAATAAACCACAAAGACATGGTATCTTTTTACCGTGGTGTTCGGAGACTTGCCATTCTCCCCTAGTTCACGTTGAGGTTAGCCCAAATGAATTAGATCGGCTCCACGAATTAAGCCGAAACACCTCAATCCACTAAGGTTGCTCTTCCTCCACTCTGGAGATGGCGAGTACCACACCACTCACAACTTGCCAGGACTTCTCACAATCTTCTTTGAGAAGCTCACCACGTATGATGCCTCCAACGCTGTCTAGGAGTCGGCAAACTCCAACAGTAATAAGTCAAACCACTCGCTTGACTCTCGCCATGTGCAACGAATGCACAAGTTTAAATGGACACTAAGTCCAACTCTAGATGCAACATATGCAATCTAGATCACTCTCCTTGCTCACAAGGTGCAACACATGCACAATTGAGAGCAGATGCTCACACTAGCTCAAAAAGTGAAAATAAATGAAGCAACTACATCTCTAACGTCTACAAGGAGGTATTTATACCCCACATAAAAACTAGCCGTTGGAGCTAAATTCCTGAAAAATCAGGGGAATTGGAAGTACCGCCATTATAAGGTCGGTACTTCTACTCCCTGCAACGATTAGAAAAACTAGTCGTTACAGTCAAAATCGGAAGTTCCGCCGTTCATTCTCCGGTATTTCCGATCATTGGAAGTACCGCTCCACACATGCGGAACTACCGCTCTCGCAGGGAGAAGACCACCACACAGGTGTCTCTCTAGAAAAACGTACCGCAGAAAAATCCAAAACTTCTGAAGTTCGGTAGTACTGCACAACACACGTCGGTACTTCTTCCTCCCGGTAGTACCACTCACACAGAGCCGGTACTTCCGCCGGCTGGATAGGATTCCTGCTCCCTAATCTCTATGGTTCCCACGGGAGATAAAAAATAGGTTAAATATTTTTTTAAATGATATGATTTTATTTATTAGTTTATAAGTATCTAAGTATCTTTTTTTACCAGAAAAATAGCTTCAAAATTTATATCCTATCATATATATTCAAATTTTAGTCCAATGTATAAGAAAAGAATGCATCTTCCATATAAAAATAATATATTTATAATTTTGTTGAGTCTTCGTAAAGCATGTGGAGAGAGGACCACCCGGCCCGTCCCCTACTAGCCTAGCGGGCCTAAACCCCGTTCCCGGGGGAGGACCACGCCCTACTAGCCTCTAGTGATTCCCAGCGGATGGAGGTTGCCCCTGCCCCGTGGAGATTTTCCTGGCGGAGCCTCACCCCACAGGGTAAATTCGAACTCTAAATAACAGAGCCAGGATAGCGACCTAGAATAACTCTACGAAGCACAGAGAGTTCAGACCCACACCTGACCAAGAAACGAAAATTCAGAGTACACATCTTGCAATGCCATTCAGACTTCAGCGATGCAGTGCTGTTCTCATTGGTGCTTCGCTTCTTTCCGTTTGCCTCCCTGCCATCCATGTACCGTTGTGCTGTATTAATTTACAGGGAAAATGGAAGCACTCGCCAAGCCAGCTACTACGACGTCGATGGAGGCCTCATTGCCTCGGATACCTTCATTTCAGTATTCAGAGGACTACACCAACGTAAGTAGATTCGCTCGCTGCTGTCTTTGTTTATTTCTTTTGTCTTCCATGTAGTATGAAATGAATGCATGATGATGCATGATCAGCACACTTCATTCTACAGATTCGGACAAGCAGACCTATGAAACTATCTAGGCCCTTTTGATTTAGTCTTTTGGCTTTTAATTCCTCTCAAAATTGAAATAAATGAGACAACTTCTTGAAACGAGTTCTTTAAATGGCTTCATAAGTAAAAAAACCGTGTATATCGTCCGTATTGATGTCTTTGTCATATGCTAAATTCTCTAAAAATACAGATAAAAATTATTAGCCACAGTAAAAAAACATCAGACATGTAGAAGAAAAAACATCCCCTAGTGTTTTTTGTACGGCAGCTTTGCATCAGAGATGTTTTTAAGAATTGTACAGTAACGGGAACCTTTTTCATTTACTCTCTGGTTATGGTGATGGGCATGGGCAGCGCCGAACGGTTTTGGAAGTCCAATAATCCATTTCAGTGTAAGGGCATTTTCAACAATATCATCTCTAGTTATAAAATAGTAAAATTTAGGAGAGATATTGTGAGGAGAGATAATGAGTTATCTCTTATATAAGAGATGACTTGAGATTGCAAACCAACACAAATAGTAAGAGAGTGTGAGACGAGAAATTATGATGAAAATAGTATAAAATAGTTAGATGAATGATTTACTATTAGAGATGCTATCTCTAGTGCTGTCTTTAGATAAAATAATTTTTTTAAAAAAATACTCTTAAGTGGCATACTACTGTAGATACTCGAAACGATTGTTCGCACCGCGCGTTTGCTTGAACCACAAGTTACACTGACGAGAAGCTGCTTGCCAATTGCCGGGTAGGTTCTGTAACTTGGACAGACAGCGTATGTGTGCAGTGCAGTAAGCACAGGAGTAGTCACGGACGCCGGACAGGACAGCGCGGGTTTTTATGGTCCTGCCGCTGATGCCGACATGCCGTGCCGCAGCTAGCCATGTATGCCTTCGTAGTTTCCAACCCTGGCCCCCCTGTCTGTCCTTCTCCTTTGCTACTGTTTTCATAGGAAAATAGTGATACAGTAGTATACCTTTGTTCACGCGCGCGCGCACCGTACGTACTCGTACTTAGCTTGCCGTCAGGAGCTCATCGGCCGGAGCTTAGCTCGCACGAGTCCCATCATGACCAACCACGGCGACGCGCGCGCGGGAGGAGAGGAGCTAGCGGAGGCGGCAGATGGGCGGCGGAATGATTCGCCCCATCACGCAACTCCTGCCTTTCGCAAAAGCGCCTCTTCGTCTCGACTTTGGATCGCAAGGAAAGCCAAACAAACGAAAAAGGAGACGGAGTTGACGCGAGGTTATACTATGCTATAAGAATTATGTCTCTTTCCTTTAAGCTTTTAGCTTCTAGAAATCAAAATAAGCAGGACAATTTTTTCATAAGTTTAACTCTATATCTATGTGTGTCCTTCATCGTCTGTGTTGAAGTATAAGTCATTCCCATCTTTTCTCATCTTAAGTTTTGGGTGAATTGGTTGGTGCATGCAACTCAATATAGATCGAGCCAAGAGGTCTCGAGTTCAAGACGACCGACGCAATTAAAAATTAATGCGGTCACTTATTCGTGTTAGCCAGGGAGGCTAGGGGTGTTGAAGTATAAGTCATTCATCTTTTCTCATCGCAAGCTTTTGGGTGAATTGGTTGGTGCATGCAACTCAATAGTCTGTTGTTGTCTTGAAAAAAGATAAAATCCATGGACGATAGTCTCCAAAACAAGGTAGCCTTAATTGAGAAGCATCCGGGATAGTGCACGAGCATAGCGAAGTGGAGCTTTTGCCTGATGGATGCCGATCGCACACGACCGTAGTGCCAGGCTCGCGGCTGAACTCACAAAAGGCACACTAGTACTGCTAGCAGTTGTAGCCCTGGACCGAACGGAAAGTGCAGTGGCACTGGCTGAGAGGAAAAAGCCGGCCACTTTCTGCACTAACCCCCGAGCTGCTTTCCTTTGATCCACCAGTATCGCTGCTTAATGCTTGCCCTTTTTCTTCTTTCTTCAGTTGGACAGACACAGGCACACACGTAACAGGACGCAGGAGTACCGCTGCAGTGTAACCTCTTTTGGGACGTACGCTTACACAAATCAACGTACGCTTACACAAATCAACCTTTCTGCGACGTGTCGGGTGCAACAACAATTTTGATCGGTAAGCGCAGTGTGGTTGGTAACGGTTAGGATATTTTCAACGGTGATATTTTAACTGTCTCTTATCTATATTAAATAAATAAAAATTTTATTTTAAAAAGAGAAAAAAAATAAGAAAAGATAATATACTATTTCTTATGCAAGAGACGAATTGATACTATAAACCAATGATGCAGGAAGTTATAGTAAAAATAGTTAAAAATAATTTACTGTTAAAGGATTATCTCTAATACTATCTTTATATAAGATAAAAATATTAAAATAATATTAAAAATAAACTACTATACATACCGATCGTGAGTTTTGATTCGCTAACCAGAGTTGAGATCCAACGTGCGGATATTCGTGGGTCCACGTCACCTGCACCTGCGCGTCGGGCCCACTAGACCCGGTCCCTACCAAAGGGCAGAGAGGGTCAGGTGGGCCTACTCCACCACCCACCTCCCAACACATGTCAAGCGGTGGGACCTCACCAACCGCCCCGCCCGCCTAGACGCGACCCCACCATGCGGCGGCAACAAGGAGGGCACCTCCCCTGCCGAGTGACGGCCAGCCAGTGGCGTCCACCCAACCCGCTCACTCCTCCAACTCGCACCGCAGGTCCCCGAGGGCGCGCTTTGACCCACCACCACTTTGCGCCCGGGCCCCACGAGGCGAGCTAGAGTTTTCTTTTCTACAAATCTCACCCGTTCGATCCGGGATGAATGGACCAGACTGCTGCGGCGCAATTGCCACAGTACAAAATAACGCTGCAGCTCGAGGACCCGGGTCCCACCCCGAACCACCGCCGGCTCGGCCACACCCCGCGCTCCGGCCGTGCGCGCGCGTTAAATTTTGCCCCACGTGCCGGCCGCGCCTTGACGCTAAACCCAAAAGCTTCCCATCTCCAAAAGCAGATCAAAGCAAGCACGACGCAAAAGCACACAGCGAGCAAAGAGATCAAACTTACGTAAACTTGTGCTCATGGCTGGTTAACTTAAAAATCTGCATCTGCTCATTTGCATGCTACTTCTTCTCTAACACTGAGCTACTGAGGCGAGAAGTACCAACACAACACAACACAAACACGGCGGTAATTTACTAGTTCATCATGGTAAGGAGGATATTGCGAAACGGAGGAGGAAAAAAAATTAAATTAGAGCAAACGGAACCTAAGCTTTGGGTTGGACTTTCGGCGTGCAGTTGCTACTCTTCTGGGCTGGAGTCGGAGACCGGCTCGTCGTCGTCGTCGTCTTCGTCCTCCTCGGGGTGGTCCACGCCGCCGCCCTCCTTCCGCCCGCGGCGTTGCTGCTCGTGCGAGTCAGCGCCGGTGAGCTGCAGGTGGAGCTGGTGGTCCGAGTTGCTGTTCTGGACCACGGTAGAGATCGGTTGCTGGTGCTGCTGCTGGAAGTCGGCGACGTTAAGCGCCGTCGGGAATACAGCCGCTCCCGCCGGTATGGTCTGCCCGCCGGCGAGGTTGATTAGCTGGGGCGCGGATTGGATGGCCCAGAACTGCGTGGCCTGGCTGGCCGCGCCCCCTGCGCCGGCGGGCTGTGGGACCATCCACACGGCGGTGGCTTGAGGGATCATGCGGTTGCCGCCGCCGGCTGCGGGGCTGCCAGTGGCCGGGACGGCGAAGACTGGGACGAGACCTTGGGGCGCCGCAGTGGCGGTGATGGGGGCGAGGCCGCTGGGCACAGATATCGCCCCGCCGCCGCTGCCTTGCAGTAGAGGGTCGGCGATGACGGGGTAGTAGGCCGCGGGCGCCGCCGTGGCCAGTGGGGCCGCGCCGGCCACCGCGCGCGTGGGCTGCAGCTTGCGGCGGCGCTTGGCCGAGGACTCCTCGCCGTCGACCACGGCGGAGGACGCCGGGCCGGAGGAGGACGAGGACTGGGTGGGGATGCGGAGCACGCCGTCGACGGTGGTTGCGATTGCCGGCACCGTGCCCGTGCCAGTGGCCGCGATGATGGCCGGCTCCGACTGCTGCAGCAGCCACCGGATGGTCTCGCCGTCGGATTTGTGCCCTAGCTCCCGCGTGAGCTGGAAGATCCTGGCCGCGCACGCCGCCGGCATGCGGATCCGCCGCCCGCGACCCTCCACCTTGGTGTGCCGGTCGCGGTTCCTCGGCGACGGCTTGCGTATCATGGCCATCCCGCCGAAGAACTCCACCGGCTCGGGCTTGGGCACGATGAAGCTGTGCATGGGGATTGCGCCCATGGCCATGGCCGCCGCCGCGCCGCCCCCTCCCAGTCCACCCGCCTGCGCGTGGAGCCGCGCGCCCTCCTCCTCCTCCGCCGCCGCCTTGTCCTGCGCCTGCACCTCCATGGTGGGAACAATCGGAGAGATTGGATTGGATTGGTTCGGCTCCGGAAAGGCTCGCGCTTGTTTCCGCCTCGCCTCTCTTCCTTTTCGCGTGTTGCGGGAAAGCGTGGGGTGTTTCGGTTTACTTGGCTCGCTCGCTGCGCGTCGGGGTGATCTCCCTCGGCGGTGGGCCCCACGCGTGCGATCGACGGCCTGGATGTTGCCCGGGGCCACCGCCCAACCGCGTCGTGGTGGGGGACCCGTCCGACCTGTACCGGGCCCCGCCGCATCAATCTGCGCGCCGGTGCGGATCCGACGGCCCAGGGCGCGTTGTCGTTTCCTAGCCTCCCTGGCTCCCGGGCCCCCCACGTGGCCCCAGAAATAGTGGTCAAATTTGCGACGCATTAATGAATAGATTAAGCCGTATTATGAGAGGCCATTCGGATTAGGGTAAGCACAACTAGCATGGTCTTAACATTCGCATCCGTGCGTGACTCGTGACTTCCCAGCTGCCCCGAGCCCTTCAAAAGAAATGGACCAGTAAAATAATAAGTGGCAAGTGGCAACCGCACGTATCGGACGTACATATGGACGCAACAAGTACTTTGTTATTGACAAATAGGAAAAGGGTGATCCAGTTACTTCTCAAAAATCACCTCAAAATTATAGATCTCGTTTGTATACATAGATATACTTCAAAATTAGTACGAAAGTTTAAAAAATATTAATCAATGATACTATAACATTTGCAATATTCTAAAAACAGATATATGTAACAATTTAGGACACTTGCAACAAAAATAACACCAAGTACACGTATTGTATCTAACAAATGCAACTAAACCATATACTTATAGATTAAAAATGTTGATGTTGCAATTGTTATACTGATTATTGCACATGTGAAATCAAAATATTAAAAAAAACAACAATAGAGAAATAAATCCACAACAAAATCGGAACAAATCCTGTAACAAACGAAGAAATGAGCTAAAACATGGTTGGCAAAAAAACTCGATGTTGCAACTGTTGTTGCAATTATTGTACACATGAAATCAAAATATTGCAATAAAAATATGTGTACCAAAATGGATTAAAATGATTATTGAAATGCTTGCAACACATCTGCCAATTGGGGGAGGTACCTGATAGCGGTGAGGCGCATAGCTTGTTGAGGTAGGCCGCAGCAACATCTGGTGCTGTTGGCGATCTTAACGACCTCCTTTCAGATCCACAAATATTTTGGCTGTGGCTTTTGGCTTTTAATTGCTGCGAACATGACTTTTGAATTTGTTTGTACGAGAGATTACAGAGTAACAGAAATTTATGTGTGGTTTTTACCGATATAAATAAAGTCAGTAAAGTATATACTACAATTAACTAATAGACTTTATCTTGAAAAAATACTTTATTTAGAAATTAGTTACTATAGAAAAGCTAAAAAGCAGTTTTTAGAAGCTAAAAATACTATGACCATAAATTTGAAATGATGCGTGGCAGAAGAAGGCTTCGCATTCGGGGTCATGGCACTGGATGCTGCAAAGTGCGAACACATTGCATTGATGGGTCTTGACGTAGGAGCCCAAGCAATATCCAAATAATAAAAAGGAACATGGGTGCTTTAAATGGCAGGTGGCCCCGGTGCGGGGTAAGGTGGTGCTACGGTGGGGAAGGGCCCACCGGCGGCAAGCAAGGCGCGTCGGGATGGCGGTTTATGCTCGTGTAGCGTGGATGGTGGTTACGCGGAGCGGGCGCAGAGGATCCGGAGGTGGGGGGGGCGTTGGGCCCCGGATTGGCCCAGCTGGATCTAACGCGAAATGTGGGGACCACCTGCCTGTTACGGAGATCTGGGTCCGTGCCTTCAGAGGTATCATGAGGCACTGTGCAATGGGGATCGCGTGCTTTCCTGTCTGGCTTGGGTGGCAGTTCTTCTCCTGCTTTCTTTACTTTACCATTAGCTGTGATTTTCATTAGAAATTAGCTGTTTGTGATGTTTACTCTTAAGAAAAAACAAGGTTCAAACTCTGGAAGTTGTTTGTTGTATGCTTACATTTATGGTCTTCATGGTTTCTTTCTCATCTGTGTGATCGGATCTCGCAGTGTGCTTGTTGTATATATCTTATCAGTTATCACAGGTGTTTTAGCTTGTATAAAAAAGGTGTGCTATAATGGCCCTGTTCGATATAATGGTACAGCTACATGGGAGGATAGTTCATCTACTGAAAAAAAAAGAAAAGAAAAACTGGAGATTAGACTGAGTGAGAAGAAGCAAAAATCCCAAGGCATCAAAAGGAGAAATAAATTAGTTTTATGGGCTCGATAAACGTGAGCTGTTATGTATGGGCCAAATGCGAACCATATATGGTGGGCTTCATATGGGCCTAATATATTAATCTATCATGTACTGGACCCAAAGGTACAGCCCGACAGCCCATTCTCCTCCAGCACTCTGTCAATCTGATGCTCTAGACCGGGTTCTGCTTCGTTTACCACAGCGTGTTTGGTTTTGTCCCATGTCCTAAGTTACCACGTGTACAAGATTGAGCACCTGGCACACAACAAACAACTCATATTTTTACTCTCTGCAAATTAGAATTCTCGAAAAAAATTTCAGGCATGCACGATAGTCAAGAATATTTTCTAGTCTACAAACAACCATTTGATATCTTGTTTCAAGTGGAAAAGGAAATAAATTAGATGAGATTAGATTTGTACTTAATGGCCAAGTTCTCACCTTACGAAAACATATTTGAGGCCAGGGGCTGAACCAGGGCCCGACGACCCTGGGCCTCTGCCCGGGCTCATCTCTGAAAGTTGTGACAAAATATTGGTTTCGTTAGCATGTGAAAAGTATGGTGACATTACTGGGTGTAGCCTGTTACTAGCTTTGTCCAAACTCTGAAAGTTTTCTAGTGGATCTAATTATGTATTTCTAATGGTATATTATGATCTCAAGTAAATCCAATACCGGAAAGACAAATTAATCAATGTCGTTGTTCCACTTTTGGAAGTCACACATCAAATTTTATGAGGCTACATCATTGACAAGAGAAATGCTAAAACATGGGATCTTATTCTTACCGGTTTGGATGTACGAGACAATCGGCAATGACATGGACGACGGTGACTGTGAGATGGTAGAAGGCTAGCCCACTTCACTGGTCTCCTTTCTCTAGAGCGTAGAGAACAATTGGCTTATTATTGTCATACTAAGGCTCACAGTCCGTAGTTCACGGATTCAAACTCTGGACAAATAAAGTGGACAAACAACACAAATAACCCATATGAGATTATGGAAATAGAATTTTAGTCATCAACAAGAGACATAAGGTGCTATTCCATTAAAACTATCCTACGGTTGGCCACTTTCACTCGTCTCCTTGACTTCAGATCAGGAAGATAAGGTCGCTAGTTAGCAATGGCTTTGCCGGCCAATGGATGGAAGCGGTTGGCCCGTGGCAGCGGTGGGGCAGAGGGAGATGGTGGCCTTTTTTTTTTATGTGGTTGATAAATAATAATAGTATGTAGAAAAGTCGTACGAAGAGATACATTTACGTGCGATTTTAATCGATATAAATAAAGTCAATATAGTATCTAATATAATTAATAATAGATTTTATTTTAAAATATATTTTATTTAAAAGTTAAATAACAAAAAAAATCAGAACCTCAAGCTCAAAAATCAGAATCTCAATCTCAAGCCGGAGTGGTGACAAGGCAAGTCCAGCGAGACAGCGCCGTGCTGCTGGAGGCCAAGTGGGGTTCGGTCGAGTGTGAATGTGATTAGATCTTGGTGGCTGTGCTGCCGCTAGGACAGGATGGAGATCCAGCTTGGCACTCGACTACGATTCGTCATTCCTTTATTTATTTATTTCTTTCTTTCTTGCGAGAAAGATTTCCAATCCATGAGTGATGAATAATTCATATTGATTTTGCCTATCCATATACGGAATGCGTCGTTTTCCTAAGGAGTATCCTTGAAGGCAACAACATATGGGTGCGTTCGAAAGCGCTTCAGGTTTATGTTCTTTGCTACATTTTTTAAAATAAGATCTACTAGTTAATTATAGTATATCACGTATCGATTTTAGTTATATCGGTTAAAATTGCACGTGATTGACTCTCTTTATACTCTTTCTCACGAATAACAAGGATTCAAAAGTTATAATCAAAAGCCACAGATAAAAAACAAAAACATGTATGCATCGCTTTTGTCATTTTGCCATAAACAATTGCCAACCTGATTGAAATGTTTGAAGCTTTCAATGCAAAACAAGAGTTTTTGGCCAATGGATGGATTTTTTTCGACTACGACCTATAAATTATGGTTTTAGTTTTAGCGTGAATGTTTATATGAATGAACTGTATATCGATAAGTTATTTTAAAAAGACTATTTCAATAAGACACATTAAAACAACAACAACGAAACCATATCGTTTATTTGTTAAAAAAACCTAGTAGGTATAAGTTGAAAAATAACTATGCTATAGTTTAAAGTGTTGAAGTTGAGCTGTGGCAGGATCCCGAGGAGGTTGGCGTGGCTGCGGCTTGACCAGATCAAGCGGCCAGGCCCCGATCGAACGGATGATCCGCGGCCGTCTGATCCGAACGGAACAAAATGTAGTCCAAGGATGGTGGGCCACACCTCCCTCTGGCGTTGTCGTGGCCGCTCACGTGCTGGAATCTCGCGGCGAGCCAAGACCAAGGAAGAACCAGGCTACATCTACACACTAGCGTACCTGACGCTCCTTTTCTTCCTCAAAAAAATCCATGCCGTAAAAATGCAAACCGTTTCCCTTTTATGATTGCAAAGTCAAATGGTCAATATTTTAACTTTTCATGACAATATACATAAACCGTAGATAAAGATAAAAATAACGATGTAAAAAAACAATTGCAATATTAATGAACTACCAAATAGCACGACATGTTTATTAGAACAAATGAAACACACGTTTTGTTCTAAACAGTAATAACTTTTAATTATTAGAAGGCAGAAATCGTTTCAAACGTGTAGATTTTTCTTTGTATTAACAATATTTTTATTCTTCCTATTTTTATTTTTAGTTAAATAACTTAGAAAGAGTTTAACAAAAAAAAAGCCACAGCTAGAGGCACGAGGCAAAAGCCACAGCCCCGACGTGCTCCGCGTCCACGGCGGTGTCAAACTCTCAAAAGCACACGATCTCTCGCATCACACTACCTAGGGCCAAGGCGTCGTCCGTTCCGTGTGAGCCACTGGGGGAGCCCGCGGAAGCGTCGGGAGATCGAGCTCGAAGGCGAAGCGGGATCGCGAGATGGAGCGCAAGGATGTCGGGATCCTCGCCATGGACATCTACTTCCCTCCCACCTGCGTCCAGCAGGTCAAGTTCTCGCCCGAGCTGTTGTTTTCCCCCCTCTTCGATTTGTTGTTGTTTTTTTTCCTGCTATGATGCCATCCTGTGTGTTGCGGTTGCTGCAAACGCGGCTGATCCGGGGCTCTGGGCGTCCTAGCGTGGAGATCACGGATGATTTGTTTCTTTTTAATCAGAAGTTTTACCTTTTGGGTTAGTTCTTGGGGAACTACGGCGGGGGTTTATGCTAGATGGGTGAAATTTTGGGTTTAGGAGGTAGTTGAGATCGCCGCGAGTGTAACTGTTGCAAAAATTCATACCTTGATTCGTGGTGTTATCGCTGTGTAGATTTGTGGATCATTAGCGGTGAATTGTTTTTCTAGAATATTTCAATCGGTTCAGCTCCAATATAATGTGAGATGTTGTATGTGTCTGATATTCCGTCCTCCGGAGAGCGAATAGAGGATGACGTTTGATGTGGCATTGGATGGGTTGTGTCTATCAGGAATGCAGGGATAATATGCTGTATTGGTTCAAGATTGTTTGAGCTAAGTGCTCTTTTAAAATAAAGGGTCGTTAGACTTGGAGTTGAATGTTGATGCATTGAGCAAATGGCTGCAGGAAGCGTTGGAGGCTCATGACGGAGCCAGCAAGGGCAAGTACACAATTGGTCTTGGGCAAGATTGCATGGCCTTTTGCAGCGAGGTGGAAGATGTCATATCTATGAGGTATATCCCTTGTTGCCATCTCGAACAAGTACTCCTTTTAACTTCCTTCTTTCATTGGAATTACACGTCCTAATTGGTAGAATTTAGGAAGCAATTATCATGAAGACGTAATTTTTTTCATGCAATGCTCTATTTGGTATGTGAATGCTCAAGAACATAAGTTGTTTCAGCTTGACAGTTGTCACATCTTTGCTGAAAAAGTACAACGTTGATCCGAAGCTAATTGGCCGCCTAGAGGTTGGTAGTGAGACAGTAATAGACAAAAGCAAGTCCATCAAAACGTGGCTGATGCAAATTTTCGAGGTTTGTTCCCCCTACTGTGTAAATTACAAAAATAGCACCCCACCTAACCCTGATGTGCAATATTTGTAATTAATTTTTAAATGTGTTTATCTTTTACCTGTTCTTATTATACTGAATCTCTTGATGAATCGGCAGTGCATTCAACTTTTATTTGTTTTGTTAAGCTCTATTTCAGTCTGGCTTAACGCTTTGTTATTGTCAACATTTGTTATAAACACAGGAAAGTGGCAATACTGACATTGAAGGAGTTGACTCAAGTAACGCGTGTTATGGTGGAACAGCTGCCCTGTTGAATTGTGTGAATTGGGTCGAAAGTAAATCCTGGGATGGACGCTATGGTCTTGTTGTTTGCACTGATAGCGCGGTTTGTCACCCAATAGCACCTTCTAGTTTTGGAACTAATTTGTTTCAGTTCCTCTCCCTTTTGTCCCTGCGCAGCACTCATTCACTGGCCCATCTTATGCAATTATTATGTTCAGGTTTATGCAGAAGGACCAGCTCGGCCTACGGGGGGTGCTGCTGCTATTGCAATGCTTATTGGTCCAAATGCTCCTATTTCTTTTGAAAGTAAATATAGAGCATCTCACATGGCTCATGTCTACGATTTCTACAAGCCTGATCTTGCAAGTGAATACCCGGTTAGGATTCTATCACTTGCATTCTCATATTTAGTGCTTATCTTTTGGCATGTTAATGGCACTTTTCTAAATCACATACCATGCTTTTGGATCTCCATTTCAGAGTATCATACCCTCACTATACTTTTGTTCCTGGATTACTGTAGGTTGTTGATGGAAAACTATCTCAAACATGCTATCTGATGGCTCTGGATTCATGCTATAGACAGTATTGTACCAAGTGAGCTCACTGCCATTATTTAACCCCTGAATTGTAGTATCTTGGCATTCTCAAGCAATAACAACATAACATCACGCACTGTGACCACGGGATTAGGTATGAAAAGCTAGCAGGAGAACAATTCTCAATTTCTAATGCAGATTATTGCGTGTTCCATTCTCCATATAATAAGGTATGATGACTGCACACTTCCATAAAGATGAATTACATTGTGCAGTTGATTAATTATGCCTGTTCTGTTCTCTTAACTTCTGGAGGATTTTAACTCTTTCTTTTTTTATTATCAAAGCTTGTACAGAAGAGTTTCGCTCGACTTTACTTCAACGATTTCATGCACAACCGCAGGTCTGTAATGTTCTCTTTATGGTTCTATTCCTTTTCCTTCTTAAAATGTAGCCTTTTAATCTGTAGTCCAAATAATGTTCTGAAGTTCTTGATGACTTCCTCCCTTTTGGGGGTTATAAGCTACCTTTTTTATTTGATACACTTGGTCCCTAGATGGAGTGTCTTATTTGTTTTCCTTTTCTTCAACATTAGCTCGGTTGATAATGATGCTAAAGAGAAGCTTCAGCCTTTTGCAAATTTGACCAGTGAAGAAAGCTACCAAAGTCGTGACTTGGAGAAGGTTCTTTCTCATTTGGTGGACAATAGTTCTTGAGGTGCTTAATTTCTTGACTGATGTAAGCATTAAATCAATTTTACTGAACTTTCAGGCCTCTCAGCAAGTTGCAAAAGGTTTGTATGACATCAAAGTTCAGCCATCAACTTTGCTTCCAAAACAAATTGGTAACATGTATACTGCATCTCTTTATGCTGCATTGGCATCTGTAATCTACAACAAGCATGACAGTCTGGTGAGCCTTATGTCTTTATGTATGCTTTTGTATCTCTTGTTCATTCCTTGTAGCTAACTTTTGTTTCTTTACAGGGTGGCAATCGTATTGTCATGTTCTCTTATGGCAGTGGCTTGACATCCACCATGTTTTCATTGAAACTACATGAGGGCCAGCATCCCTTTAGCTTAACGAACATTGCTTCTGTGCTTGATGTGACGGCAAAGCTCGGGTCAAGACATGTGGTATGGTCTTTCATTCTCACAACCCTCAGCCAGTCTGCTGTTGTAGATAGAAAATGAAATTTGTCATATATTGTATGACCATGCATCAAATCATATTAGAACCGTAAATCTGTCATACACACGAGGTATGATAGTGCAGGGCTTTGGAATTCATTTCCAGAGTGGTTTCTGTTGGCATGTTAGTACTAGCTTCCAGCTGATTGCTTCCAGGAACCAGTCAAATATTTAGGTGTTTGGGAGGTTAAAACCTTGGGGATTTTTATATTAAATGGTTACCAGTGGGTGAAACCCTGGAAATTGGAGTTGTAGAGTTGTAAGTGGCCTGTTTAAGGTTTTATTTTTAGTGTATTAAACAAAAGGATGCATAGCTTATTAATGTAGTTTACCTATATCTCATCAACAGTCTCTGAACCTAGAAAATAAAAGAATAAATTCTATTTGTGAATTTACCTACCCCCTGAACTGATTTCTTTCAGAAAACTAGCCCAAGTCATTATGGCTATTACTCGCTGTATCTCTATTCGCCCCTGTTATGGCTCATCCTGTCTCGGCACAAAAATGCATAATAATTTTATCACCAAATTTGTCACCAAGGAAATTGGGCTCTAAAGGGCTGTGCCAACTTATCCTCAAGGAAATGGCGATTTGTTTAGTTTTACTTATGACATCATTTGAAAATAGCCTTACTTGAGGTTAACTGCATATGACTATTGGATTTATTATCGCTGTACAAGTGTGCATAGTGATTCAACTGTAGTTTACATGAGATGATGTAATTGCTTGCTATTGTGAAGACCTTGATATCTAGGATCTGAATGTCCCGACATGCATTTTTGGAGAGTCCATTCCTCCCTGTAATTTCTCTACAGAGGTTGATTTGTTCCTTTACGTGTTAATAGACCTCGCCTGAGAAGTTCGTGGAGACACTGATGCTGATGGAGCACCGTTATGGAGCAAAAGATTTTGAAACAAGCAAAGATACGAGCTTGTTGCCACCAGGAACATTCTACCTTACAAAAGTTGATTCCATGTACAGGAGGTTCTATGACAAGAAAGCAGTCGACGGCAAAATCAAGTGCAGCAACGGCTTTGCAAATGGTTACTAATGGCGTGCCAAAAATGCGGTTAGTTCACCTGCGTTATTAGCCATCATTGCTGCCCAGTTTGCTGTATTTATTCTTAGAATGCTCAATCCATTATTCTCTGAAGCTGTGTCCCCCATATCCCTCAGTTGATTTTTGTATCGAGCTGAACAGGAACTTTTGTAGTACTAGTACCCGTCCATTTCTGCTCTAGCTTGTTCCCTTTGTTATTTGATTGCTTTGTTGTTAGTGACAACTTCGAAGCTAATAATTTATCGGAAAATACTATTTTCGCGCGTGCGTCCATTGGATTGGTTTCACAGCACGCACACCTCATAGCGCTGTCAGATTGGGAGCACATCATCATGAGGCGTCCGCGCGCACGAGCTTTTTTTTTTGTTGCATAGCAGGGATTTTTCACTACGTGTCTACATCCTTTTATTTGCATAAAAAAATAGATTAGTCCACTCTATTATAGGGAACAAAAGCCTACGAGATATAAAGGTGTGTATATGTAAAAAGTGGGTGAATATCACAACAATAGAAGTCTCTGAATCTCTTGTCCTTACCTCTTTCTTATCTCCCTCACATTTATCCCTGCCCTGCCGAGTCTCAGTGATTCCATCCCTCCCAAACCTCACTCCAATCTCTACCATCCACCCAAATCTTGCAAAATTGTCGGTGATGTTCTCCAGGCTCCTTGAAGTTTCCTTTTGCTTCTGGTTGGTGTAAATTTCTCTGTTGCAATCCAGTGTTGTCCTAGAAGCTGTGAGGTTGGTGCACCGTAGAGAGTTGTCCGAGGCATGGGTGTTAGAGACAAGCTAGATGTACAAGTGTATCGGTGTGGTTGCTTGAGACATGAATATGGTGGCAAGCGCTGTATAGAGCATGACGGGGCTATGGCATAAGGATTAAGGTGACTCTAGGACAGTGAACCATATGGCGGTAATGAGCACGGCAGCTCAAGGAGCACACCCAAATTATGTTGAATTTTGCTTGTCCATCATGATTTGCCATCGAATTTGTATTTGATGAGCCCTTGAATTGTGTACCAATGTGTTCTTAAATTTACACTGTGCTCTAAAATTTATATCTATTTTGCTCCCATATTCACACCAATTTACTCTTGAATTTGCACAAAATTGTTTTGATTTGCTCCCAACTTTTACACCGACTTGCTCCTGGATTTGATTTTTGAATTCACACAAATTTATACCGCTTTGTTCCTAAACTCGTACCAATTTGCTCCCCAAATTAGCATCATTTTAAATTGCTCTAGATTTGCTTTTAAAATGCTATCTGCTTTTTTTTTATCTTGATTGAATTTACACAAGTATGTACAGATTTACTGGCAAATATGTAACAACTCACTCTCCAAATTTTCACCGATTGGCTCTCTTATTGCTCTTAGATATACTTTCGAATTTGCAACGGTTTGCTATCACAAATATACTGATTTGTTTCTCAAATTATCACATTTTTATATATAACGAAGTTATGTCGTGGTGAGAAAGGTGGGCTCGCGACTATAAAATCGTGTCTGTGGAGACAGGCGATGGATTTAGAAAAGGGTTAGTAGTCATTGCGTAACTTAATATGGAAAGTGTCGGTGTGCATCAGAAAAAGCGGTGACACGAACGCTTATTGTTCTGTGATATTATCAGTGAATTGTCTTGCAGGAGGCACTGAGCACTTCTGTTCTCTGTCTCGGTTCTCCTTTTACTTGGGGAAATCATGTCATTTTTGTATACTAAATGGAGTAAACGAACTCATCTTGGAGACACCAACGTGGTTGTGGTATAGCAGTATCGGCAACATGCAGAGGATGAGCACTTTGTTTTTATGAGGTTTACAGTTTAACACAGAAGCAGGAACTAGAGTCTCTCGCAAAGAATGGAAGGAGCAGCTCTCAAGACGACACGGCGGAGCTGATCCCAAAAGAATGGTGAACAGTGACGCAGTGAACTGAACTATACTACTACCAATGTGTTGTGTGGAGGCTGAAGCTGACAACATGGCGGCCTACACCTCCACCGTCTTCTGGTTGAGCGCGGTGTACCTCCACCTCTCCTTCTCCACGAAGTCGGCGTCCAGGAACTTGGCCACGAACGCCCACAGCCTGTACGCGTCCTCGAAGTTGCTCAAGAACCCGAGCGACGCGTTCACCACGTAGATACCCACCTCGCCGGCGCCGGCGTCCTTTTTCTTGACGCTGCTGCTTACGGAGCTGCCTTCGCCTGCGGCGGCGGCGCTTCTGTGCTCCAGGACGGCGTTCCTGTCGGCCTCGTACTTGTCGGCGAACCAGATGTTGCGCAAGAAGCCGCAGGTGAGGGAGATGTTGTGGCGGTCGGCGAGCTTCTGCACGAGCGGCGGCGCCACCTTCTCGCCCTTCCAGTCGTACACGTTGAACGCCAGCGAGGGCCCCCGCTCGAACTTGACGCGCGGGCCGTACACGCGCACCAGCGGCTGGCCGTGCTCCGAGTGCGGGTGTCGCAGCTTCTGCATCGCCACCACCAGCCAGTTGCTGATGCACCGCAGCCGGTTGCCGATGGCGATCAGGCCCAGCACGTCCGCGTGGTCTAGACCCCTGCACTCCACCTCCACGCTCTCGGCGCTCCCCTGCTCCTCCTCCTTGCCGCGCTCCTCTGCTCCATCATTTTCTTCCACTGCTGCTGCTGCTGGCGGCGGCGGCCGCGGAGTCTCTTCCTCGTTTGCGGGTGGAGTGTCGACCTCGCAAATCTCCGGCGTGTCACCGTTCTCGGCCACGTCGGTCTGCGGCGGGGTCCTACTAGCGATGGCAGTGGCGCTGAGGGGACCGGAAAAGGAGCTGGTGGTGTCGACGTCGTCCGCCGGCGGCGGCTCGGGGAAGCTGAGCGAGTGCTCCAGCTCGGTGGAGTAGCCGTCGTGGAGCGACCACCGCCGCGCCGGGACGATGCTGACGATGCCGATGCTGCGCGCGATGACGGAGCGCTCGATCGCGTCGAGGCTGGCCTTCTTGACGAAGAGCCCCGCGAAGCCCGAGGGGTTGTCGCCGAACACCTTGAAGAAGTTGCAGACGATGAAGTCGGGGCGGAGGAGGGAGAGGCCGAGGGTGTCGAGGTCCTTGGTGCCGAGCGCGCACGCGTCCAGCGCCACGTGCCACCCCTGCTCGCGCGCCGCCCTCATCCACAGGTACGGGTACCTCGTGCCCGTCATGCGCGACACCAACGGGAACACGAAGAGCCCCCGCCGCTGCTGCGCCCCGCGCCAGCGCCCCCGGAGCAGCTTCTTGCGGAGGTCGGCGGCGTGGACCCGCATGCTCGGCCACGCGAAGCTCGCGTGCATGACTTGCGCGCCGCGGCGGCGCGCGCTCTTGGCCATGGCCCCCACCGCCTCGCTCTCGTAGTCGTACACGGCGAGCAGCTTCCTGCTGGGCTGGAAGGAGTAGGACTCCGCCATGAGCCGGAAGGCGGTCGTCCGGTTCGCCGTGCAAACCATGATGTACTCGTCCACGGGGATCTTGAGGGACGCCATGATGCGCCTCGTCAAGGCCGCGCCCATGCCCCCGGCCGCGGAGGCGCC
The DNA here is from genome assembly GCA_036346245.1 of Bonia amplexicaulis. Taxonomy (NCBI): domain Eukaryota; kingdom Viridiplantae; phylum Streptophyta; class Magnoliopsida; order Poales; family Poaceae; genus Bonia; species Bonia amplexicaulis. The sequence continues at coordinate 759,989 of CM070756.1, read as the reverse complement.
GTCCCCGCATTGCACCAGCGTGCGCAGGCTCGTCGACCTGTACGCGATGTCGAAGAAGGGCGGCTGCCACGCAGGCGGCGGCGCCGCCGACGTGGACGGCACGGACGAGTTCATCTGCGCGTGGGAGAAGAGGTTCATGCCGGTGTAGTCCAGGCACACGTGCCGGTCGAGGTGCTGGTACTCCTCGTCCCTGATCGCGTCCGCCTGGGCGAGCCCGCCGTACTGCGGGAACGCGGCGACGAACTGCGAGTACGCGTCCGGCAGAGCGGGGAGGGACTCGTGGTTGGTGAACTGCGCCCCCGGGAAAAGCCCCGACGCTGCGGACTTGACGAAGTTGTGCCGCGACGTCCTTGCCGTCGTCGTCGTAGTAGTAACCGTCGCCGCCGCCGCTGCGGCCCGCTTGGCGCGCACCGGTACGCAGCCGGGCATGCACATGTGCTCGTGCTCCGTGGTCTCGTTCGACGCCGGCGGCATCTCGCGCTGCTGCTGCCTCTTGTCGTCGCTGGCTGCTGCTGGGTTCTTGCTCCTGGATAGATATTTGTTGATGAGCAAGAGCATGGTTGCCTCATGGACAGGTCTTCTTCTTGCTGTTCTTCTTGTGCTAGCCGCGGTCCGGAGCTGTCACGACGCGAACGAGTCGGACAGCGACCGGATGGCCGCCCAGTGGCCACATTCGGCGCGCCTCCCGGGTGGCAGGTCGGCCGGCCGCATCTTTCCGGGCTTCCTCTCCTCCTTGTTTGCTGGCTAATTTGCGTCGACTGGTGATCGCCGACGATGTGCGCGCCAGTGGCTCTCCTGCTGTAGAGGAAAGCTTTCTTTTTTTGCTTCGACCAGCTAGTAGTAAGCTGCCCACAGGCTCCTTGAAACACCTCAAAAATTCAAATGAATTTTCCTTTTTCGTTTATCTTTTGAATTTTGAATTCTTGCCATTTTTGAAAGTCCTAGTTGAAAACCCGTCGTCGTTTTTTGGCAAAACCGCCTTCACCTTCGGCTGGCGCATTCCTTTCCTCCCCTCCCTTCCTCCTCTGCCATCTGGCCATCTGGCGCTCATGTCGCAACTCTTCCTCGCCGTTCATGCTGAGCAACAATTTTACCAGCTCACTCCACATGTTCAAACCCTTGCGTTATCCCTGCCCTCGCCATACCGTCCTTTCTGCCTCGACCCGTGCGTAGCGCTGGCCTGCGAGCTCCCCGCCGCAATCCTTCGCACCACCCGTCCGACACACGCTTCCTCCCATACCGCTCTCGTCACTCCTCTACAAGCTCTACTAGGCCGTAGTCCTACCTATCGCCACCTCTCCTCACCACGCGCTGGCACTGCCTAATTCGGCCTCCTGCTCACACCGCCTTGTAGCAACTTTAAAGCCCTTTTGACCACACAGAACACCTCACGCCAACTCCAATCACCCAATCGAGCCACTCAACTGACCTTTCCCGCACCTCACCGCCGGCTCCAACCTCCCCGGCGCCGATATGGCCACTCGACCAATCTTCCGCCTCAACCCTAAATTCTCAATTCCTCGTAACTATAGCTTGCCTGGACCGCCATGAACTCGAAACCCCCACCGCCGGACCCTCCCATGTCCTTAGAAACCCCGGCGCCATGGACCTCCGCCAATCGAAGTACCCCCTCCGTGGATAGCCCTCCTAGGAACTCCTCAGCCCAAACCGCCGCCATCACTGTGATTCTTATGGGTCGTAGATGGTTAAATTGCCCTTGACCTCGCCGGAAGACCACCGGAGAAGCCCTATGCTGTGGTAGGAGCCGAGAACTTCTCTCTTGCCACCAGCCTTAACCACTGCATTCCGCACCTCCCAAAACCACAAAATAGAACCGTTGTGTTGAGTAGAGCTCGTCCATACCTTTATTAGCTGCCGGTGATGTCAACCACAAAATTAATTATGTCCTACCACAAAAAATGTCATGTTAAATTTGAGGTCATATTCACCTTAACTACCTTAGTAATATTTAATTATTGTATAATTAACTGTAGAGTAGCCGAACCAAAATATTTATACTAATAAGTGACTTTGGCATTTTGCTGTTAGATTTATAAAATTATACTAGGGTTAAGGATAAATCGTGGAAAACCACTGGATGATTGGAGTCCACGACCTTACCCTAGTGAGGAGGATTGGGATGGATTGGTGGCAGTGCCGTAGAGCACTGGGGATGTGATTGTGGATGGTTGCCTCATGGTGAAAAATAAAGACTGAAACATTATGCTGAGTAAAGGACACAAAAATCGCTTAACCACAAGTATTGACTTATCAAACTTGGTCAAGTAGTTGCTCAATCAATTGAATATCTGCAGGAAGGTGGGGTTCCTAGCGCGGGAATGGCCTAAGGGGTGGTATGGGAACGATAAAACAACGTGGTCGGACGGAGCAACGACTGCGAGCGGTCGGATGAAACGTCGATGACCATGAGTTGGTCGGCGAGCCGTCTACGACCACGAGGTGGTCGGACGAAGTCTAGACCACACAGCGATCGGACGAAGCCTCTACGACCACTATGTGGTTGGACGAAGTCTCGACCACACGGCGGTCGGACGAAGCCTCCACTCCAGTCCGAGCCGAGACCCAGCCTCCCAGTCCCAGGCTCGGACACGGCCTCCTCCCTCTCCCAAGACGCCGGAGTTACGGAGTCAATAGGATCTTGCGAAGCAATTCCTCTCTGACTCTGTTTCATTTGGCAAATATTAATTGGTAGAATTGGAGATTGGAGATTGCTAGTTACCTACTGCCTAGTCTGTTGTAATGTTGTTGCATACTTGATACTACTTGGCAAAAATGTTTCCTGTTGCATATGATAATATTGGTTTCTTGATAAGAGATGCTTAATATTAATATTGTTTCCTGCAAGTATTACATTTACATAATATCAACAGTTGGCAAATATATTTAATGTTGCTTAATATTGTATTACTCATATGTGAAACTGCTCAACTGCTGTGGCTGTGTGCAATGTGTAGTAGAAATGCTCACTGTGAAACTACACAGTCTGATATGTGTATTGTGTAATGTGCTGCTGGTTAGTGGTTATGACTGTAGTCTTTATTTGCTTGTTGCTAGCTGCTGCTGCTGCCTGCTGCAGTGCTGCTTGACTGCTTGAGTGATAATGTGATATACTGATATAGTGATATGTGTTGGCGTTCTGCTGGTTTATGAGTTTTGCTAGTGGCTTTTGGAAGCCCGGAATCTTTGATTCTTCTTTTCTTGGTTTCATACTTTACTTTCATTTGTTTTGTCTGCTAATGCTACTGTGTTGTTGTTATTTGTGAGCACGTGAGGCGTGTGTTGTGATTCTTTGTGATGATGTCGATCTTCTTTGTGATGCTATGATCTTTGTGATGCTTTCATTCTAGAATGGAGAGTTGGTCATGCTTTCATTCTAGAATGGAGAATTGGAGTCTTGGAGATGAGATTAACGTTTAGCAATTCGCACAAACTTTGGTAAAATCGATATTAACCGATACCGTACCGAAATAAAACGGTATTTATCGATACCACACTGTATTCTGGAAAATACCGTATTTCCCAAAATACAAAAACCATATTTATCTATCAAACCGTATTTACCGAACCGTATAAACCGAACGAACAATCCTAGCGTACAGGACGTAAGTCTTGTGCGTACAAGAAAAGCTACAGGCAAGGCAAACTATCAAACCATAACGGTATCAAGGCTCGAATTAAAATTGTAGCAAGTGATATTAGACAAGGCAAACTATCAAACAGAATCTCGAATTAAAATTGTAGCAAGTGATATTAGAACCCAGACGCCTAAAATCTCTCAGGAATACGGTGTGCACAATCCATATGAGGTGAAGATTGTTAGAAATAGTCTCACATGAATTATGGGAAAGAAGAAAGTACAATTTATAAGCGTGAGAAAGCCATCACCAATTGGACTTGTCTTTTAGGGGAGAAGATCAATACTTATAAGACTTATAAGATTGAGTGCAGTGTTACCCATTTGACCAACGAGTGAACTTGCGGGATGTCGGGTCCGAATGCAACAGGATCTATTTTTTCCAATTATAAAGAACTCATGAACTCATCCAACTCCTATCTCGCCGCCGCGTTTGAAAACCCATACGGATTTACGGCTCCGTTCGTCGCTTCGTATTTACTCCATTCGATTCTACATATAAGTTGTCATTGACGTTGACGCGGCTCTGTTTGCTGCTTCATGCCTTCACACGTAAAATTTTCATTTCACTAGCAGCTCTTAGGCGATTGTAACCGGTCCATTACCTGCACCAAAACAAATGGATTCAGACACCGAAAAGAAGAGAGATTCTTCTCAATAAAATCGCGACAGCAACTAGCGGGGACCTCTTGTTCGATGGCAGCTCCAATTGAATTGAATTGCAACACGACGACGCGATTACAATCGGAAGGTTAAGGGCTAAAAGTGGTATTGGAAAATATTTATCTGTATTTTTTAAAATCGGTAAGACGTTGTTATGGACGACGTACATAATTTTAAACTCAGAAAACTATTTAAAACATCTATTTTAAAAAAAAATATTTTATTTGTTTTAACTTTTAAGGAAGCTAAAAAGATCAAAAGAACATAAAAGGATGGTTTTGACCGGGCTGCTTCGGCTCAGAAACCCATTGACCTGCCCTTCTGATCCCACGGCTAGAGTTGTCCCACACTATATACATGTCAGCGGGGGCCACACTAAGTGGTGGGTTCACATTACTAAGGTAGCAAGGTTCCAAACGGTGATGGTTTTTAAAAGTTGAAAGTTGTTTGAAACGTATTTATTTTGTAATGTGATTTTTTTCTTTGCATTATTTGTAGAGCATCATATCATTGTGTTTTCTATTTTTTATTTTCTTTAATTGAATAATTTAGAAAAGGCTAATAACCGCTATAGTTATTTTAGCTAAGAGGCACAACATTTTGAAACATGACCTAAATTGTGTGTTTTAATCAAGAGCACTTTTCTAAGTCTTATGTTACACCAATAAAATTAGGTGATTTGCCGGTGAGCAAAGTACGATCAGTGACAATCAGTTCAGAAAATGGGTAGGTACTCTGGCAAATAGTAACTTCATGAAATATCCGAATATTAACCGGTGGGAAACGCAGTGCCCATTGGCTCCCAAGTGGACCGCACCGCAGGCAGAAGAACAACTGAACAAGACGAGCCCACGACACCACCGGTTCAACGATTTCGACGCTCGCCGGCGCCGCTCGCCAACGAAAATGTCTCGCTCGATCCACGAAACCACGCGGTTTCTCGGCCGGAGCTCGGTTGAATCCTCCATTCGACCACCACACGTACGGCGTACGTTGGCAAGTTTCACTGCTTGGTGCAAGTGTCGTCGAACCACACTACTTACTCATTTTGTTTACATGATTTTCGGTTGTATGTGTAATCAATCTATGTTAACTGTGCAGTGAATGTTCATGAATTTATTGCTTTCTGGTGGTGCTGCTGCTCTCCCAACTTTGGTGAATATGTGCATATGGTGAAGGCTGGTGTCATTGACCCACTTAAACTGATCTGGTTGATGCTGCGATGTACCCTCTAATATTTATTTGTATGCTTTGAAATGCTTTTGTTCAGCATTGCACCATTGGCTAAAGGGTGACATGTTCTGTGCTTAGTCACCGGTATTGTTCTGTATACTTGTTGTAACTATGGTTCAATATATGTTCGTATTATCCGTCTATATTATCCGTTTTCTATCCGAAATCGTTATGTATCCGAAATTCTAATACTCTAAATTCGTATTTGTATTTGATTTTATTATATCCGACTTTGAATTTAAAAAATATAAATTAAAATATAGTATAAGTAATACCCGTGTGAATCTAACCAGGTCACACGTGATGTGTTTTTTCAATTGGCGGTGAGCTACTCAACGCTCTCGGCTACAACTAATAGGTCGTGATGTTTACTGTGGCGACTGGCGAGGAGACGGCGATGTAAACACTGTGAAAATGTAACCGGTCGAGGGGTGGGGCCAACGCGTCGGTGGCTCTCCGCCTCTGTTAAGTGGGATCTTCAATCTTGTATGTGGGAGTCGTGTCAGCCGCGTCAGTGGCCGGTAAGAAAAAGAAAGGTACCTGCGTCTTGTCCCTGCTGCTCTAGCAGCTAGTAGTGTAGTGTAGTGTGGTACTACTAGTGTGCCGCCAACGCGATGCTCAAGTACTTTGGTATTTATTATAGTACCTAACTTTTAAATAAAATATTTTTAAGATAAAATCTACAGGTTAATTGTAGTACATGTTAGAAGTCTAATATCTATATCAACCAAAATCGCAAACAAGTATCTCTCTTCGTGATCTCTGTCGTAAACAGCCAAAATTTAAAAACTTTAGTCAAAAGCCATAAGCCGCAGCTAAAAAGAACATGCCCATTATGAGGTGAGCGATCATATGTTCATAGATTTTTTGAAAATTAAATATCAAATACTTATATAGCTTTATTTAGAGATAACTTTGCATTTAATGCTATTGAAATTAGAAAATAGAGCTAAAACTAGATAGAATTTAATCAAAATTTCAAAGAAGGTCGACAATCTAACGGTTTGGTAATGGTGGTCAATCGACTGTTGTTGAATTGTTTTGGTAAGTTAGGATCAGTGGTGATTGAGTGTGTGTCTTGTATAGGTGCCGTGAGTTGATTGTATTGTGTTGTACGAAGTATGATTTTGGTTATGCACTATGCAAAAACACAACTCATGTTTGATTTCTCTAGTTTAGTTCTGATGCTCCTTTACACTTATGCTATCCGGTCAGCTGCATTAATCTTTATTCAATTATATACAGTTGTCACTTATGCTATCCGGTCAGCTGCATTGATCTTTATTCAATTATATACAGTTGAGTTTTCTATTCATTCAATTAAGCTGTATGACATCTGGTCGTGGTTGATCAATGTTCAGGCTTTGTTTGGTTAGTTGGTTATTTGTGACGGTTTAGCAATGACTATTTAAAAAATAAGAATCAAGAGCCATGGTCTGAGTTCAAGATCTTACACGGTAGCACCTATGTGCAGTTTTGCATTTTGTTGAAAGTTGAGCACTTCAGATGCTAATATGAATTCGAATTCAGTCCAGCTGCTCCCTAGCTAACAGATGCTAATATGAATTCGAATTCAGTATAGCTGCTCCCTAGCTAACAAGACAGCTTGTTGCTCTCAAACAGTTATCTGTCAGTACAGTACGTACTCTTACGTCCAGAGAGGAGCAGTAGGAATAAATTGACCTGCAAATACAGGCAACTACGAGGGGGAATTCATCTTTCAGTTAACAGTGATCACCTCTCGCTCTCTGCTTTCTTTTTCCTCTGCTTTCTTTTTCAGCAAACAGAGCAGTCGACGGTGTAGACATAGACGGCATACAAGATTTTAAGCTCGAGAAGCCATATGAAAAATTCACTGTAAGAAATCGTATATTTATTTCGACTTTTGAAGAAACCAAAATATAAAAAACGAAAGCTAGAAGCCCAGATAAACAGGGCCGTATCCGCTCGGCACGGCTTATTTATCTCTTTTTGGGCCACTCGATTGAGCTGCATTCGCGGATCACGTTCGGGCCCAGCCCAACACTCAAGTGCGGACCTGCCACCGTTTCCACACATCCAGCATGGGTCACTTTCCGTTCAAGAATATCTGGTCGCTTCCTCTCCGGAGAAAGAGAAGGCGCTTTAGGTAGCAGACGTGTACTGACATGGTGTCCAACAGAAAGTTCAGGCCTGCATCTGCCGTCTTCTCGACGGAACATCAAAACTGTGGCCCAAACGAAAGCGATCCGTGGATTTGATACCCAGCTCCCTTAAATCGATACGACAGGTTATCTAATCGCTGTAAAGCGCATCACTCTGATGATCGCACACTTTGTTTGGATCCCGACGAAAAAGTCCGCAGATTTTTTGCTTGATTGCAGGAACAAGACATATGTGACAAGGCGTCGCACCGGCTCAATAATATCTTGAGGACGAGGATCAGGTGGTAGCTCAGGTCTCAGCGTAGTGGCGACAAGAACGGAAGCGAGCTGGTCTAAAAGCCCCCACGCCATCTCTCACTGTCGGCATCTGCAACTTGCAAGCATTGTGAAGTGATAAGCATCCGCTCGGCAGCATGGCTGGCCTCTCGGCCTCTTCCTCTAAATATCCTGTATCGGCGTCACTCCTCCCTATATAAGCGTCACATCACTCGCCTGCTCTGAATATACTGTGAGCTAGTGAGAGAGAGAGAGAGAGAGAGAGAAGAAGAGAAGGGAAGGAAGAGGCCGATGGGGAAGGGAGGGAAAGGAAGCGAGGCGGCGGCGGCGGGCGGTTCCGATGAGGGGGAGAACTTGGCGGCCTGGTTGGTGGCGAGGAACACCCTCAAGATCTTGCCTTTCAAGCTTCCGCCACTTGGTTTGTGTCTTCCTGACCTTCTTCTTGCTATTTGCTAGATAAACTTTGCTGTGTTCTAGGATTGTTATCCAATTGTTTGAGAATTTGATCAGCTTTTGTTCTAATTGATCCCCTATGAGTAGCCCAGAAATCTAGGTAACACCGACAAGTTCCCCCTTTTTTACGTTATCTTGTCTGCTTTGCACATGTCAAACATGGGGACTAAGCATACATCGTCCAGAATCGAGATTAACAATTTGCAATTGCATCAGTTTGCACACGCTTGTTTAGGAATTAAGGCATGTTCTCCTTTTCCTGTAATTTTCATTTGCGGTCAAGAAGAATTGGCATCCAAAAAGAAGAGATCTTTCTTCCTGTTCAGCTAATCTTGGCCTTGTTTTGTTTAAGATTTGTTCCTCCCATTTTACGTGGATAGCTACTCTGCTAAGAAATCAGCATGTGTAGTTCATTAGGATATGCCTGATTTTCAGAAGTACAGCTCTTGGATTTGTGTTAGGCAATAGAGACAAGTCGTGTGAGCTATTGTATGGATACAATGTTGGATGAAATGTTATTCGTTAAAAAAATGTTGGATCAAATGACCCTGAAATTCATTGTTTTCCAGGCCCTTATGATGTCCGGGTCCGGATGAAGGCGGTGGGGATCTGCGGCAGTGACGTGCATTACCTCAGGGTAATCTCATTGGTCATCATCACAATAAAGAATCTCATTTTGCAATGACCTAGTTCGTCTTGTGCCTCAATCTTTGGAACACTCCCGTTTTGCGGCTAAAACGTGGGATAAATTTGATTACAGGAAATGCGCATTGCGCATTTTGTGGTGAAGGAGCCGATGGTGATCGGGCACGAGTCCGCCGGCGTCATCGAGGAAGTGGGCAGCGGCGTGAAGCACCTCGCCGTGGGCGACCGTGTGGCGCTGGAGCCCGGCATCAGCTGCTGGCGCTGCAGGCACTGCAAGGGCGGCCGCTACAACCTCTGCGATGACATGAAGTTCTTCGCCACCCCACCTGTCCACGGATCACTCGCCAATCAGGTACAGTTCTTGTGAGCACAACTGCAATCTGCAAAGACGAGCTATGTGCATGCGAAGAATTCGATCGATTTTTTTTAGAAAGAGGGAAGAATTTTATCGATGTAATGTAACAATGTGCTGCATCTTGGCTAGATTGTGCATCCTGGTGATCTGTGCTTTAAGCTTCCCGACAACGTGAGCCTGGAGGAGGGCGCCATGTGCGAGCCCCTCAGCGTCGGCGTCCACGCGTGCCGCCGCGCGGACGTCGGCCCGGAGAAGAGCGTGCTGATCATGGGGGCTGGGCCGATCGGCCTGGTCACCATGCTCGCCGCGCGTGCCTTCGGCGCCCCGAGGATCGTCGTCGTGGACGTCGACGACCACCGCCTGTCCGTCGCCAAGTCGCTCGGCGCGGACGGCGCCGTCAGAGTCTCCACCAAGATGGAGGTATATCTGTGCCGCGCGCGCATTCCCCCTCTTCTTGCATGCCTAATTTACACACTGCAAATAGCGGGATGCCAGTGATCACTGAGGTTTCCTTGCGTGTGTAGGATCTGGGCGAGGAGATCGAGAGCATCCAGAAGGCGATGGGCGCGGACATCGACGTGAGCTTCGACTGCGCCGGGTTCAGCAAGACCATGTCGACTGCGCTGGACGCGACGCGCGCCGGCGGCAAGGTGTGCCTGGTGGGGATGGGGCACAACGAGATGACGGTGCCGCTCACGTCGGCGGCGATCCGGGAGGTGGACGTGGTGGGGATCTTCCGCTACAAGGACACGTGGCCGCTGTGCCTAGAGTTCCTGAGGAGCGGCAAGATCGACGTGAAGCCGCTGATCACGCACAGGTTCGGCTTCTCCCAGAAGGACGTCGAGGAGGCGTTCGAGGTCAGCGCCCGCGGCCGCGACGCCATCAAGGTCATGTTCAACCTCTAGACCGCCGATGCGCGTGTTTCGGAATAAAAAAGCTCCATTGATCCGGGAGCGGATGCAGGCTGTGACTCCCGGTGGGTTGTTGTCTGCATGTATGGTGACATTCGGAATAAGTGTGCCTTGTTTTTGCGTTCATGTCCCTGGTTTTTGCTTCAGCTGTTGCCCCTGCCTCATCCTGCATTCTGGAATCTCTCTGTTGCTTTGAGCGACGATTGGCTGCATATTTGGCACGGTGGTCGTGTGGATAGTCGCAGCTCTAGATTTCACTCCATGGCTGATTGGATTGGCTTGTGGCTTTGTTTTTCTACTTTTGGTTTCAGCTTTTTCGGAAACCAAAACAAACGAACGGCTCCTTCGAACAGCTTTTGAAGTTGTTAATCGAAATGGCTTCACGAGCTATAATCTGTATGCGCTGTCCATAGCCGTATAAAAAAATACAGATAAAAACTATCAATCGTAGACCAAAATAACAGGGTTAGTCATGATTGCTATTAGGTGTTGAAGTTGTGTTTCTACGATTCCACCTACTAAGATTCAAATTCTGATATCCATATGTATGTACATAGGAGTGCGTTTTAGAAGAAATTTTATGATGTTATGGATTTAACCCTAGTCTCCATTTTTCTAGACGAATGCTAAGGAAATACACTTGTGTGTGTGGTATGCATATATAGTGGTGTGTGTACGTACACGTCTTCCTTGTATTTGAAAAAGGAAAAATAACAGAAGAAAAGAAATATGAACTGTTAACATAAATAGCATTATAACTACTATTTTCTTCCAAATTTAACTCTTAAACATCTATTTTTGTAAATCTAATCTTCCATGGACCTAGCGAGCACTGCTACAGCTTTGGAGGAGCTGCTGAGGAACCCAAACGCGATAGCATTTAATTCCCGATAATTAGCGCTCAATTAATCTCATAATTAGTACTAAGTAAATAAAATTAGCACTACTTAAAATATATAGTGCACACTGTGCGACCGGTCGGCAACCTCCGCGGATAGAACTAGATTTGTAAAAGCGAGTGTTTAAGAGCTAAATTTGAACCCAAAAAAAGCTACAGTGTATGAACAGTTCGAGAAACGAAATCACATGACAAATTACACACTGATTGGGTCGAGAGGCAGGCTTCAACCGACGTGACCCATGATAATAAGAGCCCAGCTTCAGGTCCACGACAAAATTGGCTCCCCGCACACGAAGCATATCGCGCAAGAAGTTGGCGCCCCATGACGCAACAGCCACGCCGCGCCGCGTGATGGGCCTCAACTCCGCGCGGCGCCTGCGCTGCCGCCGCCTCTGGACCGGATCACCCCCAAACTCTCCACGGTTGTTCGCCAGTTGGTTGGTGGATCGTGGACATATGGTTGGCCTGGCTGCCATGCCGACCGTGGGTAGGCGGCCCATACGACACCACGGGACCGATTGGTTTGCTGTGCTCGCAAACCAAAGTAAATATCGGTAACGTTAACAAAAAATTAGCTATACGACATCGTGGAAATTTAATAGCAACAATGATCGCAAACCAAACTAAATATTGGTAACGTCAACAAAAAATTAGTTGTTGTTTAGTTTGTTATTAAAATCTGGCAACAAACGAAAATTTAATGAGCAACAATGATCCATTGTAGCATCAACCAGACTGCCCCCATATTGCTGTGTTGTTGGACACAGAGAACGACGTCGTTCTCCATTATCCAAGAGACTTGGGTGCACCATGAAGCGGACGTGTGTGACGCATAGTACCCATGTCACTGTGCTGTTGCGCAAGACGTGATCTGGACGGCCGCCGGACGTCGCGTTGAAGAGGTTAGAGGTAGCCCGTGGGCGGCAGGATACGACAACACTCGCCTTTTTCGCGGGTCAACCCATCAACTCCCTAGTCGGCTTGGCAGATGACTTAGGGGATGACCTTTCTGGTCTCGCTCGATTAGACTAAAAATAATAATTTATAACTGAAATTATATTATAGTTGACTGAAATTACACTATAGATGAAAGTAATTTATTTAACATAATTAAATTTAAACAATGTAAAAATAGAAAAAAATATTTTAGCTCGTTACGGATAACGCAAACGAATACAAAAAAAGAACATGCAAAAAAACTCAAAAAATTAAAAGTTAAAAAAATCAAAATTTATTAATAATAAAAATAAACCAGAAATCTGAAACCGAAATAAGCCTCGTATACGATGAGGCACACGAAAACGAACTGCTACATCTGTTCTGTTTTAGCAGGACGTATAATGACGCGAGCAGGACGTATAATGACGCGAGAATAACCGGTGTTGCAATGATCACGCGCCGACTACAGTATGAGCCGCACAATAGGACTGGACAAAAACCACCTTTTTGGCGAGTCGCTCATGTCGCTGTTGCATCTACGAAGATTTCTAGTGTATTGAATCTATGTCAATTTAAAATTATGTCACGTAAGAATTTTAAAAACTACTCTAATGTATTAAACTGATTTATATTAATAATTGGTAACTACGTTATATTAAAAAACACAAGATAATAATACCATCTCTCAACTAGACTCTCTTCTATATAGTTGTTTAATGCTCATATAAATTGTTTAATGCTTTGAATCGACTTCTAAGTAGAGTCTAATTCCATGCATTTTTTTAGAATTGACCTCTCTAATGCATTGAATCGATTCAACGCATTCTCTTTTCTCATTTAAACCGGCTAAAACACAACATTGGAGATGATCTAAGGGCATGTTCATATTGATTGCGTGGCTGATAGTCTTTAGCTACGGTTTATAACTTTTGGTTGAAAATAAATAAGTAGATGACTTTTGGTTGATAGTCTTCTCTTCCACACGGTTATCTGATGGAACCGCATGCGTCCACGTCTCCGTTCGCATGCCGACTTCCTGCCTCCAAAGGCAACGTACCAATCCCAACCTCGATCTGATGGAGAGCACCAAAGCGGAGTCTCCTTAATTATCTGATCTCTACTGTTACTAGCGGTAATTTCCACTTTTATCTTGCAGCCACGCGTATACGAGTGTTTGACTTTTGATCAGGTAGCAATCCAAACTTCTGGTGGATAAAATCTTGGATTTTTCTTCTGTACAATTTGAATGCAGACTGAAATGCAGTGGTTAGAGGGGAATGTTCCAGCTGCATAGAGATATGATAGAAACATCACGGTAAGGGAAATTAATTCCTGAGCGTTAAAATTCAGTGGTTGGTTTATTTGGGTTAAAAGTAGTGGCTGGTCGCAATAAAACCAACTGAAGAGGTGAAATTTGGGCCAACTCCTCCGGGTTTTAGCAGAAAGAGTTGGCGCACACAAATTCAGCAAAAATCACTAGATTCGTTAGTGTATTCCTGAAAATATGAAATACTGGTAGCCATTCCTGGTAACTGCTAAAGCATGTAGCATAACTAACCATGCAAAAGTAGTGCAGAAAAAATCAGAATTTCTCTTATTCCTGCCCAATTGTCCGCAGGCACAACGATCTTTTGTTCTGCTTCTATTGATTAATTTCATTCTAATGTATAACATTTTTTTTTGTAACAAAACCTCGCATTGTTTAGTTTAGTGTGTAGTAGCTAGCTCCACAGCTCCATTTCAGCGCCGCCGCATTCTTCATCCTCCAAGCACTCCACGGTGGTCGGCGGTGGTTCCATGAGCAGCCCCTGCGCCAAGCTCGCGTAGTACAAATCGGCGTCCATACCGCCGAACATATCACCCTGGAGCATGTCATTGTCCAACGCCGCCCCTGTCGACGGCGTTTCAGCCGTAAGAGCCGCGGCAGAAGCCACCGCTTCTGTCGCCGCCAACGAAGACGGAGTGGCATTGCGCGTCAACACTGGCGCCGATGAAGCGCTCGATGCGCCGCCGGAGGTGGCAGTGCGGCTCGCGGCCCCCCGGCGCTGGAAGTCCGCGGCGGCCTCGTTGGCCGCGCGCTGGACGTCGGGCAGGGCGGAGACCGGCGCGCGCGGGACGTCGAGCAGCCACGCGGAGTCGGCGAAGTTGAGGGTGGCCGAGGGCCCGCACAGCGCGAGCATGGCGGCGTCGTGCGCGCGCGGCGGCCTCGGCGGTGTCGAACGTGCCGACCCAGAGGCGGTCGCCGTGGCTGCCCGGCACGCGCACCTCGCACACCCACCGCCCGGCGCGGCCGCGGCGTCGCACACCGCGGAACACCGGGTGGCGAGTCTCCTGGAACTTGGTGCGCCCCGCGGGGCGCTTCGGCGGGGAGGGCCAGCACGTCCTGGTACCCGACGAGGGCGGCGACGTCGAGGGGAGCTCGACTGCTCAATACTCTTCTTCTCCATGGCCGTGGTTACTGCCTAATATGGCTTTGTTGCTGTGATGCCTAGCGTTTTGTGGGGAGTAGGCCGTAGGCGTATATATAGGCATGCCTCCGGCGGCGGATGATGGTTCGGAGCAAGGACGCGGGGAAATATGGATTTGAAGGTGAAATGGTGAGCTGCGAGGGGGCTTTTGGTTAAAGTTTTTATCTTTTCTATGAAATAAAATAGTAACATCCGGATGAAGCGACAGGGGCCGGCTGACGGTTACCAAAGGAAGACGAGTATGCTAAGAATACGCCTCCTTTCTTCCTCCCCTGTAGTCTGTTTGACCTGACAGATAGATACCTTGATGCGGAAGAATTAAGTGGTACCATGATGCGAAAGAATTACGTCGTATACACGCCATGCTAGTTCACAAGTCGATCAAAACCCTTGCTAAAAAGAAAAAAAAGTGGAACCGCTATTCAACTCTGTCAAGCAGCGAAGTAACTGTAAACACTGAGAACAGAAGGTAAAGTCACACACGTGATGACTCTGTCAAGTCGCTAGTCCAATGGATCGCGACGATCGTCCGACCTGATGACACACGTGATGACACACGGCCACGTAACAACACCCGCGCGGCCGTGCCTGATTATCTATTTCTAGAATCCACCCGTGGGCGGCTGCCGCTGCTGCTTTCTCCTTTCGGACGCGGCCACTAGTTGTCTCCTGAAAAAAACATTTCCTCAACGCCAGAAGATGTGTCGAAATAAGAGAGTTCAGATCTGCCAATTCAATCGAAACGTCATACATAGGGCATATTTTTAACGGTTTCTAAAATTGATTTTGGACTTTTGTTACAATATCTAACTTTCAAACAGAGTATTTTCTAAAGATAGTGTCTACAAGTTAATTGTACAACACGTTAAAAATCCAACATCTGTATCAATCAAAATTTCAAGCGAGTATCTGTCTCTCCGTAATCTCTGTCGCAAACAACTAAAATTCAAAATTTTCAGCCAAAAACCACTAGCCGCAGCCATATCAAACAAGCCCATAGTGCAGTACCAGAACATGAAGCAAGATTAATGTATCAATCAGATCCGAATTGTCCATTTATATCCGTATTCAGGCTATTCAATTCATATTCGATATATTAAAACTCAAAAAGTATCAATCGTAATTTTGTTATCCGTTTTATCCGGCATAGGTACCCGGACTATTCAATTCGTAACAACCCTAATCAAGATGGGTGCGGTTTTCACGAGCTGATATGCAAACAAAATAAGAAGTGCTTGTGGATCATTTAATCACTGAGGAACACTTAGGACAAGTCCAGTAGCTCCAGAGGGACACGTCAGCAACGTCACAGTCGCCGTCGTCGGAGCACGACGAATCCGAAGCCGGTGGCTCCATGAGCAGCCCCTCCGCCAAGCTCGCGTAGTACAAGCCCCAGCCCATGTCACTCAGCACGTCCAGCTCGAACGGCGAAGCCTCTTCGTTACAACGCCCGGTAACCTCGGAAGAGGCGTCCGTGGCCGCGTCGTCGCCGGTAGAGGACGGCTCCGACGTGGCCGACATGGCGTCCTCGGCGATCAGCGGCACGGCCTCGCGCCGCAGCTGGAGGTCCTCGACGGCCTGCGCGACCGCGCGCTGGACGTCGCTCGCGCTGCGGAAGGCGGACGGCGGCGGCACGGCGAGCAGCGAGGCGGAGTCGGCGAAGTTGAGGCAGGCGGCGCGCCCGCGGAGCGTGAGCATGGCGGCGTCGTGCGCGCGCGCGGCAGTCTCGGCGGCGTCGAACGTGCCGAGCCAGAGCCTGCACCCGCGCCGCCCAGGCACGCGGACCTCGCACACCCACCGCCCGGCCCGGCCGCGCCGGCGCACGCCGCGGAACACCGGGTGGCGGGTCTCCCTGAACTTGGTGCGCCCCGTGCGGCGCTTCGGTGGAGAAGAGCAGACGGCCGGGACGCGCCGGTGGTCCGACGTCGAGGACGACGTGGAAGCCAGGGAGCTCGTCGACTCGCCGCTCACTTGTTCTTTTCCCGGACACATCGAACAATAACTCACACTCAAATAGCTAGCTTTCCTCTGGGTGGCGAGTGGTGTTCGAGTGTGGCAAGGAGCGGTATAATTTCGTTGGTTTTGAGGGCGCGCATTTATAAGCCGCGGAGAGATGGGGAATTTTGTTCTTGCTGCATCGTGGGCTGCTCTGGCCTGGACCACTGAGGCAGTGACCGCATCCATCGCGCGCACGCCCGCTAAGCCCGAACTGAGTTAAAAAGAAGGTTTTCTGATCGAAGGCGCCGCTCGCTTGGGTGTAATAAGCTGTGTTTACCACAACCAGTAAAAATTTATTTATTATAACTAAATTTTAAAAATGTAAAATAGTAAAACGAGTAACTCGTCACGGACAATACAAATGAATACGAAAAAAGAACAAAAAAAACTTAAAAAGCTAAAAAATCATAAAAAAACAAAATTTAAAAATAAACCAGAAATCAGAAACTTAGACTGAAATGAAGTCGCCGTTGCCGGGTTGGCATCATGGCGTGTGACTTCAGAAACAATAATAGAACGGGGGTAAAACTATGCGGGAGCTTAGTTGAGTGATGATGGTTCCTATCTCACACCAAATGCTCGCTTGCTTGCGCGTTGGGCCCAGAGGCTGCCTAATCTCTCGGCCGTTACAAGTTGCTGTCTGCCAAACCAAGTGGTCACTCCTGAACAAGAGCACGTACCCTATTCCGTTATTCATCGCTCCCAAACAAAATGCCTGCCTTAAACAAGTACACCGTGCAGGTATGCGAAAGGAGCAGACAAGGGATACATGGAACTAAGATAGAATAGTTCTAGCTGAAAGTAAATGTGGCTGAAAGTGAGCGGTGTTTGATTTAATTAGAGTTTTTAGCTGAGCTGATTTGGTAAGACTGTTTCAAATGCTACCTAAATAATCATGGAACATTGAACATTTTTGTCTTGTTAGATTTTTGGGTTATTTTTCAGGGGTTTACCAACCTTTAATTTACCAAACTTGTTCAGAACTTTACATGCACACTTGATCATCGGGAGTGTCAAAGTATACTGTCATTTGTCTAACGCAACATTACATGGCATGTTATATTGCAAGTTATCAACAACATCACGACACCAAAACCGCTGCAATAGTGTTACGCAACTCGTCGCACACTGACCTTGTGCCGGAAGCGGGGACAAGGCCAATGGCGTGGCGCGGGTGGAGACGTAATCGAACCTCAAACCAGAGGGCTTCTAAGCTACTCCGGCGTCCGGCTGCAACTTGCAGCGCGGCCGGAACAACCGGACAAAGCACTGCCGTTTTAGCCTCCCGGCGCCCACTTGCTCGAGGAAGGGGACGGACGGAAGATGCATGCCCCTTCCACGTACGGCTCAGCCTGCCTCGTCAACAAAAGAAAAGTCGCCTACTGTACTGTGAGTACGCCTCGTTTAATTTCCGCCTCCGGACAGAGTTACTACAAAGCCGCACTAACGTGCAGAAAATGGCTTACCTTGCACTTGGCAGAGACTTACCAAAACAAGATAGCTTTGGCCAAATGCGCACACCATCATAACGATCGGAGGTTTAAACTTCAGCCCGAATTAGCCAACCGTAGCGTACCGGCGGTATAGTAACTATCTCTCTGGCTGATGACGAGTGTAATTCTTACTAACTATAGTTTAGATGGGTTGTTTATGTAGGATTTTTACTTTATTTGTCTGGAATTTAAATCCGTAAAAAAAAATTTAACAGGCGGGTCCCCTTGGCAAAAACTTGGCCCAAATTACAGAACAGACAAACAGCTTTCAGAGTACTTTTACAGCCCCCTGCTTTTAACACCTAAATTTCCACCACGTACTCACATGGACGCTTGAGAGTCTGTTTTTATAGTCTTTTAGTTTTAGCTTTTGAACTCTAGCTTATAAATAGTAACAAATTACAGAGAAATGTACATACTTGTGTACGATTTTAACTAATATAACTAAAATTGTTGTAGAATATACTACAATTGACTAGTAGATCTTGTTTTAAAAGATATTTTGTTTAAAAGTTAGGTACTACAAAAAAAAATATTTATCATAAAATATCAGTTTTTAGAAATTAATCTAAAACAGGACGTGACTCTTGACCCAAATTAGCCGGTGTCCAGTTGAGTTGACGGCAGCTCCAGCACAGCAGCGGCACGCTCCGCAATAATCAGTCGTGGTTATCAAGTTCAATTTGATTGTAGCTACTTCGATTTGATTACGAAAAAATATATGGGTGACTTTTTTTAGCTGATGATTTACTGTTTATGGTTTAAATATTTGGATTCTGTTCATAAGAGATAGTATGCACAGAAAAATAATCACATACGATTTTGATTGGTACAGTTGAACTTAATACATTTTTTACTACAATCTTTCTATTAACTTCATTTTAAAAATACATTATTTAAAAGTTAATTATTGTAGTATAAGCATAAGTTAGTTTTAAGCTGCATTCTGACGTAGTAGTACACATCACTCTATCTAACACCACGGTGTTCTCGCGATTGGAGGATGCACGTAAAATATCCCGGCAACTAGCAGCTGCATTCTGACGTAGTAGTACACATCACTCTATCTTCCCAATCCGTTCTATAGGTTTTCTTGGCCAGTCATGTACGGTTCCGTGCGTCAGTAGACTAGGCTTGGTCATGACGGCTAAGGTCCATATGACATCACGCCTTACATTGCGATTGCACGGTCTGGTTATGAGACTCGTTAGTTGCACTAGGACGGCGGGTTCAATTAAAAATGAAAAAAAAGGTACCTAGAGGACTTGGAGAAGACGTCCTCTTCCTTTAAATAAATAAAATAATTTTGATACATTTTGATATAGATTATCGAAATAACTTTCCTGAAACATCTTATTGGTATTTGATCCAACATGTTCTCCCTCGGTGGCACCAAGTTTTTCGGAGCCGTCAACCGAAGCATCAACTTGGGTAGCTCCCTCCACAATGCAGGGGCGGACCTAGGGCCCGGCGACCCTGGCCCCTGCTTGGGCTCATCTCCTAATGGAGCAGCTCGATCCCGGCTAGGACACAAGGAAAGCGAAACGCTGGGATACAACCGTCGTAGCACTGTAGAGCAACGGCAAACAGACGCATGCATCGATCGTTTCGTCCAGCTTTATCCGTCAGGCACAGGAGCCCCTAGTAGGCAGCGTATCTTCCCCGATCTCTTTCTTTTGCTTAACTAATCCATTAACTGCTCCTAGAGAGAGAGAGGTGGTTACATTTCCACCTAATAATGTAGTTTAAAGATCGGGCTGGATATGGCCAGGGATTCGAGACGAAGTGCATGTTCATGTTGGTTTTGTTTTTAGCTTTTACTTAAATAAATTAGAAACTAAATAAATATTTGATTTTTTTTAAAGCGATTTCTTCAATTCTCTTATTTCTGTCTCATTTCAGAGATAAGACAAAGGTAACAGCCGTATCACACATCTCACTTCTCTCAGTTCTATCTCGTACACGTATCACTCCTTCACTTTCTTTACCGCTTGTCATTTCTTCTAAAAACTATTTCTTTTAATCATTACTTATTTATTTTTAACAACAAATCATCAGCCACATGGTTTCTGAGCGTTTGTTATTTAGATTTTGTTCTATTATGATCTATATTTTGCTTGTATTATGATCTATGTTTCTGAGCGTTTGTTATTTAGATTTTGTTCTTCGCCCAGGCTAGTTAAATTTTCTGGGTCCGCCACTGCCACAATGGCTTGTGTTCTTGTAATCTTATTTGCAACCCATCAAACAAATGGAGAGCTGCTAATTTTACTGGTTTCTTTGGAATGATGCAGGTGGGCAGAGTGCTCTTGCTCTGCGTTTGCTCCTGGCTGTTTTCTCCTCAAAAGATATCGTCCGGTGCGAACCGGCCCTTCGGAGAGGAGGTAATTGTTCATACCATTCTGACCTTTGAGTTTTGTCTTTCGGATGTTTTTATGCGGCAATTCAGCAGAATTTACCTGTTTTATCCTTCGGTAGTTCCGAGCAGCTAGGAGGGTGTCTGAAGATATCGGTGCTCAGCTTGTTCTCGGCGATCGCCCAATTGAAATAACTGTATGTGGCTCTGTAAGTTGTGTTAGATTATTAACTATGTATCCAATATGTAGTTGATGGAGTTTTATAAGCTCATGTCAGATTGTTGTTGCAGCTTGAACGAGCTTGGAAGTCCCTAAGCTGGGATGAAAAAACTTGACTAGTAATCTCATTGTTCCGTGGAATTACTTCTGCTACTGACACGCCGGTTAGTACAACTAGTGTTTCGTGTTGTCAGTCTTGTTGTTTGTACAAGAGAGTAGCAAGTATATGCGACATAACGTGCTGTAAATCAGTCGTCAAGAAATCAGCTTTTGCAGTTGTTAGCATTTTGTTTTGACGGCTAATGCAGCAGGATGAGAAAGCCGCGGGTAGCCCATGCGAGTTGTATGAGAAACCGAGCATTTCATATCCTTCACCGCTGCAGCCTCTCAAACATGAGCGCGCGCGACATGGTATGATTCTCAATGATCATCAGACACCTGGGTGAGCTCTGTCATCCAGGGCCTGATCAGGGACACGATAATAGGATTTGAGCTATGAGCATCGTATGATCAGCTGCAGGCCTTCGTGCTGTAGGTAGCTCACACTCACACAGTTCACAGTGACACCTTGAAACATTGCAGTTGAACTTCTTTACTGGCAAAAAACTGAAAGTTCTAACGAGTAGCAATGCAGATTCTGCACACTGTTGAGATAGCATCAGATTGAAATGTCAACTGCAGCATTCTCTTCTGATTGATCGGTATGCCACACTGCCGCTGCTTTGTATTCTCTCTCCCCTTTCCTTGCATTTTCGAGTCTAGGGGCAAAACAACAAGAATATACAACTAGAGATCGAGATGAAGAGGAATCCTTATGAAGGAATCTGTAACTGCTAAAACAACCATCTGATCAACTCATGGCTATCTTTTAGCCGCTCTCTCTGATTAATTAGGATTCTTACCCAATTAATGTTAATCTTAACCAGAATCCATGTCGATACCAATCGAAATCCAGTAATAAAACATGGCCGACCGGACTGCTTCGGTTCCTGCGAGTTGGTGGTGATAAATCAGGCCAGGCCACACTTCCGACTTCCGAGAGCCGGCCTTGTTTTGAGAGAAGCCAATCTGGGCCTTTTTTCCAGTGGACCATATCCGGCCGGCCCGTATCTTCGTTTTTTTTTTCTCACTTCAATGTTCTCCTTTTTCCTTTCCCTGAGAATATTAATCTGCCCCATCTAAAAACGAATAATAATTTTCTGCACACCTAGTCATACACATTCAGTCTTAGAGCTTCACTATCAAGGAAAGGCCTCGTATCGAAGTTGAAGGATGTGATAAACATCAAAGGATAACTATTCAATTTATGCCAAATCATTCAAAACTAATAATGCATGCGCTCAACTTGACTATCGAGATAGGAGATTTCTCTCCCATTAAACTATAGGTGCAAGACCTGAATTACTGGCTAGCTTACCAGCGCAGAATCCTCGTACTCGTCCACATTAGCTCATGCTACTACTTTCTTTTAGACCTTTTTTTTGAGACCCACTCTAATTAGAGAGCTATCATCTTAGTATAGTATATGTTAGAAAAAAAGGGAAGGTCGAGCAAGCAATGTGATCGAGTTTCAAAGCAAGCGAAGGGCCATTCCTAGCTGTCTGTTTGATCATGACTCGCTTGTCAATCGCGTAAGCCGTAAAGATCAGTAAAGCAAACGGAATCAGCATGCGTGTGGAAGGAGACGTGCATTCATACCACATGTATATATGCACGTCAAATTTCAAAAAAAAAAATCTATAAATATACGCATATAACAAGTAGTCGATAGGATACAAACTGTGGCCTTTTTGGACAACACGGGTTGGAGTAGCCAATAAATTGGCAGACATGGCATGTACTTAAGTAGTTACAACACATGTAGCTCCGTTTAAAACACAACAAATTCGCAGGATTTTAGAAGGAATTTCTAGAGACAGTTCAAATCATACAGGTATCGTGAAAAATTCCCGTGTCTCAAATGGAACAAAATATACAGTTGATACCCAGCTTAACGATGAGACGTTCAGTCGTGCTAAGTCCAAATGGGGCAAAATATATGTGGTTTTTTTGGGCTGTGGTTTATGACTTTTGGCTTATAGCTTTTGAGTTAAGAGAAAAAGTCGCATGCGATTTTAACTGATAAAGCTAAACTCGGTATAATATGTACTATAATGTATATATAGACTACATCTTAAAAACATATCATTTAAAACTAATTAATATAGATAAATCATAAATCACAAGTTATGGGTATAATATATAGTATAATATACATATAGACTACATCTTAAAAAACACACTATTTAAAATTAGTTAATATAGTATAAATCATAAATCACAGGTTATAAGTAGGAAAGAACCCTTGCCATACAGTATGCTGAGACAGATGAGATGATCCAACCGAGGCTCGTCGTCTTGCCATTTTAACATGTCTAGGTCCAGCTACCGCACGTGTAGGTAGGCCGTAGGTGCCCAATGGCTATGCGCGGTGTGGAACGCACACAGTTGGCGTGGTGTTCGTTGCAAAGGCGAAGGCAAAGGCGGTCTCTAATTATTGGCGCAGCCGGGGCGGCAGGTGGCACGGCTCCCGGTCAAATCGCGAGACACGCGTGCGCTCCTCCGGTGAGAACAGCTGCCTGTTTCACCCGAACAAACCCGGCCGGCCAGGCAACCTCTCGTCGCTCGCTGCTGTGCTGATCGTATCGTATCGACCCATTGGGGCCTCAACCACAAACCCTCTTTCTATCGCCCAACATGTTGCTGTACTGGTGGGATCGAATCTAACTAGCCTGTGTACTGGCCACTCGTCTACGTACGTCTTCCCTTCGCAGCAGACGTGTTGGTCCCCCAGGAAGATAGGAACTGGGAAAGCTATGCACAGTACTAGGCCTCCGTCCTTTTGCAGCAGACGTGTGCGGCTGGCGGCACGCAACGAGCGAGAAAGCGGCCATAAAGTCGATGAAAACCCGTGCGCGCGCGGTGAACCAGACGCCTATTGCCGACGCGCGCGCGGGGGACTTTAAGAGCCCGTTTAGTTAGGTTGAGTTTCAATGACTTGTCGAATTTTTATTATACCTGATTGAAATTATATTATATATGATGATGATTTATTTGACATAATTAAATTAAAAAAGTTTAAAAATAGAAAAAACAAATTAACTCATCACGAATAATGTAAATGAATATCAAAAAAGAACCGGTAAAAAAGATTTAAAAAAATTTAAAAACTAGAAAAAAACAAAATTTAAATATAGTAAAAAATAAACTATAAGTTAGAAACCTAAGTCTAAATAGGCAGGGCCTAAGTTTGGTTAGGTGGCCGTGCCGTGCATCGTACTGTCTCGCTGGCGTAATGCACGGTTCCCATGGCACGCAGATCGACGCGAATAATTATTGGCGAGCCTGGTGCTGGAGGAGCAGTAGACAGCAACGCTACATGGCGGCAGGAGCTGGATACGTGCAGGCCAGGGCTGATCTGGTGCGTGCATGTGTTAGATGATGGGTCACTCTCCTAGCTAGCCAACGGGCGATCGAGTGTAGCGAGTGCTTTTACGCTGCGAGCTAGCTAGTCTTTCCCCTACACGATCGCGCATGTGCGCACCAACTTTGCAAGGTTGCCCTGGCATCGATCAGCCAGTCGGTCGTGCTGTCCACGGCGGCAAGACTGGCCAGGCCCCGGCTGGTCCTGCATGCCGCGCCTGCCTCTGCGTACGCTTTCGTAGCGGTCGGCCTACATAAAACCAGTTACGGTTTAGAAAAAAAAACTTGTATCCAATTTCGAGAGAATTTTGCTCGAATATTTTGAACATACAATCGAATTCAGGAAATATAGGTCAAAGTGGGCTTTTCTCAGAGACCGACATAACCGAAATTCACCGAGATTTGTCCGAAATTATGGGTTAAGTGGCGTGCATGCCAGCCTGCGCGCGGATCGGAGAGCACTGTGAGGCTCGTGCTCGACAGGGACGGCGATCTAAGATTGGCTGCACACACTACAGCTGTGGCCTCTCACTCACTACGCTAGGTAGCAGCTACATGCATTGTATTGTACATCCGTAGCCTATGCATCAGTAATGGACCGATCAGGACCACGTACGTTGCCATCACATATGCAGCTAGCTGCAGCCTGTCCTTCGCACCCTCGGATCTCAAATCAACGCCATGGTCGAGCCCGTGCTTCACGTACGTACGTGAACAAACATCGCTGCTCGTTTCGCAATTACTCACGTGCGCTATGTACGAGTGCTAGCTAGCTCGATCGATGTCTGTGGACCGTACATGGTTGTTTGACCCCTCGAGTGGCAGTGTAACCCACACGTTGCTGCGAGTTAAGCCACATGCGTCTGCGAGGCTGGCCAGCTCCTCGTGCGCACTGATGGTCGCTGATCAGCATCATTGCATGCGTATAAAAACCGGGCACTTTTGGAGAGTTTTATCTGCAGATTGCTACCTGCAGCTGATGACCTAATGTAATGCCCTGTGCCCTGACCGAGTTAGAAAGCAGATGTAGATGTAATGTACTCCAGGAGCCTTTGTTGGAACTTGGAGGGATCTCCTTTTATGTGCTTAGCTCCTTTCGATGAGTAGGCAAGCTGTTTGCGCAGGATAACTTAATTAAACCTGAGCGAGCGGATTAAAGCAGATCCAACATACATTCTAGCCTAAAACAAATAAACTTAATTAAACCTGAGCGAGATACAGCTACAGCTAAGCGGATTAAAGTAGATCACAGCTAAAGCTAAGCGGATTAAAGCAGATCCAACATACATTCTAGACTTAAAAAACAGAGAGGCGGGCTGCAGTTTCAGCTGTACCTAGTACTACTCACTTCAGATCAGTATTGTTTCAGGACAAAGAAGGAACAGCAGAGAACGACAGGAGGAAACGGTAGAAAGCAATGCAGAGCCTGTACTGTTAACCATATATGTGGCGCGCGTTAACATTGCAAGCCTCCAAGCTGTCTCCTGAGCAGGAATCCCGCATGGCTCCAGAGAACTCCTGGGCCAAGCAGGGCGTGCGTGAGAGAGAGAGAGAGAGAGAGAGAGAGCTACTTAGCTAGTTAGTACAATTACTTTTCATCTTTGAAACGGGAGCCTTGTACTTGAGGACGAACATAATGCAGCTGAAAGGACAGTGGTTCTGCATGTGGCCGAGAGAGCTCCACACCGACAAATGCTTTGTAAAAATAAGCGTGATTTGTTTGTCGGATTTGGCATGCGTTGTTTATTACCAATTTTTGCTGATGGTATAATGATAATGTAAAATTACAGATCAATTGTAGACTAACTAGTATTACACTGGCGGATTGGCCAGCACAATTGCATGGTATGGTGTAGAATAGTGTAACTTTATGCAATCCCAAATTTCAAATTTTATATTTTGTAATCTAAATTTAAATTTGAAATATTTGATTTCATATTTAATTAGCAGCTTTTATTTTGAGGTCTCTCCTTACCTGTGAAAGAGAGAATTAGGAGGTGGATCCATCAACTAAATTTACATCCTCAACCTTTGAATTAAGTGTAGTACTACCTATTTCTTTTTTTCAAATTAATATATTTCTAAACCAACTATTGAATCTAAACGTTAAAAATAAGGGTCCACCAAATTAAGGGTTTGATTTTTTTAGATTTTTTAAATTAATATATCTCCAAGACAACTATAGAATCTAAGATCTTAAAATTAGGATCCATCATTTGAAGGGTCGGATGTTTTTCTCTCTCTTTTTGAGAATTTCTAATATATTTCTCTTTTCTCTTTGCAGCTGTAAAAGATCTGCTATCGACCTTTGATATATAATAGATGTAGTATTGGAGCTGAGAAAATAATGAGTTAATTGCACAAATGGGAGCAGGCAAACATCACTATATATAAAGTTGAATACCTAATACTTTGGGATGTCATTGACATAATCTACCCCTCAACTTGATTATGTGACCGTTTCATCGTTGAAAATGCACAGTTTCATTATCTTAAGAAAACACAAGTCAAAATCGCACCATCCGTTTAGCATGCAGTCAAGCACTCAGGAAACCCCACATAACTCGGAGAATACACACTGGCAGTGGACATCTAAGTAGGAACTAATATAAATTTATTTTTGTTTCTACGTACACATTTACCTGACCATAGATGTCAAAAGACAAGTCATGACAAATCGGTACTGTGTGATTAGCCAAAAACATTGTGCATGCACATGAAAAAGATGATGGCTATCAAATCATTCACAAGTAACAATGAAATCCTATGCATAACCACTATAAAGTTAACACAAGTTAGGCCCCACAAATACCATATTAGGCCAAAAAACTGCGAGACGCCACATGTGGTGCAAACATAATCACATTATTTGCAACTCATTACAGACAGCAGCATCCTTACCAGAAAATTTCTCGTCTCTTCACATACATAATTCGAAGAGGAAAAAATAAGGATCACGCATGCATGCATGATTCTAATATCCATCGTTCCAAATCCTAAAAAATTCCAATGGACGCTGAAAAATATAAAAATAAAAACGAAAAAATATTTAAGGAATAAAGAATACTCCATGATCAACTTAGCACAGTCACCACGAGCAAGCCGTTGCCCGCCTTTACTTTGGCTGTGTCTGCATGGCCGCTTTTGATGTCGCCATCGGACTCGGCGACAGTGCGGACGGCGCCGGTCAGCTCGCGCGCGCGAACGGCCTGCTCGGCCCAGTCTGTGCGTTGCACGGCGTGAAGCATCAGCGCCGCGCACACGAGCTGAGCGGCGAGCATGCCGGCCCACATGCCCCGGAAGTCGAGCCGCGCCGGCCATAACGCTAGCGCGAGCGCGGCCGGCATGCCGACGCCGTAGAAGGCAGAGACGTTGATCCTTGCGGCCTTCCCCGGCCTCGCGCTGCCACGCAGCACGCCGCAACCGGCCGTCTGCGGGCAGTTGCCCAGCTCGGCCGCGCCGAGTATGGGCAGCGCCGCGGACACCAGCCGCAGGATGGCGGCGTCGGTGGTGAACGTCCGCGCCACACACCCCTCACGGACGCAGCGAACGCGCACGCCACGAGACCGAGCGCTGCGCCGCAGGCCAGCCCGACGCGGGCCGAAAGGCGCGCGCGCTCCGGCCGCCCCGCGCCGAGTTCGTGCCCGACGCGCGTGGACACGGCGCAGCTGAGGGAGTGGGGGAAGATGTACACCAGCGACGTGGTCTGTATCAGTATCCCCATCGCCGCAACCGCTGCCTTCGGGTCCGCGAGCACGCCGCAGAGCAGCACCATGATCTCGTACCACCACCACTCCAAGCACACGGACATGCAGCTGTGCACGGAGAGCCTCACCAAGCACACCCACTCCATCGCACCCTCCTCGGTCGGCGTCGCGCATGCGCCGGCTTTGCCATTGCCGTCGTTGCCATGCATTAATCCGGAGAAGTAGACATAGGCCACAAGGAACAGCAAGAAGTTTAGGTTGGTGCAAACGGCGCCGAGCGCGACGCCGCGGATCCCGAGATGGAGGCCTTGCACGAGGAGGCAGTTGATGGGGACGTGGAGCAGGAGCGCGGCGGCGGCGGCATACGTGAGCGGGAGCGTGATGGACTGCGCGCGGAGGTACACGCGGAGCGGGTGGATGAAGGACTGCACGACGAGGTCCGGGAGCGAGCACAGGATGAACTCGTACGCGGCGGCTGCAATGTCGGGGTCCTGGCCTGTGGCGACGAGGACGCGGTGCATGGCGACCCAGAGCAGGCTGATGGGAACGGACGCGGCCAGGAGCAGCAAGACGGTGCGGCGGTGCGCGGCGGTGAGGACGGACGTGCGGCCTGCGCCGAACGCCTGTCCGCACACCGGGTCCATGCCGGCGGCGAGTCCGGAGAGCACGGAGTAGCCGGTGATGTTGGCGAAGCCGAGCGCGAGGGAGCCGCCGGCGAGGGACAGGCGGCCAAGCCGGCCAAGAAAGAGCATGGACACGAGGGAGCGCATGTACATGAGCAGCCCCGCGCCGACCATCGGCATGGCGAGCCGCACGATGGAGGCCACCTCGGTGATCGCGCCGCGGTCGCCGCGCGCTCGCTTCGGCTGGTCATGCAGCGCGGGGTAGGCGGTCTTCGGCGGCGGGAGCAGAGCCTCGTGGACGTGGTGGCATTGTGCTACTGCTGGCTCGGAGCAATGCCACATTGTAATGTGATGCGCGCGCGTGTTGTTTGGGGAGTAGTGTGCTGATGGCACCTTCTTGTTGGTGCGGAGGGAGGGATGGGGAGTGATGGAGAGGGAAGGGGCTTGGCCGTATATACAACCGTTGTGCATGCTGACATCCGTTTTTAAATTTTCGCCGTGGGACCTACAGCAGTTTAGTTCTTTTGAAAAATGTTGTTCTCTTTGTGCTCACAGGTTAGGCTTCAGCCTTTTTAAATTTATCTTAAAACCTTTCAATCTGTTCTTCTAAATTATGCAATTTATGGTAGTTTTTGGCACTAAAATAGATCCTGTTCATTTAAAAGTTTTCTATTTTTTATTAGGAGGTAGACACACATGAGCACACATCATGCTGCATGTTCACACACAAGTGCGCATTTCTAGAAACTTTGTGAGGTTGCGGGTTCTGTATTCACAAGTATATTTTATGATTATGCTGTTGAATATGTGATTGGGCGAAATTAAGAATGGTGAATTGCAATATCTTACTGAAATTTGTGACTTTAGTTAAAATCAAATTGTCTTAACATGCTTCTGATCATGAATAAGTTAACAGCATTTTTAAGGTGTGAGGTGATGTGGCATGCCTCATCACTCATCACAAAATGATTCATGGATGGCATAGCATATCACGTGTCATCATTTTAGTTTTTCAGGTCACATGGGATGATGGCATTTGGCCTCCAGGTGGGAAGAGGCCTAAGGCCTATGTGGCTCATAAGCAGAAAATATTTTTTTATATAAACGACATAATCCATAGGCGATTAGGCGCCCAATAGAGCCCTATATTTCAACCGGACGGCTATAGATCACATCCTTTCGTGGGATAGACCAAATTGACCAAATTAACCTGCAGGCAAAGCTATCCTTGTGTTTCTATGCTGCACCAAAATGCTTCTAATCTCTTACATCATTGCAATCATCTTCCTATCTTTCTCCTAGCTTGCAATAGTCTCCTGAAAATATATTGTCCATTTATCAAACGCAACATTACATGGCGTATTACATTGGAAGTTGTCAACAACATCACGACACCAAAGTCGCTGCAATGGCATCATGCAATCAGGCAACATCACGACACCAAAGTCGCTTGCAATAGTATTACCTTCTATCGATGGGGGACATGGACGGGGATACCGTATATCCAATCAGGCCAGTGTAGGGGTGGAAAGGGTCGGAGCCAACGTCGGAGACGACGGAGAGCGACAGAGACATCACACCGAGGGAGAAGGTGGCGGTAGATGTCGGAGAGGCCAAACGCGGATAGGGCGACGACGCTCGTGGCAGGCAGCGCGACGGCGTGGGCGTGTGGAGGCGATGGGGGAGTTGGTGGCGCACGGGCATGGGATCGGTGGTGCACGAGCATGGGGGTGGCGGCCGCACGCTCGGATGGAGAATGGGTAGACGAGAGAAGTTGGATGCGTGTTTTGGCAGATGCGATCAAAGTCTCTTCGAGAAGCAGTTTCCAGAAGCTATGGTGTTTGATTCGGCTTCTAAGCTACTAAACTTGCGTGCTACTACAACTTGCAGTGCGTCTGGAACAATTGGACGAGGCACTGCCTTTTTTCAGCCTCCCTGAAGCCCAACTTGTTTGAGAAAGGAAACGGACGGAAGATGCACGCCTCTTCCATCTATGGCTCAGCCTTCCTCGTTAAGCGGCAACAAAAGTTGTGAACTGTATTGTACGTTAAAGAAGTCATTGTATGGGTTGAAAAAGTCTCCAAGATGACTGGTCCAAGCAGTTTGACTCCTACATGTTGCGAACTGTATTGTGCGTTAAAGAAGATTTATTGCCGCACTGAACACAGAGGAGCGGGTGAGGAGAGAAACGTGGGCTGATTGCAAACTTTGAATAACGGATCCATGATGAATATGTTTTAACTCTATAAAAAATGATTACTACATCGAAAGTTCGGATTTATTGTACCTAAATCAGTCAATTACTAACATAAATTTTTATGAAAGGTGGTAGGGCGTAAAATAACTCCAGGAAGTTCCCTTTATTTATCACAATCGATTTTGACTCTTTTCCCCATTCCAATGCACGTTGCATGTCCATTATCCTTCAAAAAAATAGTTTTGACAGTTCTATTCTGGAATGTCCAATGGCACTACATATATATCCCAATGGAATGTCCATTATCCTTGTGAAGATCCTTCTTCTCAAGAGCAGGCAATGGCACTACATATATATTGCTTCCGAGACTTGAATGTCCAATTATCCAGATGAAGAATAGCTGAAAATGGCATGTGTGACTGTTTGGTAAGTGCTAAGTTTCGCAGAAAGATCTCGTCGTACGCAGGTAATCAGGCCCATGCAATATGCATGCATGGGTTTGAGATCAATGCACACATGGGGTGGACACATAGCTTTCTTTCTTTCTTGTCCTCTCATTTTCTGTGACCACCTCGATCGAAAACCCGCCTGCATCGGGCTGTACGTTGGTGTAAAACGAAGCAAGAATGCCACAGGAATTGAGGCATGCATGCTAGCTCTGCTCCCACGAACTGGGAGGGTTCGCGATGGCGCGGCGTTGGGTTTTCTGTTCTGTATATTTTGTTCTGGATTAGTTACCACATGCTCATTTCAGTGAACACTAGCTTGTTGGAAAATTACAGTGAGTCTACAGATGTTACTGTCTAGCTAGCTTCTTTTTCTGCACATAGATACAGGTACGTACAGAACTGTCTCAAATGATGAATGGAATTTTACTGCCCGCCCAAGAAGACATTGCTGTTTGTAAGAAACTAACACGAACGCCGGGGCACGCGTCGGCCAGCGATAGGGAGACGCAGCACTAACCTCGCCGGAGCTCCCGGGAGCTTCGCAATTCCTTCCGCTATACAAACTTTAACTAGCAGGAGGCCAGCGCATTTATACGGTTAAATTTATTTTAAAGTTTATAATATAAAATAATATAATATAGATACTTAAAAATATAATTATATATCTTATAGACTATTTAAATTTTTAACAGATCATAAACATTAAAAATAACAATAGAAACTCGAAAGAACATATAACTTACGAAAAGTAATTAAAGTATGAAATTTTATGGAAGAAAGTCATTGAGTATAATAAGTTGTTGGAATTCTTACAAAGGTAACCACTCTCTCATACATAGATCATGTAGCTGCATGCCCATATTCTTCCTCTATTAATCACACTTTTCAAAAATATATACATGCACATGTAAATGTATTGAATCTTAAGCAATGCGTTGATTATTCTTTATGGAAATCACACTTAGGAATTTGTATGGAAATCAAGTTGCTAATTATTTTATTCTTTATTATGAAATTTAATTATTTCTACATTGTATTTGATATTGACTCTTTTTTAAATTTAAGCTGTTGTAATCTAGACCTACCACAATTGACGGTGCAGATTTTTCTCCTTTTCACCGATTGACGTGAGAATTTCTAGCCTTAGAGGATGGCTTTGTTTTCTATTATTTTCTTAATTCTATAGTTTCAATAATATAATAGATATTATAAATGCATTTGATTGGAAGTGTAGAAGGAGTAACAAGTAATGCCATCGATCTCGCTTTAGGAAAGGCTTCCTTTTCCCCAATAGATCTACCTCCCTCCCCAATAGATCTACCATCCGTCGTGTGGTGGCACCCAATTGCAGCTCAATTTGCAGGTTGTTAGGGATTGGGGGCTAGCGTAGGGGAGCCCCGTCTACTCACTAGGCTGTTATGTCTTTTGCCTGCTCTCGTCTTCTCTCAACAATCAATATCCATTCCACTAATAAAATACAATTAAAAATTATAAATCACACCCCAACAAACATACCCTAAATTGTCACTTGGGATACTATACATGCCAGAACTACAAAATCAGCCTGATAATTAACTGTGATAATATTACGACCAGATATGTTCAATACAAGTGCACTATACAAAAATACTACACACAAAGATATTCTTAAAAATATTTATATTCTCCTATATCTCCGGTATATTCTCAAAAAGAGAGAGAGAGGATAAGCTCGGTGATCCTATTCTGTCATACTTGTGCTAATTGGGTGGTGGGTTCTTTTGGGTGGTGGATTTTTGGTTTTTGATTTACATTTTTGAATTCTGGCGGTTTGTGAGAGAGTACAGAGAGAGGTACTCGTGTGTGATTTTAACCGATATAGATGATATCGGGATAGTATCTATTATAATCGACTTATAGATTTTATTTTAAAAATACTCTATTTAAAAATTAGCTACTACTGAGAAATAAGACATAAATATAAAAGATATTATGTTTAAAACATAATTATCTGACGGCCTAACCAACGTCAAGTAGAACTGAAAGACATTTATTTTGGGGGTCCTCCTTGGAATCCAGATGCAGGCGGCCACTTGAAGTGAGACAGTACAAGATAGCTGGTTTCAATTGCGCGTGCGTGCATGAAACTTGACTGACTCCTTGCGGGGGAGGAGGAATGTGGCCGTGGTCCAACGCATCTGATGCACATCATCAATCCTGACGTGTCCGGCCGCTAACCGATCTGATGCCAAAATTGCCATGTCCTTTTGCTTCGCCGCATGATGCAAACCTGCATGCAGTTGCATACAGTTACCCGGCCTTTAACTTTATTAATCGTTTCTTTTAGACACTGTGATTTATAATTTTTTATTTAAAATCTTGAATTATGACTGTTTATAAGAGAGAGTACAGAGAGAAACACTCACATATGATTTTAGTCGATATAGATGAATTCGATACAATATTTACTATAATCAATTTATAAACATCGTCTTAAAAAACACATCATTTATAAACTAGTTAATATAATATAAACCATAAACTCAAGTGACGTACCATGCCAAGTGATTTAGACCAAAGACAATATTTTGAATAAGATGGACTTAGTCTGCCAGGTGGCGTACCATGCCATCCTCATCCATGTGTGATATGATTCAAAGAGTGACAATGATTCCACATTATAAATTGATCACATCAACTTTGCGTTAGCAATATGATAACAAACCATATATGCTTTGGAATTAAAGGGAATGTACCTCACTCACATGGACCTATTTCTAACACCACTGTCGTGTAAGCTATTGCCTGGGTTTGATCGGTAGATCGGCTTCGGGTGCCTCACTTTATATGTATATGTGTGTGTGTGTGTATATATATATATATATATATATATATATATATATATATATATATATATATATATATATATATATATTTTGAAAAAACGTGTTCTAACTATGTTTGAGTAGGGATGTATATGTATCTATGTGCTTTGTTGTAGTATTAAAAAAAAACCCCTTCCGATCTCGCCAAAGTGAAACGCCCCTTTTCTCGTTCAGTCCAAAATGTCATTCCGTGCTTTATCTCTGCAGTCTGATCTGCCTGTACCTCGTAACCCCTCTCCTTTGAGAAAGTTGGAACGGATCGAGTAGCATGGCACCAGCCATGCCGTCCAGGACGCAAGAAACGATTGCTGCATGCCGATTGACCCGGCGAAGTGACGGATCAGCAATTTAACTGTGCGAAAAGCCAGGAAACAGTTTCAGCTTTGGATCGTTCTGGATGTGTCGAGCTTAGCCCGTTGGGTTTACTTTCTGATTTTTTTATCATTTTTTAAGACAGAAAATACTTAAAGTGAGTTGGTTTCTAATTTCAGCTCATGTTGGGTTTTTCTTTTGCTTTTATTTTTTTTTTGCTTTTATTACTTTGTATTATCCATAACGGCATAACGTTTTTTTATTTTTTAATTTGACTTAAAAAAAGATAACAACCGTTACAGCATAATTTTAAACAGAAATTAATAGCTAAAGCTAGAAACTTAAGTTCTTTGGAGCGGAACTTGCCATGCTACATGGAAAATCATTTCTGGGATGGATAGGTTTGCATCATCCGGTTCATGCAAGGAAGAGGGAAACAAAGGTCCCGGTTGGCAAAAGATAGTTGCTTACAAGGACAACATTTCTTTACTATTTAGTGTGATTTCACTTCAGTACTTTCACCAAACCTCTCCTTGTAACATCCAAATCGTAGAGTGCAAGTCGGGCCAGAATCCTACGGAGCTAGCCATGTGTTTGTTTCGACCTACATAGTAGTTTTACTTTCTTTCTTTCTTTCTTTCTTTCTTTTCTTCTCAATTTTAATTAAACCGCATCGATCATTGATGAGATGGCAGAAAAGCGGCACATGTTCTTAGCAAATGTAGCATAGTCTCCCATGTTATGTACGCTGCATTGTAATCATGCCTCATCCAAGCAGACGCTCGGTAGATGGCAAAGAAAGAGGTAGAGAGAAGCCCCATAGTAAGTAGCAAGTCTCTGAATAAGCCTAGCTAGTTAGAGGCCGGAGCTGCTTTTTCTGAAGGCACATGCTGAGTTGCTGATCTCTGAACGGAATGTGCAGGACGATGCAATGCAATCAGCAGCAGCAGCAGCAGCAGCTGGGAACCTTCCTAGGATGCCATCGTGCATGATCTATCGGTCAGGCACACAGGAACTCACTGATCAATCAGGTCCCAGAAACAACATGTCCACGGATCAGCGATGGTAATGCACTCTCGAATTTACAGGGATCGACCAGATCTGGACGTGACGCTCCATGCCAATGCTTGGTTTGTTGGATGCCGCCTCTGTTGCAGCATGATCAGTAGCGAGATCATGCATACGCAGCTGGGGGCAAGAGAGGTCAGTGCATGTTCA
The DNA here is from genome assembly GCA_036346245.1 of Bonia amplexicaulis. Classification (NCBI taxonomy): domain Eukaryota; kingdom Viridiplantae; phylum Streptophyta; class Magnoliopsida; order Poales; family Poaceae; genus Bonia; species Bonia amplexicaulis. Next base: position 724,447 of record CM070756.1, on the reverse strand, counting down.
GCTCAAGGGAAATGTCTGCAATGTCTCATGCTGAGGATGTGCAGTACTGGGCCACATGTTCCGTCTCTTTGCTGGTGTCTTCAGTTCCAGCCAGGACGACCAAAACCTCAATGGAACCGTTTCTGTGATGGGCTAGGTCGCAGGTGTCAGGCCGGCCTCCTCTTGGATGGATCTGCGCTGCGATCGGTGTGTTGGTTTGGTCAGGGAGATGAGGTAGCGGCGCATGGGGGCAGAGCATGCACAGTCGATCAGGTTGATCGTCAACGACGGTTCCTTAATAGTTTGGTCAGGGAGATGAGCAGGTAGCGGCGCATGGGGGCAGAGCATGCACAGCACCCGGCGGTGGACATGGGAGTCTGCCGAGTTCTTGTTGGCTTGCGATGCAACTCTCGCCCGCAGCTCACGACTCACGAGCAGTGCATGGGCAGTGAAAAGGGCTTGGGGCAAGTGGATTAACAGGAGACGTCGACCATGCCAGCGCATTAGCTTGCTTGCTTCCAAACCTGCCTGCCATAGTAACGGGGCGCGGAGCACATGCTACAAGGCATATATATATATATATATATATATATATATATATATATATATATATATATATATATATATATATATATATTAGCGACTTGCTAGCTAGCGGTTGGTGTAGGTGTTTGCTTGTGATGAATACTAGAAATAAATTTTAGCATCCGCAGTGCATACATCAGTGACAGGTAAAGCACACCCATATACTAGTACAAGCAGAGTCCGAAAGTAACGACGAGCTTAAGGCTCTCTTCGCATTGGATTTTTTGTTTAGAAAAATCAAAAGTCAATATAAACATTTTGTCTTTAAAGCGGTTTCATTGCCTCTAACGAGTCAATGCGACGCTTCATTGCCAAAGCTACTACACGCCTCGTCGCACCTAACGAGCTGTTGAAACTGTACCGACTCCTCAGTCCTAACTGCAAATGCAGGTGTGTTCAGGAAGAAAGTTCAGAAGAGTTGCTCTCTGTCGTCTATACAAAATGTGCAAGCAAAGGAAACTGCTAGGAGACTTGTAGCTAACTGATGTTAATTAAGCTGTCTTGTCGCCGTCGCGGCAATGGTGTCAAGTTACGGGCAGATTCGACTGACGATAGCGACAAGGCACCCGTACCAAATTGACGGCTCAAGTACAGAGTGAAACCAATAGATTATAGGCAGCCAGTAGTTGTTTTCCTCTCCTAGTCCTAGCTTGGTATGAAGCTTCCAAGCCCGTCGATCTCGGCACACATTTGCCAACTCGACGTGCATCACACCGTCTTTCTTTCTGTGCCTTCCTTCACTCAAGGAAGGCTTCTCTGCAACCGCAGGCCGGAAACCGGCCAAACCTGAAGCACACCACCCCAGACGTCGATCTCGTAAATCTAAATTTTAGTGATTTACGAGGAAGAGTATAAAGAGGAAAATAATCATATATGATTTTATCCGATATAACTGAAGTTGATATAGTGTCTACTGCAACCGACTTATAGATCCATCTTGAAATGATACACCATTTAAAATTTAATTACTATAGCAAAGACCAAAAGTCACAAGCAGCAAGCCCAAAAGAACCCAACAAGGATGTGACTCATGTCTTTTGGTTTAAAATTTTGAATTATGACTGTTCGCAAAAGAGAGTACGTAGAGAAAGATACTCACATGTAATTTTAGTTGATATAGATGAAGTCGAAACAATATCTACTACAATCAATCTTTAGACCTTCTATTGAAAAGAAATTATATTTAAAAGCTAGTTATTGTAGAAACCTAAACCATAAACTCAAAAGAAGAGAGCCAATATAGAGATCTCTTCCACTTTTCTTCCTATTTCTAGGCTGTTATTCCTATTAGTACTAAGTTTCTTTAACAGCCCGCTCATTTAGACTGAAATTTTGTGACTTATGGCTGAAATTATATTATAGCTGGCTGAAATTGTATTGTAGTTGATAGTGGTTTATTTGGCATAATTAAATTTAAAAAATAGAAAAAAACGGTTATCCCATCACATATAATGTAAATGAATACAGAAAAAGAACCGGCAAAAAAGCTAAAAAAGTCAAAAAGACAGAAAAGACAAAATTTAAAATAGTAAAAAATAAGTTAGAAATTTAAATCGAAATAAGCGGGTCCTAAGGTTGTAAGTGCCGAGAGTAGAGTAGGTCTACTAGTAATCCTACAAGTGAATAGCTACCATGGAAGAGAACAAAGCTATGCAATGATCAGGTCATTAACGCCACAGAAAGGCCCAGAAGATTATTGTAGGAGTACGAGCATTGTTTTTGCTGTACCACTCAAATCACAGCCGGTAGACTGATCTGGCCACTACATGAATCAAAGCTTATACAAACCACACCGACTCAAAACACGCCGACAGAAGAAAGCTTGTACTAGATAGCACCTCATGAAAGAAAGGTAGAAGAAAACAGAGGAAAAGAAAAGGTATCGAAGGCATGAGCAAACAAAGCCACTAATAGTGTATAAAATAGAACCTTCCGAGTCATGGCAATGCACACTGATCCGGCATGGAGGCGAGCTCATAATTTTGTGCAGGCGAATGCATCCAAACGCTAGCCACCATGCCCTGGCAGATGCCTAGTAATTGCATGCCTCCCAATTAATCAGTCGGTGCAGATCCATGTGCAACTGCAATTCTCACTCTCCCTCTTGAATATACCAGCAATGTAGCATCGGAAATTTGTACGAGATGATGCATACATACATACATACATACATACAGTAGGAATGAGACAAGCACATGTGCTGATCATTGATGTACGCTACACAGGACTATACATGTTGTCATGGAAAATTCCTTCGTCACATTGCCATCACTTATTTGCAGTGCAGACCATGGATGATGGTCTCATGGATGTGTGTCTTCATGAGGATCGAGGAGTCACTGAGCACACTCGTATCTCCTCACTGGAGTTGTTGCCTTTTTTTTTTTTTGTAGAGATCAATATACACTCAAAAGAAAGAAAGAAAGAATAGGGAGGGGAAGAAAGGAAAGGAACAATGACAAATTGACATGCACCATGACCAGGATGAACAACAAAGGTACCGGCTGAGCCAATGAACGTGCACACACATGTGGCAGGTGGGCCCCACCCACCGGCCAGCCTCTAGAAGAGCTCCCACTCGAACCTCGGGGACGGCGAGGTGGTGGTCGCCGGCGCCATGGTGGTCACCGGGGCTGAGGACGTCGACGGCACCGATGACAGCAGGTCAAACGTCTCCCAGCTCGCCGTCGCAGTCTGTGGCGCCGGCGCGGTCGCCGTGGCAGGGGCCGGCGGCTGGAACTGCCGGCGCTGTTGCTGCTGCTGCGCCGGGGGCGGCCGCGGCGGCAGGTGCGGCGCCCGGGCCTTGGCGTGGCCGTTGGCCTTGGGCGCCGCTGATGACGCGTTCTTGGTCTTGGCACGGATGGCGTCCAGGGTCTCCACGTACTTCTGCACCCGCTTCTCCTGCACTCGCCGCTGCTCCTTGACGTCGCCCTCGGCGGCGACGGAGTCCAGCTTGACCAGCTCGTTCATCAGCGCCTCGGTGAGCGTGACCACGTCGGCCTCCACGACCTTCCCGCCTCTGCTCACGATCGTCTCCAGCGCCGACACCTGCCACGAACCAAGCGCGCGCCGGCGAAGTCACATCAACAGCCCAACACAAATAAAAAACAAGCACAGAAACGCCGGCCATGGAAATCATCGAGCTAAAGCTGGTACCTTGGATGCGAGCTTGTCGACGTCGAGGCTGATGCGGGAGATGGACTTGGCGGCGCGCTCGGCCTTGCGGTCGCGGCGCTCCTCGAGGAGGCGCTTGGCCTTCGCGGTGGGGTCCTCGAGCAGCACCATCTTGGAGCGGTCCTTGACGCCGGCCATGTCCAAGAACGCCTTGGAGTCCCTCTCCTTGTCCTTGTACACCACCTTCTGGTCGTCCGGGTGCAGCCCCGTCTTCTCCGACAGCAGCTTCTTCAGCTCGCCGAAGGACGCCTGCGAGTTGATGTAGATCTCGTGGTACACGCCGTTGAACTTGACCTTGACGCGGATGGTGGGCACGGGGGCGCCGCCGGGGGGCGGGTCGGAGTCCGGGCTCCGCTTCTGCACCAGCATGCCGCCGGGCAGCACCTCCCACACCTCCTCCTTCACGGCCGCCGCCATGGACTCCTTCATCGGGGAGAATGCAGCTGCTTTCTGATCCTTCCCGCGCATCATCTTCTCATCCTACGTCTGTATGTACACACCCTCACCAATCAGGCTCAAAAATATTGCTGCTCAGAGACCATCAGAGGCTAATCTAACTAGCTTAATTTGCTCTGCTCTATATGTATATGCCGCGCCAGAACCGGCAAATTCAGAGACACCGGAACAACAACTAAACCAAAAAATGTGAATAGAGCTGCTTCAGTTGGAGAAATCAAGAGGGGCGAGAAGAAGAAAGAAAGAAAGAAAGAAATGGTGGTGGGAGAAAAAGACAGGGTACAAGTCAGGGACAGGGCAGGCCAGGCAGCAGAACATTTATACTGATAAAACGAAGCAAGCAAGCCAAGCCACCTTGCAATAAACAACTGTGGGGGCTCTAGTTGTACAATGGCAAGGAACAAAGAATTCCAATCGCCTGGACCCCCAATGGCATGATCACCAGTGATCCACAAAAAAAATTGTTTACTTCTTCTGGATCAAGGAGAAAAAGAAGAGGGATCACGGTGATGTTTTAACCTTAAGGCTGTGAGTTCTGATCGCTCAACGTACGGCTGGGCGGGCAAATGGCAAGGGCGAGAGGAGACGGTGAAGCCATGAACGGTTGAGGTGGCGCGTCGAGGGGTGCAGTGCACCATCCTCACAGGTGCACAGTCGATCGATGCGCGTTGGTGGGTGGGGTTGCTCGGTTGGTGGTTGGTCGCAGGGCTGCTTGCTCTGGACGGCTCGATCTCCTCCGCGTTGCCGGCCTTCGCCTCCAAGCAAAGCCAAGCCGTTTGTTCCGGGCGAGCTCGCCACTCCACCCTCTACTCCTACCTACTGCTCCCTCCTTGCCTCCTTTCAGATTTCGTTTCAGCTTTTTGGCGAGGAATGATATGCTTCGTATACAAACTACTGTACAATTTCTCATTCTACCCGGTGGTTGGCGAGGAATCATTTTCGGCTGCCGTGGACGGCTTTTGATTCTAGTGTGTGACCATCTATCATCTATGTAAATAAATCGAATGCTAATAAACTATTTTTAAAAAATATCTCAATAATTCACTCTAGAAAGATGATATAGAAGCTGTCTTGTGTATTTGTTTGGAGAGAAGGGCCGTGAGGAATGTGACAGCCCAAGTGTCGGTTTCTGAGAGAATCAGCTGGTGAGCACTTCTCATTCGTCAATCATGCGTGTCTTGGAACACTTCATTCTTCAGCTACGATGGAAGTAGTTCCCGTGGACATGAGTTTACTTTATTCCGTTCCAGGCTATCATACATGAGTTTAGTATGGTCCTGAACATTACGGAGTACTCTGCCGCTTCATCATTCGTCGGCATACATGGATTAAAAAGCACTCGACACTCGTACATGTGTCATCTTTCAGACGTTGCTGTATCAGCTGCATGCACTACATATCAACTGATTCCTCATGAAAGGTAACATAAGCAATTAGCAATTCAGCATCTGCTTGCCCCGCACGCGGGGAATATGCTGGGGACGGACTGGGCTGCACCAAACAAAAAATGTTGAGGTGTCACTTTATAATCTGGATAAATATATAGAGGCTTAAATGTAAAATATGAAGACTATTACAGAGAATAGAGAGGCTGGATAGAAGGGATCTAGAAATTACGGGATTGATTATGAGGAGACCTTTGCATCGGTGGCCAAGATGAATTCAGTAAGAATAATTTTATCTTATGCATAATCCTAGATCAACCCATATGGAAGCTGTGTATAGGATATTGAGCTACCTCAAAGGCTGTCCAGGGAAAGGTCTTTTATATACTCGCCAAGGGAACTTACAAATTGAATGTTATACTGATGCTGATTGAGCTGGCTCTTTGGATGACCGACGATCAACATTAGGATTTTGCACTTTTGTTGGAGATAACTTGATTTCACGGAGGAGCGAGAAACAAAGTGTTGTGGCTCGTTCTACTGCAGAGGCTGAGTTGCAATCTATGACTCATGGTGTGTGTGAGCTATTGTGGTTGCAAATCTTTTTGACAGAACTAAAGGTGTTCAAGTGCAAGACGCTGATGTTGTACTGTGATAACAAAGCAACTATCGACATTGCTAATAACTCTATACAGCATGATCGAACCAACCATATCGAAATTGATCGTCATTTTATTAAGGAAAAGCTTGATAGAGGGATAATTTATCTACCGTATGTAAATTCAGCTAGTCAGGTGACTGATGTTCTCAAAGGGACTGCCAAAAAACCATTTTCTATATTTTGTATCAAGATGGGTCTTTACATGTCTTTGTCCCATCTAAAGGGAAGTATTAATGTGCCACTTTGTTATTTAGGCAAATACATAGGGGTTTAAATGTAAAATATGAAGACTATTATAGAACGTAGAGGGAGAGAGAGCTGGATAGAAGGGACCCCAAATGTCTCTCCTCTTTTCAACTCCAGATCCCAAAATACTCAAAAAAAAATCACCAACTAAATCAACAAAAACATTTCGCAGAAATGCATCGATGAACAGAAGATGCGCACGAGCAGACATCTCAGGACTGTCACAAGTTGTCAAGTCCTACAATTCAGAAGTCGCCTTTTTCACTGTTGCTACCGCCACCTGTGCGAAGCCAGCGAAGCCTCCAGATCGATGTTTACAGAAGCCGAGGCCGAAGAGCAGCAGTGAAAAGTCGCGCGCATCTTTTCGCACGAAGGAAAGCAGAAGGAAGCCAGCGAGCGCGTACTGTCCGATGGCGTCCTCTCGTTGGAGACCGACGGGCGCGCGCTGCCAAGTCACACAAGTGGGCGCCCCATGGCCGCTCGACCCGGGCCCACCTGTCACTGAGAACACTCTGCTTCTTCTTCTTCTTCTTACAGAGCAAGGGATGCCACCGACAGCGGGTGCACGCAGGTGCGGGTCCAGGTGTATTCACTGTGTCATGTGACACCGGCGCTCACCGGCAAAGCCCAAAAAACCATCGTGTTCCCTTTGTGTCGATGGTCCTGTTTTTTTGACGTCTAAAACTATGAGGCTTTTCAATTTTATATAGTAAAAATATGGCACTTTCTATTATCGAGATATCTACTTTCTATTTCTTTATTTTTATTGTTTGTCTCCAACAATTTATAATATATTTTAAAATAAGAGTAAAAGACTAATTTTGTATCAATTATAGATCTATAAATAGTTATATCAATTTCATTTATATCGGTAGTAAAATCAGCGAGTATCTTTTAAGATAGAATCTACTAGTTAATTATAGTACACTCAGAACTTCATTTATATCGCAAAACCCGCATGTGAGTTTACATCTATCAAAATCTCTCAAAAATTTAAAAGCCACAAACCATAAGCTTGATTAAAAAAACAGACTCGATAGCAAGTGACCAAACGGCTTAGGGAGCATCCGTACTGGTTTTCGTCGATGATTTTAACTATATTTTATATTTTTAGCTAAAAATAAATTGTAATAGCTTTTAAAAAAAGAGATAAATGATGTAAAAAGTGAGAGAGATATATATATATATATGACATAAATAAGATAAGTAGGGTGGGTGATATACTGATGACTCTCTGTTTTATTCTAGAAATAAGATGATAACAGATTAGTAAAGAAACTGTTTAGAAAAATCAAATGTTTACGCTGATCCTTAGTTTTTTTAAATAAAAGCTATAAACAAAGGACGCCTTATTGTGAGTGACACCGGTGACTTTTTGCCTTGGGCGCACGTGGAGGGTGAGGAGACGTCCACGTCGGCACATCACAGGATTCTTCACTTGATCGCAGTACGTGATCGGAGAGGGGCGGCGAAACCTGCGGCCTCTGACCCGGAGAGGTGCAAGTGGGCCCCACCCTCCCGGGCGACGCGCCACCCACCGGCCCTCCACCGGCTACATACCACGGCGACGTCGCGGCCGCATGGCCACAGACTGGCGCGCGCGCGCCGCCGTGATTTTTTCCCCGCTGTACGTACGTTGATCGCAAATGTTCTTGTGCACTGACTGACCCGTTGCTTGTTTTCTTTTTTGGTGTACGTGTGTGGGTGTGTGCCAGTGTGTAGCCTTCAGGTGCCTCGTGTTTTTACCAGCACCTGAGCGGTACACGAGCTGTCTAGAACACGTGCAGCTTCTTTCTGGAATAGACAAGAGACGGAGAAGGAACTGAAATGTCAGTTTTTGACGCACAAGTCGGACCTACTACTATTTCGTTTTCGTGGGTCATCAGTGTCGCGATGGATGCCGATGCGTGCAGTGCAGCCAACTGTTCTTTTTTAGTTTCGGCTAATGATTTTTTGTTTTTTAGATTATTTATGAAAGAGTATGAAATAAAAAATTTATATATAGTTTTGATCGATATAGATAAAATTACTGTAATGTGTACTACAATCAAATTATAGATCATATCTTAAAAACACTTTATTTAAAATTTAGTTACTATATAAAAATTAAAAACAATTTTTAAAAAGTGAAAAGAAGAGCCGGCCGGGACAGAAATGCAAATCATTGATGCTGCTGGTTACCTGTAGTAACTCTTTTTTACCGTGTGACTGGTAATAATAATATCAACGGATTCTACTCTGATTCTACTCTAGAAGAACTGTATTTGCCTGATTAGATGACTTATTGTCTTCTGCAATTCTACTATCGCATGGTTCCACGAAATTAAAAAAATCCAGTTACTCTAACTCCGTGTTTTTTTTTGTTTAGATAATTCTCTTTGCTTTTTTTTTTGTTTAGACAGTTCTCTTGCGATTTGGATAGGTAGGTGAAGGCACCTATCCCTTTAACTCCGTGCGGTACCCTGTCTCAGTTGCTGTGATCAGCCAGCATCTCTCGCTAAAGGGCTATTGAACAATTGTTTAGACAGTTCTCTTGCTGTGCATGCTGTGACCAGTCAGCATCTCTCCGTGCGGTACTACCTGAGGCCGGTCAGTATCTCTCGCTAAATTAGGTATCATCATTTTGACATAAAAACAAACATAAAACTAATTCAGACCATATTTTCACCATAGCCCTATGAGCAGCAATGGTCGGCAAGGCCGACGATGGCCGATTCTGACAAGCGGCACCGCGTCATGGACGGCACGATGAAGAGATGGAAGGGAGCACTCAGGCGGTGGCGGCGCTCCGCCGAGGAGACCGACAACCAGTCGGCCGGGAGCCGACGAGAAGGGTGACGACGCTGGAGACATGGTAGGTCAAGAGTGAATGGAGGAGAGAGAGATAGAGAGAGGAAGGGTTGGGTGCACGAAAAGACACAGAGAGAGAGGATAGAGGTAAGAAGGGGAGGGAGAGACGGGTCGACTGTGGGCCGAGGCCCGCTCGGCCAATTAGGGGAAAGGGTAGTGGAAAAGGAAAAGACAAGAGAAAAAAATAATCCTCCTTGTTAGAGGTGAGTCAGTATGATAACTCTCCTGGTTATGCCGAGGTCTACGTGGGAAGCGAGATTGGTCTGGAGTATGACGTGTACGAGATGGATGCCCCTTATGGAAGTCAAGGTGAGTAGGCGATGACCAGTAGATGTTTATGTGATCCTGAGTATTTTAGCATGTCGCTATCTAGTAGCTTCAGCACTTATATATTTATTAGTGGTATTATTTCTACCTTCAAGTGTTTTAATATTCGAGCAAAACTTGTTAAGTCATATTAAAGACTCACTTTGATGTGGCTTATTATTCGATAAAATAGAAATTTATTTTGTTTTATTGAATAATAACCACGGACTGATGCTATTACCTAAGAAAGTGATTGCACCGACCGTCACATTGTCTTCATTCTAGAGTCAAGCCTATTGGTTGGTTACAAATAGTTCTGTCCCCATAGAGAGTTCTAATGATCTAGACACTAAGTAGGATCGTAAGGGAAAAGATACATGATATCGTTACAGGGTTCCTAATCCTATAATAGCATCCGAATAAAGTTCATATCTTTGCGTGGCTTATTATTTATCACCAAAGACTAAAGTTGTTCGAGTTAGATTAATGTGAATGGATGTTGTTTGGGTTATATATGGCCTAAAAAGTAGAACCACCTTGCCCCTGATAACAAAAATGCGTGAACCATCCAAAAGCCCTAGTGTTCAATCTTATTCAGTGATCACAGATTTGCATATGGAGATGGCATGCAGGTTCTTTCTAGCGCATAACGTGCCTCTCTCCTGGCTTTAGTTTGTTTTTTTGAGATCCCCTCATTAATCTATTCGAAATCGCACTTTTATTATTGTTTTTTTGAGAGTACTATGGATGGTCTGATGCTCTGATCGATTTTTTTTTTTTTTGCGCCAAATCCTCGTGAGATTTTTTGTTCATGCATGGCTGACGATAAGCTAATAACACCTACCGAATCAAGTTGCTGTCCTACTGGATCCTTTGTAACTTATCAATTAGGTTAGACCCTCGTGTTGCGTGGTGCGGATCGGGTGGCCGGCGCGCATGGGGAATTTCTTTGCAGGAAAAGATGAGGCGGCCTGAATTCAGACCGTTCGAAAGTACGTCGCGTGGATGTGATGTCCATTAGATTACAACGACGTTTCTCTGCACATAACCTAGTGGTGGAGCAGATGGTTATAATGGTTGAAGTTATAGATTCAAGCTCCCGAATACAGTGTGCTACGTGCAACCAAAACAAAATACATGGGTGGGTTTTTGTAGACTATGGTTTATAGTTAATGTTTGAAAATTTAGAACATAAATTGTTCACAAGAGCAATATGTAAAAGAAAAAGTATATATAATCTTAACCGATATAACTAAACTTAGTATAATTTATACTATAATATTCCTGTAAACTACGTTTTGAAAACAACCGGAAGCCAAATCCTACGTTAGGTGCCGTCGTGTGAGAGAGAAAGATGGGCTTGGTATTGCAGCGTTAGGCCAGGGTGCTTACAGTCTAGCTCCGGCCCTTCGTGGAGACCTTCTAGGCCACCCAGCTTTATGGGGATCGGGCTGGCCTTCACACCAAATCGCCTGCGCGGTGGCCGAACAAACCACAGCCTGATCCTTTGCGGATCGACGGGCGTCCGCCTCTCGTCCCCGCGCGGGCGGCATCAACTGCCTTAGCCGCGCGAAACCTGGGCCGCACAACGTCTTACTGCTACCCCCTGGTGATAAAAAAACGCTCGAGACTCACGAGCTGTTTGGGCTCGATTCGCTTTAGATTTAATTCAAACTTAGTCCAAACTCTAAATAAGTTGAGCTTGAGCTTGATCCCAAGCTCTAGCTGAGCTTCAATGAGTCGAACTCGAATAGCTCGTTAGAGTACGATTCGAGTTTGAATATAGGTACATATTAAATTTTACCGAGGTTACTCGAATCGAGCTCAAGCTTTTCTATTGTCGAAAATCAGTACATGTTAAATTTTTTACTCTTATCAAGCTTACTCAAGGCAAGCTCAAGTTTTTCTTATTGTTGAAAATTAGTGCATGCTAAATTGCTTTTAATTGTTATCGAGCTTATTCAAGCTAAGCTCGAGCTCGAGTTTTGGATGAACTGAACTCAAGCTTAAGGTACATGCTCGGACTACAACTCAGATTCGCTCGAGCTTCTAACGAGCTCGAGTTTAGGAGGCCAGACTCGCTCAAGCTTAGCTTATTTACAGCTCACTCCCATGCCCGCACGCACGCGCTGCCTTGTACGACTGTACCCTTCAGCTAGCTCACGGCTACACGCCCTAGGGGTGCAAAGGGGGCGGGTTGGCCCATTGACCCGCTGGCCCGCCCCGTAAAATATGGACCGAATGGGCATGTGGCCGACCCTAAAATATGAGGGGTCAATAAGATCAAAGATACTAATGGCCCTTTTGTCCGAGCAAGCCCATCTTCTCAGCCACACGCCGCAACACCACATTACTTCCTGCTCCAAGCCAAGTGTCTTCTTCACGTTTGCCCATGCTAGATAGGTAGAGAACAAGCTTTCTACTCCAAGCCTCTAAGTCTACTAAAGCCTCCCAAGTCCTGAGATCCCATTTCCTCACCACCCTCATGGGCCCTGGTCAGATGATCTGACCATCTATAGTTTTGAACATGAGAGTCATAACAGAGTGAAGATATATGGAAAATAAAGGTAAGTCAAGAACTAAGAGTGATGAGCAAAAAAGCAATAATATGCTATATTTTTGTTAAAGTTTTTCTTAGCTTTTGAAAAATAAGATCCAAGTCCTTAGATACGATCATTCTAACTAAGATTTTTTACCCTACAATTATATGTTTTGATATTAACTCGCGGACTTGGAGAGACGACGGGGCGCTGTTCCACCACACTAGCGCCAGATAGTGGATACAAATACATTGCTGAATTATTTCATATATATCTGAACCATACCATTCGCGCACAGTGCGGGGGAGGGTGGCATGAGTTGGGCTGGGCCAAGTAGGACGAGGAACTTTGGAAACAGGTTGGGCTCAACCTAAGTACGACTTTGACTTGAGATTTTGAATCAAAATCGCAAATTGAATTGAGTTTGAATCTTGGTTTTGAATTTAAATTTGAATTTTTAACTCAAGCACTTGAATTCTCATTTTACAGCAACCCATCGCGTGAAGGTATTCCACGCTTTCAAACCGGCCTAACAAAGCAAGGAAGTTACCGGAAATTCCCCTCTTGAAAGAATTTCAATGTTCAGGATGCAACTTTTTCTACAAGTTCTTGGAGACACTAATGATCAAGAAAACAATGGCGTCTAGCCGTTTACTATTCATTCTCAATCTAAACCTCTTGATGAAACTACTGCATGCAACTCAGATGAGAGCTTCTCCTTGTGAGGCACTGCGGCCGTATAAGCACGGAGTCCACGCAGAGGCCTCCTTTCGTGTGCGTGCAGTCGATCTGCACCATCGAGAACCTCACCTTCACCGGCGCGTCGCCGTCCCGGACAGCGAAGTCTCCGACGTGGTGATCGGCCCAGACGCCGGGCTCGGCCAGGTAGCACTTGGACTGCGCGTGCTGCCCGTCGGAGGTGGACAACTGGAAGCGCACGGGCTTGACGTCCCAGCCGTGGACGTGCTCCGAGCTGCAGATCCGCCGACCCAGCCGCCTCGACGGACGGCCGAGGTGGAGCCGGAAGAAGACGCTGTATGTGCCTTGTGGGAAGCAGAATTCGGTCTCACCTCTGACTTCCAGCCACCAAATCTGGAGGAGGTAAGCTATTGTGTGGAACCTGCATGCAAGAGGAGGTAAATTAAGCTTCACATGCACTATATGTTTCTCTCAACTTCGCAACTTTACGAGGATGACAGATGAAATACATCTGAAAAAAATAAGGATTTAGTTTTGATGATGAAAGCACAAGCAGTCAAGCACCCTGATTCTTCAGTAGGAACAAAGTTCCAGTATCTTCTGTCGTCAATGCCTGTAATTGAAAGCGCCTTTGAAGACATTGACATGCAGAGGCCGCCGCCACTCTTGTCCAGCCAGAACTCCTGCACCACAGGCAAACAAATTCGAGTCGTGACTCGTGAAACGCTACACAACGCAAGCAAGAACAGCCTCAAATGATCCAAACAAGAAATAACATTTCTTTGTCAACTTCAATCCACAAAGATGGTAACTTTACTTCATAGAAGACTCAAACCGCGTGTTCACCTTGGTGCCGCCGTCGAAGCGGTTGCGGCGGCAGAGCCGCGCGTACAGCTCCTTCTTGGCGAGCGGCTCCGCCTCCAACAACAGGGCTGTCTGCTTGCCGTCGTCCTCCGCTTCGCCGGCGGAGGCGATGGCGAGGAGGCGCGCGTAGTTGCGCGGCAGCTTGGCCTCCCAGACGCCGTCGCCGGACGCGGCGCCGCGGAACGTGCGGCTGAGACGCGCCATCAGGCAGATCTCCGGCGGGTCCAGCCGGAGCAGCACCTCGGCCACGCAGCTCTCCGGCAGGTCCCCGAGCACCGTCTCACACTCTCCCCTTCCCCCTCCCGTCGACGAGGCCGCGGCGCCCATGTGACGTGACGTGATGTAATTAACCGCTCGGCTCAGCAGTACAGGGTGAGGGACTTGGAGAGCAGGAGCAGAGACGCCGGCGAGTTGGAGAAGGGAGGCGGTGTGTTACCGCTAAGTCTCAACGAACACATCGGTGGGTGACCGTTGTTGGCGACGCCTCGGTGGCCGTGCCGTCGGCGCGGAACGTGCGGGGAGCGTTCTTGGCGCCGTTTGATCCTACCACCTCAAGGACGAAGCCACTGCAGAGGCAACAAAGTAGCTGCTCTGTCTGGTTCTTGCTTGGATGCTTGCACTCGTTCTTGAAATGGATTCTAGTAAACGGAGAAGTGAAGAAGCTAGTCAGTGCTTCTTAGACTGAAAGGAAGGCATTGTTTGTGCTTTCTTTTTCCTCTCTGAAGAATCTTCTTCTGGTTTGGAGTTGTGTCACGTGTGCGTGCTGCCTTCCTCCAAGCTTTCCTCGGAGCACCTAGTCTGGCTAGGTGTTGCTTTGGAGAATTGGAGAGAAGGAAATTAAGGGTGCTTTGCTTAACGTGGGCAGTGCTTTTCTAGGTGATGGAAAATGCCTTGTGCTGTTTGTCGTCCATGTGAATAGATGGATCATGGATGTGCTAGTTGTCATTGGCTTGTCAATCGTGTCTGATGAAGAGATGAGATAATTATGTCCGATATGATACTACTTATAGTGTTATAAAACACATAGACATAGGTTTTTTTTTTGGGAAGGGAGGGTTCTTTCTATTTGGTAACTTGCTTATGTTGTGTTCAGCTTAGTAGGGTTTGCCTCAGTCTCTTCACTGGTTGAAATAGAACAAGGTTTGCTTTCTCTTTTTGTTGGAAATGCCTGCACGATGCAAAAGGAATCAAGGCCAGTTTATCCCTTCACGGCTGCATACATTATGCATCTCAATTCTGATCACATCCAGAGATTTCCAGAAACACCGAGAGAAAGGGTGATCGGATAAGAGCTTCCATAGGAAGGTTATTGGGATTATTCATGCAATCCGCTACGTGTTGCCGTTCTACGGCGACAGCGGGTCAGAAACCTCGTAGGGATGTACAGATCGAAGCCGCAACTCAGAAGCTGCGCCGTTGTTTCGAGTCACACACACCATGCATTATTGGGATTCATATCATGCCACACACAAGATTCGACTTCCGTTTTTCCTCCCTCCTGCTGTTGATAGTAATTCCTTATTCTCGGAAACTGAAATGTTTCGCTTTCTGATTGGACATGACGTTGCATATGATTTGAAAGTATTATATCGTAAGGACATTCTCATCCTAAAAGCTAGCAAATAAGATAAAGAAATTACCTACTTTTAAGTTAGGTCACTTGCTCTTCCATAACCAATATGATACTATTCCAACAATCTCCCTTCACACATTGGTGTCTCTCAGCCCTTCATCGTTCTTTCACCATACACCGATGGTCCCTTAAGATCACAGTCTATCGGACGTTCACACACTAGTATCCATTGGGCCTAAAATGTTAGAACCGGGCTCTGATACCACTTGTTGGATCGTAAGAGTCTTCTTACCCCAAAAGCTAGCCAATAAAGTGAGAAACTCCCTCACTTTTAAGTTAAATCTCTTACCTTTCCACAATTAACGTGTAACTATTCCAACAGAAAGCAACTAAGAGGTTAATTACTCTAAGAGGCTCATCTACAGGATCATTATGTGCTCATTTTCTTGTGAATTCAGAAGAGAGAGGTGTTTTCTTTTCCGAACTACAGATTCATTCAAGATGTTATTTAGTTGCAGAATCTAATCTAGAACTATGCTATGTTGGATCAGAGCATATTAAGTGACCCAAAATATTATAAACAAATTGACATGTTGGTTAATTTCCTCATGACTTTCGTACGCGAAACTAAGAAAGAAAGATTTCTTACGTGTACAGGCAACCACATATATGATTGCTGGTTTTGCATATATTCTGAACAAAATCAATTGTCACGCAGACTGTTGTAACAACTGCTACATACCTACCATGAATTATACGTTGAGCTCCAGGAACATCTCGTTTGTACGAACACTTTGCACTTTTGGACGCTCTACGTTGTTGAGCAATTGAATATTGCTGGATTTCCTTAATCCTTGCGTCACTTTGCACTTTTGGGCGTTTTACGTTGTTGAGCAATTGAATATTGTTGGATTTCCTTAATCCTTGCGTGTCACTATGGCTCTATCTTGACGATCTGAACTGTATAATAATTGTCTATGCATGTTCAATTGTTCATCTTTCCTATTGTTCTCCCTGAATGTAGCAGAATGCCACCCGAATAATCACGTGAATGTTCAATTGTCCACCTGATAGCGCAATAGATGGTGTGATGAAGTGTCTAATGCCAAGAGACTAGTCGTTAGCTTAAGGACTGGTAACCGATGATTCTCTCGGCTCATTGAACTGACCAGGAACAAGCAGTTCTAATCCTGATCAAATAGTGTTCAACTTTGTGCAATTTGACATCTTCGTGTGCATATTTGCACCACAAGTTAGAATAAAAGGACTTAGTTACTCAATTTGTGATATGTAGATGAACAGCTGAAGCCTATTCACTGTTATGCAGAGGTTGAATTACGAAGCATTTCCTCCTTCGTTTCCTGCACACACAAGAATAGATGCAATGTAATATGAATTGTGGCCGACAGAATAAAGTAATGGGTGACTTGCCATATTCTGTGTGCTTACAGATCAGAATAATGGATGCTAAGCTGGCAGACTCATCTCCACATAAGCTCCTCCTCTCGTTTACGTTGTATCTGATTTTTTTTTCCAAATGCTTCTCCTTGACGTAAGGGCTCATAATTGACGCAACCTTGTACTAGATGATAAGGTTGAAGTCGTTGCTTATCACAACCGTGGTGATGAACGCAAAGTATGAGGAAGTATCAGTCGGTCTCGTGGTATCAAATGAGAACAAGTAATAATCCATTGACCACAGGGTTGTCGTTAGCTATTTTATCGCTTAACTTGACCAACGATGAGCTCGCTATTTTATCTCTTAACTTGACCAACGATGAAGTCATGGCATATTACTTGCCATCTCCAACGACTCAACTTACATGCTTATCATCATAAACCATATTCGGACTAGAAGTTTAGAATATGCAGTCAGTTTTGGTAGCTGTATGCCTACCTCTGCACTTCACAACTTCAGAGAATCAGAGTACTAATAGGGAACAAAGTAGGGCAAGAAAAACATCACAGCGTAAAGTAGATTGCCCACAAGAATCCATCCCTGATGGAGTGGATCTGAGTCAGCATTGGATCATTCCATGATTACGTCCCCAATTGCCATTGTTTAAACCAAATACTCTGACAAGAACAATTACACGTTCCTGGAGCACCCCATATATTGTTCACTGGCAATTGTACAGCAACAGAAAATTTGCTGCAAGTGACAAAAGTGCCATACCACTAGTAGTGCAGAACACATCAGCATTGTCACTTCAGCAGAGCCATGGTATATTGGCGCATATTGGGCATTGGGTATAGCAGTTGAAGTACTTTTCATTTTATAGTTCAGACTTCAGAGTTCGATTTTATACTGCAGTGATCAGAGTACTAGAGATGTCAAATGCTCAAGTAGCATGTTTGCCATGATGCTCGTGTATAGTAATTAGTAGGGAATACTACTAAACTGCAGGCACTTTTTTCAGGTGTACCATTTTAAGAGAAATGACAGAGAGAAAATAGCTTTCAACTGTTCTACAGGAGGTTGTGATTTGATTTCAGTAGGGATCTTTCGGATTTGTGAAATTTGTCAAGAGAAGAGCAATGTTCCACATGCTCAGCTCAGTTTCTGTCATAAAAATAGACCAGTGATTGAACAAAGCACGTTCCGGGGTTCCACCTGATGGAAAGAGACGTGAAGTGTAACTATTTTTTGCGTACAGCCATGTAAATAGACGCTAACTAGCTCATGGAATCACCAAGTAGACCATGCCTTGTGTCAAATGTTGCGTACCAAATGCTTGTCTCGAAGAACGCTCGATCTAAGGCGAGAATAACTCAGCGTTTAAACTTTCTTGTTAACCGAATAGATGCATATACAAGGTGTGGCATGCACGAGAGAAGAAAGCTATAACCGGCCATCTAACTATACAAGTACAGATATTACAAGCAAATATGTCTTAAGAGTAGATAGACCCAATCTTCTCCTGGTAAATTGGTTGATATGCGCCATATACAGGCAACATTCATGATCCATGCATGCGATAGTCTACCACCTCCCGCAGTCAGATCAGTAGTAGCGGATCGGACATTGCAATCCTTTGGTGAAGATGTCGGCGTACTAAGATGTAGTAGACACGGAATAACGCGGACTTCACCAAGGGTGACCCGTTCACGAACAAAGTGGAGATCAATCTTGACGTGTTTGCTATGCTAATGATGTACCGTGTTCATCGAGAGGTACACGACATTGATGTTGTTGCAGTAGACAAGCGTAGCTCGCTGAAATGGGCGATGAAGCTCCATAAGGAGCTGTTGAAGCCAACAAGTTTCGACGACAGAATTGGCAACTACGCCATATTCGGCCTCAGCACTAGATCATGAGACCGTGTGTTGGCGTTTTGGGGACCAAGACACAAGGTTATCACCAAGATAAATGACATAGCCAAAGCTCGACTTCCAGGTGTCAGGACATCCGACCCAATCGGCATTCGAGTAGGCAACAAAGGTAGAGGGAGTAGTGCGATGAAGATACAGACCATGGTCAAGAGTATCTTGGAGATAGCAAAGGATACGTTTGACCAAGTTGAAGTGAGACTCACGAGGGTCATGCATGTGGAGACAGGCCTACTGGATAGCGTAGGTAACGTCCGTGCGAGTGAAAGTAAGGTACTGAAGATCATCAACAAGACTCATGTAGTGAGTCGGATTGGAGACAGGAGGGTCAGGGGTGGACGATAATTTGGAGCTAGTCTCAATAGGAGTGTTGGATGGATGACAGTTGGACATGCTTGCCTATACCAAGATATTGACCATGTAGTACCTTTGTGAGAGGAAGAGGTTGCCATCGTTGTGAGATACAGTGATCCCAAGGAAATGGTGGAGAGGACTAAGATCTTTCATGGAGAATTTGCACTGAAACATGGTAATGATCCAACGAAGGAGCTTAGAAGAGGAAACAGTGATTGTCGTGGCGTTGGTGGTCATAGCCATCTCAAGGATGTTAGTGGAGATGTAGCCATAGATCCAAGAAAGGATCGTGGCATCCATGCATTTCGAGGTGACGTCAGTGGAGGTTTTCGCGAGGCTGTCGTGACGTGGTTGTCAAGCGCATTCTTGCGTAGAGCAACGAGGAAGAGACCGTGCCACTTGGAGTAGTTGGAAGCCTGAAGGTCAAGGGTGACCGGAACTAGAATCTTGATGCTGGCCACGGCCACAGCTTGCGACCGAGAGAGCAGTATCGTCGGTAGTCGTGGTGAAGTAGTAAGAAGAGGGAGGGAAGGGTGGGAAGAGTGCTCAGGAGCGGCACTGCTCTGATACCATGAAGGCAAGAATAACTTAGCGCTTAAACTTTCTTGTTAACCAAATAGATACATATACAAGGTGTGGCATGCAGAAGAAGGAAAGGCATGCGGGAGAGAAGGAAAGTTACAACCGCTTATCTAACTATCCAAGTATAGAGATTACAAGCAAATCATGTCTTAAGAGTAGATATGCTCAATCTTCTTTTGCTAAAATGGTTTATATGCGCCATATACAAGCAACGTGCATGATCCATACATATGATAGTCTAACACATTAAACTTAATATGATTTCAGAGCTAAGAGTTTTTAAATTCAAGACCTAGTTAGTACAATTTAAAAAATATTTGTAGCTCACTTTGACCTATACCACATCTTATACCTAAGTGAGTCTATACGTGAGAAGAAGTGTTGAAATATAAATGAATTGTCTATCTTTCCTTATCAGCTAAAGATTTTAGGTGAACTGACTGGGACATAAAACTTAATACACTACTAAGCAGGGCAGTCCCAATCTGAACTTGTAAAAGTCCTCGAAGTTTCAGCACATCTCGTGGATTGGAAGAAATGTTTTGCCGATAACCATCTTGTGGCTTCAGGCCTGCAACATCGATCTGCGGCATGCAGGATCTCTCTCGGCAGCTGGCAAGATGCACCGGTATCGCATCGGCATGGGCCACTTCCTGGCTATCCAACGCCGGCCTAGACATACGGCCGGAAAGAAGCGAAGAGCTTCAAGAACGTGGCGCGCCCACGCATGCAGGTTTGGTGGCTCACGCGGAAGTTGCAGTGCTCGGCTAACTCCACCACCCCTCCAGCGCCCGGCCTCCACGCACGAACCATCGCGCGCCGCTCGCCCTCTGGGTGAGCCACGCCAAGCTCACCGCCCTCCTCCAATGTCCAAACCGCACCTATAAACGCCGTGCACATCACAGCATCCCATGTACAGCAGCAGCAGCAGCAGCAGCGCAAGAAGCCATAGTAATCCGACGACAATCTGAAGAAGAATCAAGGACGGCGATCGATGGTGCCGAACACCGCTGCCGTTGCGCGTGCGCTCGTGGCCGTGTGCCTTCTCCTCCTGGTCGTCGGCGAGAACGGGGCGGTCATGCGCGCGGAGGCGCAGGGCGGCGGGGTGTGCGTGCCGCAGCTGAACCGGCTGCTGGCGTGCCGCGCGTACCTGGCGCCCGGCGCGTCGGACCCCAGCCCGGAGTGCTGCAGCGCGCTGAGCTCCATCACGCCCGACTGCGCCTGCAGAACCATGGGCATCATCAACAGCCTCCCCTCCAGATGCAATCTCGGCCAAGTCGACTGCTGTAAGGCCAAAAATACCACTGCTAATCCACCTGCATACGTAGCATTGATTAATTAGACTTGTAGGATTGATTAATTCTTTGTTGTTTTTCCTGTGCACGCACGCAGCGGCCTGAGGGCAACAAGAAGAGCTAGCACGGATGAAAGCAAGAGAGTAAGATGTTCGTTGCTTCTACGGTGAGGCTGCCAGCGTTGTGTCCCGTCTCTGTCCCTTCACCGTTCGCTGTCTTCGTTTTCGTTTACTCAAGGCTGTCCTGCTTTTGCTGCTATCGATCTCAGTGAATAATAAATTAAAGAACCTGGTGGTCGGTTGCCATTATATATTTTAAGATCTTCTTGAGCATTGAGATGATGCTAGCCCGTGCCTTGTGTACTTTCGCTTCCCTTTGATCTCTGCCTTCGCTGAACGATTGAAGTGTCCATACCGGACAAAATTGCCTGTAATAGAACAGAGCACGCGATTCTAACTATCGCGCGTAGAGTCTGCGAAACATAAAATCCAGTGCCAATCGTAGCAGGAGAACGCAAGGCTACCATAATATCTTTTTTTTTTTTGAAAGTGGGGCTACCCTACATCAACTCGACGTAGCTGACCAAACAATGAGCTTTTATCATAATTTTTTTTTTGAAATCAACGTAGCTGAGTAGAGAAAACAATACTAATTGCTATCAACGGTAGCAGAGTAAACTGGTAATTAGATCAGCTTGCAAGGACCGAGCCACCAAGGTGATCACAACATATGCAGGAATATAGCTCAGAAAGCACAATAATATCACGTCAAAATACAAATCAGGCAGTCCAATATTGCTGATTTTATATCAATTCCAGCAAGCAAACATTAAAAAAAATCAAATCTTTAGAGCTGATAAAATTATGGTATCTCTGAAGGCAGCATTGTATGTACATTCTGACTGCATGTTCAGTTTCGAAGCATCACATAAAACAACTAAGTACTATCACCGTTCCACAGGTAATGAGACCTTCACACGGTCGCACCAAATTTCATGCGAACCTTACCAACTTTTCATGAACATATGCCAGATAGACGTAAAAAAGTGTGAATCCCCTGTTGGATGTTAACCAATACTAAATCCTTTCCTCTATCCTGAAATTTGTTCTAGAAACAGGGCCTCCTGCCTGCTAGTGAGGCCGAGGTCGCTTAATGACATCTGACACTCCGCATCAGTGAATGCACGCCTGGGATAAGACATCACCTGTGCATTGCAACTTGATTCAATACTTGACATTCAGTAATGATTACAAGATTCAACCAGTATAGTCGAAAAATGCTACAGAACAGCAACTAGACGAAATTTCGGATGCATTATTTCTCCCCTGGTTAGGGCTCAGTGAAATCATTCAAAATTTCCTTCAAATATCAAAAAATAATAACCGACCAGTTAAAATGCATTACCGGTGAAAAACCATGTTCAAGCATGCCTAAATCCTAGTAATCTAAAAAAATGCCCCTACATCATAGTGATCTTAAAAAGGAAAAAAAAAAAAACACTCCCCTGGTGAAGGAGAAATGGCGTGTCGCAGTTCCTATGTAATCAATTATCATACAGACTACCATGTCACAAGGGTATCCTGAATGCCTGATCTATCTTAACTTGTTGTGTAACCTGACAACTTGACAGTTGTTAAGGGTATTTAGGACTTTTCTATTTTAGGGTTTAAATCCATGTATTCCTATATATTGCCCCTTGGGCTATTGCAATACAACTCAGACTTCATACAAACTTACATAGTATCAGAGCCTAGGTTCAACCTAGCTCCTTAACCTGCCGCCGCCGTCGCCGCCGCCGTCGCCTCGAGGAGTGTGCTCCACTCACGGAGGCGGCCACCTCCTTCCGCCCCAGCTAGATTTGGCCAGATCTAGCTCCCTCCCGTCTCCACCACCGCCAGATCCGACGGCTCCTCCGTCAGGCCGTCGTTGGGCCCACCTTTGCGCCATCGTGCGCCCATGCCGTTGGCTATGTCCGCCCGAGCTCGTCGCCATCGCGCTCGCCCGCGCCGCCTACTGCAGATCTGGCCGCCGCACCTTGGATATGTCTCCCTCCATGCTGGATCCGCAGCCTCACGGCCACCGCGCCCGTCGTCGCGCCTGCGCTAGGCCAACACCGCCTCGGATCCGGTTGCCACCGCCCACCACTGCCGCCGCGCGATGCGCCGCCGGATCCGGCCTCTCCGCCGTCGGATCCGGAACCCCGAGCGATCCGCGCGCTCGCCTCGCTCCGGCCACGCCGATCGCCGCCCCACCTGGATCCAGGCTCCCTGTCGCCGGATCCGACCATCTCCGCCATCACCGCGCCGCCCCAGCTCGAATCGGCCCGCCTACCCGGATCGTCGCCTCCGTCGGATCCATGAGCATGAGTGGTTGGCTCTCATGGCACCGGATCGAGGCACCTCAACGCCGCCTCCTTCGGCCGCTGCCACCATGCCCGTGCCCGCCGCGCCGCCGCCGCCCAAGGCCTTCGACTCCTCCTGCTCCTACTCTTCCTCTAGACCGCCGCGTCCGCGCCGCAGCTCCCTCGTCTCTTCCCTTTGCTGCCGCCCAACTCTTGCCTCCCCGGCCGGTGATGGAGAGACACGGGAGGGAGTGGACCGAGTGGTCATGTGTGGGAGGGAGAAAAGAAGAAAAAAAGGGGGAGAGGTGTGAAAAAGGGAGGGTTTTAGGTGGATTTAAGGTCATGGATATGCGATCCAAGGGCCGTGGTATTTCTTATCTTTGAGTCCTTTTTTTGTTTTATATCTTCCGTTGTGTTCGTCCAAATCCGTAGCTTCTCTCTTTCAGTTCGTCAAAGCCGTGCGAGTCCACAAAATTTCTGTCAATCAGCCGACTGCTTTGCTAGTCACGATTCATCCTCTTGGATGAGTGTGGTCCTCTTCTTCCTTTCGCATAGCCGCAGCCGCCGCTCTTCTCTTTTGAGCCGCTGCAGATCGTAGAAATCTTTATGATGTCGCCGCTTCTCTTCGAGCCGTCGCCCTAAGCTTCTAAGGCTGTCGCGCTTTTTCTACACCGCGCCTCCATTGCGCTTCTTGTGCACTGCGTTGCCGCCGTCTTAGGCTTCGATCTGTGCCGCTATGCTTCTATCTCCCTCTTCGGCTTGTTTTTTACGGCTCTCTCTACCTGTTTCACCTTCCATATCCTTTTCGTTATGTTACCACGATCGACTTTGCTCCCGCTTACCTCTACTTTTCCAGCTCTTACACTTTGTGCTTTCTAGGTTGTTGCACGATTCCGGATGGTTGGTACTCAACACAATTTTCCAAGAGCCACACACTACGACGACATATTCAAGACATGGACTTTGGATTTTCCCTATTTTAATGTCAACCCTTTTCAAATGTAACGCTATTGCATACACCTTATATTTGAGGGGATGTTCAGGGTATTTAGGTCTTTTCTTATTTTAGGATTTGAGTCCATGTATTGCTATATATTGCTCCTTGGGCTATTGTAATACAACTCAGACTTCATACAAACTTACAACAGTGACCAATAATTCACGTTACTTAACAAGTGTTGAAAGTTAACGAGACCTACTAATACTACATAGATCATTTAAAATAGATCTACATAGGAAATTAAGCATTGTTCAATGGCATATAACAGCATTAATATATGGAGGGTCATGATAAAATAGCAAATTAAACTGCCAAAACATGGTAGTTTTTCTCTGTTAGAGGCTTGGAGCTAATATGCATAACCAGCTGGTGCTGGCATATGATGCAGTATACCACGCTAGTGCTAGCTGCATTGATATTTCCAAATAGAACTTCTTTTGTGAAAAACTGAAAATACAATCTCTAAATAGAAAAAAAAAAAGGTAGAATTACCAGTCTATAGGTTCCTGGCTTGAAAGTCCTGCTGATGTCTATGAAATCAAAAAGAACCTGCAATAATGCCAGAAAATTAGAAGCAAATATAATGAATGATTCCATTAGGGATTCTGGCAACTGAGAGCAGCTTGCCTGAAGCTTGTCGGATTTCAAAAAGCGTCTTCCCTGGCGACTACCATCAGGCATGCGAACTACAACTGTGACAGCTCCATCATCATTTGGCAGTGGCTCCTTTGGTAACGATGCTTGTTTGGCTGCAAGCTTGGACTCCAACTCCTGTTTTAATAATATACCATGAATAACATAATCAATATATCACTGTCTGCCAAAAATAACGCAAACCATGGAAAATACAGATCAAACAAGCTTTAACAGAATCTACAGAAGAAAAACAACATGCTTCCTTATCATTTGTTTGATGATAGAGTCAGCCAGAAAGAAATAGCAATAGCCCTGCACTCACTTTTGATGCTCATGCTTCTGAGGACATCTCTTGTACTAGACTGCTTCTAACTAAGTCTAAGTTAATTTGAAAAGTATGTACTGAATTCTGGTACGAACCAAGCAAAGCAATATACAAATTTTAGTAATTTCAGGTATACCTTACGCACAGGTATTCATATCTACACTAATGTTAAAAACTAACAAGCATGTGCTTACCAACCCAACCCAACAATAATTTAATTGACAATTTTGAGACAAGCAACACACTTCTGAGCCAATGCAACATGCAACTACAATCCATATATGAAGAGATCTATGTCTATTATCCGCTCAATTAGACAGTACCAGCTGAAGTACCTCTTCCTCAAGTTGTTTTCTCAGCTTTTCCTCCTCCTCTTGCTTTTGCTTTTCAATAGCAGCTTCTCTTGCAGCAGCAGCTTCTAATCTGCGGAGCTCAGCCTCTTGCACAGCCTTCAACTCTTTTTCTCGATCAGCTTGGAGGGATGCAAGATACTCATCATCCTATAAGTGAAATACCAGGTGTTACATGCAATGCAGTAGTTATATTCTCTAGCGGATAGATACTGCTTCCATACCTGCTGCTCCCTTAACAACCGCTGTGCAGTTAAAGTTGGTGATGGAGGACGTGCTACTCGGGGATAGATAGTGGAGTTTCCATGAGATGGGAAGGAAAATGGATATGCTGCGTCTTCAGGAATCCCACCAAACATTGCAGCCTCAAGCATAACAGCTTCATCATGCTCTTCAGAAGAAATGCCACCCCACTTTTCAAAAGATAATAACACGATTGTGAGTTGTGGAGAAACTGTAGTGTGCCCAAAATTTAGCTCACTAGAGGCATGATGGGATTATAATACCTCCTCTGAGGGGAAGCCATTGCTATGGTGATCATTTTGAACGCTATGAGGCTGAGGGCTTGAGAGAGGACTGCCAGCCCGTTGCACTGCTTCTGTTGACTCAGCATTTCCAGATGGGATACGCCTAGAACGTTGCCTAACTAAAGGTTGTTCCTCAACATCTTCAATGTCCTCTTGGAAGATCTCTTCATCTACCGATTGCCCAGAAGTTCCAACATTCCCTGTGTTTAGTCCTTGCCTCCAACAAGAAAGGATGCGTATGAGGAATCAGTTACTCATAGATACAAGCAGGTTAGACTGAGGTTAGTAGATAGGTCATACATTGCTCATGCTTAGCTAATCAAAACTGAATTAAAATGACATAAATAGTCATTGGATAAGGTAGACTGCAGATGCAAGAATGCATTGCTTTTATGAAACTGAAAGCACAACAAAACTCAAGACAGGTGGAACAATGGACACTGAGCAAGCGATATACATTGATGGGAACCTAGAGACTTATTGATCTATGAATAATCGAACATAAGTTACTAGATGGATAACAATATTTGATAGTCACCTTTCAACTGTCCCACTTGCTCCTTCAATGTCTATCTTATCAGATAAATCACAAGAATGATCAACCACATGCACTCCCTCTTGGCGTAGAACACTCTCTCGCTCCACTGTCTGATTAATCACATAAAAATGTATGGAGCATAAATGTATATCCGTATATGCACAAAAAACAGAATTTTGCATCTTGGAGAACTACCTCCAAGGGCATAGAAACCGCCTGAACAAGCCCATCATCATCTCTGTCACGTGATGCATTTTCACGTTCGCCACTATTTTGGTCCTAAATACAACGGGTTTGGTAAAAAATAATGTGTAAAATCTAAATTGTTAGAAGAATTAGATATCCAATAAGCAGAAGCTTACACTTGTCAGTCCTTCAGCGTCTCTTTTTGATGCTTCAATTGCTGCACGGATCATCTCCTCTTCTATGTCATTGTTATAGTCACTAACATCAACCAATGGAGGAGCACTTGGCACAGAATAGTTTGAGCTTGACGTATTTCTTGGGATATTAGGAGCATGAGATGATGACAAGTCGTCATCATCTTCATCAATTACAACAATCCCATGAACCTCTGGACCATCCGAAGGCTCACGTCCAGTAACATCTTCAATAACAGGACCCTGGCCAGAACTACTTGTTTGAGGATTGTTGTCCTTAACTTCAATAGGTATCCGTATCTGGCTCACCTCCCTAGGGTGTGTAACATGAGGCCCCCGACCAAAGATACCAGCAGCAGCTCTGTCAACAAAGTTTGAATCCAAAAATGCAAAACTGTTGCCCAAAGCTTCAGGGAACAAAGGCCCGCGAAATGTGGGATCAAGTGGTTGGTCCAGATCCATCATATCATCATGACTGGCAGGTATAGGGTTCTGATTGATTCTGGTGCTGAAAAGCATACAACTCAGTTATATTTTGCAAAGGGAACAGCATGGGTATCAGGGCAATAAATGCATATAAGAAATAAAACAACTAGGAGAACAAAACACATACGTGGTCCTATCTCCTTCATTGAAATAAGCATTCACAGCTTCATTTAGGTCACCACTATGCTCCTGAGTAACATTTCATTAGTCAGTCATTATAACCAATATATGATCACAGAAAGCAGAGTAATATTTTCATTGCAACCACCACTATGTCTAATAGATGAGCCAGATGCGATACATGACAAAAAAATAGCTATAGTCCAGACTGTTCATGATACTTAACCCAAAATAACATGAATACATGACAGCAACCCCTTAACTGTTTTTTGAGTTAAAATTAGTAAATGCTGAACACAGCACACTGGATGATACTGAAAGTAGCCCATAGGGTTAAACTGAAATTCACTGTGAAATATCTACTTCTGTGAATTCTAATATTGTTTTACAGCAATACTAGATGAACAGATATAAGAAATATACATGAGCTTGAGTTTATATTCATCAAGGTGCCACAAATATTTCGTTCAGAATGTAGGCTGCTAGTGACAGTACAACATCAGAACAAAGACAAATCAACTAGAGGTTCCATGCTAAAGTTACGCTGAATGCAACTAGAAGGAACAAAAATTGCAGTATTTCAGTCAGCACTCCAACCCTGGCCAATGACTCCCAAGGGTTGTTGCAATAAAAGCCAAAAACCAGTCTTGCTCATTCGCTATACCAGCTCAAAATCCACATAAACATCAGGAGGCTTGTTCATTTGCTATGCCAGTCCAAAATCCACATAGAGATCAAATAACTTAATTTTCTTCTGCTCAATCTCAACGCACTGCAACTCAAAATGTTTCTCGCAAAGGACCTACTGGTCAAAAAGAAACCTGTTCGCCCCATACATTAATCGATTAAAATCACAAAAACCAGATGTGCAAACGTTGAGCCATCCAGCAGGGAGCAGACAACAACAGTATTTCCACACAGGTACACAACCAACGGCCCAAACATCCAAATGAGGGTTACTCCAAATACAACAACTACGACTGTGATACTTCTCCCTACAAGAGGTCCATAACATAAGCATCCGAACGGATTTAATATCAACAAAGTTGGTTCTCCCACTACATGTAACAACAAAATTCACGGCCGTAACATTTACGAGATCCACGGCACCCCCTCAACTCTAATCCACTTGTGATTCAGCATATCTCAAAGCGCAAATATAAACCAGAAACTAAGCGCATGCGTCAATCATAGCACCACGGCTCAAAACTCGCAGGCATTGCACTCCACAAACCCCAATTCCGCTCCTTTTCTCAACTCTAAGCACCCCACAACACGACTCCACATACTCATCTAACGAGAAAATTGTAAATTTGCAAATCGCGCATCACACTCACACCACCCATCCGCAATCCCATCGCATCGACATTTAACCCATCCATGCAGGGAGAAAACGAACCCTAACTCGAAATCCAAAGCGACAAAATCCACATGTACGAGGCTGTATCGCGGAGTCGAATGGGGCAAGGGAAGGGAAGAGAAGGGGACGACTGATGGGGGGAGGAGCGGGTCGGCGTCACCTCGAGCTTGCGGACGGCGACGGCCTCGTCGGCGGCAGTGATGCCGACGAAGGTGTCGATCGCCTCCTGTGGCGGCCGCGCCATGGCGGGAGGGCAGCGCGCCGGCCTAGGGCACCGCGACGGCAAGGAGGTTGGGAGTCGGAGAGGAGGGCGGAGGAAAAAGATTAGTCGTGGAGCAACGGAGCCGTGTGTATTAATTCAAGTAGTGTTGGTGCACTCTTCTTCTCTCTCTCTCTCTCTCTTGCCCTTTCCTTGGCTCTCTCTCTCTCTCCTGTCCTGGGCTTTCTTGGTGGCTAAGGTTTGATGGGCCGTAGGCTGCTGAGCCCACTACAGAAGGGATATTTACGTTCGTGCCATCCAGGGGGTCGTTACAAGTACCACACATGTAGGGGCATGTACGTAATTGCCCGTCTAGTCACTTTGCCATGCCATCTTCTCGGAGAAGTACTGTAGCCGGATTCTTTTTAACTTATAATTAGTCTATGTTTGTACAGTAACTAGTTTTTAAATAGTATATTTTAAGACAAAATCAATAGAAAAATAGTAGTAAAAGATATACTATATTCAGCTGTATCGGCCAAAATTGTATACGACTATTTCCCTCGTGACGATCTCTCGCGAATAATCAGAATTTAAATATTTAAACTATAAACCATCAGTCCAAAAAAACCCACCCTATAACATATCGAAAAGGGTTTCTCTGAAAGAAGGAAAAGTTGGTGAGGCTGAGGCAGAAAGCACTGGGTGTTCATGTCCTTAAGGCAAAGAAATGTCCACGCTCATAGTCCACACTGCACGTCCTACTTCGACAAACTGCCCTAGTGTATAACTGCACTGCCGACAACTTGTGTAGCTTAGTGGTAAGAGCACAAGGATGCGCCGGTTGTGTGCTTGTGGCTGTGCAATCCACACCCGATTCTTCTCCTTACAGGGAAAGAAATGCAGCTCCTCTACACGTCCTCATTTGAGTAATTGCATCAAACAATGTTAGATGACATAGAGCAGTAGGCGATCTATCAGTGAAATAAACATTAGTGACCAAAAAAAGTTACTTCTAGAAAAAGGGAACAAGCAATGAAAAAATAAAAGAAAAATATGTACGTGTGATAAGAGTGATACACCCATGACACCTATCTTATCTTTAGAGATGATAGCGAGAGGAGTAGAAAAACAACTTCAGAAAACCAGATATTTGTATTAGATTTTAGCTTTTCTAAATAAAAGTCAGAAGCAGAAACCAATAAGACAGGCCTAATGAAGTTTTTTAGAGCTCGGCAGACCACGTCAAATTTGGGAGAAAAATCAATAAAGTATGCTGAAATCAACAGGTACAAGCTTGAATTACATCGCGCAAGATGGTACTTCATAAACAGGGAGAATTCAACTCTGTGAAGCAGACAGGACAAGTTTTTGTCGTAGATATCTACAAACACACAAGCATAAACATGGTTCCCTGAAGAATATATGTATTTTGGAGAAAAGCTAACAGAAAATTAAACCATCTAAGTACTGCACTTCCATCTGGATGTCGGTACGCAGTTCAGGTACTGGCACCAGTGGCAGCCATCGTTCCCGTTCTTACCCTTGAAAAGCATCACCAGGGTAATCACATATCTGCATCATAAGTCACCTGTGTCAGGTTTCAAGTATTGCCTTCTTAACGGCAAGGTTCATTGCTCATCCAAGCTATGATGTCAGTTTAGAACATTGCATATCATGACACTATTTTTTCTTCTTCCCTCATGGATAGCAGAGCACGTCGCCTACCACAAAGTGACATGTGGACTATATACAATACAAGTGCATCACGTCTTTGGATGAAGTGGAGAGACTTACCCAACTAACAGTAAGAGGAGTGCAGCACCCCACAAAACATACTGGTATGCTTTGTACTTTGGCGGTTGATTAGTCTGAGGCAACTCATGCCGTTCCATCCAACCAAATTGAGGTCTTGCCAGCAGCGCAAACCCAAGAAGAAACCCAGTCACAAATCCACCAATGTGAGCAAAATTATCGGCATGAGGTAGTATCCCAATTGCCAAATTGATTGCAACTATAAACAGAAGAGTTACGATGGCTGCTGCCTGCAAGAGCGAAACAACTGAAACTTACATCGAACAACTGAATAGGAGTAAAACGGTACAAGTATAGTCTCTCTTCTGCTGACCTTGTTGGAATAAATACTCCAGTTCATAATAAGCTCAGAGAGCATAGAGCCAAGGAGGCCAAACAAAGCTCCAGAGGCACCAACAGAGATGTAGTTACTCCGTAAGAACAGTGCAGACAGCACACTGCCACCAAAGCCAGATAGCAAGTAGATGATCCCAATGCGCACTTGCAAGTGAGAAAACTGAAGTCAGTGCATAGGAATTTACCTGGGGTGTAACGCAAATGTAAATACAACCTATGTTGAAATCTGCATATGAAGGAAATGAGTCCAAAAAGACTATCCACACCTGTGGACCTGATTATTTCTTAAATAAAGACCAGCAAACTAAGCATACTCAGATTTGTAAAACAAATGGCCTTATGTTGTAACACCAACAAAATGAAATACTATATAACAAGATAACTAGCCAAGTGGCTGTAACACAGAGGTGATATGTGGAATCAAACCTCCAGATCTACTTAATTCAGACTGACATCATTTTCGACAAGTACTACAAGTACCAAGGCAGAACCAGCTCAGAGAATTCCGGTTCTTAAAACATGAAGTAAATGGCAGAAAAAAAAATAAGAGGCCAGTGTTACAGAATAACAGATAATGATAGTCAACCGAGGTACTTCAACCGAGAAAGATTGACAATACTGTGGCAATGGCAAAATGAACCAATGCAGTACTGGTAGGAAGCTTACCAAACCCAAATTGCTGCTCAAGGCGGATTCCAATGAATAGCAAGCTTATCATGTTGACGACCAAGTGGACTAGACCAGCATGGAGCCATATACAGCTAATGAGGCGCCACCCTTGGTGCTGATGAACAACTTTGGCCCAGTTAAGAGCTCCCATCTTCTCCAAACTGCACAACGGAATGAACTTTTTGTTAGGACACTTTCAAGATGAACAAAACTATACCAAGTGTTATACAACACAGTATATTGTCATTAAGAAAATTAGTCCCTAATAAACTTTCCCACGTGATAGCATTAATGAACTAGAACAGACAAAAAAAATTCACTTTTTTACAGCTAAAGCGGGGGGAAATGTCCACACCTATCATCATCTTACATTGCAAGAGGTAGTACAAACACAAAAGCCAATGCGGGCAACATAACCTGGTCACCTAATAATTGCCAACTAAAATTGAGGAAAATACTGTAGTGTACCTATCACAACTACAATATTAAACTGCCTGTAAGCGACGTAGACACTAGAAGACGAATCTTAGACGAATAAAAGATTCATTTGCCAATCGAATCGTTCCAGGTATTTGCATTGCTTCAAAGCTAAATGAAAATACTTCAGTAGAAATCTACATGCTACAAGGGAAACTAATTGCAACAGTTCATAATGTTTACTCGCCGCCATCCTAAGGCAGTAGCAATAAAGATCTAAAAAGTCGCCATTGCACAATCTCCCCCATTTCCAAACTACAAGCTAAAAAATTCCAATGGGTACTAAAGGTCCGACCTTTACTAGCGATGACACTTGAAATCTAGCCAAATTACCAGCTTTCGCTTAAAATCCCACACTAATCCCAACATAAACCCCCAATTCCCCCTGGAAAGACGCGCCACACCGAAACCCCCCTGAAAATCCCCACTT
Organism: Bonia amplexicaulis; assembly: GCA_036346245.1. NCBI lineage: Eukaryota > Viridiplantae > Streptophyta > Magnoliopsida > Poales > Poaceae > Bonia > Bonia amplexicaulis. Next base: position 691,579 of record CM070756.1, on the reverse strand, counting down.
TTCACTCCGAATTTCGCGTGAAATCCAGCAATTCAGCGAAGCCGCAAGCCAATCGGTGAGACTGCGAGACATACGTGGCGGAGGAGGGACCGAGCAGGGGGTTCTCGCGGAGCGGCTGGAAGGCGAACCGGCGGAGGAACCCAGCGACGCAGGCGTCGCCGAGGGGGCTCCCGTGGCGGGGGCAGTTGTTGACGAACATCTCGACGACGAACACCACGACGCAGGCGACGAGCACGGTGGGCACGAGCCAAGGCCACCAGCGCCGCTCCTCCGCGGCGTCGTAGCCGCCGTACGAGGCGTACTGGTACCCTGCCGCGGCGCGGCCCTTCCCCTCGCTGCTGCTCGCCATGGCCCTCCCCTCGCCTCGTCGGTGGCTGCGACGGTTAGGGTTCCCTCCCGCTCCGCTGCTAGTAATTATAGCAGCTGGGGGAAGAGGAAGGGGGGTAGTATGGGAGTGTAGGAGTAGTGGACTAGTTGGTGGCTGGCGTCGCGCGGCTCGTTGCGCTTTTTGGCTTCGCTTGCAAGGGACGCGGAGGAGATTAATGGTGGAGTGAGGTGGTGGACAGTGACGGCTGCGGAGACCCGTGGGTTGAGATGCAAACAAGCAGGTAATTTCTGTTCATCCGACGATGGAGGGTTTATTGAATAAATATAGATAATTTCTGTTCGTTTGGTGATCCAAGGTTTGTAGAATAAATATAAAAGAGATAGATAGGTGTTTGATACTATTTATGTTCGACTTCTACTCTAAAGAAAAAATATAGAATATGATACAGATAAGTGATATCTATCTGTATATATCCGTATATCAAGTGATACGAGAAAGTCTGCTATGACTTCACCTAGTAACAAGATAACATATAGGCAGATTATCACATATAAATAGGTAGACGTACTGAGTGTTCTTTCTCCAATATCTTAGTAATTAGTCTCTCCATATTCGCTTTGATTGTATCATACTGTCCAATATCCTGAGCAAAGAAGCAGATAATTTCCGTCCAACCGACCGTCCGAAAGATTATGGAATGGATACGGGATGGAAAAATAGATATCCGATATTATTCGTATCCGACTCTAACTCCGAGAAAAAAATATAGAATATGATACATGATACGTGATATTCGTCCGTATCCGCTTTGATTGCATCCCAACCTGTAGGTGCGGGCTGTGAGGCTGCCGTGTGGGGACCACCGGTCGGTGACGCGACCCGCTGCTCTTTGTTTTGGGCTTTAGCTCAGCCGTGCTAGTGGCTTGGTTAACTAGCAAGCCATCCTCGATTGATTGGTCATTAACCGTCCACTGAAGTAATGCTGGGAACGGGGGATTCGGCTGATTGGTTCATCGCACGATACCCTACTAGTGTAAACTCACAATTACAGTGGCAACAAAGAAAGGAGATGTGCCGTTCTGTTTCCCGACGCTCCGTTCACCACCAACGTACTCTGGTAGCTTTATTAGCCGAAAATACTGTACGGATTTTTCGATTTTTCAGATCGTTTTTTGCCTCTAGATTCTATCAATTAGCTGTATTTATTAGATTTATCGGCCACGGTTAAAAATAAAAAAAAACACCGAGCCTACAGATCTGCACGCACGCATGCCAGCCTGCCTGCCACCGTGCCACGGACGGGATCGCTTGTTGGTTGGCGCGACGTCCTTGTGCTTCCAGCCCGGGCGCTCCACCGGCGGCCGACGAGCGTAGCGCGCAGCTGGCAAACGACTGACACCGCGACCACACAATCTCGACCGTTACAAGCTGCAAGATCCGCCATCTCAATCGAGGCCCACGCCTCCAAATGACCAGCCTCGTGCATGCCGGTTAACACATAATTGGCAGATTAGAAGACGTAAGTACGCCATCATCAGCTTGCTTGCTGGTATATTACCTGGGCTAAGTACTTGACATTAGTTGCTCTTGCAGTTTAGCTATACTAACTTAATGCTCGTGCTTTTGCTATAGATAAAAAATTATATTATCCTAACATATCAAGGTGACATTGTCATGATTGGTCTACTCCGTCCACACCATCAGCTTCGCCTCTGAGTTCTGCCCCATTGTGTTTTCGTGTCCTTGGTTCTGCCGTGTACCAGTAGAACTCTTTTTTTTTTTTGTTAGAGAATTTGTAGGGCTATGGAATTTTTTTATTGCTTTTTTTTGTTAGAAATTTTTTAGGGCATAACAATCACCATCAAACTGCTATTCACATTGGTGCTTCACATGTTCGGAGTAAATACCGGCTAATCGATTTACTTCATCCGGAGCCGGTTTGGCGGGTTAAGGCGGTTTGGCATGTTGTGGAAGTGCTTGTTTTAGGGCCTGCTTTTTTTCTGGCTTATTTTTCATAATTTTTAAGGGCGTAACATGTATGTGCAAGTCAAAATGTTGGATGGCCATTGGAGACCAACAGACAATCACGATGATTTGAGGCTGAAAGGAGAAACGATAAGAAGTTATCTGTCAAGAAAGAATACAATTTGCTTCATATACAATGTGAAGAAAGAATACAATTTGCTTCATATACGATGGTTGCCCGTAGATCAAAATTCAACATGTCACACTTAATTGACTATCTCTACTGAAGAGTTCGTCAACTATTCCTCTCAATGAATAATTCAGAAATTTTTAAGATGAGGGAAAATGAGAACAAACATGACAAATGTTTTCGGTTGCTTCTAGCCAAAGAACATGAATTTTACTGAGTTTCCATAGCCGGAGGATACACAACTATGACAACAGTTCTTTAGCATCTTTCCACAATTTTACTGAGGTTTCTCAATTCTTTTCCGTATAAGCCAATGGAATTCTTTTAGAGGGGAAAAAGATGAGAACAAATGTTACAGCACACAAAAAAACAGCAGTCCTATTAGACAACTATCATTCAAAGTGACAAACAAATGCATACCAAAAAACCTTAGCATGATATGTTTGTTAGATCATCAGCTATAATTTACTGGGAAAGGAAGAAACTAGCATTCTCTATACTGAAATAGAAATGAAATGTTGAAGCTTTAGCATGCTGGCTTGCAATGGACACAACATTTTAGTGGCAAAGCCATAGATTCCTGCACACATCGCGATCTACAAAGAACGATAACAAAGAACACAAGATTACACGAAGGTCCCAAATGAGCCACCACTTCAATGAAAGCCCAAAAGGCTCCCAATTAAGGTGTGATTTTGACGGGTTCTAGATCGAGTTGTGGGGAGCAGAGAAGGTACGCCACCGTCGGCACCGCCGGATGTCGATGCACCGCCACAACCCTGAAGCCCTCACCAATGCGCCACCGCCGCGTCCTGCCGGTGCTACACCAGCAGCGGCGCAGAGTACAGGAAGGAGAGCGTCGAGGCTGTCCTACCCTCACCGCCGCGTCACCAGCGCCTTCCACCTGACCACCTCCACCTACGCCCTCGCCGCCGGCTCACAGCCTCGAGGGTTTCGATCTGGAATGGTGATTGGGACGGGTTGGGACATTTCCTGGTTCACCGTCGTGGTCGCTCCCGGCCCGGTCGGGCCCGTTGCTGGCCCGGAGCGGGTTCTAGACGGGTCTGGGGCGGTAAATGGGCCAGACCTTCGGCTCCGTCGTGTGATCCTTCGGGCCGGGCTGCGCCTGCGCCTCCACCGGCTCCCGCTTCACAGGGTTCTCGCCGCCGCCGTCGCCGTGGCGCATTCGCTTCCGCCCGATGGAGACTCCGAATAGCCTCGCGCTCGTTTTCTCCTCTTCGTTCTCTGCTCCCGGCGCGGCCGCCTCGACGGCCGCGGGAGCCCCCGGGCAGGAAGGCATGAGCTCGAGCACTGCCATAGGTGGGAGCTGCGGCGCGTCCGCCGATTCGCCTGAGCAGTTCGCGGCAGCCGCCGCGTTGGCGGCGTCGGGCTGCTGGGTGGCCGCGTACTTGGACATGAGGAGGAGGATGCTGTCGCAGAGCTTCTTCATCTGGCCGAGCTCCCGCGCGAGCCGCGCGTTCTCCAGCAGCAGCCGCTCGTTCTCCTCACCCAGATCGCTGGAGGTGACCCCGCCGGAGCCGGACGGCGCCGGCGGCTGCAGCAACGGAGGCTCCGCGGACAAGCTGGACGACAGCACCTGCTCCTCGCCGGAGACTACCGGCGACACCGGCAGCGCCATCGGAATTGCTGACGCCGCCTCCACCGTGACCATCCCCGTCGTCGCGGCGGCCGGCGCCACCTTCCGGCGGTGTATGTCGCAAAGCAGCCGCTTTTCCCCTCGCCGGAAGCAGTCGTTGGCGAACTCCCACCTGTCCGGCACAATCTTCCTAAATCCCTACAACCACAGATCATCATCAAGCACCCATCACGCATCAGCACCCCAACATTCCGGCGAAACCAAGACAGATTGATCCATATCAGATTAAACGGAAAGAGGAAAAGAACAAGAAGAACATTTACGTACGTAGGTGTTGAGCTGCCGCACGAAGCTGGAGAAGTTGTTGTGCTTGAAGTACTTGGGGAGGAGGTCGCGCGCGAACTCCGCCGGGCGCCAGACGACGAAGGTGGATCCGTCCTCGTTCCACGAGATGACGTCGTCGACCGCCGGGTCGTTCACCAGCTGGTACGTCTTGGTTAGGAACGGCGTGGGCACGGACCTCTGCCCCGCCTCCGCCGCGGGCGCGGGGGCCGGGGGTGGCTCGTCGGCCATGGCACAGCCGCCCGCGGAGATCTGACCGGTGGACACCGTAGCTTCCGGGCCCGGAAAGGAAACGCCCGCGCGCCTTCTGGAAGGTTCCGGTTGCGTAGCGTGGAAAGAAACCAACCCGAGGAAGTTAGAAACGAACACGAAGCGGTCGCGGAGGAAGAAGCTATATAAACCGACGGCGACCCCAGTGACCCCACCCATCGCATCGAGAAAGCCAAGTCACGCGTCGCCCGGCGCGGGCGCCCGCATACGGGGTCGCGTGGGTGTACGGATTTTGTGCCGTTGGATGCGTGTTTCACTGTGATCGGACGGTCGACAAGGGCGTGCGTAGGGATGAGGTGCGTGCGGGACGGGGGATGGTGGGGCGAGGAAAGTGCGAGAAGGTTCGGTGGTTTTTTTTTCTGGGGTTGGTTGTTCTGGAAGGTTCAACTCGGGGCGTGGGTGGGTGGGGTCCTCGACGAAGCACAGCCACAGCGCAGTGCGTGTTCCGGCGCGCTCGTCGGTGAATATCACACTGCAGAGTGGACCTGGGTAGGCTAAAAACAAAATTCTGGTTCCATTGCTGTAGCGATGCAGCTAGGGTAGCATCCATAGACTATACAGTGCGCAGTGCATTGGCTGTTCGCACCGATCCTTTCTTAGAATTAAAAGAGTCGTGTTTCTGGATTTTAATTGATTGTGTGTGTGCTAGTATTTATTTCTATCAAAATTTAAAGATTGAACTTTTGTTTTTTTCATGCTACCAATATCTTACCACGGTCAATCCGGTAATTGATTGATACACACACATATACATATACTAGTTAGAGACATGTGTGTTACAATGAAGTCATAAAAATAATGAGACGGAACTTATTGCCTGGCCAACTTCACACATCAAATATTGGAGAGCAAACGACAGAGAGAGAATGGTGACCAGAATGCGTGAGGAGATGAAAAAAGTGGAGGAGGTGGGCGGTTGTATCATGAGAGAGAGGGGAGAGAGATGAATGATTCAGATCAAATCGGATGGCTGAGCAGAGAGTAGTGAGGACGAACCAACCACCAACTCCTTCTTTTATAATAGTAAAGATATATATACATGCACACACATATTATATTACTTAAACAAGTATTGTATACCTTTTTATTTTTGTATACTTAAATACTAATTCTAAGATACTACAATAAGACTTGTTGAAAAAGTTTGATTGTAATTATTATTTTTGCTATATACACTTTTCTATGTGTAAAAAATTATATATATAAATTATACTATAAAAAGTGAACTTTAGGAAAGTTTTCGCAGTGGTTTCGACTTTGGACCAGCGTAATCCTATATTAACAGAGTTCCACGAACGGTCATCTAATAATCTTTATTTAGTTGTTGTGCACTTAAGAAATGAGTGACACGAGGCAACAACAATCTGAACGTAGGAGAGGCTTGCCAATTTCTGAACATAAACAAAGCGGGAGACATCAGCCCACCAGCTTACTCCCTCGTGATCAGATATCACCGATAATTCCCATGCATCCCCATGCATTTCAGTTTCTTGGATCCCTATAAAACGAGGCTAGGAATTTCTACTGTTGTGCATGTGGCATTTCATGTCATTATCCTTAGATTATAACACGGATCACTTGGTTATTGCTCTGTATGAACACTGACCTAATGAATAATATAATACTCGTCAGTACTAGTACAAGAAACTACGGATCGCCTAGTCCTCCCAAGTGTTGTGTAAGACTTCCAACTCGTTGGCCTCCCAGTTAGTGACAACCAGGTGTCCTGCGGTGTCTTTATTTTTAACCCGCTCGTCACTTTCCGAATGATACCCTTCTACAAAAGGGTCTGAAAGAGGGGGAGTTATAGCAAGACTGAGTACGAAATACTTAGCAAGTTTTTAATAGTGAATGCATGCAATGTTAATCCTATCTTTCCTTATTTCTTTCTCTTTCTCTTATTTGCCAACACTTGTCAAAATGTAAGAGGTTGGTAGGTTTTAATTTTTTAAGAAAACTTCTACGTACACTCCAGAGAAAAAGATGACCAAAAGGTCCCGTAGACTCTTTTTCAAGAGACTTTGTGTGAATTTATGATTTAATTAAAGTACGGCACGGGCTTGTATTAGTCATAGCTATCCTAAAATTTGCATATTTTGGGAGCACTCAGATTTGTGGTGGTGGAAATGTCGAAGTTCATGATATAACATGCTTTCCCTGATTTTGTCCTTATATCTCCACCTGACTATAAATAGTCGTTCGTCGAGTGGATCAAGCTCGACATTCCACGGTGCTAAATATAGGCACTTGGGGGTATATCACTTTTTGGCACAAAGTTCAATTGAGGCCCCACCCCATCTTCCCTAGTATATACTTGCTTACCCATTGTGAAGAATATATATGCACAACAATCTTTTATGCTCACTGATGCCTTGCATCTCCATCGGCATCTCTATCCCTGTCGCCTAGCGCCTTGCCAGGCTTTTGCTCCATCGGTGCCTTGTGTCCCCGCTGGGCACCTACCTCTACCGATGCTACGCGACCCGGTGGCCGCATGTTGCTGATACCTTATGTCCTGGCGGGTGCACCCTGCCAACACTATGCTCCGGCACTGACTACTACGCCATCCTGCTCTCACCAAGTAAGGACACTCATACTTGCGATGTCGTGACTTCCCACACTTGTAGTAAGCGGTTGTCCACTTTAGACAATCCCTAGTAAGGTGGTGGCCACTATACTTGGCCCAAATGACTGATGTTGGTTGTGGTGGATATAATTGTAATAAAATGAAATGTAATTTATTTTTTAAAAGTTTCAGTGTCTTTTTGTAACCATACAATTGTAACTTGGACTTTGATGAAATGGATCTCTTATTATGAATTTGCTTATCTTAATATTTGGTTCGATTTACATCATTAGGCTTTTGATCTATGGTTTAAATGGGATTAGTTTTGAGGGTCTTCACAGTGCATTATTCATGCAACATACAATAGCACAATCATTTTATCAGGAACAGAAGCATTCTTGTTGTTTTCTCTTTGACCAAGATCTGTCCGCAAACAACTCCTTTCCTGGTATGTCATCTACCATACGTACGGCCCATCTTGATTCGCTGACACAAGGCAGGGAAGAGATAAGGACCGTTTCAACCGACTGCAGCTTTCGGCTATTAGCGTTTGCAGAAAATATATTGTAATACCTGTTAATTTTTTCTAAATTATTTAATTAAAAAATACCATTATATCTAATAATATAAATAGAAAAAAAAAGAAAAGAACAAAAAGAGCCGAAAAACTAAAATTAAGAAACCACGCGTTCATTTTCCAAATCGGTGTTGGACCTCGTGGGCATTTTGTAATTTCCCAATTGGGGAACTGCTCATGGGTCCCACCTGAAGAGGAGATATGAAGAGATAAGGGAGGAGACGGTTCGTCTCCTCCCGTCTTGTGGTCGCAGAGGCGCGGTCTTGCGGATCTAGCGCCTCGCGCGGCGGCGGCGGCCGGGTCGTGGGGCGTTGGCGATGGAGGCGGGGTCGGCGCGGGCGCTTCGGCGCCAGCCACACCGCAGCCGGCCTATCTCCCCTCTCTCGGCTCCGCTATAAAGCCCGGCCTCTCTTCCTCTCCGGGCAGGCCGAAAACTGAGTGAGTCTTTCCCCCTTCTACCTCTATTCTCGTCGGAGACTCTCGATCCTTGGGCTGTTGGCCGGTTCCCGTGCTTTGCGTGCGTAGAAGGTCTTGACCCTTTTCTAGGGTTCTTGATCTATACTTGGATCGAGACATTCACCGGGAGATTTGGACGATTGATTTGTGCTTCTGTGAGGTTCTTGGCCGGAACCACCTTGAGGTCTTGTGCGGCATCTCTGAACTTCGTCTTCCTTCTTGGCTTCGGCTGAGAGAGGAGAGCGGCATTGTATCTCCGTGAACTATCTCCTCGCTGGACACAGTGGGCTGATAGGTTTTCTGGGACAGCGACTTTTTCGTGCCTTGCCATTTTGATTGTGATCATCATTCGGTTTCTTCAGGTGATTTAGAATATCACCTCCACTGTGAGTATATTAATTGGCTCTTTGCAATTTGTGATTCTTTTCACCGTCGTGAGCATCACTAATTGAAGATTGCAAAGATGTACTGTATGCTCGTGATGATATGGTTGAATATTGAGATTGATCTAACTAATTGAATTGAGATTGAGCTCTATAACATTGCTTTCACTGTCTGGAAATTAGTTTATCCTTTCTTCTGATCAAGATTGATGTAGTAGTAAATGTTGATATATGTGCTATAGATGGTTTTAGCAATTTCGGTTTAGAAGTATCGAATACTTGTTAGTTTAAGATTGTCGCTTTGATCTATAGCATTGGTACCGCCATCGTATGCTTTGATTGGAAGCTTTGATTCAGGAAAAAATAAACTAGATCTGTTGTTCTCTGATTTCTTTGAACTGTGACAGTGAGAGAATAAAATAGAGCTCAAGTCTTAATTATTAGCTTTTAGATCTTTGTTAAGGATATTCAACATTGACATGAGAAAGCCAAAATCTTTGATCTTGTGCGACTCTGTTCTGAGAGCTCTAAAAACAAATAAATTATTTGGTTATATGCTATTCTTTTGTAGTTGGCTATACGATGGCGAGATATTGTAAATCGATTATATGTCGATTGTAGTCATTTCATTTGGCTAAGTATGAAGGCAACATGTTATTTCTTTAATACTATATCCATACATGTGTTAATCATATATGTCAAGTTTATAAAAGGAGTAGCATGCAAATACATTAATATTATGATTGCCATGCTAATGTTGAATTCATATATGATATTCATGTTGAGTTTTCACTCATTCTGCAATGATTTAAATCATACATATGTCAATATGCTATTTAAATCATTCTTATGCCATGCTTGGGTGATTACTATTATCATAATTATTATTATTGGAATTAAAATAGAAAATATGCTTATACCGCAATATTTGCTACAATCCGTAAAACCTATTCTTGAAAGAATGGCTTCCTCATCGACGTCAGAAGCTCAAGTCTTTGACGGTGTCAACTTCAAACGTTGGCGGCGAGGCCAAGCTTTGGTCGACCGACCTTAGGCTCTTCGGGTCATTTCAAGTCCTCCGCGCTTCCGCTAGAGATACCAAACGATGCGTTGGGAAGATGCCAATAATGCGATCTTAGCCCGTTTGCTGGCCATCCTGTCTAACCGGTTGTTTGACGTCTACGTCAACTTCACGAATGCCAAGCAACTGTGGGACGAGCTTGATGAGAAGTACTCCGAAGGAGATAACGGGAACGAGTCCTTTGTAACGGCCAATTACTTGAACTATAAGATGGTGGAAGGATCGGTCGGTGATGGAGCGCCCACGAGCTTCAACTCCATGTACGTGACTTAAGTCGAGACGACCGTGTCCTACCGTAGAAGTTCCAAGTAAACGTCATCTGGCGGTTACCGCCCTCGTGGCGTGACTTTGTGACCGTCAGACATATAAAGGGCGCTGACGCTCAATGAGTCTGTCACCGCTATCAATGTCGAAGAGCGTGCGATCGTGTGACGGTATGGGAAAGGCTCAAGTCCAAGCTCATCAAGTGGAAGTCAAAAGAACTGGAGGCCCTGAAACCCAAATTCAAGAGTCACCCCAATACAAGCTCCAACCAAAGAAAATGAAGAAGAAAAGGAAGACATTATCATTTTGTTTATGGAGAGGTCGCCATAAGGCCAATCATTGTCGCAATCGAAAGGGCAAGGGTCCCGCCTCTGGTCACACAAAGGCCATAAGGTCAAGCAAATGTCGTCGGCAAGCTCCGACTGGAAGAGTACGCACCTGTGCCTTTATGGCAAGTCCATCTATTGATTGGTGGATTGATACACAGTGCTACTAGACATATATGTGCCGATCGATCTTGTTTCTCTTCATTTCGGGTGAAGGTGGTGGATCCGTCCTAATGGGCAAAAGCGTCATGCATGAATCCACATGCAACGCTTGGAAATGGATTAAGTTTAAGCAAGAGCGAAATGGATTTTAAAAGAAAAGATATGGTACATTGAAAAGTAAAGGTTTAGCAAAGTTCAGGCATAAGAATATTCACTATCTCGTGACGTCCTAAATCATGGTTTTAAAGTTCCAACAGTCTGTATAATGATTAACGGTTCCTAAATGGGATGGATAGAAATTATTCATATCAAGTTTGGTTGAAAGGCAAGAAAAGATGTCGAAATAATAATGGCAAGGAGCTTTTACAATGCTGGAAATGTGTAGACTGGTTGGTTGGAAGGTCATAATGTGATCAATGCTAGGGAGAAAGGTGTATTATTTATTATAAATTTGCTTTTGGGACACATGATGATTAAAAAATCTTTCTTTCCCGACTTTATGAAAGCGTAGGATGTTATTTAAACATAAGTATAAAGGTTAAGGGATTTATAACCATTATTGAAATCCTAATGATGTTAGACGGCAGAAACCCTTGATCCAAATGAAAGTCGATTATACACGGCAGGGAGATCTAATTTTCAAATTGATCCGTTATATCGACATGCGAATTCAATCGGTCATGATGAACTCCACGGAATATCATTGTCACTAGTCTGGATATTTAAACAACCCTAATTGGGATAAGACTAAGCCACTGAAGATTATATGCCGTAGGACGTATGAGCTATGTCGATACTGATGGCCTTCATGGAAGTCAAAAGCATCTTACTCGTAGGAGTACTATATTATTCGATAAGCAAGGATTCGGAACCTTGCAGACGAAAAACGATCACATATGACTCGATTAACCAAACTCGTAAGGGGGGAAACAAAGAGTCTCAACATAAGGACTTATGAGGCCAAGCGTGTATTCGGAATGGCTCAAAGGAATGGACCTTCCTAAAGATGAAGTCCGAGAACGGCAAGGTAAGGAGAGGTCACACGGTAACTACCTGGATCGAGTCATGAAGTTAGGAAACAATGCTGATTAAGCATTAAGGGTCCCATAGCGCAAGGTTTTCGGAAGTTGAGAAAGCCTAATAATGAGGTAGTATGATTTTGAGCCCTGATCTGATTACCCATGGATGAGGTCGCAAAGAGATAAGGATATAGCCTCAAGCTGATCGGGAATACGACGTCACCGGAGGAAGGGCGCGCGCTGGTGCTACGAGTACCCAGGCTTGGACAAGCAAAGCCCATTCTCATGTATTTGCGTGCTTGGGTCAACGAATTTCCCATTGCAATTTGAGATTCAAGGTAGGAGTAACAATTGGAAGGGTTGTTGACCTGGGCTTTTGATCAATTGGGGACTTCAGGGTCCACGGAGGGTATGAGGTGGGGAGCGTGCTGCGCTTGCACCCTGCGCTCTCCGTCTGGCTCTTGCGCCCTCTCTGGCGGTATGAGGTTTTCCGGACTTTTGGCCTGCCATTTGATTGGTCCTCGTCTCGATTTAGAAATCCCTCTCTGGTTATTAATTGGTCTTTGCATTTGATTTTCACCTCGTGAGATCACTAATTGAAGATTCAAAGATGTACCGTGCTTGATATAGGTTGAATTTGATTTCTAATAATTGAATTGAGATTGACTTAAACATTCTTTCCTGGACATTAGTTTATCCTTTCTTGACAAATTTGTAGTAAATGTTGATATATGATCTATGTGGTTTTAGCAATTTCGTTAGAAGTATCGAATTTGTTAGTTTAAGATTTCCTTTATCTATAGCATGGTACGTAGTGTTTGATTGGAACTTTTTCAAAAAAATTGTTGTTCTATTTCTGATCTGTGGATAGAATAAAACTACTGTTATTATTGCTTTTAATTTGTAGTTTCAACTTGAGAAAACCAATAATTTGATGTGACTGTAGCTCTAAAAAAATAAATTATTTGGTATTGCTATATTATTGATTGGCTATAACATGATATTGTAACGATTATTATCTTTCTTTCATTTGGTAAGTATAAGATGTTATTTTTTCTATAATGTTTAACAATTGTATTATAAAAGGATACTGAAATATAATTTGTTGCCATTAATTGAATTCTATTGTATTTTTGATTTTACTTTATTCGAAATTTAAATATCATTGTCTTGTATTTAAATGTAGATAAATGGCTAGTTTATTATTATTTTATTATTGGTAATAAAATAAATTACATCGAAAGCAAAATCTAATTTTAAAACTTCATCAACAAATAAATATGTTTGCTTACTTAAATGGCTATCGAGGCCAAGTTTGGTGAACCTTAGTCTTGGGTATTCATTCTTGGCTCGTAGGCAGATTCTTTAAAATCATCTTGGGTTACCATATTTCAGTTTTAAACCGCTCAATCATTAATTTGTGCCATGCTAATTGATCTATGAATAGTTGAGTTTATATCGAATCTTAAAATAATGAAATCTTTTAAAGCATTTGCTATGGGGTAAGTTCAAATATATGGATTAAAAAGAAATCTTACCGATATTTCACATCCGAAACCTATCTAAAGAAGTTCCTATCTGTCGAACCATCTTGCGGGTCACTTCAACGTAGAGGCCGTTGTGACCTGCGCTTCAGTCATAGTCCGTGGAGTAAAAGAAGCCGACCAAATTCAAAAACCTTAGCCTGAACCAAATCAACGGAGTTTGACGCCCATCAACTTCAGAATGACCAAAAGGAGACATTGAATGTGAGAGGTACAAGGCCATTACGCCAATAATGAATGTAGTGGGAAGGCCGGGAGAGCACGGCTTTAGCCTCTGATTAGTGACTGTGCTTAGAAGTCCATCACGTTCGGGATTTCGCTGCGTGATTGTCGACGTTCTATAAAGGGGAGTGACGCCTTGGCACCACAGCAAACCGATCGTGATGGAAGGTCACAAGCTCACAGGAAGTAAAGAAGAGCTTGAAATCAAATTCAAGGTCACCCAATCAACTCAGAAGGAAAAGAAGCTATTGGCAATAGTCTTTACAGGTTGAATAGGAACTTTGATCGAAGGGCAGGTCCCTATTCATACATAAGCAAATTTAAGTTCCATTGGAAGTAGATTTGATCGTTCTGTTTATGGAAGCCATTATGTTGTGAATTATCACTAAATTATAGAGTCAAATGTTCTCTTCAGTAAGTGTCATCGTCTAAGGAAGCACATGAACAATACTTGACATTTGTGAAGTATGGAATAACTAACTGAACGATTGATTGCATTATCAACACTTAGGTTAATCTCTAAAGCAGAATAAAGCTTTATTAGTCAAAAGGTAATTGACAATTGGAATTTGGAAGCAAAGTGAGCATGTCGTTATCAACCTTATGAATATAAATCTAAGACCATGAATAATTATGATTAGCTTCCTTTGTCCGTTAATTTGAAGCCATATGGGTTAGTAAATGGTTAATCCTAGCTTATTCGAAAGGGTTCAATGTGAAGGAGCAAGTAAGACCAAACTTTCATACGATAGGGCACCTTCCATGAAATCATGACATTGTGAGAGAAAAGAATTATAAGTCGATTGGGTACTTCTAGTATGCAATAAGTATAGTATATATTGTCAAACCGAGATGAACTTACAGTTAAAATTAAAGTCGAATTGAAAATTATTAGAAGAGAATCAAAGGGTTAGATGGACCAAGGTAGTTCCTGATTCTCCCATTGGAAATATAATTCAGAGAGTTAACATATCCCCAACAATTGTCCGAAAACCAACTTTTGGATTGGTTAACGCAGCTGAGTCGACATATTGGTGGTGGTCACCACGAATAATCCAAGTTCACCGCATCGTGGAAAACCCTATGAGATGGAAGAGAAAACCAACTAATTCTTCATGGGAGCCTGTGGTTGACATTCTAAGGAGAAGTGGCATAAGACTTATGATCAGGATAGCTTTTACAGCTAATCTTGTGGCTAAACCGGTGGAGAAGACAAAGTTGACTCTGTGCAATCTTGATTTCCTAAGTGCTAGGAATTAGTGCCATTGGTAGTTTATTCCAAGGAAACCTCTATTTGGAGTTGAGAGGAGAAGAACAACCAAAGTTTGGTAAGATTTGTAAAAATGTGATTGTAAACATGTCTAAGCATCATGGTGACATTGGAGAAGCATCGTGGTATTCTATAGCGCATAATGGAATTTAGTTCGCGGTTGTAATCATGTCTAAGATAAAGTTGACAACATGACTTTAAAAGTAAAGCTTTCTGCTAAAGTTTAGAAAAGAAGGAACATTTCTAAATCAGCTGCAGGTACTGATCCAATGCTAACATAATGGATAAAGTCCTAATAAATGGTTAAAGACCGTCCAATGATTCGAGAAATTCATAAAACAATGAAGTTTGTTGAGGGAAAAAAATTGGATGCAATCTTATGCAAACAGTCTAAATGGCTGAGAAATTGATAGTATCGTCATCGGTTTGGATGAGGATAAATTTATCTAAGGAACTGAGAATGGGTCATTCATCTAGTGGCTTTGGATTGGAACAGGTTATATAAATTACGTCGTATTGATATAACGGTGGGCGATGTTTAAACTAAGCTTTAACGGTAAAGGGTATTTTCCAACCATTATGGATAATCCTAACCGTTGGGTTATGGATGAGAATCCCACCTAATCCAAAGAAACGATTAAAACGGCATGGAAAAGAAACTGTATTTAAAGAATCCAGGACTAACTAGGCCAAACCAAAATTAGTCATTGATCGGAAGTGCATTCAGAGATATCATGGTAGCACTGGAGATCCTATTAAAGGATCCTAAATGGATAAATTCGTATGGTTGAGATGAGGATTCAACGTTAGTGACTAATGGAGGTCGGATGCTTAGAACTAGCGTGGGGAATTAGGAGTCTTCAAGGTCCTTATAGGTCCATGAGTTGATAGTTGCAAAATCTAAGAATGAGGTCTTAAGCTATGAGCCTGGGACTCCAACGTCACCCGGAAAGAGTCGCCAATAATGATGGATAACAAACCTCTTTAAACAAGAGAAGGAAAGAATCCTCAAATCCAAAGAGCGTAAGTCAGCCGACTGCGAGAAGGTTATTTCAGATACATCCAGCATAACAAGCGAAGTCCATTTCATAAGGATTGAAGGTCTGACTGGGTCTACCGAATGGGGCTTTACATGAAGGTTCACACGTATAACATCTAGGAGATGGATCGGGATGGCCTCGGACAAATGTAAATTAGGCCTCTAAGGGTCCCTTGCTCAAGGGTTCATGGAAGGTGGAGAGCCTTATGACTCGTCTATGGCTTGGAGCGCCACGCTCCTAGGTTCACCCTGATGTGGGTCCATCAAGGAGTAAGGGATCTTTTAGCCTCATGGCAGTCGGGCGACCACTCCCACCCGGAGGAAGGCACCCCGCATAAGGCTTGACCTTCTCGCCAGGCATTGATCAGGAAATTCCCTTTTGCATGTGTTGCTTCGCTGTTTGGGTAACCCAGGTCTTTGCGACGAAGTTACCTTTGGGATTATATAATGGTAATTGTTGGTTGTGACCTCGTGGATGTGTAAGTTCATTGGGACAAGGTCCCTTGGAGATTGAGATAGACATGCTTTCTCTTCGATTGCTCCTAGTATTGCCGGCTGGATTAGGTTTTCACGCGGACTCTATTAGCTTAGGTGATGCTCGGTTGTGTGGATTTGAATTCACTACAATGACTAATTGCTCTTAATTGCTTTTACGTCTTGTTATCCTTTGCGATAAAGTGACTTCTTCTTATTGTGATAGAGTTTCTACAATTTATTGAGATCTATTGTTGTTTAAGATTGCCCTTTAGTTCTTGTCATCAGTTTGAGTTGAAGTTGATGAGAAATGATATTTAGATTCTGCGAATATCTTGAAGTCTTGTAGTAGAATTGACTCAGCTTATTTTGCTTTAGTTTGTTGTATTCACTTGACAAAAACCAAACTGTCTTGATTTCGGACTAAAAAATGACTTCATTTGTTATTTTTTTTTTGTTAAGATGCAATATGAACAAATCTTTGTCTTTCATGCAGTTAAACAATTATTTTTATATTATCTTGTGTTATATAATGAATTTAAGATATAATATTATATATTTCTGCTAAGTTGAATATTATTTCTTTATTTACTCATGTTATCATATATGTCAATATGTATTAAATCATTTATGCATGCTTGTGATCATATATATATTATTTGATAAATAATGAACATATTCTACAATCTGAAACTATCTGAAAATTTTATGAAGAAAGCTAATTTCTATAAGTGCAGCCACGTGACAGTTCGCATTCACGTGCGACACAGTAGACAGCTAGCCGTCGCATACCGTAGTCTAAGATCAAACGGAGGCTTGTCAGCGATTTGACGCATACTTACAATGCAAGACGAGTGAGACCGAGCATCTGAGATATGAAGTTACTGATAAAAGACGGTAGCGCGCTTGACCGATTAGCGCGCCAAGATCGATCATGAGGTCGTGTGACTGAAGAAAGATAAAAGGCCGACATAGAACCCACACACAAAGAAAAGATGGCTTTACAGTCAAGCATCACAAGAGGCCGAAAAGCTAGGAGAAAGCCACAGAGAGCCCTTGACTTGGATATGTTCTTTAGCAGGCGTAGGACGCGAAGGTGGTTATGGAACCAGCTCATGTGCACCTGGACTGAGAAATTTCAAGTCATGATTTGGAGAGGTTCCAATTAATAATTAGTTCCTGAAAGTGTTGTCTTTATATTTATTCGTAAATTATTGATTAGTATATTAAAAATTCGTAGATCATAATATTAATGATAGGAATCTACATAATTTTTAGAAAATATTAAAAAATAAAAAAAAAAAATAGCGAGTAATTAATCCATGAAAGGAATAATCCACCCAAATGACAAGAAACGATTTGTACCCTAGGATGAGAGGTGTAAGTCAGGACAGGAGGAACCATTTTCTGGACTGAGTACTAAGAAACAATGCACTTGTTGTTCATAATTGGAACGGTAAGTTTATCTCAAGATCTGTGTTCAGAGTTGTGGGTAGACAAATCTGATTCTGGGGACATTCGAAACTCGTGCCGAAAATCAGCAGTGGATGCCGTAGCAAGAAGACTAAAAGTACGCTAAACAGCGTGAAGTTAAAAGATACCGTTCTATCATTTAAATTACAGAACTTCAAGATGGATTAAAGTGTAGCAAAAATGTAATGAAACTAAGAAATTGTTAAGAAAGATGTAGAGTTTTAGATTTTGGCAGTAAAATTTTTATTTTAGAGGTTAAAATTAAGGTAGGTTTACCTTAACACAAAGTTGAGATCCCCAAAACAAGGGAAAGATATCAATAGCTACAGCATTTTAATGTACACGAGGTTTAAGATGGATTGCGCTGAGTGTCAGTGATGAGCGTAGTTCAGTGGCTGATAGTTCAGGATGTAAGAGTACTTGCACTGTGACTCTTATGACAACTCTACAGAAAGAATCAAAAATAAAGCATATTCACAGAGATAGACTAAGTTAAACAAGAGGGCTCCTAGTAGACACGGGCAGTAAAGAATGGAACGGCCAGGTTAGAGTAAAGCCTAAGTTTGCAAACCAAGTCCGTGGAAAGAAGGTACTTAGGAACACAGAAGGACCAAGTCACCACAGTGAGAACTTCTTCATTGTACCAAGCTAATAAACAGTACATGAATGGGATTGACAGGATTTATTCCATGGGATTGCCCGATTGATAAGGCTGCCCTGGGGAGGTGCCCCAGCGGGGGTGGGGGCGGTCAGCCCGCAACCCTTCCGTACAATTCTCTGCGAATCTCTTCCGTGCAGTCCTTCGGTTATGCTAGGTTGTTTTTTGGACCTTTGTACTTCTCTGGTAGGGGATTTAGAATATCACCTCCACTGTGAGTATATTAATTGGCTCTTTGCAATTTGTGATTCTTTTCACCTGTCTGTGAGCATCACTAATTGAAGATTGCAAAGATGTACCTGTATGCTCTGTGATGATATGGTTGAATATTGAGATTGATCTAACTAATTGAATTGAGATTGAGCTCTATAACATTGCTTTCACTGTCTGGACATTAGTTTATCCTTTCTTCTGATCAAGATTGACTGTAGTAGTAAATGTTGATATATATGCTATAGATGGTTTTAGCAATTTCGGTTTAGAAGTATTCTAATACTTGTTAGTTTAAGATTGTGCGCTGATCTATAGCATTGGTACCTGCATCGTATGCTTTGATTGGAAGCTTTGATTTGTGAAAATAAACTAGATCTGTTGTTCTCTGATTTCTTTGAACTGTGACAGTGAGAGAATAAAATAGAGCTCAAGTCTTAATTATTAGCTTTTAGATCTTTGTTAAGGATATTCAACATTGACATGAGAAAGCCAAAATCTTTGATCTTGTGCGACTCTGTTCTGAGAGCTCTAAAAACAAATAAATTATTTGGTTATATGCTATTCTTTTGTAGTTGGCTATACCTGATGGCAGCATATTGTAAACCGATTATATTTGATTGTAGTCATTTTCATTTGGCTAAGTATGAAGGCAAGATGTTATTTCTTTAATACTATATCCATACATGTGTTAATCATATATGTCAAGTTTATAAAAGGAGTAGCATGCAAATACATTAATATTATGATTGCCATGCTAATGTTGAATTCATATATGATATTCATGTTGAGTTTTCACTCATTCTGCAATGATTTAAATCATACATATGTCAATATGCTATTTAAATCATTCTTATGTCATGCTTGGGTGATTACTATTATCATAATTATTATTATTGGAATTAAAATAGAAAATATGCTTATACCGCAATATTTGCTACAATCCGAAAACCTATTCTTGAAAGAATGGTCCTCATCTCGACGTCGTAGAAGCTCGAAGTCTTTGACGGTGTCAACTTCAAACGCTATGTGCGAGGGCCAAGCTTTGGTCGACCGACCTTAGACTCTTCTGGGTCATTTCAAGTCCTCCGGCGTTCCGCTAGAGACACCAAACGATGCGTTGGGAAGATGCCAATAATGCAGTCTTAGCCCGTTTGCTGGCCATCCTGTCTAACCGGTTGTTTGACGTCTACGTCAACTTCACGAATGCCAAGCAACGTGGGACGAGCTTGATGAGAAGTATCCAAGGAGATAACGGAACGAGTCCTTTGTACCGCCAATTACTTGAACTATAAGATGGTGGAAGGACGATCGGTGATGGAGCAACCCACGAGCTTCAACTCCATGTACGTGACTTAAGTCAAGACGACCGTGTCCTACCGAGAAGTTCCAAGTAAACGCCATCCTGGCGCGGTTACCGCCTCGTGGCGTGACTTTGGACCGCAGAGATATAAAGGAGCGCTCGACGCCAATGAGTCGCCACCGCTATCAATGTCGAAGAGCGCGCTGATCGTGTGACGGTATGGGAAAGGCTCAAGTCCAAGCTCATCAAGTGGAAGTCAAAAGAACCGGAGGCCCCGAAACCCAAATTCAAGAGTCACCCAATACAAGCTCCAACCAAAGAAAATGAAGAAGAAAAGGAAGACATTGTCTGCTTTGTTTGCGAGAGGTCGTCATAAGGCCAATCATTGTCGCAATCAGAAGGGCAAGGGTCCGCCTCTCGGTCAAAGACAAAGGCCATAAGGTCAAGCAAATGTCGTGGCCGGCAAGCTCCGCCTGGAAGAGTACGCACTCGTGCCTTTATGGCAAGTCCATCTATTGATTGGTGGATTGACACAAAGCTACTAGACATATATGTGCCGATCGATCTTGTTTCTCTTCATTTCGTGGTGAAGGTGGTGGATCCGTCCTAATGGGCACCCGAGTCGCCGCAACAAAGACGTGGATTGGACAGTTTGCTCACTGCTCACCGCAAGACACTCATCCCAGAGACGTGTTGTGATGTGCCTGCGATGACCGCAACCTCCTTAGCGGGTCAATGTGGTAGGCAAGGAATAAAGCTTGTATTTGAGTCCAATAAGGTCATCTTGACCAAGTTTGGTAATTTTGTGGGCAAAGGCTATGATAGCGGAGGCATGTTCCGCTTATCAACTCTTGATTTGAATAATGTAAACATCTTTAATGTTTCCCATTGCAATAAAGTTCATGATATTTGGCATTCACGTTTGTGTCATGTTAATTTTGAAGCCATTATGCTGTTAAGTAAAATGAGTTTAATTTCTAGCTATAATTATGAGAAGGGTTCAAAATGTGAAGTGTGTGCAAGCTGCAACCCAAAACCTTTCCATAGTCAAGGGCGTAAGCACTTCTCCACTTGAACTAATACATTTCGACATTTGTGAGATGAATGGAATATTAACTAAAGGTGGCAAACGATACTTCTTAACTCTCATAGATGATGCAACTAAGTATTGTTATATCTATCTTCTTAAAACGAAGATGAAGCACTTGAACACTTTAAAATCTATAAAGTCAAGTTGAAAATCAACTAGAAAAGAGAATCAAACAGTTAAGATCGGACCGAGGAGGTGAATACGTTTCACATGAGTTCTCCCACCGTGAAGAAAGTGGAATAATTCATGAAGTTACTCCACCATACTCACCCCAATCAAATGGAATAGCCGAAAGAAAGAACCGAACTCTCAGTGACTTGGTTAACGCCATGCTTCGTAGTTCGTGTATGCTTGACTATTGGTGGGGTGAGGCAGCTCATGACTAACTATATCTCTAATAGGGTTCCACCTCGCAATCGTGAGGAAACACCCTATGAAGGATGGAAGAGGAGAAAACCCAACTTATCATTTCTTCTGGACTTGGGGATGCTCTTGCTAAGGTTCATGTACCATTACGAAGAAAAGGAAGATTGGTCCTAAGACCGTTGATTGTGTCTTTCTAGGATATGCTTTTACATAGCACCTTATAGATTCTTAGTGGTCAAACCGAGGTGGTTGACATCGCTACAAATATAGTGATGGAGTCTCGTGATGCGACATTCTTTGAGCAAGTGTTTCCTATGAGACCAAAGGAAGTTAGTGACCATTTCTGGTTTAGATGATCTCTATTCTTCCCAATGTGGATAACACTACTTGATTTGGAGTTGAGGAGGAAAGAGATGAGAACCGAAAGTCACTTGGTGAAGACTTTGTCACCTATGTCGTGGATGATGAACCACTAACACTTTTCAGGCATACGCATCTCCTGATGTGGACCATCGGATGGAAGCAATGTGAGCGAGATGAATTCCATCATAGCCAATCGGTATTTGGGAAATTTCGTGATCTCCCTCGGTTGTAAGCCAAGAGGTCGCAAATGGATCTTTAAAAGAAAGCGTAGACCGATGGTACTATTGAAAAGTACAAGGCCCGCTTAGTGGCTAAAGGTTTCACGAAAAAGAAGGAGAAGACTATTTCACACATACTTCCCGTGGCTCGCTTACCTACAATCCGAAAGTGCTTTTAGCAATAGTCATGATACAAGCTCCTAGTACATCAAATGGATGTAAAGACCGCTTCCTAAATGGAGAGTTGGATGAGGAGATTTATATGCAACAACCGAAGGATTTGTGGTTGAAGGGCAAGAAAAGAAAGTATGTCGATTGATCAAACTCGTATGGTCTAAAGCAAGCTCCTAAGCAATGGCATGAGAAATTTGATAGACGATGACGCTCGGTCGGCTTTTGTGTAAACGGTCGATAAATGTGTCTACTACCTGTTCAAGAGAGGAGAAGGTGTCATTCTATGTCTTTATGTAGATGACATATTGCTTTTGGGACCAACATGGATGTGATTAATAATACAAAGTTCCTTTCCCGTAACTTTGATATGAAAGACTGGGTGAAGCCGATGTTATTCTAAACATCAAGCTTATAAGGGTGAGAATGGGATTACTCTTTCACAATCCCATTATGTGGATAAAGTCCTAACCGTTTGGGTTTATGGATCAGAAGCAAGATCCACACCCTATGATCCAAATGCAAAGCTGCATAAGAACACTGGGCATGGAAAAGATCAACTTAGATATTCTCAAATTGTAGGATCCCTGATGTACTTAACTAGCGCAACGAGGCCGTACATCTCATATCTTCGCTTGCAGATTGAGTCGTTATACGTCCAATCCAGAGATGATCATTGGATAGCACTAGAGAGAGTACTCGATATTTAAAGGAACCTCTAAATTGGGAATACATTATTCGTCATCCCAGCCTTGGAAGGATTCATGATTCCAACTGATTAGTGACTCTGACGACATGAAGGCTACGAGTGGTTATGTATTCACTCTAGCAGTGGGGCCGCTTCACGGAAGTCTTCAAAATGCATATCATTACACGGTCCACAATGGAGGCTGAACTAGTTGCACTAGATTCAGCGGCTGTAGAGGCAGAATGGATTCGAGAACTCCTTTCGACTCCACCGGCCGGAAAAACCGATTCCGAGCTATATTGATCATCTGCGATAACCAAACCGCTCGTTAAGGCGAAGAGTAGAAAGGACAATATGAAGTCCTCAAACACATAAAGAGACGACTTAAGTCAAGACGACATGCCGAGACGCGGTGTTATTTCAGAGAATACATCCAACTGGAAGGAACTTGGCGATCCTTTCACTAAAGGATTGGCTCAAAAGGTCATCCTAGCAAAGATCTCGTGGAATGGGGCTTATACCCGTATGAAGGTTCACATCAGTAGTAACCTATCCTAGGAGATCGGAGATCCGTGAACTAGGCTCTAGGACAACAAACCGTAGGAAATTAGAGAGCACATCTAACGGGTCCCATTAGCCGCAAAGTGTTTTTCCGTATGGAAGGTTGAGCAAAAGCCTTAATGAACTCGAGGTCTATATGTGACTTATGGAGTCGCCCCACAGACTCCTAGAAGGGTTCACCCACGTGAGTGTGATTGTGAGGTCGCAATCAAAGGAAGATAAGGGTATACTTCTTTAAGCACTCATGAGCTAGATACGGGACATGACCGAACGTCCCAACCCGAGAAGGAAAGGGCAAGCCGCCCAAGATGATAATGTGACTTGAGCGAAGCTCTCACACCAAGGCATTGGATCAAGGCAAAGTCCTCATTTGTCTGTGCAGAGTCGTAGTTCTTGTCGCTAGACTTTGGGTTCAAACCCGCAAGGTACCTATTGTCGAACAACTGTATATTAAACAAGACGCTAAGAGTTCAATATCAATTGGTAAAGTGGGGATTGTTGGACCTGTGGGCATTTTGTAATTTCCCAATTGGGGAACTGTTCATGGGTCCCACCAGTAGAGGAGATATGAAGAGATAAGGGAGGAGACTGTCTGCCTCCCCGCGCAAGGCGGGTCGCAGAGGGCGCGGCTTTCATGGATCTAGCTCCGCTCATGACATGCACACGGGCGTGGCATGATGGAGGCTGCCTACACAGGCGCTACGGCAAACACACATAAGCCTATCTCTCCTCTCGGCTCCGCTATAAAGCCCGGCCTCTTCCTCTCTCCTGGCAAGTAAACCGAGCGAGTCTTTCCCTTCTACCTCTATTCTCGCTTGAGACTCTCGATCCTTGGTCATTGGCTGCCTCGTGCTTGCGGCCTGGAAGGTCTTGACCCTTTCTAGGGTTCTTGATCTATACTTGACCGAGACATTCACCGGAGATTTGGACGATTGATTTGTGCTTCAGGAGGTTCTTGGCCGAACCACCTTGAGGTCTTGTAGGCATCTCTCGAACTCGTCTTCCTTCTTGGCTTCAATGAGAGAGGGGGGCATTGATATCTCTGTGAACTATCTCCTCGCCGGACACAGGTGGTGATAGGTTTTCCGACAATACTTTTTCGTGCCTTGCCATTTTGATTGTGATCATCATTCGGTTTCTTCAGGTGATTTAGAATATCACCTCCACTGTGAGTATATTAATTGGCTCTTTGCAATTTGTGATTCTTTTCACCTGTCTGTGAGCATCACTAATTGAAGATTGCAAAGATGTACCTGTATGCTCTGTGATGATATGGTTGAATATTGAGATTGATCTAACTAATTGAATTGAGATTGAGCTCTATAACATTGCTTTCACTGTCTGGACATTAGTTTATCCTTTCTTTCGATCAAGATTGGTGTGAGTAGTAAATGTTGATATATGTGCTATAGATGGTTTTAGCAATTTCGGTTTAGAAGTATCAATACTTGTTAGTTTAAGATTGTCGCTTTGATCTATAGCATTGGTAATCTGCTCATCGTATGCTTTGATTGGAAGCTTTGATTCAGGAAAAATAAACTAGATCGTTGTTCTCTCGATTTCTTTGAACCGTGATGGTGAGAGAATAAAATAGAGCTCAAGTCTTAATTATTAGCTTTTAGATCTTTGTTAAGGATATTCAACATTGACATGAGAAAGCCAAAATCTTTGATCTTGTGCGACTCTGTTCTGAGAGCTCTAAAACAAATAAATTATTTGGTTATATGCTTCTTTTGTAGTTATTATATTCGATGGCGAGATATTGTAACTCGATTATATGTCGATTGTAGTCATTTTCATTTCATTAAGTATGAAGGCAGATGTTATTTCTTTAATACTATATCCATACATGTGTTAATCATATATGTCAAGTTTATAAAAGGAGTAGCATGCAAACACATTAATATTATGATTGCCAATCAGTTGGTCTAGATTTGCTGTATACTAGGATGTAACATGTGTGTACTGCCTGCAGAGAATATTTATGCTTACTAGTCTGTAAGAAAGGTCCTGGAACTGGTACTTTTCTGGCTCGCTCAATCAACACGACTCAGAGGCCAGATCTCAATCCACAACGTGGCCAGCCTTTTAGCGCAATAAATGATAAGAAAAGGCCCCAGAGAGAGTGATGAGAGGGTCTATGAGGACAATCATTAAAGGCTGAAGGACGCCAAGGAAAAAATGTTAAAGAAAGGGAGGAATCCGAGTAATTTCAGAAGGAACAACAGATCTCCCTTCACATGGGATTCTGTCCAAGTTACTGTTATGAGTCCTGAATAATTCAGCTGGAATGGGGACCTCTTTGTAGATTTAATTGTGGACGTGTCCTAGTTTGGAACATCATATGAAAGCACAGCTCAGCTCAGTGAATGATGGTAGGCAAACAGCTCATTGCCATTGGCAAAGAATGCAAGAAGGGAACAGGTGATTCATAAGAGGCAGAAACCAAAGTCCGCATGACGAAGATTTATTGAATACTTGAGCTATCAGAAATTCAGAATACAGAGAACAAAGACAAAGAAAATACATCTAATCGACTATAACGATCCAACTATGCAATCTCCTTGGCACATCCAATTGGGGAAGAAGATCGATTGATCATACAAAGCGAACGCTTAACTAAATCAAAGCACACTTCACGCTTCGATATCTATACCGGACTTATTGCTGTGAAGCAGAGACTCCAAACTATCCACACAAACCAAACACACGTAGTAGTAGAACAGTTCCTACTTCCACAGCTCACGTTTTCTCTTCATAGGGAGCAGCCTCGTCGCCTTGTCAGTCTGTTTCTTCATCGATTCCTCGGCTTTGGCACGGTGCCAACTGAGATGCGCCGATAAGTTCTCCACTTCGACCTTCACCACATCCTTCCTCACTCCGATGTCAGTGATGTATCTACCAGCACAGTACATCCCAGCGGTGACAGCAGCCATCCCCAGTGGACCGGCTGACAAGAGCCCAAAAGGAGTGGAGGAGAGCTGCCAGTGGCACACCAATGGCGGAGGATGCTTGCCCACTCCTCCCAACGCCCGGTTCATCGACAGGCAGAAGACCGGTCTTGCAGTACAGTGCAAAGTCCTCGCAGTTGTTCTCGAACACGCCGTAGCTTCCAAACCCATTCTGAAGCAGATACATGGCCCTGCGCACCACAGTCTCCGGTGAGTCCGATTGGGCAACGGTGCAAGTGCCCCCGCGCAGCTTTGCGAGGAAAACCGTCGGCGGCACGCCGTACTCGAAGCCGTAGAGGGAGCCTTCGCGAAGGAAGCAGTCCAGGCAGGTCAGGACCACGCCGCTGTCAGGCAGCTGAAATCCGCAGTCCGGGAAAGTTGGGCACTCTGCTGAACCCTGTGAGAGGAGGCTGGATATGGCGATGGCTGAGTCCAGACCTGCAGTTCCTGCTTCTTTCTTCCGTGTGAAATGGACCACCTTGCTCCCTCCAACGTAAATGCCTGGATGAGCCATGCAATGTCTTGCATGAGAACATGATCCAACTCGAGAACAATTTTACTAGCTAGGCAGCATGCATTTGATCCAAGCGTACGTAACCCATATGATTTCAAGAAACAGTTTCTTCTTCCTTCTGTCGTCCTCCGTAAAATGCTGAATATGTGGTTGCTGAATTGTAAACAGACATACTCAATCCATGATCCGCTTGAACCAATTGATTAGCCAAATTAAAGATTTAACAGCCAGCTTGCTTGAAGGAAGGGCAAGGGACAAAAGGGTAAAGAGAAGACTACACATAACATAGCTCGCAAACGTCGCATCTTCTCGGTGCAGGTAGTCTTGTGGCGAACTGCCCCATGTCCTTCCCTACGTACGTCAATGATCGAATGTCTCTGGTGTTAACTTTATTTTAGAAGAAAACACGCACATCGTAAATAAACTAAGAAAATATAGAATAATTTCTAAATTTCTCTGTTCTCTTACTTGCTTCCCCCTTTCTCCTTACTCTTGTTCTTCTTCTTATTTACAAAACTCGTACAAACCTTCTCAATATATAGACTAATAATCTTCTAATTGCATACGTATTTGAACTTTAAGTTGAACACAACTTCAACTTAAGTTACACACGATGATAGACTCTTCTACATCTTGAACTCTAAGTCAAAATTATTTCTAACGTCTAGGAAGGACGTCGTCCATAATGGGCACTGCGCAGGAAACAATCCAAGGCAAAAACGCCGGTCCCGTGCCGTCCATGTAGCTAGCAGCCTGGCACACAGCGACACGACGTGGAAGGGTCACGACCAGCTAAAAACGAAAGTTCCATCGAAGAGCGCTTTCACGTGGTAGAGCCCCGAGCTGCCATCCAGGCACGAACGAATACCCTCTTTTAAAAGAATATTTTTGGTGTAAAAAGTCTCAAATTCAGGATGGATTTCCTGGGAAACCAAGTCATAGGCACGTAGGCTTTGCGCTTCCAAGTGCAGATCATGGCCGGTGAAGTGAAAGAAATGGAAAGAGGTGCAAAGTGAAAGAGCCATGGCGACGCAGCTGGAAGAAGATGCGTGCAGCCAACAAAGTGAAAGTAGGTAACTTTGATCGCAGGTAAAGAAAGTAACTAAGTGGATGTTAACAAAGGATTCCTTGGTGTTATTGGTCTGTATTAGCTAAAGTACGACACTGGAACACCGCCTACAATTACATATGGATAGTGACTAGCAGTAAATTAGTTATGAGCTAGTTGCAATTAAAAAAGAAAGGATTATGAGCTGGTGAAGTGCAAGGCCAAAGAACAAGGCCATTTGGATGGACAAATTCTGTCAGTGCCTGGCCTAACATAGTTCCAGTTGCTACTGTTTTTCAACCAACTAATGTTGCAAGTTACAACAGAGGTAAAACTCAACAGATTACATAAAAATGTTAATTTGGGATGTTCATCCCTAATATTACCAGTTACTGCTGCCTTGAGCGCCAAGCCAATTGGGACTTGGATAATACCAAGAATGTAGGTGCTGTCACTGAATTGGCACGTACGGGTTACAGTGTAGGTGTTTTTGGCAATGGTACATGGTAATTCACAGCAAGTCACTGCAAAATTTTGGAAGAGGAGAAGGAAGAGGAAGAAGAAGAAGCAAATCTCCAACATAGGAGAAGCAGAGTACTGACCTAACTAACCGCCCGAAAATGCAAATGCGGCAAGAAACATGACCAAACCGCGCACAATCCACACGGTTCCCGCGAGATTCGGAAGGCGGTGGAACGGAAGCGTAGGCGAACGGGTGAGCGCGCGCGTACCGTGGTGGGAGTAGGTGTAGGCGGCGCGCCAGGTGTAGATGTGGTCGCCGGGCTTTATCTCCGACCGCTCCACCCGGTGCGACAGCAGCCCCATCGCCGCCAAAATTCTGCTGCACGTCGGTCCGGCCGTGGGCGAGCGGCGAGCGGGGAGGGAGTTGGTGCTTTGCTATCACTTGGAGATGGAGGAGGCGGCCATGATGTGAGGGAGAAGGTGGCAAGGTGAGGTGAGAGCGGCGGAGTCGGCCAGGTCCTCTCCTCTCGGCTCGAGCGAGGCGAAGTGGGAATCGCGGGATTAGTTATCTTCGCGACCGAGGCCTCGACATGTGTGTGTGATCTTGGAAGGTGAACGAAGCTGATGAACGTGCCCTTCTTTTTACTCCACTTGTGTATTGTGTTTCTTAGTTGACTGCTTCATTTTTACCTTTAACATTTTACAGCGCTGCTTTACATGAGGCCATATGGAAGCTACTCTATGTGTGATAAGTATTTAATTTTACTTATGCTTTTTTGTTAAAATTTGAGTTTGATTTTGTATCATCTGCTCTCTAAATTTTGCTGATTTTACTGATATGATCGTCTGTGAAGAGCGATCCAAATAGAAATACGGTGTGATCGATTTCTAATTGACGATAGTTTTATTCCAGAGAGGTGCTCATTGCGTTGCGCGGAGTTTTTGAGAGCGGCGTAACCGGCCATGTAACGGTTGTCCGACCAAAGGTCGTCGTGCGATTTGACTAGTATGGTGAAGAATCTAGACTCGTTATTATAAGTTAATGATATGTTTTGTAACTAATGACAATCATATTATAGAACTAATATTTTCTATAAGTTGAATAAAAATGTAACGTCCTATGATGAAAACTTTGAATGACATCATAAGTTGATTGCCATCAAGTTAAGATTTGAGATGGATGGTGACATCATGTATTGATGATCATTAAGTCAAGATCTCAAAGAGAAGATTATCATGAGCTGATTATTAAGTCAAGAGAAGATCCATCATATGTTGACAGAGGATAAGCGAAGAATACATCATGGATTGATGCACATCAAGACAAGAACCTAGACTTGAAGTGAGAATAATTATCATCAAGCTTTATGAAGATGCTTAAGGTAAAGATATAACTAGCATGTTTTGTAAACATGTTGAGTCCATGTATCTAATACTTGTGGTATGATATTAAAGTGTGCAAATATATTTTTAATTTGTTGTGAATCATATTTTAACTTTTGTTTGTATGGTACTATAATTTACGAATGTAGTTTATAAATATATTGAAGTACATGCAATCCGTTTTTGCTGGAAATTGCAAGGTATGACCGGCTCTGCGTGACTTCCTACACCCACGAAAGTGGGGACTGAAGTCTGAATCAGCGCAGCAAAGCAATGGCTCAATGCGGTATGCGGTGTTGGAGGCTTGGAGTGTTGGCCTGTTGGGCCTTGGACCTTAAGAGTCTTGGACGTTGGTGACTGCCGAGTGCGGACTAAGACTGGTGTCAATGGCTCAATGCGGCATGCGGTTTATTCGGTTTTCTGAAGTCCAAAATGGTACCGTATACCAAAGACCGAATTACTACAAAATAAAACCGAACCGCATACCAAAAACTGAACCGCATACCAAAAAGCGAACAGACCACAATACTCGATTTATTCGGTTCGGTTCGGTTTTTTGGTTTCGGTAAGAATGTGCCCACCCCTAATCCCATCCATCTAGATATTTTCTATGGAAAGTTCTTGTGATTGATCGTTTTTGCTTAAGAAAAGAGTGATTTTGGGGTTTTGACCTTGAGAGTATTATGGTTTGAGTTCGTGTTGTGATCTAGCATACTATGATATATGAGAACCCATCTATGTCCATCTAGATCATCAAGTATTCACAAGTAAGAGCAGATCATGGGTTCTCTCCTTTGCCCTATTTAGGTGCAACATTTCTTGTTTTGGATAAATGTTGGTACTTTGGCATTGATCTTCATGAGCTATAATTGAAATAGGTTCCTGACATCCTAGAGATGATTTGTATCAAGTTTCATCCTGTTTGGATCAGTGATTTAAGAATCATCCATTTTCTTTGTCGTTTATTGTGCTGATTTGTACTTCTGTTTGGTGAGCGGTCAGACCAGTGGCACTTGCGTTCAGACTATTGTCTCAAGTGACTTTGCAATTTTAACTCTTGAATTTTGTGTAACATATGAGTTTGTGTTTTCTGTCATATCGTTTTGCTAGTACATAGGATAAAATTATAAGAAGTCGTTTACAACCCTCCCACTCAATCATACCCGATCTACACTTTCGGAAGCTAATCTTTATTTGCATAACGAAGAATGGTGCATGTAGTTCTTGGATTTGGGGCAGACAATTGTTTTGATTACTCTCGCACCACCGGCAAAATCACAAGGGATATCTTTCCCGTGTTCGAAGGCATTTAACTGGTTGCCAGCAATCCAGCACGACAAACGCTGCACCAAGGCAAAGCTGAACTGAAACGCAGCCTACATGTAGAAAATGAAAGCTCGTAATTGTTCTGACAGCCGTCTGATCCAGATTTCTTCAGTATAGATTTCACCGGGCCTTTCTTTTTAGTTTTCTAAAAACTATTTTTTGACTCCTCTACAGTAATTTACTTTCAAACAAAATATCTTCAAATCGACGTCTATAAATTGATTATAGTACACACTGTAACGACTTCATTTATATATATATATAAACCACACATAAATTTTTGTTACTTTCTACTCTCTCTTACGATCAGTCCAAAAGGTATAAACGGAAGAGGAAAAAAAAATACCATCGTCTATCAATCCAAGCTCACACGAATCCATACGGATGTAGGCCCAGAAAAGCCTACTACGTATGCTGGCCCGTAGCCTTAACCGGCCTAAAATCGTTGCGGTTACCGGGCCGGTCGCGATGGACGCCCATGTGTGTCATCCGGTCCAATAAGCCCACCTCAGTACGATTCCACCGCCGCCACGTGGCGCCCTCGCGCTCGGCTCCGTCTCTATCCCCGCCCCCCTGGTCGCCGAAGCCAAAACGCGAGCCCTCTCTCCCTCCTCGTGTTCCGAAACCCTAGCCGCACGCAGCCCCCTCGACCTAGGAGGCGAAGAGGAAGCGATGGCCGCCGAGAACTACTGGAGGTACGCCGACGCGCGACAGCAGCAGGCCATGGTGGCCGCCGCCGCCGCTGCGGCGGGCATGGCCCCGGCGGCTCCAGTCGCCACGGCCGCGACGGTCGCGGCTGGCATGCCACCGCAGGCCGCGATGGGACAGCAGGCCGCCGCGCCGCCGCTCAAGCGCGCGCGCCCTGACTACGGAGGTTCGTCGCCCTCGCTCTACGCCCTCTAGATCTGAATTTTTATTCTCGTTTGGTGGATGTTTCGCCTCGTGATCTCGTTGTTGCGTGTGCTTGCGTGTCCGGTTGTATGAAATTTTTGGAAGAAGATTTTCGGTATCGTTTGTTATTAGCTGATTAGTCGTGGTTTCGTTGTAGAGATCTATAGATCTTGCTAAGATCTAATTAGTAAATTTGTAAGCATCAGGACGTTTTTACCCTAGTTTTTAGGTGTACTAAAATTTGGAATATAAGCTAGCATCATAGCAACAGATGGAAATTTGAATCTGTGTGGCGAAAAAGTACTAATTTTCCAAGATCTATAGTTAGTTTGGTTGTAGAGATCTATAGGAGATCTTGCTAAGATCTAATTAGTAATTTTGTAAGCATCAGGACGTTTTTACCCTAGTTTTTAGGTGTACTAAAATTTGGAATATAAGCTAGCATCATAGCAACAGATGGAGGTTTGAATCTGAGTGGCGAAAAAGTGCTAATTTTCCAAGATAAAACCTATTTGGAATTGCCTTTTCTATATCGAGAGGGAGAGATGCCTGCAGAATTTTTTTAAAAAATTGATACGTTGTGCTCATATGGTTTATAAACCTGGTGATTGGATTTCTGGTCTCCTTATTGCAACGCATCGTTTTACCTCCTTATTGAATCATAGCAACGCATCGTTTTACCTCCTTATTGCACAGTGTTACTACAGGAAGCATAATAAACGCAGTCCTTCTGCTTTGCACATATGGTCTGATTGAGCGTCCACGCTGCTAGCTCAAACTTGGTGAGAGGCATTTTATTGTTGATCGATTGGATCTCAATCCATCGGACTTTCAACAAATTGGTAATAAAATGTGGTAATTGTGGAACAGTGGTGGTTAATCACTAGTGTTGCCAGCTCGGAAAGAATTCCTGGAGTTTTCATTACAGGAAAAGGTTTTTGTGAAGTTGTTCTGTCAGTCAATAGGCATGCATGCAATTAGGTGTCATTAATGTTTGTTTTGCATCTGTTGTATGCATTTATTGTCTCTTTTTTTCCTTGTAGTTATGTCCTTTTGTTATGACTGGTTTATCTAATGCAAGATTCTGAACTTGGTGCTGAATTGATTATCTTAATTAACGAGATTGTTCGCAAGTGATTTACGCTCATTTCCCCCCACAGATGTGCCTGCAGGACAAGAGATGGTGGGATATTATCCTCGTGAGAATGACAGGGCAGGTTACCATTCACTTAGAGACAATGAAGCAATTGGAGCATCTTATGACCGCTACTTACGCAATGGGGTATAAATTGATGTTTTGCAATATAAAACTAGCATTATTTTCTATGCACAGAGTTGGTGATTAACTTTATTCTGTGTGATGTGCTTCTAGATGCCTTCTGTTGGGGCCAATGAAACTAGTAGGGCAGTTGGTGGGATGGCTGGTTATCCTGTTGATGATCGCCGTATGATGGGTGTCGTTGGTATGGACAGCAGAGGCATGGGGTATGGTGCAAGGCCTGATCCTCCTCTCCCACCAGATGCATCCAGCACTTTGTACATTGAAGGCCTGCCTGCAAACTGCACTCGTAGGGAGGTTTCACGTATCCTTCTATAATATGTTACTAACATTCTATGCTAAACTTCATTTCTTAATATGCCAATCTAGCTTTGTGCATTCTAATACCCAGCCCTTGGCGACTCATTTGATATGTCAGTTTACTTGTGTTAAATTGTTCCGCGAGGATTCTCTTTCAATTTTTTGTGACACCCCATCTGCCCAAACAATCTGCACCTTTTGAGTTGTTTCAACTGCTCAATTGGAAATCAACACCAAATGGAAATGGATAACAGATTCTACTTCCATTGAGAGGTTTATGATACTCCTTTTTGCACCCTTCATCTTGATTGTCTAATTCCATTCCTGTTGGTTTAATGATACTTTTTTTTGCACCCTTCATCTCGATCAGTCTAATTCCATTCCATTTGGTTTATATGCTTCAGTGAGCTGCTTGTTCGTTTTCATGTATCAATAGTGTATATCATCTTTCACTCTCTATCGCTTATCAAGGCGTCGCTTAGCGACGCTTAAGCGTCGCCTAAGCGGTAAGGCGCCCCCGAGGCAGGCGTCGCTTCGCTTTGCCTCCGCCGTCGCCGCAGCCGCATCCGCCGCCGCCGCCGCCGATCCATCGCCCGCCGCCGCCGCAGCCGGATCGTTGCCGCCGCCGTTGATCCACCGCCTCCGCCGCCGCGCAGCCGGATCCGCCGCCGCCGCCGCCAGATCCACCGCCTCCGCGGCTCAGTCGGCCGGTCTCGCAGGTGGCGCCGCCTCTGCCGCCGGTCGACCGGCGGGAAGAGGCGCGGAGCCACCGAGGGAGGAGGCGAGGCGCGAGACACCGAGGAGGAGGCGGAGGCGCTGAGCCACCGAGGGAGGAGGCGGAAGGAGGACCGAGGGAGGTGGATTCGCCGAGGAGGAGGCGGGCGCTGAGCCACCGAGGGAGGCGGAGAAGGGAGGGACCGAGGTGGACGAGCTGCGCGAGAGAGAGGAGCGAGCGAGAGATGAGAGGATGAGAGACGGCCGACGAGTGCGATGCTACGAGTCTGCTGTGGATGCTAGGGTTAAGGGATGGGTATTTTTGCAATTTACTCTCTGAAGTTCTATAAAATTGCAATTAGATCCTTTTAGGTCCTCTCTCTCTTTGGATTTCTTCCCATTTACTCCTTGAACTTTATTTTCTTCGCCTTACGATGTGTATAAGGCGCCTCGCCTCACGCCCACCGCTTAAAGGTGTGAGGGGTGAGTCGCCTTACCTCGCCTTACCGCCTTAATAACCTTGCTCTCTATATATACTTTTGCTCCTTAACCTTTTCCTTCTGCAGATATATTCCGCCCTTTTGTAGGTTTTCGTGAAGTGAGGCTTGTCAACAAGGAGTCAAGACATGTATGTTAAATATGCTTTGTGCTAATAGAAACTTTGTGTTTTAATGATGATGTAACTTAATCTGTCAACTTTTCTGCAGCCTGGTGGAGACCCTCATGTCTTGTGTTTTGTTGATTTTGACAATCCTGGCCAAGCTACTGTCGCTCTTGAAGCTTTGCAAGGTGAACATACTTATCTGTAGCTATGGATTATGTAGCTGTATGGATAATCTGTCTATTAGCTTTGATAACATACAATTCTCATGTATTTTCTCGTTGACTTATATGTTTGCATTCCCCTTTAGTTTCTCATCAAGCTTGCTTGCAAATTGGTCGTTAAATTCATTTTTCTTCTTTACTTTGTTCATTTTACTTTATGTAAATTGCGCTTTCTTTGTGCAATTTCCGCATCACAGATCATTAAGTTAGGTCCTGCATTAGGGATAGCAATCAGTTCACGTTTAACTGGGATTAATAGCGGAAACCCACCTTTTTTCACTGCGCGGCAAACACTACCACACAGCACTTACTCATGTGCTACATGTTTGTAAGTGCATTTTGTGGGACTAATATGTCCTAATTGCTGTGTGAAGCTTCATAATGAGTAAAATGTAAGGTTACTTCTTAATAGTTCGGTGCTAAGAATTACTATTGAGTTGGGTAAGTCATTGACCAACGATACCATTGCCCAATAATCAGCTAATTCTAGGATGCTGTACAATTTGAACTTCCCTTGCCGCCGTGCCAATCCATTCTTTCAGTTTTAAAATTTTACCGTATCGATTTTTCCTATGCGTTGTATCTAATACTTGCACCTCCATCCTTCATAGCATGGGGTGAACGTTTGAGGTTCGATCTCTTGTTCACACGACGACCTGAGCAAAATAAACTATCACGATTCGTTTTGCAGGTTATAAGTTTGACGAACACGATCGTGACTCAGCCCATTTGCGGCTGCAATTCTCGCGCTTTCCTGGTCCGAGATCAGTTGGCGGGCCTCGTGGTAGGCGTTAAGTTGCGGGTCTGGTTTTCAGGTGGTTGACGAACCTATCGTTTAAACGTGCGATCAAACTTCCGTGGCGTAACGCTTCCATATTCTCCAGTCTCCACCGGTGGCTTCCTTGTAGGGTTTGTCAGCTCATGTTGCGAAAGCGCGAAAAGGATGATGCAACAATCGATATTCAGTCTCCTTCATTGGACTGTCGTACCGTATGTTAGAAGTGGAACTTCGGATTTATTACTCAATACTGTATCGGCTGCCATATTATTTATGGTCTACTGTATTTTATTGTCCCGCGGAGTGCCCCAGACAATATGGGTTTGTTATCCTGTGAAATGTTAACTCTTCTGAACACTTGCTCGTTTGTTGTTAGCCATGTTTAGTAATATTAAACCTTCGCTGTTCCTTGCGCATCTATCAAAATATGCTAGGTTAATATAAGATACTCCTTTTGCCTGCTGGCTGTGTACAACACGTGGTTGCCCAGGAAGTGAGTATAGTACCTCCTTCCCCTCTTCAATTATAATGGATAAGCTTACTACTCCTTGCTTTTTGTAGAATCAGGGGTCTCTCCAATTATGATCTATAGTTGCATGTGCTCATTAGAACCAACACACTAAGGGCCTGTTTGTTTCAGCTGTAGATTCGAGAAGCGGTGGTGAGTATCCACTAGTCGAACCGGAGAAGTGGATAACCCGACTTCGGCTACTAGTTCATTTTCGGATTCAGTAGCTTCGCTACTTAGAATCTGGATGAAAATCTGGACTGTTTGTTTGAGCTGCAGATTCTAAGAGTAGCTGCAGTTGCCAGAAGCTGAAACAAACAGGCCCTAAATGAGTGATCTTTGGACAGTCCATAACTTGAAGAATCATGAAATTAACTAGGACAGTGAAGTGGTGGATTGCTTAAGGTTGGAGAATAGGAGTGGTGGATAATCCTAGCCTTTCATTATTTCATAGTGAAGGATAGGTTTAGTCAAGAAAAAAGACGGGCTATTCCATTATAGATTTAGTCAAGAAAAAAAGACTGGTTATTCCATGTTACCAAGTCATGACCCAGGTATGGAATGTATTAGATAGATATTGACCTTCCTAAACTGTAGATCATATGGATGTGGTGCCACACGCTCTGCTGAGGCACGGCATAGTTGGCTGGTGAACTGATGCTCCATGCACAAGACCACCTTAGTCGCAACTCACGTGGTCACGAGATGCGTTGTGCACGTTGCAGACCATCCTCAATCCAGCCGTGCATATGCTCTAGCGGAATCGCATGCACCACGGATTAATTCACTAGTTGTCTTCAATCATTCCTAGTCCCTTTTTTTTGTAGAATTAGTGCTTTCCAGTTTTAATCGATAGTTCCATGTGTCCATTAGGACCAGCATATAAATTGAGTTATATCTGGACAAAACCTATGATCGTAAAGTTCTGAATTTTATATCGGTGTCCATAGATTGAATGATCATGATATGAGCTAGGACAGTGTAGCAGGTTGCTTTAACGAAGCTATTGGGTTTGTTAAACCTATTGGTGGGAAGTAGATGTGAATTATCGATGTTCCTCTGCTCATCTATTACCTTTTTTTCCCAAGAAATGCTCACAGGTTACTTCTGCCCATGCAAATAGCTTGAATTGGTGTTATGCTGGTGCCCACTGCTAGTAATTAGTAAAGCTATCTGCCTTTCTGGTTGACTGCTTGTTAATAAGGTATATTAAGGTTGATCAAACTGTCTACTGTAGACAATTGTTTGCAAAGTATTCGAGATTCAAAGGTGTGGTTTTCAAAGATCAAGAACGCATTTATGTACTCCTAAAGAATTTGGCCCTTTAATGCACGCTGGGGCAGCATGCTGTTGTATCAACATGGTCTTATGCGCACTAAAATGTTTGTATTCTTGGTACTTGTAATGTATTCGTAGTACTTAAGTATTATGATCTATGTGGCTTACGGAAATGGCAATGTTGAGACTTGCGGAAGATATTTGCTGGGAGACATGGATGGTGGTTGTATGCTGATGATGTTTTTGCCAAATCAAAAGCATTAGTTTCGTTGAAGTTGATAATTTTGTTGTAAATTCCTTTTCCAATGCTGTACGTTAGCCTTCTGCAGTTCTGCTGACAAGGATGCTATCTGCTGGATGAAATCGTGGTAGGTTTGGCTGGAATGATATTACGTGTTACTTGTGCATTCATTCATTCATATGATTGGCTTGAGACTATGTGTTTGGAAGAAATCTTGTACCATGTAGGATGGTACAAGATGTCCTGTGTAGTTCCTTGTCTGGTTTGCGCCTGTCTGCTATTGCCGTTAAATTGACGAGTGTGGCTGCAACTGTAGTGTATCTTTACAGCCAATGGCGGATTTAAGATTGCAACTGTCTGCTATTGCCCTGAGCTGAACTTGTTGAACTTTTAAGTGACTAATATGGTAGTTTCTATACTCACATATGACATTGTAGTTTTTATACCTATATTATGGTATTCTAAAGTACTTCAAAAATGCATAAATGACATCATAGTTTTAGGTCATTGCTTCAATATAAAACATATTGTCATAATATAGCAATGTAGCATAGCAGGCGGCAGAGATACAATTTACATACCTAAATAGTAAAGATTTGTTCTATACCTTAGCCTATCGTTTCTTCCGTTTCTTCATCAATAGGAGTATGACAAGATCTAGAACCTACAAAAACAACATAAACTTATAATTCATATATGAATAAATACAAATAATATTAAGTTCATATCTGCAATAAGCAGACTTACCACTTGCTGCGTGTTAGTAGCTCCTGTTTGTAGTGTTTCTGCATCTGCAATGGATTGGTGGGATTGCGTTTATGTTGGAAAATAAGATGACAGTGTCTTGGTCTGTTTCATTGTGTATTCACTAATAACTCCTACATCAAATAATTCATTCCATTATATGACTCATATGGCATTTCAGCAGTAGAATATAAAACTTAAATAGATATGTCTTTCAAATAGTATGCTGTTTGGTTGAGTAGCCTGTTTGGAATAAGATCCAGAAAATATTATCAACACAGGTGCATAATTTATATGAGACTGATCTTAATCATCCACTCAAGTAAAACATATATAACTATATAATGCTTGATTCATTAAACTCTTTTGCTTGGACATTAACATTTCACAAATGCCTAGCATCTAGCAATCTACCATGCAGTTATGCACCAAACCAGTTATTCTGAAGTAGTTCCCTTAATTTGCCCCTCTCCTAAAAGGTTGTCAAACATCCTAAAAGGGGAAGTAGATTGTCAAAACTCAAAACCTGATTGATTGTTCTGATGGAGCACCGTTGCCAGGAGAGAGCCGAGCTACAGAGGGGAGAACTGCCGCTCCAGTGGTCGGGACGAGAGGGGAGAGCCACCGCTCGGGACGGGAGGGCCGGAGGGAAGAGCTGCCGTCGGGGCCCGAGGGAGAGGAGGGGAGAGCCGCTGGGACGGGAGGGGAGAGCCGCTGTTGGGGTAGAGTCGGAGAGGGGAGAGCCGCCGTGGTGTCGCCAGGATGTGGGAGAGAGACTGGGAGTTGGGACTGTAACTGCCGCTTGTTGGATTGGGTACTGGGACTGGGGAGAGGTAGGGTTTATGACTTACGTTGGGAGTTACATGGGCCGCTGGGCTGGTTGAGGAGATGGGAGAGGTATGGTTCGTGAGGGTGTTACGTGGGCTGGAGAGTGGATCGGCTATCTTGATTTGGGCTAAATGTAAATAATAATATCCTAGGCTGGGCTATAAATACCTGAACTATACACCTGTTATTTTCTCACATCCTAGGCTAAAGCCTATCTTACCAAGGGGGCCCAAATCCGCTCCTGTTTACAGCTTATGCCTCGTTCAGAAATCTGAATTGATTATGTATTTCTTGCTTTGTTAGTCTTCTGTATGTATTGGAAGGATATTGTTGGAATAGTCGTTGAGCGCAAGGTTGTGTAAAAATTGGTTTGAGTCACTTGTCGGGTTGGCAGAAGCAGCTGAAGGCACGATG
The DNA here is from genome assembly GCA_036346245.1 of Bonia amplexicaulis. NCBI lineage: Eukaryota > Viridiplantae > Streptophyta > Magnoliopsida > Poales > Poaceae > Bonia > Bonia amplexicaulis. The sequence continues at coordinate 651,919 of CM070756.1, read as the reverse complement.
AATCGTGGAATGAATCTAACGGAACGGGTGCGATCGGCTGCACGGCACGGAACTGCAGCCGATCTGGCTCGGGCCGACTCCCTTGAAGTGGGCCTTTTTCTCTCAGAAAATACACTGGGCCTTCTCAGTGGGCCATGAAGCCCAAACGGACTCTCTGAATATAATCACAGCCATCAGATCAGATCTCACGTTATTTTGAACTACGATTTATACTTTATGATTTAAATATTTAAATTTTGATTGTTTATGATAGGTAGTATATAGAGAAATAAGCTGAGAATTTCTCTCTCTAAGAACCATTAGGTACACATAAACTTTATAGAAAGCAATTTTTTCGTAGGAGGTTTGAAAGCAATTTTTCGTAGGAGGTTGGAAAATTTTCACTTTTTCAAACGGGTCCAAGGGTCTGAATTTGTTTTTTCATATTTACAGGTGGTGAAGTGCTGTTGTGCTTTCTCTCCCGCATACGAGGCCATAGCACCAGAGGCACGTGTCCATATCGAAAGCGGCAGAAGGAAGCAGGCCCTCGCGATCCAGCCGTCTATCGCGATCTGGACGGGTATAAAGCAGCCCACATATCCCAATCCACCCGTCCTTTTTACCACCAAACCCGCAACCCCTCTCCCATTCCACGCCGCCCTCAACACCATGTCCACCCCCGCCGTCTCCTCCGCCGCAGCCGCCTCGACCTCCATCACCTCCGTCAGACGCTGCCGATCATCGCCGGCATCCATGGTTACCGCGAGCCTCCGTCGATCTATTCCCTCCAAACTATTATCATCCTCCGCCCCCTCCCACTGTCTCCTTGCCCCGGTCTCCTCCATGGCCTCGCCCGCCGCCGCCGGTGAGGCGGCGTCCCGGAAGAAGTTGCTCATATTCGACGCCGAGGAGGACCTCGCGGCGTCGCTGGCTGAGTACACGGTGGAGCTGTCGGGGAAGTCCGCCGCCGAGAGGGGCTCCTTCACCGTCGCGCTCTCCGGCGGCTCTATCATCAAGGCCCTCAGGTTCTCGAACCTCCTTAAGATCGCACCTTTATTGGTTCTCGTAGGGTTTTAGATCGCGTAAAGGTTTAACATTTGGGTTTCGCAGGAAGCTGGCGGAGCCGCCGTACCTGGAGGCGGTGGACTGGAGCAAATGGCACGTGTTCTGGGTGGATGAGAGGGTGGTGCCCAAGGACAACTCGGATAGCAACTACAAGCTCGCCATGGATGGGTTGCTCTCAAAGGTACTCACATGCGGAGTAGATTTATTTAATACTTGTTCGGTGGTTGGAAGTTGGAATTTTGTTGTTCCGATGGATCTGAATATCTGATACAATGCTGAAATGGGATCGTGATGACTGATGATCCTTTGAGCGGTGGAAAATGAAAACGTGGAAAGTTTGTGCAGATTATATACTGCTCTGCATGTTTTGTTGGACTTAGCCACTAGTAATTCCTTATGGCCTTGCCGATATTGGGATATTGACGAATATGTGCTGAGTAATTTTTGAAAAATGTGGAATAGGTTTATTAGCTTTAGTGGCACACATTATTATCAATTGAGTGACGCTGAGTTCTCTTTCTGGAATTTTGATTAATCTTTCGGAAAAAAGAATATGTGTATGTACTCTATATATTTACAACCCCCACACTTTATATGTGTTTGGTCGAATTCAACTTGAACCCATCTACAGGTGTAACACAGTTGTGCGTAGAAGTTGATATAACCATATCTGTATTCTCATCATAATTAGATGATGCATTCTCGTCATATATTGTCAATAAGAACCTTTTACCTTTGTTCTCTATCAACAGAATTGTACTCTGAAGTTTTTATCTGTAACACAGTTGTGCGTAGAAGTTGATATAACCATATCTGTATTCTCATTATAATTAGATGATGCATTCTCGTCATATATTGTCAATAAGAACCTTTTACCTTTGTTCTCTATCAACAGAATTGTACTCTGAAGTTTTTATCTGTATGTCTTTCGACAATATAGGTGCCAATTCCTGCTAGCCAAGTTTACGGCATTAATGATGCGCTATCAACTGAGGGGGCTGCGGATGACTATGAAACTTGTTTAAAGCAACTTGTTAAGGATGACGTGATTGCCATGTCACCAGTAACTGGGTTCCCCAAGTTTGATCTTATGCTTCTGGGGATGGGCCCTGATGGCCATGTTGCCTCTCTCTTCCCTGGCCACCCTATTGTCAATGAAAGCCAGAAGTGGGTCAGCTTTATCAAGGACTCTCCAAAGCCACCACCCAAGAGAATAACATTTACTTTCCCGGTGGTCAATTCGTCTGCACATATCGCACTTGTGGTCACTGGTGCTGGGAAAGCTGGTGCAGTACATAAAGCGCTTTCGGACAAGCAAAACTCATCAGATTTGCTGCCTGTTGAGATGGTTTCGCTGCAAGACGGAGAGTTCACTTGGTTCACTGACAAGTCAGCAGTGTCAATGTTATCAAGCATTTGAAACCCATTGTTATATAAGTTTAAAACTTTCATCTCAAGTATAAAAGATTCAGGGGGGATTTCATGTTGATTTGTACTTGCATTAATCCTCTCTGGAAATTTTGAGCTGTTTTTTGTAGTATATTGGGCAGCATAAATGTGTCTCAGACTCCAGTTTCGGTCAAGTAATTGCCATTTTACAGTATATTTGTTCTGCGGATATTTATATCAGTGCTTGTAAATGTTATTTAGTATTTGGTGTTATGTGTTATTTCCATGCTATCATCTAAGAAGCTGCAGATCTGTTGGTTTATCTGCGCATCATTCAGACTAAGGTACCTTTGTTCAGCACTACTGTTTTGCACTTCCCTGGGTTGCTTTAAACATGCCATTGCAATTAAATGTCTGGAATTTGGAGAGCGGATGGTTTTTACCACTGTTATTTAGCAGTATGGAATGTTTCCTTGATACAATTCTCCTAGTAGACCGGTACAATGTATTTTTGTTTCTCAACTTCTCAAGTGCAGATTCAATTCATTCAAGTTTAACTACAATATTCAAAGTGCATTTGTTAACAAATTGTGCAACTTGAAAAATCATTCATTTCAGCAAAAATCCCTATCGTGAAGTATTCACTTACTATTTGCATTTGTTGAAATCACTGGATTGGTGAGTACCATACTAGACCAGCAAGATATTGGGTGTGCAGCAGAGTCATGCTTGAATCGTATGATATTCCTGTCATCCTTTGACTTCAATGTATGACCTCAGCCATTGCTCCCAGCATTTCCTTGCCGAGTTTTTGTGTGAGCACAGATATGTCTGCGGTAACATTTATGAGACACTGAAGAATTACTGATGAGTGCCATGATAGCTGAGAGAGCTGCATATGCCATTTCTGCGTGTCAAGCACCCACAGGCTGCTTCTGATCATGCAAAACCTCATGGCATGGCTGTGAGTAACTTTCTGAACCTACCTGCTGCACAGCAATACATGACCACGAGTAACTGCCCTGTCGGACAGGATCTGGTTTTGCAACCCAGAACTAAATAAGTTTTTATCATACTATTTTCTAGATTAGTAGCTAGTACAATAAATATATTGTTGAATCATACGCATATAGTATTGAATCATACCAGACATTTATATTACATATTAGAGTTCAAATAACATATATCAGGTAGGGTTTTATATAACAGGCCGATTAGGTCTAATGATATATGACAAATATCCAAAAGTGGAAGCGAAAGCGGAAAGCAAAAGGCAATGTCACACCTTGTCACATGCAAGCGACTAGGGGTAGAGCGTGTACAACAAGTTACTACCCAAAGCTTGGATATACACATAATCACCATCAAAGTCTGTCTAGCAAGGATAGCGACTAGAGACTACTTAGAACGACCTATGCTCCACCATCTTCTTCTCCGTATGGTCCAGACACGACATAGTAGGCATTGGGATCTTGATCCGAAAGCTCTGATTTATTTTAGTGAGCGAGAATGAACACAAACAACCGTGCTCCGCGAGCCAACGCACAGAATATAATATTATAGATGCAAGGCTTAACATAGAAAAGTTCAGGTTCATTTATTTGCAAAATGTTATAATTGAGTTCAATAAGTAAAAAACCTAAGACTTACCATTTTTACTAAACCATGTTACATAAGAGTGTGAAAGTATGCAATAATAGTAGTATAGGTTCGGTCCACCTGTTACATAGTTCCATCTATCATATACTATTTTTGTTATTAGGGTTCTATCCACCAATTTTAATCACTAGATTCTATCCACCCAGGGGAAATCAACTCAAGGTTCTATCCACCTTTCGTGTTTTTTCATCCCTCCCACAAAGATTCTTTTGTAAATAGACACGAACTCGAGTAAATTCGCATGCTCGCCCATGACCGTGGATATAATTGTTTGAACAGTTTTCACTCTGCAGAAGTCGCATACTTTACCCATAATAGATGTTCAACTTGTTATATTCTATATGATTCCTTAGACATACAGATCAAGAAGACTGTCACAATGTCTTTACAATGCTCCATCCCAACATGGCAACACCAGCTAAAGTTTCCACCGCTGTGGGGTTCTATTCACCTGCTCCAGAGACCCATTTTGCACCACACAGAGACTTCTATCCAAGACTCATCCCATATTCAACTGGATGGCGATCCGACATCTTGGGTCAATGCAAATTAATTAGTTAGGCGATACCAATTATAGCTTGTGGTTGCGCTATTTTATATTGGGATGCCATCACAAAATTCAGTTTTTAAAGTTACCTGGGAGGTTCTACCATATACCACACTCTCGTGTTCCATCCGTACTAGCCCCACTTATCATCCGTTCAGATATAAAGAAATTTTAGAGTTTTGAGATTCCAAAATACCATTTTCTAGTTTAGCATACCAGTCATTTTCATTCAATGGCTACCTAAATCCAAAATTTCATGTTTGAAATGATGTCGGGCAAATTAACACCCATATATCTAAGTAAGGCTAAACATAGTACTTAGATACGGACTTATCAACTAGTATGTATACCATTAGTTCTAGGCCTACAAGGATTTATGTCCCATGCTAATGAGTAGGGTGTGATTAAACAATTATCTATAGGGAATTAACTATGAGCTAATACAAATACAATTTGTATAACAAATTAAATCATGTAATTTGATAATTTAAAATAATATAATTTACATTAAAAAAAGTAGGTGCAAAATGATCAAAATGTTTACTCGTCTTGTGCAGCCTGGATGGTTTTGGTTGGGCTCGAATTGTTGCTCTTCCGGGTCTTCGAGATCTATTCGAGTGATCATATCGAGATTCAAATAAATACATAAGAATACAAATAAATTCAAATAAAATCCTAATGAACTCCAAAATTCATTATTTTGTCATTGTTAGAAAAATCTTGAATTTAGAAATAAGTTTAATTCGATTTGGATTTGAAACAAGTGAGAACATGTATTCTAAAGTTTAAATCAGAAAAAATTCCTAAAATAAATAGTGGAGAGAGAGTACATCTTTCTAACAGCTGGGCACATGGGTTTTAATTTCTTTTCTAATTTCTTTTCTTATTAGAAAAGACATCATAGGCTGATAGGTGGGGCCAAGCAAGTTTTTATTTTCTTTTTGAATTATTTTTTAAATAAATGATATGAGTGAATGACAGGTGGGCTATAGCACAGTAAATGTGGTCCACATGTCAGTGACTCAAAATGTAGTTCCATATTTCTCCCCTGTTCTCAGAGGGGTGCTCTGACCAAGCTCGTCGCTGGTGAGGCAAGCCCTAAAATGGGTTGCTAGAATCTTAGCGGTCCTAAGTGTAGCAACGGCGTGGTTGGCGACGCGCGCGACGGCGACAGGGCTCAACCACCATAGCAGCCGAGCTTCCGACGGCTCGGCGAGTGAATTCAAGGTACGGTGAGCATCTATAGGCCACGGAAAACTCATTGGAGTGGACGACGAGATTGGGGAGGTGGTGTGGATGTCTAGCGACGGTGGCCCGAGGCGGCGTAGCGATCTTCCACTGGCAACGGGAGTTGGGGTGGTTGGCGACCAAAATTGAGGGTGGGGATTAAGAGTGGGGATTAAGAGAGGGAGGTGTGGGGATGCTTCGGCCGTCGAGAATCAAATAGAGGCGTCTTGGACATGGTCGAGGAGGCGGAAGTTGGGGAAATGACATGCGGCGAGCTATGGTGCATGAAAAGGTAATTGTGTGAGGTGGGACGGAAGAAGGGTAAGGCGGTCAGATTGGCCTGGTTGGGAGAGGAGGAGGCTCACTAGAGCAACGGGGCGACGAGGCGGCCTTGGTGGAGCACGGTGCGGCTCGAGCTACCTTTGGGCAAGTGCATGGTGTGGGAGGAGAGGTGTGGAGGCAAAGGGGAGGCTTCGGATGACTTTTATAGTCGAGCGGCGAAGGAGGCTCGCACTTGCACACAAGACACGACACGATGGCTGATAGGGCGACATAGGTGTTGCAGGCGCGACGTAGGGGTGACGCAGGAGCAGATGCAGACGCAGGCAACGAGGCGGTGAGATAAGCGCGGTGTGCGCACTCGGCTGGTCATCGGTCATGGCGACGTGATGGGGCAAAGTGCGACGCAAGCGACGCGACGACGTGGCATTGGCACGACAGTGCGATGGGATGGCACGGGAGCAGGCGCAATAAGCACGGTGCACATATGGAGGGTGTGGCAGTGCGGTGCACGTGGGCGCGACATGGGCTTGGTAGAGATGTGGCAATGCGGCACATGTGAGGCGCCAACGTGCGGTGGCGATGTGTTGGCGGCGGTCGTGACTCGGGCACGGTCAACCGAGCTAGGACATAGTCGGTGTTAAGGCGAGCGAACGAAGAGAAGGAGGGAGGCAGCTGGCGGGCGGGCGGGAGGAAAGGAAAGAAAGGGGAAAGGGGAGTGGGCTGGCGGGGGAAATGGGCTGGAGGCCAACAGGCCTAGGAAAGGAAGAACAGGGAAGAAGGAGAAAATGGCCGGCCCAAAATGGATTTTTGATTTTTGAATGTATTTCCTTTTTTTTGTTTGAATTTATATTTAGGTTTTGGATTTGAATTCAAATTCAAATTTTGTTTTGCCAAATGTTTGAATTGTGCTCAAATACCAATTTTATTCAAATAAAAAAATCCCCCCAAAATGGGGTGTTACATGCCCCTTGCAATGTCTCTGGTTACTTTGCAGCTTCAGCAACAATGCTGCAGGTCCTGAATTTCCACAGCTTGCAGGTCAGGCATTCAGCAACAAATCTAAGCAGAGGCACACGAGGCATTAAGGCCCCACTCCATCACCGTACCAATCTTCGCAGGATAATCTACGTGAGAACCTTCTTAACCTCTCAGGTCTAAAGTCATGTGACTCTTCCTAGATGCCACATGAACATGGAGGAGAAGAACATGGCCCAGCTTCTGAAGAACATGGCCTATCTCCGGCGCCGAGCCGAGGCTTTTGTTCGTATAAAATTGCGTCCCGGCCTCCCGGGCGCCGCCGTCCCACGCATGAGGCCGTGTCGCCGTCGTTCGCTGGGATCTAGGCATTTCTGCCCGGTGCTCTGCTCTGCTTCGTGTCCGCCAAAGATACCTGTGGTAACGAACCTGTGGTACCTGGAATCGCTTAAAGTTAGAAAGGGATGCGAGAATCGTAGCGTGTTCTCGAAAGATGCAAAAATGGAGCGGTTCTAATCACGAAAAGGACGTCTCCATTCTCAAAAGAATCCGAGTAGGCCATTCTGCCGGGAAGGCGTGGCGGGTGTTGGCTAAAAGGAAAGGGAGATCCGACGAGCCAATTAGCCGAATCATGCGATGTTCTAGTGCATGCATGCATGCATGTACTTATGGCAACAGGATCGAGCGGATCGAGATGACATTACTAGCACTATTATGGCATTAGAGGCTTTATGAGTTTTCAAGTGTGCATCGATTCTGCATTTGGTCGACCATTTGTGTAGTTCTTTTTCTATGACCGTGTTGGCTTGAGAATGGAACGACTAGTTCAAAAAGTTGGTCCAAGACAACCCCGTCTTCAGGCTGAACTGCAATCTTTGGTTGTGTTATAGAAATACTAGTTATGTATCTATATGTTGTAATAAAACTCATTGAATATATAGAGAATTATGCTATAAAAGAGAGTTGATCTGATCGGTTGGTAAGCGAATAATGATGAGAAGTTAAGAGAATAAAGCGGTTGAAAGAGAATGAACGTACAACTACTAACTCATTCTTTTATAACAGTAAAGATATCTTTTTTTGGATGAGTTCTTTTTGTCCGTGGTTGATAATTCTGTCCCTAGTACAAGTGTTTGGGTACATAAATCGAATATCAAGATACTGATAAGCTGTTTTAAAAGAATTATTTAGATAAGTCGTTTCGAAAAGACGGAAAAGAGATAGAAGAGATTGTCCTATTTGTTTATTAGAAAAACGAAACAGAGAGAGAGATCGCAGTATCCCACAGACCTATGCTATCAAGAAAGATAAGCAGACAGATACCAAACCAAATCTTTTTATAAAGAAGAGATGCCGAACCAAATCTCATTAAAAAGCTCTGAAAAGGTAAAACTTCAATAAAAAAATGCCGATTATAAAAATGGAATTATTAATTTATAATTGATAGGCCCAATTTTCCATCGCCTAGAACCAAACGGAAAAAAGGGACAAAAATGCTTGAGCGGTTGGTCCATAGTCCCATGCGATAGAGTACTACGTGGTGACACTGACGTGCGGGCCCCACAGATTCTTCCCCACGTGGCAGTGTCCGTATCAGACTGTTTAAAACGGGCACCCACCTCACCCACCCCTTTTAACTCCCTTCTCTCTCCCCGCGGAGACAGCCGAATCACCAATCAACGCACACTGCTCCACATCCACCAGTGCGGCGCCGCTCGCCGCCGGCGTGGCTTGCGCGCTTCTCCGTGGGCGTGGATGGAGAAACTCGCGTCTCTGAGGCGGGGGCAGTTGGAGTGAGCCTGGTGCTGGTGGTTAAAAGTGGTTGGCGGAGGCGGGGCAGGAGGAGGGCGGGGGATGAAGGCCCTGCGGCGATCCAGCACCTCGTCTGCATCGTCGTCGGCGTCGTCACCGAGGGCGCCGTCCTCGCCGCCGCCTTCTCCTTGGTTCCACCTTCGGTCCCTTCTCCTCGTCGCCTCCTCGTCCTCGTCGTCCTCCTCTCTGGCGGCGTCGGGGAGTTCGGCCGCGGCGGGTTCGGCTTCAGCGTCGGCGTTAGTGGCGGAAGCTTCCTCCTCGCCCTCGCAGGCGTCGTCCTCACCGCACTCGGACCGGTGAGTTCTCCCGTTCCGAATCCTGATCAGTACATAAACGGAGTCGCTTAAATGAGGGAATTTTGTTCTATAGCTTTTGGTCATTCTATCTGATTGTTCACGCTCAAAATTATGCTTATTTTGTGCGTTTTGATGGAATTGGTGGTTTCGTCGGTGTTAGTATTGCTATACTCGGCGCTTTAGATTAAAAACAGGTTACTTTCTTCTTCTTCTTTTGTTTAAGTACGCAGATAAGTCTTAGCAGTTCACACTACATAGTAGTAGGCAGGAAGACGTGTAGCTCACCTTACCGTGCTAGTTCTGTGAAATGTGAATCGGTTGTCCGATGAATTTAATATAGAAATGACCATCTTTAAATAGTTTGGGTATGCAATTTAGGGTATTTTGATCTCGTTTAGTGGCAGCGGTAGAGTTCATTTCATGATATGGATTAGTTGTTTCCTGGCATCATGAATCGGGCGCCTTGAGTGTTTGTGTTAGTGGTTCGTGGAGAGGTTAGATTACAGGATGTATGCAGGTTAATGTTTGTGTCAATCCATAAAGTAGTTCACTTTGTGTCCTAAGGATAACACTAAATTGCCTGTAATAATAGTTGGCTGTAGAAGGAAAGCTGTATTGCAAATGTTATGCTCAATTGTAGTTTTGCTAAGCTGCAATAATGCAGAACATCAAGTCATCACCCAACTGTGATTTATTCTTACCACATTTTATATGTTTGGCATTTTATCTTTTCCAGAGGTGAAATTAAATCTCCGTGGTCTCAAGGAAAAGAAAACGAGCACTTTCTTGTCGACACTGGAACCGTCTATTTTCAGCAAATGGGAAGCTTCGCGACGGAGGAAAAAAATTTCTAAAGAAAGTTCGCAGTGGGGTGAGTCTTTTATTATCCAGGTCTTGACTGACATACATATGTGATTATTAGCTACACACGTTTCTGCTGCAATGAAATGTTCTGCATCTTAGTCCACTTCAAAGAATGTTGAAGTAGACTAATGCTATCACTCTCTCCAGGGAATTGAACCGGGCATCAGGGCTGATGTTTGGCCCTTTCTACTTGGAGTGTAAGTTATCTTACCTCTTTAGTTTTATACATTTAGTATGTTGTAAACAGTCATCTCATTAACAGAGTTTAAAGTTGTAGGCTTGTAGATATGGTGAAAACTTCAGTAGCAAGCATCAAATTGAAGTTTTTTCCTGTAATTTGCAGAATTATTTCTTTCCGAGTACTCATCAATGCAAATTGCTTCTTCTTGTTTGTCTCACTACCTGTTTTCTTGAGTCGCTAAACAAATCAATATCAATAAACAAAATCAATGAACAGTGATTTTGTTTATCAATAAAATAGTCAATCAAAGCTAAGTTTGCCCAAATGTGCCCAAATGGTACAATCACAGGCATATTATTTGTATCTTGACTATTCGGTGTTGATTTGTGAACTAAGGTCTTGGAAAAGAAGCGCATACGGGGAACTTGTTAAAATGTTGCCTAACTAGACCCCTTCCTTTGCATGTACTAGCAAAATTCTTTGGATTCAATCCCCTAGAATATCAAGAACTGTTTAGACGATCTTTTGTACGATTACACCGAACAAATCACCAGACACATTGATGACATAGTTGATATTGTAATAAGGCACCAATGCTGATGAAAACACAGACACAATCTGCACCCTGCCGCTCTCTGGCATAGCTCATAAATCTACCTCAACAGTAGAACATGCTGTTACATCTTGATTTCTGTTACACAAAGATTACCTCCAGTGTACACATAATGCCCTATATTGAGTGGCAGTTATTCGATAAGCCCACCCTATCAGCAATCTCAAATTTCTTGAACCCTGTGTTCTTGTCCCATGTGTGAATCTAGCACTCGAGAATCTTAACTCAAACCTATGTTTTCTTATTCTTTTAGTTCATAATCCATATCTTGTTATCACAATACATGTTACAGTATACATAATACATATCCTACATGATGGCAAATGCAAGTTGGGATAAACTTGTACGACTGAACCAAAATCAGGCCCTCACTTGCTGTGCAAGCCTGCATTGGATGATTGTATGTCAGTTTAGACATAAAAGAATCCCAAAAAATGACACTAATGCCTAAGTGGGTTAATGCAGAAAACCATCAATTAATGCTTTTAAGGCGTGTCTTACACTTCCATACAATTCATACATATATTATTGTATGAACTGGTTGAATTAGAGTTCAAAGAATTCAATCTAATGTGAGCCTCATGCTAGTGTATTCTTGCAAAAATTAGTATCAGTATGCTTTTGGTTAAACTGGTTTTGGTGACCTTGGTTTCCTAGCACCACTTTTCATATTGCTCTTTTCATGAAAATGCATAACACTGTTTGCGAAAAAAAACTAGAAGAATCATAACTTAGACTGTTGACCAAAATTCCAAGTTCCAACCAAGTTGTGTTTGGGATTTAGGTCAAGAAAACTACTCAGCCAGGATCACCAGGAATATGCCAAAAGCAATTGCTTTTAACCCTCCAAAAGTTAACTATGTCTGTAACAGTTTAACATTTGCTACTTTTCATTTATTTGGTATAGTAAGGTTTAACAGTGTACTTTTCAATTGTCCTTTTTTAGCTTTTAATAAATATATTTCTAATTCAATAGAGTTGCTGCACCAATTCTGGATACTGACCAAATTTCTTGTCATATACAGCTATGATTTGAATAGTTCTGAAGAGGAAAGGAATACCGTCAAGATAAAGAAACGGTAACGTTTTCATAACTCCATTCCTGGTCTTCCATCGGCCTTTGCTTTCTACATTTAGTTGAACGCCTGGCTTGCATTGAAAATGATTTATCCTGACATACCACAAAGCAAGTAAATAACTAACATATAATAGCTGAATGGACCTTCCAATCACTATATCAGAACACTTTGTAATTCCAATTATCAGAAGAGGGTGGTTCTGGGACGCTGACGTCATTGTTTTCTGTCATATAGTTTTGCTAGTACATAGGAGAAAATTATAAGAAGTCGTTTACAACCCCCACTCAATCATACCCGATCTACACTTTCGGAAGCTAATCTTTATTTGCATAACGAAGAATGGTGCATGTAGTTCTTGGATTTGGGGCAGACAATTGTTTTGATTACTCTCGCACCACCGGCAAAATCACAAGGGATATCTTTCCCGTGTTCGAAGGCATTTAACTGGTTGCCAGCAATCCAGCACGACAAACGCTGCACCAAGGCAAAGCTGAACTGAAACGCAGCCTTCATGTAGAAAATGAAAGCTCGTAATTGTTCTGACAGCCGTCTGATCCAGATTTCTTCAGTATAGATTTCACCGGGCCTTTCTTTTTAGTTTTCTAAAACTATTTTTGACTCCTCTACAAGAATTTACTTTCAAACAAAATACCTTCAAATCGACGTCTATAAATTAATTATAGTACACACTGTAACGACTTCATTTATATATATATACCACACATAAATTTCTGTTACTCCTTACCCTCTCTTACGATCAGTCAAAAGGTATAAACGGAAGAGGAAAAAAAATACCATCGTCTATCAATCCAAGCTCACACGAATCCATACGGATGTAGGCCCAGAAAAGCCTACTACGTATGCTGGCCCGTAGCCTTAACCGGCCTAAAATCGTTGCGGTCTACCGGGCCGGTCACGATGGACGCCCATGTGTGTCATCCGGCCCAACAAGCCCACCTCAGTACGATTCCACCGCCGCCACGTGGCGCCCTCGCGCTCGGCTCCGTCTCTATCCCCGCCCCCCTGGTCGCCGAAGCCAAAACGCGAGCCCTCTCTCCCTCCTCGTGTTCCGAAACCCTAGCCGCACGCAGCCCCATCGACGTAGGAGGCGAAGAGGAAGCGATGGCCGCCGAGAACTACTGGAGGTACGCCGACGCGCGACAGCAGCAGGCCATGGTGGCCGCCGCCGCTGCTGCGGCGGGCATGGCCCCGGCGGCTCCAGTCGCCACGGCCGCGACGGTCGCGGCTGGCATGCCACCGCAGGCCGCGATGGGACAGCAGGCCGCCGCGCCGCCGCTCAAGCGCGCGCCCTGACTACGGAGGTTCGTCGCCCTCGCTCTACGCCCTCTAGATCTGAATTTTATTCTCGTTTGGTGGATGTTTCGCCTCGTGATCTCGTTGTTGCGTGTGCTTGCGTGTCCGGTTGTATGAAATTTTTGGAAGAAGATTTTCGGTATCGTTTGTTATTAGCTGATTAGTCGTGGTTTCGTTGTAGAGATCTATAGATCTTGCTAAGATCTAATTAGTAAATTTGTAAGCATCAGGACGTTTTTACCCTAGTTTTTAGGTGTACTAAAATTTGGAATATAAGCTAGCATCATAGCAACAGATGGAAATTTGAATCTGTGTGGCGAAAAAGTACTAATTTTCCAAGATCTATAGTTAGTTTGGTTGTAGAGATCTATAGGAGATCTTGCTAAGATCTAATTAGTAATTTTGTAAGCATCAGGACGTTTTACCCTAGTTTTTAGGTGTACTAAAATTTGGAATATAAGCTAGCATCATAGCAACAGATGGAAATTTGAATCTGAGTGGCGAAAAAGTGCTAATTTTCCAAGATAAAAACCTGTTTGGAATTGATTTCTTTATGTCGAGAGCGGGAGATGCCTGCAGAAATAAAAAAAATGATACGTTGTGCTCATACGGCCTGTAAACCTGCTGATTGGACTTCTGGTCTCCTTATTGCAACACATCGTTTTGCCTCCTTATTGAATCATAGCAACACATCGTTTTACCTCCTTATTGCACAGTGTTACAACAGGAAACATTATAAACGCAGTCCTTCCACTTTGCACATATGGTCTTATTGAGCGTCCACGCTGCTAGCCCAAACTTGGTGAGAGGCATTTTGCTGTTGATTGATTGGATCTTAATCCACCAGACTCTCATGATTGGTAATAAAATGTGATAATTGTGGAGCAGTGCTGGTTAATCACTGGTGTTGCCAGCTCGGAAAGAATTTCTGGAGTTTCCATTACAGGAAAAGTCTTTTGTGAAGTTGTTCTGTCAGTCAATAAGCATGCATGCAGTTGGGTGACATTATTGTTTGTTCTGCATCTGTTGTATGCATTTATTCTCCTTTTCCCCCTTGTAGTTATGTCCTCTTGTTATGACTCATTTATCTCATGAAAGATTCTGAACTTGGTGCTGAATTAATTATGTTAATTAATGATATTGTTCGCAAGTGATTTACGCTCATTTCCCCCCACAGATGTGCCTGCAGGACAAGAGATGGCTGGATATTATCCACGTGAGAATGACAGGGCAGGTTACCATTCACTTAGAGACAATGAAGCAATTGGAGCATCTTATGACCGCTACTTACGTAATGGGGTATAAATTCAAGTTTCTTAATATAAAACTAGCATTATTTTTCTATGCACAGAGTTGATGATTAACTTTATTCTGTGTGCTGTGCTTCTAGATGCCTTCTGTTGGGGCCAATGAAACTAATAGGGCAGTTGCTGGTGGGATGGGTGGTTATCCTGTTGATGATCGCCGTATGATGGGTGTCATTGGTATGGACAGCAGAGGCATGGGGTATGGTGCAAGGCCTGAGCCTCCTCTCCCACCAGATGCATCCAGCACTTTGTACATTGAAGGCCTACCTGCAAACTGCACTCGTAGGGAGGTTTCACGTATCCTTCTATAATATGTTCCTAACATTCTATGCTAAACTTCATTTCTTAATGTGTCTATCTAGCTTTGGACATTCTAATACTCAGCCCTTTGTGACTTATTTATTTGATATTTCAGTTTACTTGTGTTAAATTGTTCTATAAGTATTCTCTTTCATTTTTTTGTGACACCCCAACTGCCCAAACAATCTGCACCTTTTGAGTTGTTTCAACTGCTCAACAGCAAATGAAAATGGATGACAGATTCTACTTTCATTGAGAGGTTTATGACACTTCTTTTTTACACCCTTCATCTCGATTGTCTAATTCCATTCCTGTTGGTTTAATGATACTTTTTTTGCACCTTTCATCTCGATCGTCTAATTCCATTTCATTTGGTTTATATGCTCCGGTGAGCTGCTTGTTCGTTTTGAAGTACCAACAGAGTATATATCATCTTTCACTCTCTATATATACTTTTGCTCCTTAACCTTTTCCTTCTGCAGATATATTCCGCCCTTTTGTAGGTTTTCGTGAAGTGAGGCTTGTCAACAAGGAGTCAAGACATGTATGTTAAATATGCTTTGTGCTAATAGAAACTCTCTGTTTTAATGATGATGTATATTAATCTGTCAACGTTTCTGCAGCCTGGTGGAGATCCTCATGTCTTGTGTTTCGTTGATTTTGACAATCCTGGCCAAGCTACTGTCGCTCTTGAAGCTTTACAAGGTGAACATACTTATGTCTGTAACTATGGGTTATGTAGTTGTATAGATAATCTGTCTATTAGCTTTGATAACATACAGTTCTCATGTATTTTCTTGTTGACTTGTATGTTTGCATTCCCCTTTAGTTTCTCATTAAGCTTGCTTTGTCGTTAAATTCATTTTTCTTCTTTGGTTTGTTCATTTTACTTCTTGTCAATTGCACTTTCTCTGTGCAATTTCCGCATCATAGATCATTAAGTTAGGTCCTGCATTAGGGATAGCAATCAGTTCACGGTTAACTGGGATTAATAGTGGAAACCCCACCTTTTTGCACTGCACAGTAAACACTACCACACAGCACTTAACATGTGCTACATGTTTGTAAGCGCATTTTGTGGGACTAGTATGTCCTTATTGCTGTGTGAAACTTCATAATGAGTAAATGTAAGGTTACCTCTTAATAGTTTGGTGCTAAGAATTACTATTGAGTTGGGGAAGTCGTTGACCAACCGTACCATTGCCCAATAATCAGCTAATTCTAGGATGCTGTACAATTTGAACTTCCCTTGCCGCCGTGCCAATCCATTCTTTCAGTTTTAAAATTTTACCGTATCGATTTTTCCTATGCGTTGTGGATCTAATACTTGTACCTCCATCCTTCATAGCATGCGGTGAACGTTCGAGGTTCGATCTCTTGTTCACCCGACGACCTGAGCAAAATAAACTATCGCGATTCGTTTTGCAGGTTATAAGTTTGACGAACACGATCGTGACTCAGCCCATTTGCGGCTGCAATTCTCGCGCTTTCCTGGTCCGAGATCAGCTGGCGGACCTCGTGGTAGGCGTTAAGTCACGCTGGTCTGGTTTTCAGGTGGTTGACGAACCTATCGTTTAAACGAGCGATCAAACTTCTGTGGCGTAACGCTTCTATATTGCGCTGAAATCTCCGCCGGTGGCTTCCTTGTAGGGTTCGTCTTCTCATGTTGCGAAAGCGTGAAAAGGATGATGCAATAATCGATATTCAGTCTCCTTCATTAGATTGTCGTACCGTATGTTAGAAGTGGAACTTCGGATTTATTACTCGTATTGTATCTGCTGCCATAGTATTTATGGTCTCTGTATTTTATTGTCTCGTGGTGTCTCCCAGACAATATGTGTTTGTTATCCTGTGAAATGTTAACTCTTCTGAACACATGCTCGTTTGTTGTTAGCCATCTTTAGTATATTAAACCTTCATTGTTCCTTGCGCATCTATCAAAATATGCTAGGTTAATATAAGATACTCCTTTTGCCTGCTGGCTGTGTACAACACGTGGTTGCCCAGGAAGTGAGTATAGTACCTCCTTCCCCTCTTCAATTATAATGGATAAGCTTCCTACTCCTTGCTTTTTGTAGAATCAGGGGTCTCTCCAATTATGATCTATAGTTGCATGTGCTCATTAGAACCAACACACTAAATGAGTGATCTTTGGACAGTCCATGACTTGAAGAATCATGAAATGAACTAGGACAGTGAAGTGGTGGATTGCTTAAGGTTGGAGAATAGGAGTGGTGGATAATCCTAGCCTTTCATTATTTCATAGTGAAGGATAGGTTTAGTCAAGAAAAAAGACGGGCTATTCCATTATAGATTTAGTCAAGAAAAAAAGACTGGTTATTCCATGTTACCAAGTCATGACCCAGGTAAGGAATGTATTAGATAGATATTGACCTTCCTAAACTGTAGATTGTGTGGATGTGGTGCCACACGCTTTGCTGAGGCACAGCATAGTTGGCTGGTGAACTGATGTTCCATGCACAAGACACCCCACCTCAGTCGCAACTCGCGTGGTAATGAGACGTTGTGCACGTCGCAGACCATCCTCAATCCAGCCGTGCATATGCTCTAGCGTAATCGCTTGCACCACAGATTAATTCACTAGTTGTCTTCAATCATTCCTAGTCCCTTTTTTTGGTAGAATTTGTGCTTTCAAGTTTTAATCTACACTTCCATGTGTCCATTATGACCAGCATATAAATTGAGTTCTATCTGGACAAAACCTATGATCGTAAAGTTTGAATTTTATATCGGTGTCCATAAATCGAATGATCATGATATGAGCTACAACAGTACAGCGGGTTGCTTCAAGGAAGCTATTGGGTTGGTTAAACCTGTTGGTGGGAAGTAGATGACAATTATGTCCCTCTGCTCATCTATTACCTTTTTTTTTCAAGAAATGCTAACAGGTTACTACTGTCCATGCAAATAGCTTGAATTGGTGTTCTGCTGGTGCCCACTGCTAGTAATTAGTAAAGCTATCTGCCTTTCTGGTTGACTGCTTGTTAATAAGGTATATTAAGGTTGATCATACTGTCTACTGTAGGCATAAATTGATTGCAAAGTATTTGAGATTCAAAGGTGTGTGGTTTTCAAAGATCAAGAACGCATTTATGTACTCCTAAAGAATTTGGCCCTTTAATGCACGCTGGGCAGCATGCTGTTGTATCAACATGGTCTTATGCGCACTAAAATGTTTGTATTCTTGGTACTTGTAATGTATTCGTAGTACTTCAGTATTATGATCTATGTGGCTTACGGAAATGGCAATGTTGAGACTTGCGGAAGATATTTGCTGGGAGACATGGATAGTTGTTGTATGCTGCTGATGTTTGTGCCAAATCAAAAGCATTAGCTGACGTGGCTAATCTTGTTGTAAATTCCTTTTCCAATGCTGTGCATTAGGCTTCTGCAGCTGTGCTAACAAGGATGCTATCTGTTGGATGAAATCGTGGTAGGTTTGGCTGGAATGATATTACGTGTTACTTGTGCATTCATTCATTCATATGATTGGCTTGAGACTGTGTTTGGAAGAAATCTTGTACCATGTAGGATGGCAATTGCAGTGGAAACACTTGGAAAACGATGTCCTGTGTAGTTTCTTGTCTGGTTTGCGCCTGTCTGCTATTGCCGTTAAATTGACGAGTGTGGCTGCAACTGTAGTGTATCTTTACAGCCAATGGCGGATTTAAGATTGCATCCCCTGAGCTGAACTTGTTGAACTTTAAGTGACTAATATGGTAGTTTCTATACTCACATATGACATTGTAGTTTTTATACCTATATTATGGTATTCTAAAGTACTTCAAAAATGCATAAATGACATCATAATTTTAGGTCATTGCTTCAATATAAAACATATTGTCATAATATAGCAATGTAGCATAGCAGGCGGCAGAGATACAATTTACATACCTAAATAGTAAAGATTTGTTCTATACCTTAGCCTATGGTTTCTTCCATCTCTTCATCGATAGTAGGAGTAGGACAAGATCTAGAACCTACAAAAACAACATAAACGTTATAATTCATATATGAATAAATACAAATAATATTTAGTTCATATTTGCAATAAGCTGACTTACCATTTGTTGCGTGTTAGTAGCTCTTGTTTGTAGTGTTTCTGCATCTGCAATGGATTGGTGGGATTGCGTTTATGTTGGAAAATAAGATGACAATGTCTTGGTCTGTTTCATTGTGTATTCACTAATAACTCCTACATCAAATAATTCATTCCATTATATGACTCATGGTATTTCAGCAGTAGAATATAAAACTTAAATAGATATGTCTTTCAAATAGTATGCTGTTTGGTTGAGTAGCCTGTTTGGAATAAGATCCAGAAAATATTATCAACACAGGTGCATAATTTATATGAGACTGATCTTAATCATCCACTCAAGTAAAACATATATAACTATATAATGCTTGATTCATTGAACTCTTTTGCTTGGACATTAACATTTCACAAATGCCTAGCATCTAGCAATCTACCATGCAGTTATGCACCAAACCAGTTATTCTGAAGTAGTTCCCTTAATTTGCCCCTCTCCTAAAAGGTTGTCAAACATCCTAAAAGGGGAAGTATATTGTCAAAACTCAAAACCTGATTGATTGTTCTAATGGAGCGCCGTTGCCAGGAGAGAGCCGAGCTACAGAGGGGAGAACTACCGTTCCGGTGGTCGGGACGGGAGGGGAGAGCCACCGCTCAGGATGGGAGGGCCGGAGGGAAGAGCTGCCGTCGGGGCCCGAGGGAGAGGAGGGGAGAGCCGCTGTTGGGGTAGAGTCGGAGAGGGGAGAGCCGTCGTGGTGTCGCCAGATGTGGGAGAGACGGGAGTTGGGACCAGAATCGCCGCTTGTTGGATTGGGTACTGGGACTGGGGAGAGGTAGGGTTTGTGACTTACGTTGGGAGTTACATGGGCCGCTGGGCTGGCTGAGGAGATGGGAGAGATATGGTTCGTGAGGGTGTTACGTGGGCTGGAGAGTGGATCGGCTATCTTGATCTGGGCTAAATGTAAATAATAATATCCTGGGCTGGGCTATAAATACCTGAACTATACACCTGTTATTTTCTTATACACCTGTTATTTTCTTACATCTTAGGCTAAAGTCTATCTTACTGGGGGGCCAAATCCGCTCCTGTTTACAGCTTATGCCTCGTTCAGAAATCAGAATTGCTTATGTATTTCTTGCTTTGTTAGTAATCTGTATGTATTGGAAGGATATTGTTGGAATAGTCGTTGAGCGCAAGGTTGTGTAAAAATTGGTTCGAGTCACGTGTCGGGTTGGCAGAAGCAGCTGAAGGCAACGATGAATCATGGAATGAATCTAACGGAATGGGTGCGATCGGCTGCACGACACGGAACTGCAGCCGATCCAGCTTGGGCCGACTCCCTTGAAGTGGGCCTTTATCTCTTAGAAAATACACTGGGCCTTCTCAGTGGGCCATGAAGCCCAAAGGACTCTCCGAATATAATCACGGCCATCAGATCAGATCTCACGTTATTTTGAACTACGATTTATACTTTATGATTTAAATATTTAAATTCTGATTGTTTATGATAGGTAGTATATAGAGAAATAAGCTGAGAATTTCTCTCTCTAAGAACCATTAGGTACACATAAACTTTATAGAAAGCAATTTTTTCGTAGGAGGTTGGAAAGCAATTTTTCGTAGGAGGTTGGAAAAATTTCACTTTTTCAAACGGGTCCAAGGGTCTGAATTTGTTTTTTCATATTTACAGGTGGTGAAGTGCTGTTGTGCTTTCTCTCCCGCATACGAGGCCATAGCACCAGAGGCACGTGTCCATATCGAAAGCGGCAGAAGGAAGCAGGCCCGCGCGATCCAGCCGTCTATCGCGATCTGGACGGGTATAAAGCAGACCACATATCCCAATCCACCCGTCCTTTTTACCACCAAACCCGCAACCCCTCTCCCATTCCACGCCGCCCTCAACACCATGTCCACCCCCGCCGTCTCCTCCGCCGCAGCCGCCTCGACCTCCATCACCTCCGTCAGACGCTGCCGATCATCGCCGGCATCCATGGTTCCCGCGAGCCTCCGTCGATCTATTCCCTCCAAACTATTATCATCCTCCGCCCCCTCCCACTCTCTCCTTGTCCCGGTCTCCTCCATGGCCTCGCCCGCCGCCGCTGGTGAGGCGGCGTCCCGGAAGAAGTTGCTCATATTCGACGCCGAGGAGGACCTCGCGGCGTCGCTGGCTGAGTACACGGCGGAGCTGTCGGGGAAGTCCGCCGCCGAGAGGGGCTCCTTCACCGTCGCGCTCTCCGGCGGCTCTATCATCAAGGCCCTCAGGTTCTCGAACCTCCTTAAGATCGCACCTTTATTGGTTCTCGTAGGGTTTTAGATCGCGTAAAGGTTTAACATTTGGGTTTCGCAGGAAGCTGGCGGAGCCGCCGTACCTGGAGGCGGTGGACTGGAGCAAATGGCACGTGTTCTGGGTGGATGAGAGGGTGGTGCCCAAGGACAACTCGGATAGCAACTACAAGCTCGCCATGGATGGGTTGCTCTCAAAGGTACTCACATGCGGAGTAGATTTATTTAATAACTTGTTCGGTGGTTGGAAGTTGGAATTTTGTTGTTCCGATGGATCTGAATATCTGATACAATGCTGAGATGGGATCGTGATGACTGATGATCCTTTGAGCGGTGGAAAATGAAAACGTGGAAATTTTGTGCAGATTATATACTGCTCTGCATGTTTTGTTGGACTTAGCCACTAGTAATTCCTCATGGCCTTGCCGATATTGGGATATTGACGAATATGTGCTGAGTAATTTTTGAAAAATGTGGAATAGGTTTATTAGCTTTAGTGGCACACATTATTATCAATTGAGTGACGCTGAGTTCTCTTTCTGGAATTTTGATTAATCTTTCGGAAAAAGGAATATGTGTATGTACTCTATATATTTACAACCCCCACACTTTATATGTGTTTGGTCGAATTCAACTTGAACCCATCTACACGTGTAACACAGTTGTGCGTAGAAGTTGATATAACCATATCTATATTCTCATCATAATTAGATGATGCATTCTCGTCATATATTGTCAATAAGAACCTTTTCCCTTTGTTCTTTATCAACAGAATTGTACTCTGAAGTTTTTATCTGTAACACAGTTGTGCGTAGAAGTTGATATAACCATATCTGTATTCTCATCATAATTAGATGATGCATTCTCGCCATATGTTGTCAATAAGAACCTTTTACCTTTGTTCTCTATCAACAGAATTGTACTCTGAAGTTTTTATCTGTATGTCTTTCGACAATATAGGTGCCAATTCCTGCTAGCCAAGTTTACGGCATTAATGATGCGCTATCAACTGAGGGGGCTGCGGATGACTATGAAACTTGTTTAAAGCAACTTGTTAAGGATGGCGTGATTGCCATGTCACCAGTAACTGGGTTCCCCAAGTTTGATCTTATGCTTCTGGGGATGGGCCCTGATGGCCATGTTGCCTCCCTCTTCCCTGGCCACCCTATTGTCAACGAAAACCAGAAGTGGGTCAGCTTTATCAAGGACTCTCCAAAGCCACCACCCAAGAGAATAACATTTACTTTCCCGGTGGTCAATTCGTCTGCACATATCGCACTTGTGGTCACTGGTGCTGGGAAAGCTGGTGCAGTACATAAAGCGCCGGACAAGCAAAACTCATCAGATTTGCTGCCTGTTGAGATGGTTTCGCTGCAAGACGGAGAGTTCACTTGGTTCACTGACAAGTCAGCAGTGTCAATGTTATCAAGCATTTGAAGCCCATTGTTATATAAGTTTAAAACTTTCATCTCAAGTATAAAAGATTCAGGGGGGGATTTCATGTTGATTTGTACTTGCATTAATCCTCTCTGGAAAATTTGAGCTGTTTTTTGTAGTATAGTGTGCAGCATAAAGGTGTCTCAGACTCCAGTTCCGGTCAAGTAATTGCCATTTTACAGTATATTTGTTCTGCGGATATTTATATCAGTGCTTGTAAATGTCATTTAGTATTTGGTGTTATGTGTTATTTCCATGCTATCATCTAAGAAGCTGCAGATCTGTTGGTTTATCTGCGCATCATTCAGACTAAGGTACCTTTGTTCAGCACTACTGTTTTGCACTTCCCTGGGTTGCTTTAAACATGCCATTGCAATTAAATGTCTGGAATTTGGAGAGCGGATGGTTTTTACCACTCTCTTATTTAGCAGTATGGAATGTTTCCTTGATACAATTCTCCTAGTAGACCGGTACAATGTATTTT
The DNA here is from genome assembly GCA_036346245.1 of Bonia amplexicaulis. Classification (NCBI taxonomy): domain Eukaryota; kingdom Viridiplantae; phylum Streptophyta; class Magnoliopsida; order Poales; family Poaceae; genus Bonia; species Bonia amplexicaulis. The sequence continues at coordinate 628,771 of CM070756.1, read as the reverse complement.
TGTTTCTCAACTTCTCAAGTGCAGATTCAATTCATTCAAATTTAACTACAATATTCAAAGTGCATTTGTTAACAAATTGTGCAACTTGAAAAATCATTCATTTCAGCAAAAATCCCTATCGTGAAGTATTCCCTTACTATTTGCATTTGTTGAAATCACTGGATTGGTGAGTACCATACTAGACCAGCAAGATATTGGGTGTGCAGCAGAGTCATGCTTGAATCGTATGATATTCCTGTCATCCTTTGACTTCAATGTATGACCTCAGCCATTGCTCCCAGCATTTCCTTGCCGAGTTTTTGTGTGCACCAGATACTGTCTCGTTGCGCGGCTCAGATATGCATCAGGTATTGTGTGAGCACAGATATGTCTGCGGTAACATTTATGAGACACTGAAGAATTACTGATGAGTGCCATGATAGCTGAGAGAGCTGCATATGCCATTTCTGCGTGTCAAGCACCCACAGGCTGCTTCTGATCATGCAAAACCTCATGGCATGGCTGTGAGTAACTTTCTGAACCTACCTGCTGCATCAGCAATACATGACCACGAGTAACTGCCCTGTCGGACAGGATCTGGTTTTGCAACCCAGAACTAAATAAGTTTTGGGAAAATTTGTTCAGTAGCACTGAAAGATCGCCACTTTCGGAAAATACCACTAAAAAAATTGAACTCCGGAAATTACCATTAAAAGATTCAACATTCTTCGGGATTTACCATTCTAGGCAAAAATGTGAAGGATAAAGACAAAAATGCCCTTACCCCTTCGGGCATTCATCTCGCGAAGCGAAGGGTAAGGGCATTTTGTCCGAATGGTAAATCCCAAGAATATTGAATCTTTGATGGTAATTCGAGTTCGATTTTTAGTGGTATTCAGAAGTGGCGATCTTTCAAGCACGAACAAATTTTCCCATAAGTTTTTATCGTACTATTTTCTAGATTAGTAGCTAGTACAATAAATATATTGTTGAATCATACACATATCGTATTAAATCATACCAGACATTTATATTACATATTAGAGTTCAAATAACATATATCAGGTAGGGTTTTATATAACAGGCCGATTAGGTCTAATGATGTATGACAAATATCCAAAAGTGGAAGCGAAAGCGGAAAGCAAAAGGCGATGTCACACCTTGTCACATGCAAGCGACTAGGGGTAGAGCGTGTATAACAAGCTACTACCCAAAGCTTGGATAATAGATATACACACAATCACCATCAAAGTCTGTCTAGCAAGGATAGCGACTAGAGACTACTTGAGAACGACCTATGCTCCACCATCTTCTTCTCCGTATGGTCCAGACACGACATAGTAGGCATTGGGATCTTGATCCGAAAGCTCTGATTTATTTTAGTGAGCGAGAATGAACACAAACAATCGTGCTTCGCAAGCCAACGCACAAAATATAATATTATAGATGCAAGGCTTAACATAGAAATGTTCAGGTTCATTTATTTGCAAAATGTTATAATTGAGTTCAATAAGTAAAAAACCTAAGACTTACCATTTTTACTAAACCATGTTACGTAAGAGTGTGAAAGTATGCAATAATAGTAGTATAGGTTCGGTCCACCTGTTACATGGTTCCATCTATCATATGCTATTTTTGTTATTAGGGTTCTATCCACCAATTTTAATCACTAGATTCTATCCACCCAGGGGAAATCAACTCAAGGCTCTATCCACCTTTCGTGTTTTTTCATTCCTCCCACAAAGATTCTTTTGTAAATAGACACGAACTCGAGTAAATTTTCATGCTTGCCCATGACCGTGGATATAATTGTTCGAACAGTTTTCACTCTGCAGAAGTCACATACTTTACCCATAATAGATGTTCAACTTGTTATATTCTATATGATTCCTTAGACATACATATCAAGAAGACTATCACAATGTCTTTACAATGCTTCATCCCAACATGGCAACACCAGCTAAAGTTTCCACCGCTGTGGGGTTCTATTCACCTGCTCCAGAGACCCCATTTGCACCACACGGAGACTTCTATCCAGTACTCATCCCATATTCAACTGGATGGCGCATCCGATACTGGGTCAATGCAAATTAATTAGTTAGGCGATACCAATTATAGCTTGTGGTTGCGCTATTTTACATTGGGATGCCATCACAAAATTCAGTTTTTAAAGTTACCTGGGAGGTTCTACCATATACCACACTCTCGTGTTCCATCCGTACTAGCCCCACTTATCATCCGTTCAGATATAAAGCAATTTTAGAGTTTTGAGATTCCAAAATACCATTTTCTAGTTTAGCATACCAGTCATTTTCATTCAATGGCTACCTAAATCCAAAATTTCATGTTTGAAATGATGTCTGGGCAAATTAATACCCACATATATCTAAGTAAGGCTAAACATAGTACTTAGATACAGACTTATCAACTAGTATGTATACCATTAGTTCTAGGCCTACAAGGATTTATGTCCCATGCTAATGAGTAGGGTGTGATTAAACAATTATCTATAGGGAATTAACTATGAGCTAATACAAATACAAATTGTATAACAAATTAAATCATGTAATATGATAATTTAAAATGATATAATTTACATTGAAAAAAGTAGGTGCAAAATGATCAGAATGTTTACTCGTCTTGTGCAGCCCTGGATGGTTTTGGTTGGGCTCGAACTGTTGCTCTTCCGGGTCTTCGAGATCTATTCGAGTGATCATATCGAGATTCAAATAAATACATAAGAATACAAATAAATTCAAATAAAATCCTAATGAAATCCAAAATTCATTATTTTGTCATTGTTAGAAAAATCTTGAATTTAGAAATAAGTTTAATTCGATTTGGATTTGAAACGGGTGAGAACGGGTATTCTAAAGTTTAAATCAGAAAAAATTCCTAAAATAAATAGAGGAGAGAGAGTACATCTTTCTAACAGCTGGGCCCATGGGTTTTAATTTCTTTTCTTATTAGAAAAGACATCATAGGCTGATAGGTGGGGCCAACCAAGTTTTTATTTTCTTTTTGAATTATGTATTAAATAAATGATATGAGTGAACGACAGGTAGGCTATAGCACAGTAAATGTGGTCCACATGTCAGTGACTCAAAATGTAGTTCCAATTTTAATTAGGTTTTTTAATGATCTAGGCCCACATGGCAGTGACCCATTAATTTAAACTAATCAATGTCATTAACTTAACCTAACTATAGACTAATGATGACATTGTCTTAATGATGTTGCTACATTATTTCTCCCCTGTTCTCAGAGGGGTGCTCTGGCCAAGCTCGTTGCTGGTGAGGCAAGCCCTAAAATGGGTTGCTAGAATCTCAGCGGTCCTAAGTGCAAGCAGGCGTGGTTGGCGGCAGCGACGTCGGATGTGTCTCAACCACCATAGCGGTAGAGCTCCGACGGCTCGACGAGTGAATTCAAGGTACGGTGAGCATCTATAGGGCACGGAGAATTCATTGGAGTGGATGACGAGGTTGGGGAGGTGGTGTGGATGTCTAGCGACGGTGGCCTGAGGCGGCGTAGTGATCTTCCACTGGCACCGGGAGCTGGGGTGGTTGGCGACCAAAATTGAGGGTGGGGATTAAGAGTGGGGATTAAGAGAGGGAGGTGTGGGGATGCTTCGGCCGTCGAGAATCGAATAGAGGCGTGCCGGATTGGTGGGTCGAGGAGGCTCGCACTTGCACACAAGACACGACACGATGGCTGATAGGGTGACATAGGTGTCGCAGGCGCGACGTAGGGGTGACGCAGGAGCGGATGCAGGCGCAGGCAACGAGGCGGTGAGATAAGCGCGGTGTGCGCACTCGGCTGGTCATCAGTCATGGCGACGTGATGGGGCAAAGTGCGATGCAAGCGACACGACGACGTGGCATTGGCACGATAGTGCGATGGGATGGCACATGAGCAGGCGTAATAAGCACGGTGCACATATCAAGGGTGTGGCAGTGCGGTGCACGTGGGCGCGACATGGGCTTGGTAGAGATGTGGCAATGCAGCACATGTGAGGCGTCAACGTGCCAGGTGGCGATGTGACTGGCGGCAATGCGACGCTTGGGCACGGTCAACCGAGCTAGGACATAGTCAGTGTTAAGGCGAGCGAACGAGGGAAGGAGGGAAGCAGGCATGGCAAGCGGCGCTGGGCCGGGAGGAACGGAAAGAAAGGGGAAAGGGGAGTGGGCTGGCGGGGGAAATGGGCTGAAGGCCAACATGCCGAGGAAAGGAAGAACAGGGAAGAAGGAGGAAATGGCCGGCCCAAAATGGATTTTTGATTTTTGAATTTATTTCCTTTTTTGTTTGAATTTAGATTTAGGTTTTGGATTTGAATTCAAATTCAAATTTTGTTTTGCTAAATGTTTGAATTGTGCTCAAATACCATTTTTATTCAAAAAAAATCCCCCCAAAATGGGGTGTTACATGCCCCTTGCAATGTCTCTTGTTACTTTGCAGCTTCAGCAACAATGCTGCAGGTCCTAAATTTCCACAGCTTGCAGGTCAGGCATTCAGCAACAAATCTAAGCAGAGGCACACGAGGCATTAAGGCCCCACTCCATCACCGCACCAATCTTCGCAGGACAATCTACGTGAGAACCTTCTTAACCTCTCAGGTCTATAGTCATGTGACTCTTCCTAGATGCCACATGAACATGGAGGAGAAGAACATGTCCTCTCTCCGGCGCCGAGCCGAGGCTTTTGCTCGTATAAAATTGCGTCCCGGGCGCCGCCGTCCCACGCATGAGGCCGTGTCGCCGTCGTTCGCTGGGATCTAGGCATTTCTGCCCGGTGCTCTGCTCTGCTTCGTGTCCGCCAAAGATACCTGTGGTAACGAACCTGTGGTACCTGGAATCGCTTAAAGTTAGAAAGGGATGCGAGAATCGTAGCGTGTTCTCGAAAGATGCAAAAATGGAGCGGTTCTAATCACGAAAAGGACGTCTCCATTCTCAAAAGAATCCGAGTAGGCCATTCTGCCGGGAAGGCGTGGCGGGTGTTGGCTAAAAGGAAAGGGAGATCCGACGAGCCAATTAGCCGAATCATGCGATGTTCTAGTGCATGCATGCATGCATGTACTTATGGCAACAGGATCGAGCGGATCGAGATGACATTACTAGCACTATTATGGCATTAGCGGCTTTATGAGTTTTCAAGTGTGCATCAATTTTGCATTTGGTCGACCATTTGTGTAGTTCTTTTTCTATGACCGTGTTGGCTTGAGAATGGAACGACTAGTTCAAAAAGTTGGTCCAAGACAACCCCGTCTTCAGGCTGAACTGCAATCTTTGGTTGTGTTATAGAAATACTAGTTATGTATCTATATGTTGTAATAAAACTCATTGAATATATGAGAATTACGCTATATAAAGAGAGTTGATCCGATCGGTTGGTAAGCGAATAATGATGAGAAGTTAAGAGAATAAAGCGGTTGAATGAGAATGAACGTACAACTACTAACTCATTCTTTTATAACAGTAAAGATATCTTTTTTTGGATGAGTTCTTTTTGTCCGTGGTTGATAATTCTGTCCCTAGTACAAGTGTTTGGGTACATAAATCGAATATCAAGATACTGATAACCTGTTTTAAAAGAATTATTTAGATAAGTCGTTTCGAAAAGACGGAAAAGAGATAGAAGAGATTGTACTTTTTATTTATTAGAAAAACGAAACAGAGAGAGAGATCGCAGTATCCCACAGACCTATGCTATCAAGAAAGATAAGCAGACAGATACCAAACCAAATCTTTTATAAAGAAGAGATGCCGAACCAAATCTCATTAAAAAGCTCTGAAAAGGTAAAACTTCAATAAAAAAATGCCGATTATAAAAATGGAATTATTAATTTATAATTGATAGGCCCAATTTTCCATCGCCTAGAACCAAACGGAAAAAAAGGGACAAAAATGCTTGAGCGGTTGGTCCATAGTCCCATGCGATAGGAGTACTACGTGGTGACACTGACGTGCGGGCCCCACAGATTCTTCCCCCACGTGGCAGTGTCCGTATCAGACTGTTTAAAACGGGCACCCACCTCACCCACCCCTTTTAACTCCCTTCTCTCTCCCCGCGGAGACAGCCGAATCACCAATCAACGCACACTGCTCCACATCCACCAGTGCGGCGCCGCTCGCCGGCGGCGTGGCTTGCGCGCTTCTCCGTGGGCGTGGATGGAGAAACTCGCGTCTCTGAGGCGGGGGCAGTTGGAGTGAGCCTGGTGCTGGTGGTTAAAAGTGGTTGGCGGAGGCGGGGCAGGAGGAGGGCGGGGATGAAGGCCCTGCGGCGATCCAGCACCTCGTCTGCATCGTCGTCGGCGTCGTCACCGAGGGCGACGTCCTCGCCGCCGCCTTCTCCTTGGTTCCACCTTCGGTCCCTTCTCCTCGTCGCCTCCTCGTCCTCGTCGTCCTCCTCTCTGGCGGCGTCGGGGAGTTCGGCCGCGGCGGGTTCGGCTTCAGCGTCGGCGTTAGTGGCGGAAGCTTCCTCCTCGCCCTCGCAGGCGTCGTCCTCACCGCACTCGGACCGGTGAGTTCTCCCGTTCCGAATCCTGATCAGTACATAAACGGAGTCGCTTAAATGAGGAATTTTGTTCTATAGCTTTTGGTCATTCTATCTGATTGTTCACGCTCAAAATTATGCTTATTTTGTGCGTTTTGATGGAATTGGTGGTTTCGTCGGTGTTAGTATTGCTATACTCGGCGCTTTAGATTAAAAACAGGTTACTTTCTTCTTCTTCTTTTGTTTAAGTACGCAGATAAGTCTTAGCAGTTCACACTACATAGTAGTAGGCAGGAAGACGTGTAGCTCACCTTACCGTGCTAGTTCTGTGAAATGTGAATCGGTTGTCCGATGAATTTAATATAGAAATGACCATCTTTAAATAGTTTGGGTATGCAATTTAGGGTATTTTGATCTCGTTTAGTGGCAGCGGTAGAGTTCATTTCATGATATGGATTAGTTGTTTCCTGGCATCATGAATCGGGCGCCTTGAGTGTTTGTGTTAGTGGTTCGTGGAGAGGTTAGATTACAGGATGTATGCAGGTTAATGTTTGTGTCAATCCATAAAGTAGTTCACTTTGTGTCCTAAGGATAACACTAAATTGCCTGTAATAATAGTTGGCTGTAGAAGGAAAGCTGTATTGCAAATGTTATGCTCAATTGTAGTTTTGCTAAGCTGCAATAATGCAGAACATCAAGTCATCACCCAACTGTGATTTATTCTTACCACATTTTATATGTTTGGCATTTTATCTTTTTCCAGAGGTGAAATTAAATCTCCGTGGTCTCGAAGGAAAAGAAAACGAGCACTTTCTTGTCGACACTGGAACCGTCTATTTTCAGCAAATGGGAAGCTTCGCGACGGAGGAAAAAAATTTCTAAAGAAAGTTCGCAGTGGGGTGAGTCTTTATTATCCAGGTCTTGACTGACATACATATGTGATTATTAGCTACACACGTTTCTGCTGCAATGAAATGTTCTGCATCTTAGTCCACTTCAAAGAATGTTGAAGTAGACTAATGCTATCACTCTCTCCAGGGAATTGAACCGGGCATCAGGGCTGATGTTTGGCCCTTTCTACTTGGAGTGTAAGTTATCTTACCTCTTTAGTTTTATACATTTAGTATGTTGTAAACAGTCATCTCATTAACAGAGTTTAAAGTTGTAGGCTTGTAGATATGGTGAAAACTTCAGTAGCAAGCATCAAATTGAAGTTTTTTCCTGTAATTTGCAGAATTATTTCTTTCCGAGTACTCATCAATGCAAATTGCTTCTTCTTGTTTGTCTCACTACCTGTTTTCTTGAGTCGCTAAACAAATCAATATCAATAAACAAAATCAATGAACAGTGATTTTGTTTATCAATAAAATAGTCAATCAAAGCTAAGTTTGCCCAAATGTGCCCAAATGGTACAATCACAGGCATATTATTTGTATCTTGACTATTCGGTGTTGATTTGTGAACTAAGGTCTTGGAAAAGAAGCATACGGGAACTTGTTAAAATGTTGCCTAACTAGACCCCTTCCTTTGCATGTACTAGCAAAATTCTTTGGATTCAATCCCCTAGAATATCAAGAACTGTTTAGACGATCTTTTGTACGATTACACCGAACAAATCACCAGACACATTGATGACATAGTTGATATTGTAATAAGGCACCAATGCTGATGAAAACACAGACACAATCTGCACCCTGCCGCCTCTGGCATAGCTCATAAATCTACCTCAACAGTAGAACATGCTGTTACATCTTGATTTCTGTTACACAAAGATTACCTCCAGTGTACACATAATGCCCTATATTGAGTGGCAGTTATTCGATAAGCCCACCCTATCAGCAATCTCAAATTTCTTGAACCCTGTGTTCTTGTCCCATGTGTGAATCTAGCACTCGAGAATCTTAACTCAAACCTATGTTTTTCTTATTCTTTTAGTTCATAATCCATATCTTGTTATCACAATACATGTTACAGTATACATAATACATATCCTACATGATGGCAAATGCAAGTTGGGATAAACTTGTACGACTGAACCAAAATCAGGCCCTCACTTGCTGTGCAAGCCTGCATTGGATGATTGTATGTCAGTTTAGACATAAAAGAATCCCAAAAAATGACACTAATGCCTAAGTGGGTTAATGCAGAAAACCATCAATTAATGCTTTTAAGGCGTGTCTTACACTTCCATACAATTCATACATATATTATTGTATGAACTGGTTGAATTAGAGTTCAAAGAATTCAATCTAATGTGAGCCTCATGCTAGTGTATTCTTGCAAAAATTAGTATCAGTATGCTTTTGTGGTTAAACTGGTTTTGGTGACCTTGGTTTCCTAGCACCACTTTTCATATTGCTCTTTTCATGAAAATGCATAACACTGTTTGCGAAAAAAAACTAGAAGAATCATAACTTAGACTGTTGACCAAAATTCCAAGTTCCAACCAAGTTGTGTTTGGGATTTAGGTCAAGAAAACTACTCAGCCAGGATCACCAGGAATATGCCAAAAGCAATTGCTTTTAACCCTCCAAAAGTTAACTATGTCTGTAACAGTTTAACATTTGCTACTTTTCATTTATTTGGTATAGTAAGGTTTAACAGTGTACTTTTCAATTGTCCTTTTTTAGCTTTTAATAAATATATTTCTAATTCAATAGAGTTGCTGCACCAATTCTGGATACTGACCAAATTTCTTGTCATATACAGCTATGATTTGAATAGTTCTGAAGAGGAAAGGAATACCGTCAAGATAAAGAAACGGTAACGTTTTCATAACTCCATTCCTGGTCTTCCATCGGCCTTTGCTTTCTACATTTAGTTGAACGCCTGGCTTGCATTGAAAATGATTTATCCTGACATACCACAAAGCAAGTAAATAACTAACATATAATAGCTGAATGGACCTTCCAATCACTATATCAGAACACTTTGTAATTCCAATTATCAGAAGAGGGTGGTTCTGGGACGCTGACGTCATCCATGACACCTCTTAATTTATTGACAAATGAATTGGCATATCTTTTGGTGCAGGAATGAGTATGAAAAGCTGAGGCGTAAGTGCCATCAAATTATGAATTGTAACAAGGGAATTGGGCTGAAGGTTATAAATGAAGTCATTAATGAGGAGTATTCTGGTGGCGCCGAAGGATCAGAGTCACCTTATTTGGAAGGTGTTAGTACAAGGGTTTCTGTATCGCCCAAGGAATTGAATTCTTCAGGCAGCGAGGCAAACCAACCAGCGAATGCTAACTGTGCTGCTGTGGAATGCATGGATGAAGATGCAAGCGAGTTAACTTATGTAGATCCATGCATGGCAGAATCAGAATCCTCTGACTCTGAGTCTTCTGATGAAGAGGACCCTGGCAGGGTGTCTGTCTCTGCCAGTACGGAAGAGAACTGTGATCCAGATCCTAAATTTGTCAGGAGTAACTCATCCAAGTCAGGCTTTTTTAGATCTAACAAAACTACAGAGGATTTTGCGACATGGCAGCGCATTATACGTTTAGATGCTATCCGGGCAAACACAGAATGGACTCTATTCTCCCATAACCAGGCTGAAGTTTCTAAGGAGAAAGCACTGCAGTGCGCAATATCTGTTGGGTTGAAAGATTATGACCATTTAGAGCCTTACATGATTTATCATGCTGCCCGGTTAGTTGCATTGCTTGAGGCCTATGCTCTCTATGATCCAGAGATTGGCTACTGCCAAGGTATGAGTGATCTCTTGTCACCTATAATTGCGGTGATGGAGGAAGATCATGAAGCATTTTGGTGTTTTGTGGGTTTCATGCGGAAAGCGAGGCACAACTTTAGGCTTGATGAGATTGGAATAAGAAGACAGTTGAAGATTGTCTCCCAGATTATCAAGCGCAAGGACTCACACCTCTATAGACATCTGCAGAAACTGCAGGCTGAGGACTGCTTCTTTGTGTACAGAATGGTGATGGTTCTCTTCAGGAGGGAGCTCACTTTTGAGCAGACTGTGTGTTTGTGGGAGGTCATGTGGGCTGATCAGGCAGCCATTCGAGCTGGGATTGGAAGGTCCACATGGGGAAGGATAAGGCTGCATGCTCCTCCAACTGACGACTTGTTGCTCTATGCTATTGCGGCCTGTGTCCTGCAGAGGAGGAAGCTAATAATCGAGAGGTATAGCAGTATGGATGAGATTTTGCGGGAGTGCAATAGCATGGCTGGGCACCTAGACGTCTGGAGGCTTCTAGACGATGCGCATGACTTGGTTGTTAACCTCCATGACAAAATATGATGCAGTTGTTTTTCTCATATCGTTTATTAGAACATGCACGAGGTATGTTCTCACTGGAAGTGATATCGTTCATCTGTTGTTTATCACCCGGCATAAAACCCATTGAGGTATAGAGAATGCTGTGAGCTGATATTTCATTGGATGTCACCAGGGCACTGGCATTTGTAAACTATGCATTGTTTAATCTAGGGAAAATTTTGTTTTTGCCTTTAATGCTTATTCTTGGCAAAAACAATATTTTCCCTTTAATCTTTTATAGGCAAAACATAATTTCTTTTCAGGAATAGCGTATAATTTTCCAACTGTCGGCTGAGTTCTGTGGAGTACTATCATACTGAACTTTCTTTTCGCACTCCCAGTTTCCATTTTCTTTCTTTCCCTGATTCACTCTATGTTTTTTTTCAAGGCAACCCCGTATGTTTGAGATCACAGCAGGGGTAAGAATAAGACGCTGTTGTATGAGCCACATGAGCATATGCTAGCAAAAGTTTTTGTTGGACAACTTCGCAGTTCACTCACGTGAGCTGAATCATGCTAGTTGGAGGCATTTCCTGGTGTTACTGTTACATTACCCTTCCATCATGAAACAACATCTGCATCCACTTTTCGGACGTCCTCTTCGACGGAGCATGGAGAGATGGTGATCAACACATCAGACTAAGGCCTGTTTTTTTCCTCCAAAGCTGGCGACTTTTGGCTTTTACTACAGTACCTAACTTTCAAACGAAGTATTTTCTCAAGACGGGATCTACAAGTTAAACGATATACACGTTAAAAGCCTAATATCTGTACTATCTAAAATCGCAATTGAGTATCTCTCTCCATAATATGTACCATAAATAGTCAAAATTCAAAAATTTCAGCTAAAAATCAAAGTTCCAGCCGTTGCTAAACAGACCTATATACTACTAAGCGGACACCGGCGCCACCGTCCAAAGTTTTGATGTGATCTTACCTGAAACAATGTTCAGCAAAGGAGGCAGCCATCGGTTGTCATGGGCCATGGGACACATCATGTGTAATGTTTTTCCCATCTAGGCCCGTTTGCATGGCAGGAAGCTTTCCCCGTGTCCGGGTGCTTAAAAGGGAGTGACTATTGCCAACCGTAAAAGCGAGTGATTATTGTCAAGCGACTGAAATTTTTTTATCTCCCAATCACTTGAAGTTGCACTTTTAATTAACTAAAATTACAGTTGTTTTTTAGGGGGCTGCAATTTTAGTTGATTGAGAGTGCAACTAAGTGTAACTTTAGTTACACTTTGAATCACCTGAAGTTGCAGTTGTTTTTTTGGAGGGGAGCTGTAATTTTAGTTGATTGAGAGTGCAACTTCAAGTAACTGAGAGATAAAAAAATTTCAGTCACCTTAACAATAGCAAAACCGTAAAAAAATACCACTTCAACATCCAAATCCTTCATTTTGCCCCGTTTCCATCAGAAAGGTCAAAAGGTAGGATAGCGAGTTGTGATTTATTAGTTTTTTTTGCCCTTTTATGTCTAGTTCCATGCACTAATCCTTCATTTTGTTTAGGATTTATCCTCCTTGTCACCCACCTAGAATACTCCACAGTACTACGACGGTTTTTATTCTGTGTCAGCTCCAAACAGGCAGACACTAAAACTTGTCAGCAAACACCCAGCCTAGCCACGATCAAGTTTCCTTATCATGGCTAGTCTAGCCTACGAGACACATAGACGCAAACAAGAAGCTACCCATCAAACTCTAGTTAGCAGAGTACGTTCATCCAAGCATGGGACTGACGAGTAGAGCTGGGAGTTGAGCGTATTTTTTTGGGCTAATCCGAAGCATAGTTGGTCCAAGCATGATTCCACCCGATACGTGGTGGGCCGCATGTGATTGACGAGTAAGACTAGGGATATAGTATACCTCTATCAACAATCGATGTTCTCTATTCTTGCACTCAAACAAGATTGATCCTTCCCTCGATTTATACTGTCGATCCATCACCGAAGCTCATCTTGTCGATTATGCTTTCATCAAGCTTGGTGAAGAATGGTCGTTGTCGGGTCATATGGTTACTGGCCCCATTATCCAGATAGCACAAATCTGATGTTGGTAGTTCCTGAGCTGTGACATGCTCGCCACTGTCTGCACGCAAGTCCGGTAGGACATGCTGCTCATTTAGAATCACCAAATTGCGTGGCTCCTCTGCACATATTGTCAACATCAAGGTTGGTTTATCTTCCTGGCCTTGCGTCAGTTTACCTCCTCTCGGGCTTACCATGATATTCAAAGGCGTAGTACCCCTTATTGTCACAGTTGAAGCATCGGATATGCCTTTTGTCCCTGCCACCTCCAGTGACATCCTTTTGTGCCCCGAGGGGCTGGCGAAATGTCCTTTGCCTTAGTTGCGCTCTCGGCCATGACCTTTGCCCCACCACGTCCATCTGAATTTCCAGCACCTCGCCCTTTGTTGCTTTACTGACGACTCCCCGTCGTCGCCTTTCTGCCAAGCCATCCACTCAGTGTGAGTGACGAGGAGATGTCCATCGGTGTTGTCAACGCGATGATGCATCCTCTCATCATAAGCCTTCAGGCGCTCTATGGCCTCCTCAAACAGTATCGACTCCAGATCAGAGTACTGCTCGATTGAGGTGACCAACGGGAGGAATTTGTCGGGTGCTGAGTTGAGGAGGTTCTTCACGAGCACTGGGTCCTCCAAGGTTGTACTAAGTGTGTTGTACTTGCTCACCATCCCGCTCAACTTCGACAAAGTCATCTATGGTCTCTCCCTCCTTTAGGCGCAATACCGCAAGCTCACTGCAATGTTTGCAAACGTACCTTTTGCACCCGATTAGCCCCGAGATATTTGTTTTTCAGAGATCCATACCCCCTTGGTTGTTTTCTTCTTAGCCACCTGCAAAAGAATGTCTTCGGGTATGGCTTGAAAAATGAAAGCCCACGCCGACTTGTCCTTCTTTGCCTCCACGACCATTCTGGGCACTGATTTGATGGCCTCCCAGATCCCCTAGGCATCCATCAGTGCCTCCATCTTGATCGCCCACACGGTGTAGTTGGAGGATATCAACATCGAGTAGTGGAAGGGCACTTTGCCGCTCTCCTTTGCCGCTTGCTGCATGGTGATAGCCAATAGTTCGAACCGTAGATATTTGGGCATGCACCGAGCTCTGATACCAAGTATTAGAATCTAGCCACGGATCAACTCGCCCAAATCAATCAAGAATTCTCTATTGGCTAACAATAAACAGTGAACCCAAAGGACAAGGACGAATATGATTTCAGAGTTTCAGAGATAGAGTGTTTTTGGGGCAATTTTTCGTTGTATTCTAAAATTGCAACTTACACAAACGACGCTTGTGCACACCACACTACACCTGACAATTCACTAACTAACTGAAGACTCACTCACTCACGCACTAACTTACGACCAAGTCATTGCACGACCACACACACGCTGACTTACAACCAAGTCAGGTTCGACCACACATAGATAACCGGTTGATATACTCCTCCTTTGATGAGAGAATTTCCCCTGTTGTAGTGCTCGATCGTTTCTAACATCATCTTGTCTGTAGTGATATGCCCTAGAGACAATTATGAAAATTATTATATTACTTCTAAGTTTATAATCTTTTAAATAATATATTATTTTGTTCCTTTAATGAATTATTATTTATAAATGTTAGCAAGTATATGACTTATTGGTAAAACTCCTTTTTTGTTGTGTGATATCATTCTAAAAGATCCCTGATCGGATGTCACTGGTCAGGACATTAGTGACTTATAGACCAATACATATACGGATTGATGACCATATTTCGTCGGTCATAAATATGAGGATATTGAATCAATAATATAGACACATATTAGAGAATATGGTGTTATATTGACGCACCTTAAGACACCGTTGAGATTGTTTTGTTTTGATTTGTCATCAGTTGGTCTCAAGCAATAATGGTGTATAACCTTGTACCTGAGATCAACATAGTTTTTCTACACGTATAATAGTGCGGTTAGGGGTTGCCAAATGCTACTCTGTAACTGGATAGTTATAAGGATAGCTTCAGTATGCTATGAAACATGCGAAGGAATATGACTGATCAAATATAGTTTTTGCCCCAACTATATAACAAGAGAGATATCTCTGAGCTCCTTGATGTGGTCGGATAAAGAAAGTCATGATCATACCACGAGTGGTCGAAGAGTCGACCACATGAAGTTATCCATCATTAGATCAGAAAAAGATTAAACAACCTATATATGACATGTTTCTCATCTGGAGTTTGATCGGGTATCGTGAGGTAAAAAAGAGTACACAAACAGGTCGTTTAGTCCGACCAGATACAAACTAGTCGCATGGGTATACTGACTGGTCGTGAGTTGATTGAACATATCATAAACTATTTGCGAACTGGTCGTATAGGGATATGATCTGGTCGTAACTATATATAATTTGGTTATAAGGAGTTACAAACTGATTGTGAATGACTAAGATCTGGTTGCATATCATATTTTGTCAGATTGAATTTTGTGTATATTTGGGGGTCCACGTGTCCTGCTAAGGACTGCTACCGACTAGTGATAGGAAATGCGTTTTCGAGAGTGTACATGAACCTATAGGGTCACGTATTTAATGTTGGAACAGTAAAGGATTTGATTAGAGATTTTCTGAGTGTAATACGAGTCCTACTCGTATTGGATAAGGATCTAGTAAGAGACTCTTTGTGTAGGATACGATCTATGCTAGTGTTGGATAAGGATTCGGTCGGTGGCTCTATATAAAGGGGAGCATTGTGGCTATGGGTGGATGGGTGAAAAAGAGAGAGAATGCACTATCCATCAAAACCCTAGCCACCTCTTTCCGAAGGCCCTGCTGTGCGTGCTGATGCTAGCACACCGGTGCATGACGTTTCATCTCTAGAGGTGTGGACTTTGGTAAAGATGTTGATGCGATTGCAGCGCTGATCGGGACTATCCGAGGAAAAGATAACTGGCTCATGAAGATCGATTACCGTTAAAGGACGATCAGCTTCCGATGATCGCTTTCTAGAGACGTTGGACGATCGATTATTTCCATTACATCGACGTGCGCTACATTGAACTGGGCTACTTCAGTTCTTCTTCCGCTGCATTACACGTTTATTGGTAATGATCTGTGTTTTTTTACTGGTATGTCTTTCTGGTTTACGCTGTAGAAATTTTAATTTACGCTGATATAGCCTACCCGTATCCCAATCCTATCATTTTGCTGCTAATCTGATGTCTCTAAAGCTTCTGCTCACATATTTCATACTTGCAGAGTTGCGGTGGAGGAACCATGTCCAGATGACAGATAAAGATGATCTGCATCAGGCCGGTAAGGTTGTAATGTCTTATTGGGCATGGAAACTAAGCCCCGTGTTGTCCTGTAAATTAAGACAAGTGACCTGAAAAGGTGTCTCAATCAGAGCGCGCTAGTGGAGTGACCAGGCATTGCAACTTGCTCTTGTTTCCTTGGCTCTGCACTCTTCTTCCGCTAGCTAGTAGAATACTGCGACTGCAAATTGCCTCCAAGGAAGCCTGGAGCCATGCATGCGTGCCTGGAAAGCATGCATGCACACCGGGCTAGGTTAATTTTCTCTGCATTAATCGTCAGTCTCTCGTAGTGGACGCAGTGTATGTTTATGTGGACAAAGACCGTGGGCATACACACACACACACACACCGAGAGCTCCATGCATGTCGCAACTTGGTTTCTTTTGGTGAGTGTGCGTGCAACGGCCAGGGCAGCTGGTTGCTGAATCTTTTCTTTACGTGTGTCACGCCGGCGGCTAGAGCTCAAATGGAATACTCCATCCACTCTTGTGTCGCTTTAGTTTCGCCGGGCGGCCGTACGTCGTGCCGATGGGGCCGCCTCCGGCCTTTTGGCGTTCTTATCTCGAAGGCAAGGCGAGCTTTAGTGCACAGGACTATCACGGCCGGCTTGGCTAAAGAGAAGGCTCGATCATCAGATGCGGCCGAGGACTGTGCATGTATATATCTTCTCTGCATATAGCTAGCTAGCAATATCTTCTTCTTGCAGGAAAGAAAAGCGCTAGATCGATCGGATGAATGGCTGGACTGCCTGCATGCATCAAAGACTACTCGTATAGTTGTATCTTACAGATCGACCGACAGCCGTGAAATGTCAGAAAACAGCATGTATTTATAATTAGAGAGGCGAAAAGATCCAACAATACATTCATTTTTCGTACAACGACTAGCATACATATTTTAAGTAGACCGGACTGATGTACAGATCTCTCTGCACTCGGTCTAGATAAGCCCATCAAATCTGAGTGTCGCACTCGGGTGCCATTTTGGAGAGGGCACACAGCCAGCCAGCACACATAGGATATCCTGAACGATATTCTGGGTACGTGGTGCCAATAGCATCCTGCATCGATCATACCAGCTATGTGCAACTGTGTGTGCAATGTAGCATGCAACTTGGCTCAGAAGTGGCACATCGCGATGGACAGCAACTGGTCATTGGTGCGTGCGATAAGGAAAGGCACACGCTTGGCTGGTGGCAGCCATGACTCGAAAGTTGCTGTCCCACTGCACAAGGAAGCCCACGCGCAACACACCGCCCTTCTCTTCTTTTCAGTCCATAGATTATAATTTATAGTTCTTTAAAACGATTTATGATATTTTTTATTGAAGTAGCTTATCAGTATATGATATATTCATACAAACGTTTATATTAAAATCAAAATCTATTAATCACAGTCATTATTAGTTAAAAAAACCGCCTATAACCTAGCATATCAAACCGGGCAAATTAAGAAGCTACGCGCCAAATTGCGATCAATCGATCCATGCCCGCCTCGCGCTATCCTGCAACAGCGACGCCACGCACGCCGGGGCCCGGATTTTATATCAAGTGGCTAACTTCAATTGGCGAGGTGATAAAATCTAGCCAGCTAGAGAGAGATGTATGTATTTACGTGTAGGGTTTTGTTTTGCTTTCAGTGTCAGATGCGAATTCAGATCATCAGGCCGGTGGTGCCGTTCTTGTCTACTAGCTCGCATGCATCGTTTTTTTTGACTTCGTCATATTACTATAAACAAGACTATACTAGATGCTTACTTCATAGACGGTTCTCACAAACCATCTATACTATAATTATCACAGACGATTCATACAAATAACCGTCTGTAGTATTTTAACATGAACCGTCTGTGATAATACAAAACATCACAGACGGTTCTTACTAATATCCGTCTATAATAATTCACATACGGTTATTGATAAAAACTCGTCTGTAATAATGACAGACATCACAGACAGTTATTTATTTAAACCGTCTGTGATACTTTACAGATGATTTATATTAAAAACCGTCTGTGATATGTTTTCCATCTCGTAATCCCTCAAATTTTCATAGTCTCCTGCCTGAGTCCGAGTAGGATACTGTTCCGAGACACCTTTAGTAAAACGGATATAACTTTTGTATACGGTGTCCGTTTTCAACGTTTTTGTACTCGTTGGAAAGCTAACAACGAACCCGATCCAAAACAAATGACCCGCTTGCACTAGTCACCCTCTAAGACCCCAAAATCGGTCATCTTTGGTTCTGAATTTACGTCGCAAGTTTTCGATTTCTGTTTTTGTCCTATTTCTTGATCTTCCCTTCGGAATTTAGGTTTCGCCTCAACTGTAAAGTTATAGATCTCGTCGAAATATTTCAAACAAGCATATATAAGCCATATAAAACTTTTTTATTTTATCTTTTGAGACTAGCTATTTAAATTACATCGATATATTATCTTTGTGATCTACCGTTTGGCCATTATCACAGATTATTTTTAATAAGAACCGTCTGTGATATCTTCCGTTATCATAGACGGTTTTTGTTATGAATCATCTGTGATATCTCTATCATAGAGGGTTTGTAATCCAAACCGTCTATGATTTCCCGCCACCGATCCGCAGCATATCCCCTAGGATCCCGATCTCACCCGCCCATTCTCTCTACATCGAATGGCATGCACCAGTCTCCTCCTCACCTCTCGCCCCTTATTAACCCCCTCTCTCTACTCGAAGAACCAACACCACTAGTACTACTCCAACTCGTTTGTGCGCAGCAGGGGTGAGAACGGGTTTGGTAAGAGCGGCTGAATTTCGCTTGAGGCAAGATGGAAAGGAAGAAGGCAGTGGCAAATCTGCACTATTTCAAGTCATCGGTATAGAAGTATTGATTTTGGCATAGAAGCTAAAAATGGTATGCGTTGCCTTTTTGTTTCTGCTACTTGAAAATTTTTCCACACCACTTGTTTTAGACTGTATTTTAATGAAAGACTAGTTAGAGACCCGTGCGTTGCAGCGGAGTCATAAAAATGGTGAGACGGAACTTACTACCTGCCCAACTTTACACATCAAACATTGGAGAGCAAGCGATAGAGAAGTGTGGCCAGAATGCGTGAGGAGATGGGAAAGTGGAGGGAGTGGGCGGTTGTATCCTGAGAGAGAAAGAGGAGGAGAGAGACGAATGGTTCAGATCAAATCGGATGATTGTATTTATCACAGACAGCTCATAAATTATCTATAATAACCTTCAATTACCACTGATGTATAAATTCAAACGATTCAAATGATAGTTTTGAATCATCTGAAACGACCCTTTTGTAACAGTGTCAGTAGGCAAGCAACGACCAAACGATTCTGTGAACGATCGATGAATGGAACAGCTAGCATGTAGGTACATAGTACGAACTAATGATTCAGACGAGCTATTAACAACACAGTTGAGTACTGTCGGATCAGTCGTTAAGGTTCTCTGTCAGTCCAGGCTTCAATTCGTCGGATAGTAACAGGTCGTGTAACTAGTACAACCTGATACAGAGTACATGTACCTGCAGGGGATCGATTGTCGATGATGATTGAGGCCGGCAAAACTATATATTCACTTGTACTTGTAATCTTGCATTGTCGTAATCACATATGGTTGCATGGTCCCATAGCGAAAAAAGAATGAAAGAAATGAGCAGCGATTCCTAATAAAAAAGGTCTCGAACTATACATTATTTATTGAAAACAACATGTAGTACATCTGACACAAACACACACGCTTGCGTTAGGATATACATACATCTAGGCAGCAAAGGAAAGCAAAAGAAAACTGTCACACTCATCACCTGGTAGTTCATAACAAGTTAATTTAACAGCTACTACATGACATGCAAGGACATACAATACCGGTGCTGCTACACATTTGCAGAGCGAGATGGACACTTGGCATTTTCACAGCTCGCTACGCACTAGTAGAATGTAGAAGTCGACTTCTCCCCTGTCCACGTGGCATTGACACCTCGTCACAACGCACGCCTAGGCCTCAGCCTCACCTCCAGCGGGGCAGCCATCTCACACGACAGCCTCAGCACCTCCGATAGATCGACGCCACATGGTCCATCCGACGTCGGCAGCCACTCGAACTCGTGCAACAGCGTGGCCACCCAGAATCCGACGGTGGCGATCGCGAGCGACTTGCCGGGGCAGCTCCGTCTGCCCGACCCGAACGGCGCGAGCCTGACATCCGAACCCATTATCGTGAACTCAGCGGGTTGATCCGACAGCCCAGTGAAACGACTAGGCTTGAACTCGGTCGGGTTAGACCAAATGATGGGGTCGTGGGTTATGGCCCACATGTTCACCATGGCGGTGGTCCCGGAGGGTACGAGGATCCCACCCACGTGTACATCTGATGTGGCAAGCCGTGCCCACGAGAGCAGTGGGCCCGGCGGGTGTAGGCGCAGCACTTCTTTGATCACCGTCTGGAGGTAGACGAGCGAGGCGGCGACGTCCGACTCGGTCACGGCCCGGTTCGGTCCGACCACCCGGTCCAACTCCTCATGGACCCTGGCCTGCACGTCCTGGTGCAGCACGAGCCGAGCCAGCACCCACTCGATCAGCACCGCCACGGTGTCCGTGCCTCGAAAGATCATCTCCTGCAAGTACGTAATTTTGTTATGGGTAGGGCAATTAAACACGTTCGCGAGTGCTCGTTTTTGTGTTTATAAGCGTGCATACCCAGAGAACGGCGACCATGTCGGCGTCGGAGAGCTTGTCGTTGCCTTGGAGGGAGAGCAGGACGTCGGTGAAGTCCATGACGGTATCGACACCGAGGCGGCCGCGGTGCTCGTCGATGATACGGCTCACGAAGCGGTTCACCCGGGGGACGAGGGCGGAGCACCTGGACCGGATCTTCTGCAGGTCAAAGCGGGCGAGCCACGTGAGGTGGTCGGACCAGTTGAGTTGGCCCAGGAGGTCGTAGCCTTCGTCCACCAGGCTCTTCAGCTCCGTGGCCTCCTCGCCCTCCGCCCCCAGCTCGTACTTCCGGCCGAACACCGACCACATCACGTTGTGCAGCGACGCGCGCTTCAGGAACCGCCGCGCCTCGACGTGCCCGTCGGGCGCGGCGGTGGCGGCCTTCATGGCCTCCACCATCTGGCGCGCGATCACCGCGCGCTGCGCCGCTGAGGCCGCGACCTGCCGGGGCGAGAAGAGGTGCGTCGACGCGACGCGGCGGAGCGCCCGCCAGTACGCGCCGTACGGCGCGAACCCGATGGCGCGGTGGAACATGAGCCCGTACGCGGACTCCTTGACCGGCCGGTCGGCGAACGCCGGGCTGGCAAGCAGCTCCCTCGCCACGTCCGGGTCGGCGGTCACCACCACCCGGGTCTCGCCGAGGGAGAACGCCATGAGCCGCCGCCTGGCCCACGAGCTCGCCGCCGCCGCTGCGAGCTTCCGGTGCGCCAGGCCGGTCATGAGCCGCATGCTGCCGATCACGGGGAGCCCTCGGGGCCCGGGGATGGCGTTGCCAATGCCCAAACCCCTGCTCGTCCACCAGTACTTGCCCCACGCCGGGCCACCGGGAGACGCCCAGTGCAGGAGAGAGGTGACGACGCAAGCGGCGAGCAAAACCACCGCAAAGCCGACGAGGCGGTAAGGTTCACCGTCGCCGCCGCATTTGGCCGCCAGAGAGATGTACAGCAGCCAGCCACACTCTTCAGACGGCGCCATAGCAACGTACGTGTGAGTTGGTTGTTGCGATACTTTTATGTCTTCCTCTCAATCGTTTTTCCGTTCTCGTGTTGAAGTGGTAGTAGCGAAGGATTCGTTCTCAGCTCGAAAAGGCAAGTGCAGATTGAGTTTTGGAGGACCAGACAGGGGTGCCCCTTTTATAGCAGCAGCGGGATGTTGAGGCGGTGCATACGTACGCAGTGCGTTCTGTTGGAAAATCTGAGTCTAGCTCTGTAGACTTTGTTCATAGTAGATATTCCTCTATCTAGTCTATAGACAGGAGTCCGAATGATTAGATCTTGCACTTAGAGAAGTAAAGAAAAAGCAAAAACAAGTTTCTCTATCTTTTTGTGTTTAATTTTTTATCTTGCACTACTCTGTGATTAATCCATCTCTTTGTATAGGATGGATCGATCGGACTGAACACGCCAGCATGGTTCCGCAACACGTTATCAGCACAAATCGCTCCGGTAGATCGCAAGGTAATCATTCGCATATTAATTTACCTATCTAGATCGCTTTAATTCCGCAAATTTCGCTTTCTAGACTATTTTCTACGTTGTAAATCTGTTCTAATCTACCGTGAGAAGACTTGAAGTCGTCGGCAAAATGCCGATCGGTAGATTACATGAAAAGAGTATATGTTGAAAAGAGTATAGCTTTTATTTCTAGAGCAAGTGATTATATAAACAAATTAAATATCGATAAATTATTTTAAAAAAATTATTCTGATAAACCGTTTCGAAATAGCGCTAAAGAAACGGTCCCATTGCTGCAGATACCTGTTGCTCTTTCGCCTCGTCTCAGCTCATCCCGTGTACGCCTCACCTCACCTCCGGCCGTATTAGCGATCTGTCGTTCGTTCGTTCGATACATTGAACCTGTGAATTTTTCTCCTCATACGAAGAGATTGGTACGTATATGGCCATGTCATGTGGGCTGTGAATCACATATGTACGTCTTGGCGTATGTATGGGAGTAAAAATTTCTCGAATCTGACAAGTAATTTGACGCGATAGGTTGCTGCCTGCCGGCGAGACGCGACCCCTGAAGACAACAGCAAGACGCGCGCGGGAAGGAGACCTGGTGTGACGGGCTTTAATGCCGACGGATGGGTGGAGCCCGTGGCATCGATGGCGCAATTAATTAGCCTCACTAATGAGTAACTAGGGACCTGGATTTAGTCTGATTATCTGGGTTCGTTGGAACGTGAGGTGTCCATAGTTGAGATAGAGTCCTGCTTATTTTAACTTATTTTTTATTATTTATAAAATTTATTGTTTTTTCTGATTTTTTTGGTTTTTTAAACTTTTTTATCATCGTATCGATAAATGTCGAACCTTGATAGCGTAGGAGTGATGAGATTGTGATGTAAGGTGACAGGCAACGAGACCAATATTGTATCTTTAGAAGCAGCGACCAAATTATATAACAAATTCAGCAGTGTCACTTGGTCCATGCAACAACTTGGGCGATTTGATAGTGATCTTGTTTCTTGACTTGTTCAATCAAGATTACGCAGATAAGTAACTAACGAACTCCACCGATTGGATGGCTTCAACAGATCCACTTGTATCTCAAGTATTATATAAAGAAAGAAGAGTTGATGGTCGTTGGTGCGTTCTTCTTTCCTCTCTACAGCCATCCAATTTGATCTGAACAATTCGTCTCTCTCCTTATCTCTCTCGGGATACAACCGTCCACTTCCTCTATTTTCCTCATCTCCTCGCACATTCTAGCTACCATTATCTCTCTGTCGCTTGCTCTCCGATGTTTAATGTGTGAAGTTGGCCAGACAGTAAGTTCTGTCTCGCTATTTTTATGCCTCCGTTGCAATGCACGGATGTCTAACTAGTTATTAAATATGATGCAGACATGACCCTAAATGGCACGATACATGTCGAGCATTCTCCACTGTCACACAGAAATGACAAGCTAGGTTGTTTTCTAGGAGTCATGCATGTCGATCAACACATTGAAGCAAATAATTAACTAGCTAACGACATAGTTATAGCAATAGTATTAGGGAACATGTACCCCTGTTTCGAGATGAGGGTATATGAACTAACGTCGTACCAACTAAGCAACACAGTAGGAATGACTGCTTA
This sequence comes from Bonia amplexicaulis, assembly GCA_036346245.1. NCBI lineage: Eukaryota > Viridiplantae > Streptophyta > Magnoliopsida > Poales > Poaceae > Bonia > Bonia amplexicaulis. The sequence continues at coordinate 604,903 of CM070756.1, read as the reverse complement.
GTTTTTTAGTTATTGAAAAGAAATGAATGATTGATTCATTAAAAACAGTGCAAGAAAGGATGATCAGAACTTTAAAGTAGTAAGTGGCCTGCAGCTCCACAGACATCAATATATATACATACACTACTACTATTTAAAAAAAAGAGTTTGTAACGGTGGTTTATCTGCCTCTTCTCCTCTCCTCGTAGGAAAAACGTGCCGTCATATAGGGCCTCCGCGACACACTCCCTTCCTCTCCTCTTCCGGGATAAGCAGAAACCACCTCCTTATTCTTGCAACTGCATCCCCACTTCCCTCTTTTCCCCACCTCTTCTCTCTCGCACGTGATTCGCCGCCCCACCTATCCCCAACACAACCACCGACTCCCCAACCCAACTGCCTCCCACACCACCTCCTACCTTGCCGGTCACCGTCTTCTCCATGATGCCGCTCCCCACGCTGTGCTCTCTCCAGGTTCTTGTCATGCTCTCACCAGGTCCTCTTCTCCTCCCACGCAACCGTCATTGCCTCCTCCTGGTGCATCGATCCCTCTCGACGCTGCCTCAGTGCCTTCTCCATGTGCGTCGCTTCTGTTCACCTCCTATGCGCCGTCCTTTTCTCCCTTCCACTGCAACGCAACAAACACATATCTGAAATAAACGTACTGCTAACTAGAAATCTGTCACATTGCATTTCCGGTTAAACTGCTGCTCACGGCTCATCACATCGAACCATCGGTCAGACCGTCGTTACACGGTCGATCAGATCACACACAGCAGTCATACCACCTCTGCAGGCCAGTCAGATTGTTCTCACTTGACAACAAAACTAAAGAGCAAATGACACAAAATCAAACTCAATCTTTGACAACAAGCAGGCAAAGTTAAATAGTCATCACAAAGATAGGGTGACCTCAGATGGTCTCACACAATCAAGATTATATCTAGTTTCCTTCCACGTCGTAAAATCAACTGGCCAATTTGGGACCTAATGAGGAATTTCAAAAATGACTAGTTGCAGCTCCCAAGTCAACACAATGAGGTCATTCTTCTATTCATCGTCTCTTGCTTATATAAGGGGTGGATTTTTTTAGACTTATAATTTAGTTTTCTATAGTAGCTAGTTTTCATATATCTTTTCAAGACGGGGTCTATAAGTTGATTATAATAGATATTGTTTCGACTTTATCTATATCGGCCAAAATTACATGTAAATATCTCTCTCCGTACTATCTCTCGCGAACAAATATAATTCAAAATTTTAAACCAAAAATCAAAATCCATAGTCTAAAAGAACACATCCAGTATAACGTATCCTTTCAAGTCTTACTTTTGTAGACTACGCAAGAATACATCAGTCTGATCAAGCTCGAGGGGACAACAAGGATACAAAATTCAGTTTGGAGAAGTAGAATGAAACTTCCACGGCATACGGATATGGATCAGAACGACGATCCAAGTCCGAATAAACGTGTGTGGCCATCCAAAGATTCTGCAGATCCTCTCGTATGATATGCTGCTTCCGTTCCTCTTGTTTTTTATTTCTTAGCTACGTCGACTCTCTATACACACACACACACACCAGAGAGTAGTAGAAGGTTTTTTTCATCGCTCTCTATATATAAACATATATATATATATATATATCTCATATACCAGTTAAATGAACAAGTTATTCCTCTTTATCATTATAAGCATACTTTATACTAATTATAAAATAATCTAAAGTGAATTCTATGAAAATTTTATCAAAGCCTACCTTTATAACATAGTTTATGTATATACTCTTTTCAATAAAAAAGCATATAGAAAAAATAAAGAAATCCGATGAAAAATTTTAACCATGTCACACTGAAATAGCTTAGAATTAGTATTTAAATATATCGAAAGTAATAAAAAGGTATAACACATTCGTTTAGGGGTACAAACGGAGTAGATACGAACGGATATTGCTCATCCCGTATCTTTTTTCATATTTTTTTTGTCGGAGTCGGATACGGATAGTGCCGGATACGAATACGAATGCGGATATTCTCGGTCACGAATACGGAGCGAATACATGCCACTCCGAATACGGTTAGCTTCAGTTACGAATATTTGACCGGATAATGCGTGAATGCAAATTTCACATAGTGACAGGGACAAGTTAAGCAACTAGTAAATTCTAACTAGCAAAGTAGTAAGTAAATGATAGAGACTAGTTAAACAAGTAGTAGCTAATTAGCTACATTTCACATGCTCAAAAGTACGAATTATCCATAACCAAGTAGTCAAGTACATCACTAGTTCATTTAACTTCATTACATTTAGCAAATGATTCCACAAGTTGTTCGTGCCCTTAAAGTCACACATCGAGCTTTATGAGGACATTTATTGTCGCACCCAAAGTTATTTCTCCTTTCCACCATTTTTTGTGTCAACAGTCATCGTGTATTTAATATAGTGGTTCCAAACCTTCGAGGTACACTTCTTCTGCTTCTTCTCAGTAGGCTCAACTTCTCTAGTGCAAGTCACAGTCCCAGTAATAATCGTATGCTTATTACTTAACATAAATTTTCAATCAGAAAGCATTCCATTTCTTACTAAACAAGCGTAGAGTGTAAAGGAGAAACTATCCGGTAACTATCCGTTTTCGTATCCGCTAACTATCCGGAAAAATACCTGGATAGTTCCGAATCCGTCGGATAATGCTTTTTCGAATCCGTTTTCAGTATCCAACAAAAATATCCGACTCCGTTTCCGTATCCGACAAAACCTTCGGATATCCGAAAATTTGCTCCGAATTATATTCGAATTAAAACAGACGGACGGACAGACGGTCGAGAAATATCTGCTCCATTTGCACCTCTACATTTGTTTGAGTGGGATATTAGGTGAAAGTATATACTCTCGGAAGAAAAAACTTCATATATACACACATATACATATGTACATACATATATGTATGTGCATACGTATATACATATATGTGTGTGTGTGTATATATATATATATATATATATATATATATATATATATATATATATATATATATATATATATATATATATATATATGTGTGTGTGTGTGTGTGTGTGTGTGTAGGGTATGCACTCACCCTTATGGTGCACTTATCGTGCTCTTAAACTAAAAAAATCAAGAAAATTCCGAAAAAAATTCTACATGTACTTTTAAACTTGTTCTACTTGTGTATGAAATTTTAAGTTTAAATTCATTTTATGTTAAGAGTAACAAAAAGAGAAAATCGACAAATGTTTAGAGTTCAATTTTGTAAGAATTTTCTTTTTTTTGTAATTTTAATATAGAATAAATTTGAACTTGAAATTTTATGCATAGCTGAAGCAAACCATGAAGTACATCTAGAGTTTTTTCAAAATTTTTTGTGACTTTTTAGTTTGAGTGCATGGTATGTACACCGTAAGGATAAGTGTATAGCATATATTCCCATATAGGAAATATGTGTGTGTGTATATATGTATAAGAAAAAAATATATTCTACTCCTGGGTGTAGTTACATCCACCTATGATATACCACCTAAATAAATTTTATCATCTTAGATATACTTATATACTAATTGTAAGATACTCTAATGCCAAGTTCTGAAAAGAAGAAAAGAACAAGACACCAAGTTCTGAAAGAAGTGTATCCTTCCCATCTTAGGTGTCGTTCGGCCGGACTCAACTTTAGTTTTTTTAGGGTTAGAAGCCATTTTTTCAGCTATATATGCGGGTTTTGAAGTTCAAAAATACACTATAAATTTAAAGTCAACTCCAAAATAAACTATACAATTTAAAGCCCAAATTTTATATCTTCTCTCGAAGTCAGGCTTCGATGCCAAACTCTGAGCTCGGTTAAACGGAGCCTTAGTCCGTAGTTATACACCTGCCTATTTTTTTTTTCCCGTAGCGCGCGCGCGTGTGTGTATATACACTACTGAAGATCCTATATGGGAATGAAATGATCATAACTTACGGCACATGTCCAAATCGAATGCATGTTCTTATGATCCAAGCGAACTGTATGCAACTATCTTGTGGCATCAATCGTTGTTCCCCAAGTTCACCATTCATGCTATATAGGTTTTTTTTTCGAGATCACATTCATGCCTACATTCTAGAAAACTACAAATCCTATGCACGCATGTAACCGACGAGGGCAACCGCGCGCCACCGTGGAGCTCACGACGGCGACGGTGGTCCTACCTGAACTTCCACGGCATACGGATATGGATCAGAACGACGATCCAAGTCCGAATAAACGTGTGTGGCCATCCAAAGATTCTGCAGATCCTCTCGTATGATATGCTGCTTCCGTTCCTCTTGTTTTTATTTCTTAGCTACGTCGACTCTCTATACACACACACACACACCAGAGAGTAGTAGAAGGTTTTTTTCATCGCTCTCTATATATAAACATATATATATATATATATCTCATATACCAGTTAAATGAACAAGTTATTCCTCTTTATCATTATAAGCATACTTTATACTAATTATAAAATAATCTAAAGTGAATTCTATGAAAAATTTTATCAAAGCCTACCTTTTATAACATAGTTTATGTATATACTCTTTTCAATAAAAAAGCATATAGAAAAAATAAAGAAATCCGATGAAAAATTTTAACCATGTCACACTGAAATAGCTTAGAATTAGTATTTAAATATATCGAAAGTAATAAAAAGGTATAACACATTCGTTTAGGGGTACAAACGGAGTAGATACGAACGGATATTGCTCATCCCGTATCTTTTTTCATATTTTTTTTGTCGGAGTCGGATACGGATAGTGCCGGATACGAATACGAATGCGGATATTCTCGGTCACGAATACGGAGCGAATACATGCCACTCCGAATACGGTTAGCTTCAGTTACGAATATTTGACCGGATAATGCGTGAATGCAAATTTCACATAGTGACAGGGACAAGTTAAGCAACTAGTAAATTCTAACTAGCAAAGTAGTAAGTAAATGATAGAGACTAGTTAAACAAGTAGTAGCTAATTAGCTACATTTCACATGCTCAAAAGTACGAATTATCCATAACCAAGTAGTCAAGTACATCACTAGTTCATTTAACTTCATTACATTTAGCAAATGATTCCACAAGTTGTTCGTGCCCCTTAAAGTCACACATCGAGCTTTATGAGGACATTTATTGTACTGCACCCAAAGTTATTTCTCCTTTCCACCATTTTTTTGTGTCAACAGTCATCGTGTATTTAATATAGTGGTTCCAAACCTTCGAGGTACACTTCTTCTGCTTCTTCTCAGTAGGCTCAACTTCTCTAGTGCAAGTCACAGTCCCAGTAATAATCGTATGCTTATTACTTAACATAAATTTTCAATCAGAAAGCATTCCATTTCTTACTAAACAAGCGTAGAGTGTAAAGGAGAAACTATCCGGTAACTATCCGTTTTCGTATCCGCTAACTATCCGGAAAAATACCTGGATAGTTCCGAATCCGTCGGATAATGCTTTTTCCGAATCCGTTTCTGTATCCAACAAAAAATATCCGACTCCGTTTCCGTATCCGACAAAACCTTCGGATATCCGAAAATTTGCTCCGAATTATATTCGAATTAAAAGCAGACAGACGGGATGACGGTCGAGAAATATCTCGCTCCATTTGCACCTCTACATTTGTTTGAGTGGGATATTAGGTGAAAGTATATACTCTCGGAAGAAAAAACTTCATATATACACACATATACATATGTACATACATATATGTATGTGCATACGTATATACATATATGTGTGTGTATATATATATATATATATATATATATATATATATATATATATATATATATATATATATATATATATATATATATATATATGTGTGTGTGTGTGTGTGTGTGTGTGTATGCACTCACCCTTATGGTGCACTTATCGTGCTCTTAAACTAAAATCAAGAAAATTCGAAAAAATTCTACATGTACTTTTAAACTTGTTCTACTTGTGTATGAAATTTTAAGTTTAAATTCATTTTATGTTAAGAGTAACAAAAAAGAGAAAAATCTGACAAATGTTTAGAGTTCAATTTTGTAAGAATTTTCTTTTTTTTTTGTAATTTTAATATAGAATAAATTTGAACTTGAAATTTTATGCATAGCTGAAGCAAACCATGAAGTACATCTAGAGTTTTTTCAAAATTTTTTGTGACTTTTTAGTTTGAGTGCATGGTATGTACACCGTAAGGATAAGTGTATAGCATATATTCCCATATAGGAAATATGTGTGTGTATATATGTATAAGAAAAAATATATTCTACTCCTGGGTGTAGTTACATCCACCTATGATATACCACCTAAATAAATTTTATCATCTTAGATATACTTATATACTAATTGTAAGATACTCTAATGCCAAGTTCTGAAAAGAAGAAAAGAACAAGACACCAAGTTCTGAAAGAAGTGTATCCTTCCCATCTTAGGTGTCGTTCGGCCGGACTCAACTTTAGTTTTTTTAGGGTTAGAAGCCATTTTTTCAGCTATATATGCGGGTTTTGAAGTTCAAAAATACACTATAAATTTAAAGTCAACTCCAAAATAAACTATACAATTTAAAGCCCAAATTTTATATCTTCTCTCGAAGTCAGGCTTCGATGCCAAACTCTGAGCTCGGTTAAACGGAGCCTTAGTCCGTAGTTATACACCTGCCTATTTTTTTTTTCCCGTAGCGCGCGCGCGTGTGTGTATATACACTACTGAAGATCCTATATGGGAATGAAATGATCATAACTTACGGCACATGTCCAAATCGAATGCATGTTCTTATGATCCAAGCGAACTGTATGCAACTATCTTGTGGCATCAATCGTTGTTCCCCAAGTTCACCATTCATGCTATATAGGTTTTTTTTTCGAGATCACATTCATGCCTACATTCTAGAAAACTACAAATCCTATGCACGCATGTAACCGACGAGGGCAACCGCGCGCCACCGTGGAGCTCACGACGGCGACGGTGGTCCTACCTGCCGATGTGAACAGGGCGACGTTCCTTTCATCCGTAAGTTTTTCAGTAGCAGTGTAACTAATTACTATGTCGGAACGATTGATTGGAAAGAAAGAAAGAAAGAGAACACCAGAAACATCTCTCTGGTCATCTCTTCTGTTCTGTTCTGTACTGTACTAAAATGTGACATATTAAACTAATCGTCGGAGCTAAAAGCTGACGATGATCCGAGGTGCATGCGTGTAACCTCATTCTGAAGAGCGTCATCTTAGTAGCTTCGAGATGGTTTTGTGTGCATGGCTGTCGAAGATGACGGAGATCACCAGCTACAATATCTCTGAAGCAATCAAACGGGCAATTCAGGATTTCAGGTAGCTGATCACTGGTTTTGGGGGCGATTGAAAACTAGCTAGGTGTTGTTTCTAGCTGGTGTTTGTCCGTCCAAATTCACAGCTGTTGGCTAAATGGTTGTATATCTATAAGTTCTTTTCGACTTATGAATTATGACTTCTCTTAAATAAATAAATAGGATGGTTCTCCGTCGCTATTTCAAAACGGCTTATCAGAATAGTTTTTTTTAAAACGACTTATCGATATTTGATTCATTCACATAAACGTTCATATTAAGACTAAAAACCATAAGCTACTATCATAAATTATAAGGCACTGCCAAAAAGAATACACCTATGTATACTTACGTTGTTGTTTTCCAGAGCTTGCTTGCTAGGCAAGCGCCCATGACGGATTAGTACAGAAGTGGTTCGCACTACTGGTCCTGCAAATTAAGGGAGCAAGCTGTTCTCTGAAACCCTAGCTAGCTAGCTTGTTCTCCGGCAATTGATTAACTCGACAGGCGTGAGGTTACCGGTCTCTGTCTCAAAAACCGTGGGCTGGTTGCTCGAGAATGCTACTGTTGGCGATTGCAGTACAGGTTGTAGAGCTAGCTAGCTAGTACTGCCTCGCAAGCTGGTATTGATGGTGTGTGAAAGCTGAACTGAACGAACAAAGACAGGCCTAGCTTCGATTGATTTGTGAAAGGAATGTCCACAGCACCGGCCTCTAGATCCAGCTGGGGCCGGCCGTACGTTTCCTCACCGCTCCACGCCGCCATCGCCCCTGCATCAACTTAATTCCGCCGCCACGCCGCTGCCTCGCTGCCATCATGCCGACACAACCGAGCGAGAGCACGCCTGAGCTTGTGTGCGTACGATCTCTGAGTCCTCGAGCTCAGATCAGTACATGAGAACATCATCAATGACAAAGCACAATTTTGAGATGAAGCGGGCCGGTACACACTCGTAAGCGTCATATGTCGTCGAAATGAGTTCAAAATTTCAGTGTTTCACATAGGTTATAACATCGCAGCATAGATAGGATGTTCACGTTCCCGGCTTTTTACTGACAAAACATAGGCAGAGACAGTGAGATATTGCAGACACGAGAAAACACAGCAGTGCATCATGGAAATTGGTTACTCTCAGATGCTGGAAAGCATTCAAGCAAGCCTTCCAGGATTCTTATTGATGAATGTACCCCCACAAAGACTAACACACAGAGTCAGAACTGTAAAGGCTGATTGATTCACTTCTGTAAGATTACACACGGGAAAATCAATCACTCGCTCACAAAAAGCAGGTAGAGACATCAGTGAAATCAATGCTGGGGAGCAATTCCTCTCCAATCAAGTCAACCTCCTGTCCTACGTATTCTTCTACCACGATGTCATTGTTGCTGTATCATCATTGTCATAATGTTCATTTCAGGGAGTAAGCACCTACCAGGTTGAAAGGTCGCCGCTCAGCTCGTGGAGCCAGGGTGAAGTTTAGTCCAAACATCTCCTTGAGGGCTTGTCCGGGCTCTAGCAGGTCGATCAGCTTCGCAACAAGAGAGACACTCTCTCTAATATGTTCCATGTCAGTCCGTGTCCACATGAGACGAGATAGCTGTAACCTTCGTTGTTTGGTGCTCAAATGAATTCCCCATCTTGTGTAAATGCTCTCTTTTTCCCCATTGGTGAGCTTCTTAAGCATCTGCTTATAGAGCATATCCCTTTCACGCCGAAGATTCTTCAAGCTGCCAACAAAATAAGTCCCAGTATTCCATCACACATAGGTTTTATGGGCAATGCTAACAATCACTGTTGATTTGATACTTCTAAAATATAATAAATTACCTTGCTGCAATGGCAGAATTAGGATCGCCTTCTGCTGCAGGGCTGGCACTGAACGAGCTCTTAATGAAGGACAGTCTCCTGTGCTCCACTTCCATGTAGATGTTGTCTGCTGGATCTCCCTTGAAGAGGAGGAAGAAGTAAGTTCTGTGTACTGTGGAGACATTGCATTCGTGCCACAACTCAATAATCTCTTGCTGCTTTTTCTCAAAATCAATAGGCCAACGAGAAGGGGACTCAATGGTACTCAGTGCTGAATCTATGCCAACATCTTTGACAGTTTTCACCGCTGTAGAGTCATCTCTAACGGCCTGTTGCTTAAATCAAATATACAAAGACATTAAGAATCAGCTTGATAAGCTAAAAAACTGGTAATATTAGGCAACAACAGTTATAATCTACAGGGGCATATAGGGTGAAAACTGAAAACAACCTAAATGTTGCAGACCCATAAAATCATGCCTTCTAAGTTTAAAAATTCTCAAAAAAAAAAATATATGTAGGGGAGGCGATGTTCTTTAACCATGCAAAATTTCAGCATCAAACTCAACCTCATTAAGACAAGAGAAGTTGTGTTTGACTCTGAATTTTTGTCTGGTTAAAGAACATCTCCTCCCCTAAATATGTTTTTTTTTAAATTTTAAAACTCCAAAGACATGGTTTTCATGTGTTTGCAACATTTAGGTAGTTTTCACCGTATACATGCCTGCCACACTAACCAATTCCATTTTGTAAAGTTTGCCATTGTTAGCATAGTAAAAAACCATAACACGATAAAAAATTTAAGGAAAAGAGTATAGCAGGATGCAGATACCTAGTATTTAGTACATTTTTAAGCAAAATACCGTGGGATCCTAAGCTGGCAAGAATGTAAGGAAAATTCGTGAAGAGTTTGCTCTTAACACTATTACCTGTGCCTGATATTCCTCAAGTTGGCCATCGTGGTGGTTTTCTGTCTTCTCTTCCAACCCTATGACACAACTGATGTCATTGATAAGAGTTTCTTGTTCTGTATCGCTGGTGCTCATGTCCTTGGCTATTTCATCACTGGTGCTCATGTCCTTGACTACTTCATCAGAAACAGCTGAGCAGTCTACTGAAGTGTGATCATTTTGGCAATCGTCATTTTCTGGATACAGACTTCTCCTAACCTTATCAGGCCTTCTGGGAGCATACCTGAAGATTTCATCAGGTGGTGTCCGGCTGGTGTTCTCGGAATCATCAAACCAACTATTTGGAATGATCATGAAGCTAGCCCTGCAGCTTTTACTTCTAGCCAATGCACTATCCTTGGAGCTCATTATACACCTCTTTACAGTCAGACATTCATGTGGGTAAGGTTTGCCAATGTCCAAAGAAACATTAGAATCACATGTAAATAGTTTGACAACATTGTCTGTAATGCCATTAGATTCACATTGATGCGCTTCGACAGGACCTTCCATTGTCTTTGTTATGATCTCGGCCTGTTGCTCCTCTTTGTTAGGGTACATCCTCATAGGATCTTCCATTTTCTTTGTTATGCTTTCAAGTTCTTGCTCGTCATCAGGTTGTGGGACTGCATCTTTGGAGATCTCCTCTACTTCAGGTGTTCGGAGCTTGGTGCCCTCGGAGAGTAATAGGTTGAAATCATGGCTTGTGCTTCTTCTATGCTCATGTATATCTATGCATTGGACTTCCCTGCAATGTTCTTCAGAAACTTCAGATGCAGTTCTGAAAGCCACTTCCTTCATACGATATGAATCTATGCCATCAGAGCTATGGTTGCTGGGAGGTCGCCAAGGTGAAATTAATTTTTGATCCCTTGTTTGTTGAGGAAGCTCCATTGTTTGATCAGGGAATGCTGAGTCATCATGATCAGCATTGAAGACATACGATCCATCGAACACTGCATGATCTTGATCTTGATAAGCAGCATAAGTATCTGAAACCGAAAGTGCTTCTTCAGATGCATCTTCAGATGCATTTTGCACAAGAGACTCTGAGGACCGACTATGCTCATCCTATCAGAGGAAGGCCAATCATTAAATCTCACACAATACAATAATTCTAAAAGTAGGTGTGTATATATGAGAGGCAAAAGTACCCATCGCTTTGCAGTGCGATCATCGCCATGGTCATCACCATCACCTTTAAGTAAACAGTTAAGTTGAGACTGAACAGTATCTCTTTCTTCCACCAATTCCTTCAGTTGTTTTTCCAGCTGAAAAAAGAATAAACGCGTGCATGGTGCATAAGAGACTGTGAGGTACTGCAATTAACATTGCTACAAGGGTTGGAATATCTTAGATAAGAGGGAAAGAACCTTTTTAATCTGTGCATCCTTCTCTCTCAAAGCTTCAGCATGAGTAGTACAATTGGCTGACCCCAGAAACTTCTGCTCATTTTCTAATCTTGCAAGCTCTCTTTGCAGATGTTTCACTAGTGCCTTGTCAGACATCACCACATTGACCTGTGCATTTGTAACTACCTCCTTTGCGCAAGTTGCAAACAAAAGTGTGTTCCTGGATTGCTCAATATGACTATGTGCAGGGCTCATTGTGCAGATTATGGCTGTTCTTGCATTGCCTCCCAAAGAGGACTGCAATATACGTGTCAGCTTTGAATCTCTGTAAGGGATATGGCCATTTCTTCCCTTGCTGCAGCAGGAATATGTAATTCAGACTACAGTAGATGATAATACTATGGTCATAGAGAATGCAAAATGAGCAGAAAGGAGAAATGTCAAGCTGTAACACCAAAAGTAACTCGAAATTAGTTTATCTAGAAAATATGTGTGAAGGAAAGAGGAAAGGATATGTGCAAACCCCCAGAATTTTTAGGAACATAAATTCTTTAAAAAAAATGCAAACTGCTGAAATTACAATTTCTTGCAAGAAGAAAACAAACCTGAGTTGGCGAACAACCTTTCCCAGTGTTAGCAGACTTCGGTTAATATGGCTACCTTCTTTTAACCTCATACCAGCTGAAGCAGTCTGAGATGCACGCTCACTTCCTGCTAGGTCAACAAAGTTCTGTCCAGAAGAAGAACCTCAGAGACCATGGAACACATTATACCAAAGAATCTTGATTATAGAAGGACATTCCATACCGCACAAGCCACAAGGGTGCTTGAGTTGCCTCTTCCTAAATACTGTTTAGCAGAACTTTCGATTGTCTGAAAGTAGCATAAACTTGTCAAAAAAAATTCTTAAAAAAGTAACGTCAAAGAAATAGTACAAGATGAGCACCAACCAGCCTGAGTATTTGATGGGACCTAGAACTCGTTTCATTCAAAGCAGTTTCCCCAATCTGCCTTTGAGCTGTAGCACAAACCGTATTAAACAAACAAAGAAAAGAAAAAAAATAGTGCCTCTTTTGTTTCCAGCAAGTTCAGTCCCACACCTTCACACACTGCAATAAGATCCCCAAGATGATCCTTGTCCCTCAATGTTTCCTCGGTGAGTTTTTCCACAGTAGTTCCTTTCTATTTGAATTCAAATGACAACATGAGCAATGCTGAGAACAGTACATAGGGTGGAGCGAAAAAAAGAAGTTATAGTAAGTTCAAGTAAAGGAGAATAGTGTACCTCTGGATCATCAAGAAGTCTAAGAGGTGTCGAATCATGGCTCAGAAGGTCTCTCACAGCTTCATTGTATATTTCTATTGCCGAAAATTTCAAAATGAATTTTCTTTCAGGATGCTGTAGCAATGACAAACAATGAGCCAAATAATGTCTCACAAAGGTAAACCGAAACAACGTTCGTGGCACACACACACACACACCTTCTCTATGTAGTCATAGATGTCCAACACACTGTACTCAGTTATTCCAGTCATTGTGTAAGTCTTTCCGCTACTTGTTTGCCCATAGGCGAATATGCTTGCTGTCAAGATCCAATGCATGTGCAAATGTTAGTTAGCTTACATCAGTTCATCCAAACTAAGTGATGTAGCAAAACTGCTTCATTTCTCCTGTACATACAGTTAATTCCACTGACAACTGATAGAGCAACTTCTTTCGCTCCTTCCTCGTAGACCTGTCTTGTAGAGCAATTGGGACCAAACACCTTATCTGAAAGGACAAGAAAGAAGAACAACTTGAGCAAAACAGTGCCAAATAAAATGCCTACAGGACTACGACATCAAGAAACTTGCCTGAGCCACACAACACCAGCAATTTTCACCAACATTGCTATACTTTCTTTGCGAAATTGATCTCTGCTGGTACTACTCACCGTAGGTGTAGGCAGTGGGGAACATGGCGCGCTCGGGGACGGTGCTGCGGAACATGATGGTGTTGGGACTGATGCACTCCCAGTCGGAGCTGTCGCCGGCCTCCCTGCCGTTGAGCGGCCGCAGCCGCACGGACACCATTATCCTCTCCTCCTTGACCTCCGCCTTATCCCATGCCGCCGCCGCCTCCTCCGCGGCCGCCCCCATCGCCCTCCTTTCCTCCCCCTGCACCCTCCACCCAAGAACAGTATCAAAACCTCCCCCTTTGTTGTTTATACTACCAATCACCAGCAGCTAACTATCCCCTCCTCTCGAATTAAACGGCATTGCAAGAAAGCCTAGCCCTTTCACACGCGTGAATGAGGGTAAATTCGGGAGGCGGGTGGTAGGTGCCTGAGGCCGAAAGCGCCCTGTCACCGGGTGCAGGACGTGGACGGCGATCCGGCGAGACCACCCAACCCCAGGTAACAGCAGCAGCAGTGCATCACACAACGTGCTCATACTTGCACATGTACTGCTACTACTATTTGGCAGCTAAATTCGCGAGAGAACGAATTATATAATTGGCCGCCGCGGCGGACTGCGTCGGAGTTTTCCGTTGCTGCCGCGACGACGGACCATAGTCCCCGCCATGCTTCTGGCCTCTTCCTTCAGTTTTGTTTATGCAAAGACTTGCTTTTCATGCATATCCGCGTAGCAAACGAGCATGTACCACTAGCCAGCCGGCCACTAACAACATTTTTGCGCGATGCGAGGAGACGAACAATGCAAGAAGAGAACTAGAGAAGGCGAAGCAACATTACCTGCGCCCGCGCTCGTGGAAGACGACCAATGCGACAGGAGAATGCAGCTAGAAGCGAGCTTGTCTCCTCTCCTCTCTTATCTTCTCCTCCTACTCTCCTCTCCTCTCCTCTCCTCTCCTCTCCTCTCTCTTCTTGTTGTTCTGCGGAGAAGAAGACGAGGGTGGTTTGGTGAAAAAAAATAAATGAAGAAAAAGAAGAAAAGCGGAGGGGAGGGGAAAAGGTAGTGAAGGAAGCGGTGTTCTCGTGGGCACAGAGACTTTTCTACCCGTCACAGATAGGACGCCCCATCGGCCAATCGCGGTGGAGGGGCGCAGGTGGGCCCCAGAGAAAGTTCGGGGTGGGGCCGCCTTGTCTGTCACGTGACATGTCCCCGTTGAACGTAGAGCTGCATTCCCGCAAGGAAATTTTCCGTTTTGTTTTGCTTAACCGGGCTGTGTTACTTCTACTGGTACTACTTTAGCTTATCATCAAGCAGAAGCCTTTTAATTTTTTGCTTGTGTTCTCTTCTTTTTTTATACCAGATGTTTTCTCCCTTGCTTTGTTGGTGCTGTGAATTCATTACAGCAAGCATTGGAGGTTCTCTTGCCATCGATGGGATCATGGATTGACTTTTGGGAAAGCTGCGTGCCAGTGGTGATGGTGATGGGAGGAAACATATTTAATACCTAATTAGGTTGATCTAATGATGTGTGAACGGCAGGGTTGTTAGCGTTGGGTCTTACTATTTGGGTTCTGATCCTACATAGGGTCTAAATCAGTAACTATTCTGGTAATCTTGGGCAAGGATACTATTAGCTCTCACTGTAGAAAAAACTTCGGTTTCTCTGAAAGTTGAGACAAACGAGACAGCTTATTTCTTCAAACGGTTTTTTGAGTCTAAAGTCGTGTGTGTCATCTGTGTCAACATCCGTCCCTGTCTCGAAAAGTCATCAGCTACAACCAAAAGCCATCAATCGTAGTACAAAAAAACAGAGCTACAGTATCACTATTACTGACAACAACCACTGAAAATCACAACGCACTGTTGCACCAGGCATACAATCACAGAAGCGCACCATTGGATTGCCGGGCTGCACATGAAGCTTGTATAGTTCAACCCTTTGGAAGTTAGCGAATACTCTATGTGATTACTAGTTGATTATAGATTCTTGTTTTGGTTTGCTTTCTTTATCAAAGAATGGGCAGTCACTGGGAAGCTTCCTGGCGTGAAACATGGATTATTAATTCTGTGTGTTCTTAAGCATTTTCAGATGTACTAATACATAGTAATATATTCTCTTGATCAGTGTCACTTTCCCAGTCGTTAAAAAGAAAAGCATTCTCATCACTGTCAAAGCATCTATAAAACATTCCAATCACACATCCAGATTTCACAAGAAACCAAAGACAAACCATCAAACGTCACCGCACAATGCACATTGTTTCTTCAATTCTTCTTCATATATGTTAGAAATAATCGTGACTTTGAGTCCAAGACGCAGTACAGTTCGTCTCCATTTGTAACTTAAGTTGAAGCTGTGTTCAACTTGAAGTCTGATACGTATACTAGTAGGAGAACAGTTTTGTAAGAAGAACAGAAGTAAGAAGAAAAAGGGAGCAAGTAAGAGAATAGAGAAATTCAGAAATTCTTCTGTGTTCTCTCAGTTTATTTGCGATGTGTGTTTTTTTTCTCCTGGAACAAAGCTAACAAGTGGTATCAGAGCCTACACGAGAATCGAGTCGCTGGAAAAATCGTCTTGTGATTCCGTTCGCGCTCGTCTCGCGCAGCGTTCCTTAGGCGCACATCGCTTGGTCTCGACCCGTCTTCACGCCGCTCTCCCGAGGCAAAGACTCAGCGCACGGCACGAGAAAGTGAGCAGGTCAGAGCAGGCATCAGAGAGATAGCAAAGCACAATTCATGACGACGGCATGATGCAGCCTCGCATGGGGGTGCTTCCAGCCGTGCAAATGCCATCGTGCAGTCCGTTTTTTCGTCGACGACCACACGAAAAGCTCAATTGTGGTAGATCGTGACCGAGTCGGCTGCAGTGTCATCTCCGAGGCGGAGTCATATCCGGACGTAGCAATAAAAGAAAGCCTCGTGGAGAGCTCGGTCCAAGCGGCAATCATGGCAACAGAGCGCGCGAGGCAAAGCTGCTTCAGATTCTTTTGCTAGTTCGCGAAGAAAAAGCCGACGAGCAGCTCTTCGATTCTTGTTCTGCACAAGGCGAAGCACAACAACACAGAGTTGCAAAGCATATTTTTTCTCAAGTTATCTCGGTCTGAGAGCCACTTCAAAGTAGCCCGAGTTCTTGATCCATGCTCAAGATCATGTCACATTCTTCGGGAAGTGGTGTCACCGGTGACGAAGCATCATCCAGTATGATGGCGAAGGAGAGTTCTGCTGCCTCGCTGCATTATCCGATGCTCACAACGAGCAATTATGCAGTATGGGCAATCAAGATGAAGGTGTACATGAGGGCTCAAGGAGTGTGGGACGCGATCGAGAACGGCAACGTCGATGTGCGTAAGGATCAGATTGCATTGGCGGCCATCTGTTAGGGCATCCCTGAAGAGACGCTCTTCTTACTAGTTGAAAATGAGACAGCCAAACCCACGTGGGAGGAGATGAAGACGATGCATCTTAGTGCCAATCGTGTGAAGGAAGCAAAGGTACAAACTCTCAAGACCGAGTTCGAGGTGCTACGTATGAAGGAAATGGAGTCGATCAATGACTTCACCATCTGGTTGACGATCATCGTCAACAAGATACAGGCCCTTGGCAAGAAGGTGGAAGAGTTGTACATAGTGAAGAAATTTCTTTGTATTGTTCCCTCACAGTTTCTCCCAATTGCTTCGGTCATAAAGCAATTTGGAGACTTAAAGATAATGACCATGGAGGTGGTCATCGGTCGTCTTAAGGCGTATGAGGAACGTATTCATTATAATAGTAACAACAGCGACGGACAGGTCTTGTTGACCCGCGCTGAGTGGGAGATCCGATCATCAAAGTGTGAAGGCAAAAACACTTCCAGCAGTGGTGGCCAAGGCCGTCAGAATCGGAAGTTTGATAAGGCAAAAGTGAGGTGTTATAATTGTAACGATTATGAGCACTTTACTTCAGAATGCCCCAAGCCGAGGATGAAGAAAATGTTTCTTGTTAAAGCGCTCAGCGATGATGAATCAACGGTGCTCTGATGATGAGTTAAGTTAGGGACGTCGAGAAGATGTGTCGCCGTCCAAACTCAAGTAAGGTGAAAAGAAATCGAAACATTGAGGAGATGTGTCACCGTTCTGTATCAAGTATGAGTTTAGTAAGTCGTAGTTGAGATCGACTGTATCAATGTTTTAGAATCTTTGTATCTGGATAGACCAATACCAGTTGAGTTGAGTTCCTATATGTAGCTTGCATGTAGAACGCTTCATGTGGAGGCGTAGCTGGTAGTTCATAATGCATTAAGACTAAAACTAGAGTATGTCAAGTCAAGGTTAAGGGGGAGATTGTTAGAAATAATCTTGACTTCGAGTCCAAGACGTAGTAGAGTCCGTCTCCGTTTGTAACTCAAGTGGAAGCCGTGTCCAACTTGAAATCCGAATACGTATACTAGTAGAAGAGTATTAGCATATATATTGAGAAGTCTTGTAGTCAGTTTTGTAAGAAGAACAGAAGTAAGAAGGAAGGGGAGCAAGTAAGAGAATAGAAAAATTCAGAAATTCTCCTATGTTCTCTCAGTACATTTGCCATATGTATTTTTTCTCTAGGAACAAAGTTAACAATATGCATTGCACAGACTTGGTCCTGTGCATTAGTATATGTACATACAGCTTGTGCTGAATCGAACAAAGTCTCCTGTCCAAATTTCTTCAGAGGAGATAATGACAGTGCAAGATGTGCCAAACAAGTACTGTACTCATTTGTGCTTAGGCCTTTAACAACAACGTTCCTGAACTGCAAAAGCTTCAGATCTGCGTAAAGCTCAAAAGCATGCCTGGTGTGTTCATCCCGTTCACCATCCTAAGTGATCGTACTGTTGATGGCAAATTTTATTCAGTCCCTGTCCTTGATTCCATCCAGAAAAATGGGTTAAGCAGATCCGACAGATGCGCTGCTGAGTGAGGCCGTTCGTTATGAAAAGCAGGGAGATCGAGTAGAAATGTGACAACACGGAAGCGAGGAGGATCGATGTGGATGAGGAGTCCTGCCTCCCTTGCTGGAGTCAGGAATCTTGACTCAATAATTTCCTTGAGGTGCTGATCCGATCCTGATTTTACGCTCCAAGTTTGAGAGATCTGCTTGGCGAGGCTAGTGACATTTTTAACTGAACCGCTGACCTGAAAATCATATGAATATGGGAGATTGGAGCATTTGCCCCATACATAAACATGGAATTTGATGATTTGCCCCATTTGTCTCATTGACATGTGGGCCTTGGACCCACATGTCATTGAGACATCATAGGGCAAATCATCAAATGCAATGAAAGGTGTGGCAAAAGATCAATTACCTCTATGAATATACGATGATAGTCGCATAGTCGCGTCTGCCTCCTTATTCACCTTGATTAAAGGCAAAGCTTTTGCATTGCTATACAAAAAGGCAGATTTTGCATCTCGATTACAATAGTTCTGGTTGCTCTAGTGGATATTAGAGTTCAAATCACGACATAATAGAGTACAGCGGACCATGCTGCATGCAGAAAAGCCCTACCGTTTGGTCAGAGCATTCGGTATACTATCACCAGCAGACCTGAGCTGAGCTATTGCCATGGGTCACCTGCTTAATGAGTAGTAATTACCATTTACCACCGTTAAGCAGTAGCATGGTTACAGAGTACTTATCGCAGTGGCCCTCCTGATAGCTATATTCCCGGCTATTATGGCTCTGGGATGGTACTACACATCACTGAATTTGTTCTAGCTGATGCATGCACTGATGATGGATGCCATGGCTGGTCCAGCAGCTCTGCAAGCTGCACTGGCCATCCATAACTCCTCTCATGTTCTTGCAGCCGTGGGGTTTGAAACTTGAGACTACGACCGACAACTAGCTCTCCCCAAGGACAATGGGCCTGTTCTTTACCTCACAAGCCAGCGATTTTTAGCTTTTGCTACAATACTTAACTTTCAAACGGAGTATTTTCTTAAGACAGAGTCTACAAGTTAAACGTTCTACACGTTCAAAGCTTAACATTTGTACCAACCAAAATCACAAGTGAGTATCTTTCTCTCCGTAATCTGTACTATAAACAGCCAAAATTCAAAAATTTCAGCCAAAAGCCAAAAATCCCAATAATGCCTCACATTCTGCGCTACCCATGCATGCAACGCACCGTTTGCCTCATTATCTGTCAATGATGCTGCATAGTTTGGAGTGGCGTGCTAGTACAACAGCCAGTAGGACCGAATTTGGATCATGGTATTACAGTGTGCAGAATCATTAGAGAGAGTCCTGCTTTGCATCGCAAGAAAGAAAAAGAAGAAGAAGAAGAAATCTTTGGTCGATACTATGCTTGTGGATGAACATAACAGTGTCGGCGACTGTTTTTGCAGGCTTCGAATGGGATGGATACCGTCGTCGCAACGAGACAGGAAAAACTGCCCGGCACGTTAGGGCAGAGAAGGTTCCTTACATGATTTGTTGGCTTTGTCTCCTCGACCTTTGCTTCTTCTTTCTCTCTTGCTTGTTCCGTTTCCATAATTATATCGATCACGCGGCAGCACGAGCCAGAGATGCTCTTGTTATACACTTTATTTTCGCTGTTTTCGCATATGATTCTAAGATCGGATACAATTGTCTTTTAGACTGTATGAGATTTGGAATTTGCATAATATTGTTTTTCAAGTAAGTTAGATTAGCAATGTAGTTTTTAAGGAACATTAATATGAGATAGCTAGTAGATTAACCTCCGGAAAATTTCAAGGACGTACTACTTGTTTGGATAACAAGTTGATCAGTCGTGTTCAATATACTGTCTGTTTCAAAGTCTAGCTGTCAGAAAGCGACAGCATTCGGCAATTTTATTCATCAGTACGCAACAGAAGTATTAAAAATGGGAAATAGGTGAAAGACGTAACATAATTAGGTAAAACTGGTAATTAGTCATTCGTCGAACCAGGAAAGTTAACGATTTTAGATTTACTTAAATGACTGATAGAAAAACACTTGTCTGTACTAGTTTGAGCCATCGATCAGTAATCATTTGTCTTTCCCTTGCACCGAATCACCTCCACAGTTACAGCAAAAGATGAGGTTTTTCGATTCACTTTGCATTTACTACAGTATTAATATCCACTCAATTGGGACGATTTAGATTGCGACGGTGCTTGTCTGATAGTACGAATAACAACATGTATGGACCATTGCTAACCGACAGGTGTGCAGCTAAGACACGGTGCATGCCGCATATAGCAGCATTCGTTTCGTAGTTTTATATTTCATAAAGTGCGGTTTGTTACGTAACTATCATCCAAATTTATGATCATTAGATTAGAGATCTAATGATCATGAATTCTCCCCACCTCCTCCAAAAAAAAATCTTCCCCCTCTAAAAAAAGAGGCCGTTGTATCTCTAATCCAACAGTCTCAGATTTGGATGATTGTTAGCAAGAAAACATTCGTGTGATAATCATAAAGTGCGGTTTGTGATGTTCATTCGTTAGTGGAGATTTCTATTTCGACCTTCAATGCTTGATACCAATCTTGTGCTTGCCTTCCCAAGCTAGGTAGCAGATGGTGAGCCGTCTGTTACAAACATCTGCAGGTCGGTGTGGAGTCAGATTCGTACTAGGATCCTTTCCTTTTTTTCCCTTTGACAACCAAGCCGATTAAAGATTGATAGGTGAGTCCCGTTCGAGAAAGACCCGGTTTGTCCTCTGACTGTTCTGCTGCATCGGAGGCAAGCTGTAGAAGAAAAGGTAGCTAGTTGGACCATGAAGCTACGAACTTGGGCGGGCTTCCTGGCCCAAGTGAAGCTGTAGAAGAAAAGGTGAGGCCGTGGCTGCGCGGTGCTGTACCTAACATGTACAATCTGGGCCATGGCCGTCGGACGCCAGCGCCCAGTGTTTCCGCCGTCAGCCCAATGTATTCCGAATCACTCGATCAGATTTTGAGTGCCGGTCCATTGGGCTGAGTTTCCACTTGTGCCTTATAGTTTGTGTTACAGTAACTAATTTTTAAATGATATATTTTTAAGACGATGTCAATAGAAAGATTGTAGTAAAAAATGTACTGAGTTCATCTGTACCGGCCAAAATTGCATACGATTATTTTCCTCTACGTACTGGCTCTCGCGAACAGCCAGAATTAAAAAATTTAAGCCATAATCCACAGCCGAAAAGCACCGTCAATGATTTTTTTTAGGAAAGTTTGATATATACCACTCTAGAGTAACTGTTTTAAATATATGCGTAATGAGCATTGAATATATCCTTAAATATAGCTTTTATATTTAAATTAAGGCCAATGAACCCATGTGGTTGTAAACCTCGAAAGGTTGCTCCACGAGTATCCTGATCGGAGAAACACTATACGTGTGGTCCGATCGGATGACCACTTGGTGATTCTGTGAACTGATACCTGAACCCGATTCCAAAATATTTCTTCCATGCGATGGATAGAACACGTTCCTTATCCACTCGAAAATAGCACGACGTTTTAGCCTTGAGTCTCTGACAACAACTTTCATATAGTTGTTCCCCATATTCATCTCCTACTGACAACAACTAAAGATAAGGCATCCTCTCTCTGACAATAACTACATCATCAATCGGACGCATTGGTTCTATAAGACGTCTTCTCAGGTGGATAATTGGTGCCACTTTATTTCTATTTAAGGGGCGACGAGAGAAAACAAAAGAACAACAGAAGACATCCGAATCAAGGCAGTTCAATCATTCATATTCAAGTAGATTAAGCGAGTCATATTCTTCTAGTAGGAAAAACATAGAGACTAGGGTTAGTTTTTAGGCATTTGTATAGGTATCTAGTAACCAGTTCATAATAATAAAGAGCATCCTCATTCTCCCCTAAAGATTTCAACCATCTTTCTCATATTATTTCATAAGATTGGTGACTCGATCGTCAACATCTGGTAAGGATTGAATAAATCCTTAACTATGGCTTTTATATTTAAATTAAGGCTGAGGAACCCCCGTGGTCGTACCACCTAGAGGTTGCTCCTCGAGTACCTGGTCGAAGAAACACTATGCGTGTTGCCCGACCGGATGGTCGCTCAGAGATTCTGTGAATTGATACCTGGACCCGATTCCAGGATATTTCTTCCATGCGATGGATAGAATACGTGCCTTATCCACTCGAAACAGCATGATGTTTTAGCCCTGAGTCTCTGACAGCAACTACCATACAATTGTTCCCCATGTTTAATTGCATTTGTTGCATCTAGAGGCAGAGGTAGATTTCGTATCCACATTGAGTTTGCACATTTATTGTACGTGGTGAGAGTTAAGTAAAGGACTTGACTTGTTACTTTGGAGATTGCCAATTCCTAGACGGCCGTAGCAGCGTCATGCCTGGTGATCTCTTCAAAGAAGGCTGTGAAGAGGCCTGGTGTGTTGTGAAAGTTGGAGCTCATCTACCTAGAGGGGAAAAAGCTACCCCTAGTGGATTTAAGGTGGTGGGCTTAATTCGTGGAGCCAGTCTAATTCGTTTAGGTTTACCTTAACGTGGATTAGGGAAACTAGCAAATTTTCAAATACCACAGTAAAACATCATATATCTATTATGGTTTATTCCTTTATGCCCAATCTATATTCAAGTAATTTATATTCATGAATTAAAATAATTGATTGTTAACCTAGAATTGTAAATCCTTACATAAACTTCAGATACATGGTGCACTTATGTCAACCTAATTGATTTAGATTTTATTGTGCAAAATGGATTTGATTTACGCTAATGTCTATTCATATCCCTCTGGCCGATCTACTTGACTTTACAAAGGTGCGATAGCAAAAATAAGAGGAGCAACAATGCCCAGGAGACTGGAATGGTATTGGATAAGGCTTGCAGCCGGCTAAAATCGATGCCTATGGATTTCACAATCGGATGGCCACCATTCGTTACGTCGTTTTAGCTGGAAACGGTATACCGGTTTTTTTTTTAGGATTTCACTTTTTTGATCGTCCCAAACATGAAAGCGGGCAATCCCGGCCCATATACGCCCAACAAAGTGCAGAGACTTTCGTCCTTGTTTTTTTTTCATGTTCTTTTTTTCCCTCTTTCAGCGTGGAACCATTTCATTCGCATGCGTAACCATAGTTCCCCACGAACAATGCATACTATTTTTTTAGAGAGACTGAGACTCCATGCCCTTGAAATTAATGGAGGACTGTATAATTACTAGCATAAAATGACGCGACCTCCTAGACGATAGCTAGCCACCGAAGAACAAACACTTTCTAACCTAAATTCTGTGGCGCATTTACGGAAGGCAAGCTATATATTCTTCGAAAAAGTCCGTATAACACATTGAACTTTACTCGAAAGTTTGTCTAACACCTAAACTATGAAACCGAATATTTGACCATCCGAATTTTGCAATCCACTTTAAATAATACCATAACCCGGTCTCGGACGGCGGTATTACCCGCATGGACTTTTAGAGTGTATTCTTTTCGTAGATTCCACACTGGCAAATCGTAATGCACTGGCCCTCATGCCTTGCATGCTAGGCAGCACGCCGGTCTGGCTCTTTTTACGTCGGTGCAGCACAGTACAATCCCGCTGTAGAAGCAGACCGGCCAGGAAAGAAAGCATGCATGCTAGCTGCTGCGTACAGGCAGCGAGCGACAGCGATCGAGCTGAGCTCGCCGGCTGTTAGGTCAGAACATAAAGATACGGTACGCGAACCGGCAAAAAGCCGACAGTCCGACACGATACGGCGACGCAATGAGTGTCCGGATCTACCGATCCATTCGTCTAGCTCCCTTCCCTTCTCTTCTCTTCCTCGATCTCCATCGTCTAGCTCGATCACTTCCCTCTCCTCCGCTGAGCATCGTCTACCTTTGATCTGCTGCTTTAGTTTTGGGAGGCTCTAGCTGCTCTGCGTTGGTAGCTTTTGTATCCTTATGATTCCTTGGATTCCTGCAGCAGATCGACGGAGGCCCCAACGCTCCTGGAAACACGGGTCGTTGCGCCAGAGAATGTCTGCATGATTGCGTCCATGGGAATTAACCGATAACGTACTTAGTACATCCAAAGGGAGTAGCATACAGGAACAAGGCCGGGAAGCGTGCATATATGCATGATATCGTCTAGCTCAATGCGCATGCTTTTACAAGAATACATATATATAGAGAAATTAAGAAACATATATATGCATGATATGCTTTGGATATATTAACAAATTATATATGGAGCTCTAGATTCCTGAAAATCCGAGCTGCGTGCTCAACGCATGAGACAGTGCTGCGTGGTCAGAAAATGATGTCCAGCTGCCTGCAGCGTATTGGGAGTACCTTTAATTTCTTTTTAAGAAAATTTGATATATGCCACTCTCGAGTGCCTGTTTTAGATGTATGCAATTCCTCAATTGCATACTTGAAATATGCTATTGCCAAGTAAGATAGTTTTGAAGAATGCCATTATGGAGGGTTATAGGCCATTTCACCTAAATACTTGATCCTGTATTTTCGTATTGACCTAAATGCCTTTGCACTCAACTTGATCTAACTGGACCATATCACATGACTAGCATCAGATCGCAAGACTCGATCCTTCCCTTCGTGCTCATCAAATCATAGGTAGCGGCCACCATTGAGCCGTGGTAGACGCGGCCAGGGCAGCGACCTCCTCCCAAGCGACCAGGGCGGCGACCTCCTGCACGGTGACCTTCTCCGCGGCGACCAGGTCGGCGAGCTAGCGACCTCCTCCCCGGTAACTTGGGCAGCATACAAACCATGTTTCGACATACACGCAGAAATGGTCATGGAAAGTTTTACATACCATTCATATTAGACATGCCAACATATATAACTAAACCTTGGCATTGCAGTACAACCATGATCGGTTACAAAAAGAGAAAATTTTCCATCCATAATTCAAGTACAATCATGATCAAGTACACGATACTTGCATATGTTTCAGTAGATTTCATTCTTTGCATTCATCCCTCCAGCCAGAACAACGTTCAATTCACCCAAATGAGAAAATAGCCACCATTTTTTTTCTTCAGAGCATTCAATTCACCCACATTTGTTGCTTATATACAAGCTTCTGCACCTTCAATTCCTCATATTAACACTCCCACTTGAATAAACTAAAATTTTAAAGAAGTAACTCAAGAGTGTCATATCTCTAAAATTGGTACTAAGGAGTGGCATATATCAAATTTTCCCTTTCTTTTTTGTCGAGGCACAGAGAAACTGCTAACAACTTGAAGTTTTTGGTTATGCTAAATTAGTTAATGCAAGAGCTAAACTTTGCAGAAAGGTAAAAACGAATCAAATCGGGAACAATTAACCACAAGTTTTCAGTTGCATATATGCAAAGAAAAGCTTGCTGCTAGGCGCTAGCATACATGTCCATGAACTTACCTGTGTGTGCAAGCACATCTATCTATCTATAGGCTTTTTCTTTTCATCTTCTCAAAACTACTTTTTGGTTTTTCTATTGTAACTAGCTTTTAAACGAAGTATATTTTAAAGATGGGGTCTACAGGTTGATTGTAGTACACACTGTAGTGACTTCATTTATATTGGCTAAAATCACACGATAGTTTCTATTACTCCATACTCTTTCTCACGAGCAGCGCGAAAACCATATGCCGCAGCCAAAAGCCGAAGCCAAAAAGAATAGACCATATCTTCTATCTATTATATTATAAAAGTGATAGAAAAGAAACCACCATGCTCACTCTCAAAGGCTCGAAATTTCCACGTTAATCGTCAAAAAGGAGAAAAATCTGCATCGTCAACTGTGGTGGGTCCATCTTATAGTAGTCTGAATTAAAAAATAGAGTCCACGACAAGTACATATCCAAAATTAACTAAAATTTAAAATAAAAAATAAAATAAAATTATCAATTTAAATTCCATACGAATTCTCAAGTAAAATCCCTAAATAAATATAATTTAGAATATAAGCTAAGCAAAAAATAGCAATTAGATTTGTATATGAATTCCAATAAAATAACTAATATTCAAAATATAAACTAAAAAAAAGAAATTATATTTGTATATGAATTCCAACAGAAAATGCCAAGGTTCTTCGAGTACTCGACAAACGACCACTAACAACAACACAACAAAATTAGTTCTAACAATCATCCTCTAATCTTGTTGCCATTATTCTTGAGTACCTTCACTCCGACCTTCAGAACAATGTGGGGAGAGAGGGGCCTCCACCTTCTTGGCTTGCGACACTCACTAGTAAAATACCATCGTATGTCATAGTTGTAGCACTTCACATTTTTCTTGTTGGATCTCTGCTCACTGGTCCGCGAGTCGTTGTCATCGTCCTCATGGTCATCTCTACAACCACGATCATCTTTGACGCGGCCACCACCACGACCACGGTTCTTCCTCGTGTCGCTGTCTGACCCTTCATTCTTCTTATTGAGGGTTTACCACTGCACGTGCGTGAGCAACAGATGCTCGCTCTGTTTTGCGTCGATTCTGATGCGCTCGTCATAGGCCTTGTAACGCCTGATGAGGTCTTCGACTGTGGGGTCTTCAAGTCCACGCACTGTTCGATGGAGATCACAAGCTGCATATAGCGTGATGGGGCGTCCCAAAGAAACCTATGAACAACGGCAATTTCATCTATCGTGGTGTCGCCCAACGCTCAGATGCTGGAGATGACCAACGTCACCCGACTGGTGAAGTCTTGACGGACTCCCTTTCAAGCCGTGGCCGATGAAGCCATTGAAGGCACCGTGGTCGAAGGCACTGTGGTCGAAGCGGCCATAGTCATAAGGCATGGTCGAGGCACCGTAGTCGATAGGATATGGTCAAAGGACTCGTGAATGAACCCGAAGCAGAACCCGAAGGATTATGTGTGGGACCGGGACACATAGCAGTTAGTGTGCGTGTAACTGGTCGTCCACTAAACTGAGTGTGGTGGTTAGTGGAGCAAGTCGTATGGGTAGTAGGGAGTGTGCAAGTCATGGAGATCGTGGTCGGAAGAGTCGAGTAGTGCTACATGTACACTTGTAATCGGAGTCTATAAATAGATGAGAAAATAGAAAAGCGGTGGTGGATTGACGCAGCGCAAATCTCCAGTGTGTCTTGAGTTATGCAGAAGTGTTCATATGAGTTTTGACCACCGTGTATGTGTGCATCTGGTTCGTCCCTGGGCCAACATACTAACTCTTCTCCTTAATTAATCTGCACAATTAACTCATCTTTCTGCGCAGTACCAGGTACACTGTAATAAAGGGGGCTCGTGCTTACCTAAGTGGTAAGCTTAGGCGGTGTTTATAAGTCTAGTTTTCTCGCTTTTTTGTATTTTAGCTGTTGAAAATATATTGTAGTGCTATTAACTTTTTTACATAATTAAATTTAAAAATTTTAGAAATAAAAAAGTTATATCATCACGTACAATACAAAGAAATAAAAGAAAAAAAATCCAAAAACCAAAAAAAGACAAAATTAATAAGATAGAATTCAGAAGCTCGTTGCAGCGGGGCCTTAGAGTAGGTGATCAGAAGTTGCATGTTAGCCATGTGGAGTTACAGAATTCCTAGAGTGGTACTCCACCGATCCAGACGGTGACCATCTCTCGGCACTGATGAACTCGATCTGGTTGCAGGACAGCAGGAGGAGCTGACCAGGAGACGATCGATCAGGATCAAGCCGGTCGATCGAAGCTACTGGCTTTTGTGAAAAACGGCACTAAACGCCCCTGCAAATGCTGGCGTTTTGCAGGGCTTTGATGTATGAGGCACGTGACCCTCTCTGCACCAACTCAATACACGTACTTTTCTGGGACCATGCCGGCAATGGCGCCTTCTCCCCACCCTAAGGATTCCCCATGAAGAACCCTATACGTGCTTCTTTCTTAGCTTAGCTGCCCTCCCTGCACCAGCCTGCCTGCCTGCCTGCACCACCCTTGCATTGCTTCAAAAAGACTGTTCTAACAAGTCGCTTTGAAACAGTGGCGGAGAAGCCGTTCCGTTTATTCGAGGGAAGATATAAGCCACAAATCATAGGAGTGTTTTTTATACTATGACCGATGGCTTTTGTCTGTTTTTTTAACACGGTAGGGGACAGTGAAGAAATCGATACAGATGGTACACTCCGTTTTATGTTTAGAAAAAACATTTAAAGAATCCGCTTCAAAAGAACATCCCGTTTCGATGTTTGAACTTTTGTTCTAGAAAAACCAAAACCGAAAACAGCGTGAACATACGCTGAAAGATCTGTAGTACTTATCACGAGAGAAAGAAAGAGAGTATAAAAAAGAAAGAGCGGAGAAGATACAGGAGGGATACTGTAGCTACTGCGATAAAGATGACACGCTACACTGCACCGCATGCTTTTGTATCTGGCATGCATGAATCACGATACACATGTACTGTTAACTATTTCCGAAAGAATATGTCATGTAATTACTAGTTCGATCTTTACCATTACTTATTGTTGTTACTTGTTACTGTTTGGACGAGCTATAGCATGCTGGAGAAAAAGGAGATGAACAGTAGCACAGCTACTGCATGGCTTTTGCATCCTGCTTCCTTATTTCCTCCTTCGTATACTAGAGCAAAACTGAATGGAAAGTATAGTGCTACACTCCAGTGTGCGCCACCTTCTGCCTTCTCATTACACTAGTCACTTCACTTGGTATCTATTTACCTGCTACAATTTACAAATTTGTATGGATGGGGTCATGCAGAAGCCTTCATATATATCTCTATCAAGGTGATAGCATGCACATTTGTACATGCATATGCGTTCTCTGCCGTGTTAATTAATTCCTGTATGTTTTGTATACCAAATAGGCGATCGAGCTGGATGAAAAAGACTACTTGTACTACAGTTGCACTACACGGTAGTACTTCAGAAAGGCACTCGTATTTTGCTACTGGTACCTTGCGGCAACGAACACTTTCACGTTGCAGCAGCGACACGTGGCAGTGACCCAAGAAACTAGAGGGCGCAGAAAGGAAGAGGAAGAAGATCTGAAAGTGCGAATGAGATGCTAGCTAGCTACTGCTAATTATTGTTACTGCGAGCCTAAATCAGATTCGGTGCAAACCTATTGAGACGTACGTGCACCTCCAAAGCAGGCGCGGATCTGAGAAAATGAGAATTTGGGGCCATCCTATATGGTTTTTTTTTTTCCTTTCAGCTGCAGTTGATAACTTATAGCTATAATTGATGGCTTTTACTTTCTAGAGCGAGCGTTTGTGCGAATGAACCGAATACCGATAAACAGATAAATTACTTCAAAAAGATTATTCTGATAAACCGTTTTAAAAATATGACGAAGAAACTATCCCGTTTATTTATTCAGAAAAAATTATAAGTTATAAATTATAAACTATAAGATAAAAAGAATCTCATCTCTTACATGTGTATATAGAGTGCTAGCTATCTGCCGTGGGTTTAACCCCGGAGACGTTCTAGACGCTGGGACGACCATTGTGTACATGGTCAATTCAAAAATAATTTTGATTTAGATGACAACTACTTTTTTATCTCTCGCGAATTACTCAACCCAAATAATGTTACCGACTGAGCTATCACAATATTGTCCCCCTTTAATTCTCACTTGGTTCGAATTTGGCAAGTGGGTGTTGCCAGTAGTACGTCAACTGTTAGTAACTGACAAAGTAGTTCTTATCATCAGTCCCTGTCGAACATTTCACAAAAGCCAAAAAAATAATCTACGAATAATTAACAGACACTATCTCGACAGCCATTAACTTCAGCCTGCAGAATCGGAAACGTAAATCTCTCTCAGAAAGATCCAAAGGGGTCACTGAATTGTTCCTTATCCCATTCCTTGAAGGCCAAAGAGACGAGGTCGAGATCATCCCATCTTTGCAGTTGCGTGACAAATACATTATACATAGACTTTTTATGATCACGACCGCTAGGTTTATGCATGTATGGAAAGCATAGATGAATAAGGTGGTGTTCAGTTCGGCTTATTTTTGGTGGCTTATGGCTGAAAACACTGTAGCTAGTTGAAAAAAACAATGTAGCTGACAGAGGCTTATTTAACATAATTAAATTTAAAAAAATTGAAAAATATAAAAAATTTGTTAGCCCATCACAGACAACGCAAACGAATACGGGAAAAAAAGAACTGGCAAAAAAGCTCAAAAAAAGCCAAAAATTCAGAAAAAGATGAAATTATGAATAGTACAAAAATAAGCCAGAAGCTCAAGCCATATTGAGCGGTGCCTAAGGATGCTCAAGCCAACTCTTGTAATTAAACTTGTTATGCTCAATGATTTTCGTCCATCAAAACTTATACTTCAATTACATTCATCAAGTTATATTTTTCTTTATTCTTCTGTTGCCATTTATAATATTTATGATGTCTTAAAATTTTAAATAGCCTATAAGATATGTAAATATATTTTCAAGCGTCTAAATTATATTATTTGATACTATAAACTTTGAAACAAATATAGCCTCCAAATACGCAAGCCATCATGCTAGTTTTAACAAAAACGGAAAGCTGTGCAGCTTGTACCCTTTTACAAAGCAAAAGTTGAAGCTGATATATATATATATATATATATATATATATATATATATATATATATATATATATATATATATATATATATATATATATATATATATATATATATATATATATATATATATATATACACACACACACACACACACGAGTAGAGAAAGACATGGCCATAGATGGTGCTTAATGAATCCAAAGAAACAAAAATTCTCCTTAAAGCAATTCTAAATTATAACATCAACAGCATTGCATGCACAAAAGAGACTGGATGCTTATTGTTTGAAACTGATCAATACCAGATACGCTGAAGATCAAATAGTACTATGTGGTAGCTTCTGAGTCTCCCTAAATGCTCTGTGTCATACATAAATGAGAGATGCAAGATAGAGCGTGCATGAGTGATGCAATCATAGTACCATGTATGAGGATATAATGTTTGCTTTTAATTAAGTTCCTCATCATTTCTTGTGGGACAAACAACTGGTTGCACAGGATATCATGAAAACAAAATGTTACAAATGAAATAGCCTGCTCATTTAGGCTTCTGGCTTTCAGCTTATTTTTTACAATTTCTAAATTTTATCTTTTTTCAACTTTTTAGCTTATTTTGAGCTTTTTTTGCCAATTCTTTTTCTCGTATTTGTTTGCATTACACGCGATGGGCTAACCCATTTTTCTATTTTTAATTTTTTAAATTTAATTATGTCAAATAAACCAACATCAGATACAGTGTAATTTCAGTTAGATACAATAAAAACTCAGCTATAAGCTACCAAAATTCAACCCAACCGGGTACCATCTTAAATGAAGAAGCGACTCAAGCAAGATAATTTTTTGAGTAATAGTAGCACGTTGTTTACCAAAACCGTTTAGAGTCTTTTAAGGGATAAGCTTTGAAGTTAGGGGTACATTACTAGTCATGGGAATTGAAGAAGCAAGAGGAACAGAGCAAGATGGCATGCAACTTCATTTATCTTGCTGAATCTTAAACAATACCTCACGACCACGCACCCCTAGCGCAGTGAGTTTCAGACACAGAAAATTCCTAGATATCTGCAGTCTACAGACTGAGTAATTTGCTACAATTCCAAAGCTGATTCTACACCTATTCCAGAATGAAAATTCAAATACTCCAATTTGAAGAGAATGAATTGTGATGTGACGTGATGGGCAACGACAGATGTAGCTTACTGACTGCTGGAAATAATAAACCGATGGAGAATGTGTGTTAGCGTCATGAACTCTTTGCGATCGCCAAACATGAAAACGCTAATGAAGGAAGAAAACATAACAATACTTTTTCACAACTTCCAACATCTCACCATTTGATCTTCCCGCCACCTCGCAGGATCTCTCTTCCACTCTTCCTCGAGCATATGATGACCAGAAGAAAATCTCTCTCTCTCTCTCTCTCTCTCTCTCTCTCTCAACAAGCACAACACAGCAAATTATTCAGACCAAATTCCCAACTAAGTAGCTACGGCTAGGTTGCTAGCTAGGGCTCAGCTTTTGAAGAGCAAAGCTAAAGCAAAGGAGTGACACCTTACGGAAGAGGCTTACAGGAGTAGAAGCTAGAGTTAGTATTGAGAGCGAAGGCAAAGAAGCCTTAACTACTTGGTACTATAGAAGACAGCACCAGGGAACAGCATCATCACCACCATTGAACAGCAAGCAAGAAAGAACGGCAATGAGTTGGAAGAGAGTGGAGTATCAATCAAGCCACTCTCCCCAGCACCAAACTAACTGTCAGATTTTTAATTTTTAATCATTACTCACTAGCTAGTCTCAGCAGCAGCAGGTTTTCTGAATTCAAAACCCTGTGAACATAAAAACACACACAAAAAAATCATCCACAGCTACAGACAAAAACTATTGGCCGCAGTTCAAAAGAACGTGACCTTGTACTAGCCTGCCCTGATGGCTAGTGCTATGCCTAAAGAAACAGTGAGGTGAGAACCACACATCATATCAATTTATGCATCGATGAGATCGAAGAACCTAAGAATTTAGGGATAAAACAAAGCGATGGAAGAAGACATGGATCGTGTGATCGACTACGGAGTGACATGGACATCTGAAGCGACGAGGTGTCCATTTGATCACCTCGGGTGGCCGTGGAAGAAAGGCGCGCCGCCCAAAGCGCCGAACGGGCCGGGCGTCGGGTACGGGTCCACCACCACAGCCGATGACGACACGGTGCCCGCGACGTTGCCGCCTTCGCCGCCCGCCGCGGCCGTGCTCGGGGAGGACCTCTCGCTGGCGTGCTGGCGGAGGCGGCCGGCGAGCGAGGGGTCCTGGCCGACGTCGTGCAGGATGCCCTTGAAGACGTGGCCGCCGATGCTGACCGAGGTCTGGTACGCCACCTCGGCGTCGGTCTCGTCCACCGGGCCCAGCCGCACGCAGCGGAACACCGCCTCCGAGCTCACCTCCCGCGGGAACCTCTCGCCCGCCATCATCTGCTGCTGCTCCCCTGATCAATCAAACACGGGCGCATGATGTGGAGTGTTTGTAGCTAAGCTTAGTAAGAACCAAAACTGATGAACTAGTTCTCTCTCGCTCATGAGTTGTACACAAAAAGCAAGGTAGTGGACTGCAGTGTTACCTGAGGAAGGGGTGGTCGGTGTGGAGGAGGGCTCGGCTGCATCGCGCGGGCGCTTGGATGACTCGCCTGCGGCGGGGGCGGTGGCGAGCTGCTGCTGTCTCTCGCGGCGCTTGGAGGCAGGGACCCAGGTGGATTTGACGTGGGTGGGGCAGTCGTAGCCGCGGCTCTTGCAGCAGGTGCGGCAGCGCGTGTGGGCGCAGTCCTTCTTGGCCTGGTTGCCGCAGTCCTGGCAACTGATGGTGCCGGCACCGGCGCCGGAGCCCCTCGCTCCGCGCGACGACGACCCGGAGACCGCGGGGTCATCGGCGAAGCGGATGATGTTGGGGGCGTAGAACGGGTGCTCCTGCTGCTGCTGCCATAGCTGGAAACAGCCGCGGGACGTGGGGGTGGCGGTGTAAAGGAAGGCGGCAGCGGAGGAGTCGGAGGGGTTGACGGGGTCGTCGCGGCCGCCGCGGCTATGACCTCCTCCGCCTAGAGGGAAGCCCGCCATGCTCCCAGATCCATAGATCGCAGCTGTACCGGCCGGTAGGTCTTTACTCTTTACAGCCGAACCTGAGCGACAGCCGGCGTCATGTCTCGAACTTTCGAGCCTTTTCCACGGCCTGCGTAGCTGCGCGTCTCGGCTCGGCACGGCAGCTCACAAAAGCTACCAGTAGTGTAGTAGAAGCTCGTGATGCGTCTGCGGCGCTGTGCGAGTGTGTGCGCGTGCAATCGTGGTGGGGTAAATTTTTGGCTTGTCTGCGCTTGCGCGTATGGTGGGGAGGACGACGGAGCGGACTCAGCGGAGGCAGCTTTTTTGGGTGGCGAGTGACGAAGGTGAAGGAAGGGGAGATGGAGTTAGGAGGAGGAGGAGGAAGAGGCGACAGAGAGGGCCTGCCACGCCACCAACGAGCCTGCACGCTCCCAAACTCCCCATTTATCCACCTCCCCGCCGCCCCTCCGGCGGGATCTTTCTTTGCACACAAAAACACGGTGCATCGAGACATGGTAGCCTCTGTGCAACACGGTGCCACTGTGCAAGTCTTCAAGAGGAGTGGAGTGCTACTATAGGACAATTTTGGAGCGCAGGAAAATCCGCGGAATTTTGGGTTAAAATTATCGGAAATTTTTTCTAAACGAGTGTTTTGGATCTAAGGAATGTTTGATGATGACTATAGTCTTTGTCCACACGTTCTAAAAAAAAACATATATGAAAATGCTTGTATACTCCTAGAGGTACGTACTTCCACTTTTTATATTCCACTTAAATAATGTTGTTATACCTCTTTGTCCTTTCAAATATGCTTCAATGATGATTATAAGATACTCTAAAGGAGTTCCATGAAAAAAATTCTTCAAAAATCACTTTTTATACTATAATTTATGTATATACTTCTTTTATATATGGTAAAGGATATATAACAAAAATAAAGAACTCCGATGAAATTTTTTCAACCAAATCGCATTGGTGTATATTAGAATTAGTATTTAAGTATACCGAAAGTGATAAATAAGTATAACACGTTCGTTCGAGTCGTACATGGAAGTATATACTCTCGGGAGTACGAAAAAATCTTCCTAATCTTATGATTGAAAATAGAACTGCATTTTAAAGGATCTATATCTGATTAATCGATATCAATGTTCTAATCTAGCTCCTTCAAAATAAACGGTATATAAATCTTTCTAGCCACAAATTTTTATTTTTATTTTTTATAGTAAAAGAATTTCTAGCCCACAAAACAATTAAATAAGGCGCAAATGGCAATATAATTAAGGACTTGTCGTCGGTACGAGATCGGATAGTAAACTTAGAAGCATCTTTGGCCGGATGCGAAGACCGCCTAGCATGTAGAGGGACCCAAAGAGAAGCACAAGAATGACCAAGTGTATTCAATATAAGTGTCTAGGGTTACAAATAGCCTCCCCTCTCCCATTACAAGATGTCCTATTTATAGAGGGGGAGAGGGAGGTGAGTGAAGTTATAGATTTGCCCTCGGGGCCTAACTCACTCCTAGGGGCATTAATGTCATTTGCCTTGCATGGGTCCCGCCACATCCAGGACTCCGAGGTCGGTCCAAGGCTGACTTCGGACTCCGTCCGAGGTTGACCCCGGACCTCACCAAGGTTGGTCTCACGAAGCTCACCGATGTTAATCCTATAGACCTCACCGATGTTGACTCGAGAAATTGGCTCAGGGTAGATCTTCCTACAAGCGCAACCACTCTGAAATGGTCATGGGCCTAAGGTAGTACGGGGACCTTCCCCCAACAGTAGCCTTTTGTCGATCCGCAGTTGATAACCGCCCGCCCGAGCCTTCGCACCGACTCGCAAGATGGGTTGGCACGTTGTCATGGGACAACAACTCCCAACAACCTGTGTGAGACCATGGAACGTCAAGATACTTGAGTCTTCGAATGGCCCCTATCGGTAGATCACTAATCGCCCAACCATCGAGACAAGGCTAGGCTTGTGGATGCAACAAGCATTGTTGTAAGCTTTCCTTTGTGGAAGAGGAGAGCTTCATCGCCGGCTTGACAGGGAGGGGGCTGTAATTTTAGTTGATTGAGAGTGCAACTAAGTGTAACTCTGAATTACCTGAAGTTGCAGTTGTTTTTTTAGGGGGGCTGTAATTTTAGTTGATTGAGAGTGCAACTTTAAGTGACTGAGAGAAAAAAAATTTCAGTCGCCTTGGCAATAGCAAAACCGAATATTTACACAACTTCTCAAGCCTAAAACTATATGTACCATCTACATTGGCATCTTCACCCTCTGCTATCGTCTCAAAAAGTATTAACAAAAGCTATCAGTCGTAACCAAAAGCCATCAGCCGCAGCCCAAAAAAACATGGCATATGTCTTGAGCAGTAAATTTACCGACACAATAAGCCACAGTCACACCCTATGACCCTCTTCTTTTCAGCTTATAGCTTATGGTTTCCTCCGAACAAACAAACGAGATGACTTCTCCATCGTCTTTCCGAAGCAGCTTATCGGTATTTGGTTCGATCGTATAAGCGCTCACGCTAGGACAAAAATCATTATCTGTAACTAAAAAGAACCTTCTGGATTAAAAACCCAAAAATAATAGTTGGGATTACTAATTTACTATTCCTTCAGAGGGTCATCGATCCAAGGTCATATGCTACCTGTCGGTGCATCTCTTCTCAGGATATATACCTGATTAAAAAAAAACACAACCTTGCCCCGACCACCTGATCATGCAATATGACCATTCTGCGGCTTGCCTCTGGTCACGAGCGGAGCAAATGCGTTCGGAGCAGTAAATGCTATACACGGTTACAAGACACGTTTCTTTAACACGTACGTACGTAGCCAACACCATCAACTGATTTGTAGTGGTAACAACTACACCGTTTGTCTCTGTATATTAGTGTTGATCATAAGATCGGTAGTGGTTTCCTGATCGTCCATTCCTCGACAGAAAATGGATTGTTTGAAGTAGATCCTAGACTTTCTTTAATAGTTATCCGTTCGGTAGATCAAGATTTAGTGCAATTAACGTCATCCCTGCTAGAAAATCTAACATCGGTGTATGTACTCCATAGTGCAGCGTTTCGTGTATTGAACAGTTTTACGGTCGATGAGATTTGCTACGGATATATACCTAATTAACTAACTGTAAACACGGTTGATATGCACACTAATTGAACGGTGGCACAGAGTTAACACGGATTTATATATATATACCCCCAGCAGGATCATACGTGCATAGTACATAATGCAGACGCCTTTTAGCCGGGATACTCTCTCCTGTCAGAAAGCAGCCAAAGCTTTCTACAGCCATTTATTAGCTGCTCAATTTACTACAGAATTAGTGTTCAAATGCATCCAGTAGCCATTTATTAACGGCTCGATTTACTACAGAAATAGTGTTCAAATGCATCACAGACAAATATCATAATTAAATTAGAGAGAAATGCTCACCACTTTCGTTCAAACGAGCAACCATGCCATACCTGAGAACTCAGCTTTGGTATGGGTTACGGTTTGGACTCTAGCTATGGAGCTTGCACTTAGCAGGGGTGGCCCTGCGGTTGGAGACGGTGACGACGAGGTGGTGAGACGATGAGGGCGTCGCTTGCCGCGGGATTGTTGGTAGGCAGTCGGCCTGGAGGAGGTCGAGATGCCAACAATAGTCATGTTTTTTTCTTTTAGCTTTTGGTTTCTTCGGAAATCAAAAGCCTAAACATCAAAACGGGAGCAGCCTCTTGAAACGAATTCTCCAAACAACTTTTCGAGCTAAAAATCGTGTGTGTCATTCATGTCAACATCTCTATCGTCAGCTGCTGTGTTAAAAAATGCAGACTAAAACCATCATCCACGAATGAAAATCATCAACCGTAGCACAAAAGAACACCACCAATATCATTCCTTTGAAATGAAAATAAATCGAAAAGCAAGAGTAGCATCTTACTAATGTGCGCCACTCTAAGTGGCTTCAGGGTGTGTTTGGTTGAGCTATGGCTTCTGGAAAAGCTGCTGTGAGTCAAAATGTGGAAAAGCTGCAGAGGTTGTGGGTGTGGAAAAGTCAGAAGTTGTTTGGTTCAAACAAGTATAAAACTTACCTCCTATCTCTATTTTCCTTGAAACAACTGTGAAACAGCTCTCTATTTTCACCATTTCAAAAAGCAGAAAGCCAAAAGCCAAAAGCAGGGTCCAAGGTGCTTTCAAAAGCAGATTACCTAAAAGTAGCGACACGAAAAAGTCGCTTCGGTTTGCACCCCTTTGGTTGGCTTTTGGCTTTTTGGAAGCAAAAGCAGCTCCCAAAAGCTCAACCAAAGGCACCCTCAGATTCTTAATTTTTTTGGCTTCTAGTTTATTTAAATCAGAAGTCACTTGGAACACGCAAGTTCTAATTTCATGTTTTTTTTGCTTTTTCTTCAGTTTTTGGCTTTTTTTTTGCTTTTGCTTTTTGTTCTTTTTTATTTTCATTGTTCGTAGAGATATAACATTATTTTATTTTTTTTAATTGAATAATTTGTTAAAAGAACTAACAGCCGTTCTACCACGGTGCAATCTATTCGGCGCTGACGAAAAGCGAGAGCGCCGGCCGCAAACAGGCCATGGCGCATGTGCGATCCGAGCATATGCCTTGTGCAGCGGCATGCGTTGCAAGGTAGTACGTAATACTACTGTCCCCTACACACCATAAGCATGAAGGCAGCCGGCCGGCGAATTTTTGTGGCATATCTAGCGCGTATTGCATTGGTATCTGTAAAAATAGCTATATACAAACGAAAAAAAGCAAAAATAGTACTTCTACCATTATCACCGGACGACAGTAGTCTACAGGCGAGACATGGCGTCCTGGACGCCAACCACCCAACCATCGGAGAGCAGGTGGTCTGTCACCCCACTACAATACGGTAGGTAATTAAACCAGCTAATTAGCCAGCTTAAATGCATACCTAAATACTATTTTATATGTTATATCTGTTCAAATTTTTAAATATAGCAAGTTCAAAAAATTACGAAATTTTATGTGCAGTTTTCCGACACAACGTACTTCATTGTGTAATTTTTGACAATTTTATCCGCTCAAAATATTGCTCAAAAAATCATACTATAAAGATATTTGTAGGAGTTGTTACATATACCAAACGAGCTCGAAAAATTATGAAATTTTATGTGTGGCCTCCCAGTCCACCTAATTGTGTAATTTTCAGAAATTTTATATGCTCCAAATTTTCCATGTTAATTTATGTTAATTTAATCATGAAATTAGTGATATGTGATGCTCATTTAATTAGCTTGCATGCGTGATTGCAGTTGGTTTATAAATTATAAATCGAGGTAATGGTTCAATTTAGTTTGGACTTGATTTATGGATTTGGATCCTTAGGATTTGGTGGTAAGATGGTGACAAAGGGACTTACTTTCGAAGAATTGAATGCGAGAAGGCGATGACATTTGATGAGCTTCCCTCTCGTGAGCCTCGCGCTTCCTGCACGTGCACGCCTCGAGATGAGCTTTCGTCTCTGTATGTATACGCTCTATTTACTCGTCATTGCGGCACTCCTCTTCCCGAAACTGGCAAGCCCTTTTAAAATTCCACTCATCGTAGTCAAGAGTCCACTAGTCATGTGGGTGGATCTCTAGGTTGATTCACTTACGGTAGCCACATAACACTGCAAAAGATGAATTGCATATCGCTAATTATGATTAAATTAACATATAGTAATATAGTAAATTTGGAGCACAAAAAATATTCTAAAAAATTACACAATTAGGTGGACTGTGTCGGAAGGCTTTACATAAAATTTCGTAATTTTTTGAGCT
Organism: Bonia amplexicaulis; assembly: GCA_036346245.1. NCBI lineage: Eukaryota > Viridiplantae > Streptophyta > Magnoliopsida > Poales > Poaceae > Bonia > Bonia amplexicaulis. The sequence goes on along the minus strand of CM070756.1, from coordinate 565,231 downwards.
CGTTTGCTATATGTAACAACTCCTGTAAATATCACAATATTATGAGTTTTTTTAGCAACATTCAAAAAATTACGCAATAAAGTACGTTGTGTCCAAAAACTGCACATAAAATTTCATGATTTTCAAGCTTATTTTCTATATTTAAAATTTTAGACAAATATGACGCATAAAATAGTATTTAGTTAGGTAATTAAGTCGGTTTAACAACCTGTCGTGTTGTGGTAGGGCGACAGGCCACCTGCCGTCCGGTAGCCTGGCGGCAGGCGCGCGACTGCACAGTGGCCGGGCAACAGGCCCCTGGGATGCCACACGTGTCGCCTGTAGGCCACTGCCGTCCGGTGACCGAGCAACAGAAGCGCCATTTTTGCCATTCGCATTGGCATACGACTATTTTTACGAATACAGATGCAAAACGCGCTATATATGTCAAAGATTCCTCTACGCGCAAGCAGCTACTTACTAGCTACTGCTATATGCATCTGCTTCTATCTATCTTGTCGAGGCAAACAACTAGGCAAGATATCACAAGACGAAAATTAAGATAATATAAGACAACGATTGATAATACAAGACTAATTTTATCTTGTCGAGGCAAACAACTAGGCTAAGTGACGAGACCGATGTACGTAGAGATAGTTCGGGAGAGTCTGAATATGTGAAAATGTAACGACTAGTCATAAGACACTACGAGTCGTCACTCATCAGGGGTGTTTGGGGAAATGTTCAAAACTGGACTTGAGGCCTACACCAATACCACGACGCAAAGGAGGTGGTTTACAATTAGGATAGAGTTGGTTGTGCGGTGGATGAAACACTATCATGTTAGTAGACTAGTCCTTGTAAGCGCTTTAAGAAGTGTGCGTGAGTGTGTAAAATCCGTATTAGTGGGGTTGATGGGTTTCCCTGGTAAGTTTAATAGGTTGAACCCATTAAAGGTGTGCTAGATATTTAGCTGGGAGGAGAGGAGGTGATAGGCTAAGGATTCTAGGTTTAGGTTTTACTCTATTACCTTGTTTCCTTCTCTGGTTGTGTGAGAGAGATCTTGAGAGAGAAAAGGGTGATGTTTTGACTGCACCTTGTAATCATCTATGAGCATGTAAACCTCATTCTCCTCTGAAATATATCAAAGCTTTGTCTCAATCACGCTCTTGCTTTGTTTCTATTGCTCTTGAACTAGATTTGTGATTTCGGTTTCGTGGAAGTTCTAACACAATCTCTTGCTTAAATTATCTTGTTAGGATATGTGAAAATAGATCTGAAAGACATTGTGTCTTAGATCCTCATGAGTAAGAAATAATTTGAGAATTAGGGTTTTTTGTGTTCTTATGGACTATATTTGATTCTCTTCAAATTGGTGAACTCGAGCCCAAAAATCATGTAATTCTTGATTGATTTAGGTTCTTATTGTCTTGAAAAAGTCTCATTCAAAACTTGGAAGCGTTTGGATGAGATTTGAGTAAGTTCTTAAGATTTAAGCTTTTATCTCGAGAGATTTTCAGATCTGGAAACAAGGGACCGGTTAGACCGGTCCCAGACCTGCGGTCAGACTAGTTTTAGGTTGGCGGTCAGACCAACCTCCCAATGACGGTGTAATCGTGCCTATGTAGAAGGGTGTTGATTTCATTGGCTCTTGTTGCTAGCTTAGTCTTGTTGCATTGTGTTTAGGTGATCTGAGCTTAATGACTATCGTAGTCATTCGAGCAAAGATTTGGAATACCTTTGGGGGGGAAAGTTTCATGAATCATTCACCCATCTCTGATTGTCGGCATTATTCATATAGTCCTTGTCGGCAAAAGGAACAATATCCTACTCGGGGACAAAGTAGAGTCCCAGTCGGAGACGATGAAGAGTTGTCGTCAGAAGCGCATGGAGCAGTCACGTCTGACTCTAGTCGGCGCAAGCACCTTTGAACACCACGTCTAATACAAGTCGATGTAGAGCTCATCACAGATATGAAGATAATTCCAATCATATGCTCTAACCAGTTTGTATTGCTCATGACTAGTCATAATGGTCGGAACATATCGGACCATAACAAATCCGACTAGTTCAAAAATCCTGATCAGTTCAGAATCGTATACTAGTTGAGTAATAAGTTACAACATAACTTGTCAATCTAAATGCTTTACCTTTTGAGCAAAAACTGACCAGACTCTTCAAATGATCAGACCCAATCAAAATCGGATCACAAGATAGAACTGTATTAGAATTGGGTCCGTTCATATTGATTTTTGTTGATGGCTTTTGGCTTTAGTTTATAAATAGTAATAGCTTGTAGAGAGCCATATGGAGATAGAGAAACTCGCATGTGATTTTGGTCGATGTAAATGAAGTCACCATAATGTGTACTACAATAAACTAATAGACTTCACTTTGAAAAAACACCTCATTTAAAAGTTATATAATGTAGAAAAGTCATTTACTTTAGAAAAACTATTTTATGAATCCAATATAGGTAGGACCCTATCAGCTGCTGCTTGCCCCCAGACCCATTTGTTGCAGATACCACTGCCCTGTCAGTCGCGTTAAATATGTGTATCGAGACTTGTGGTTCTGTTACCAACATTATAGTAACCCATACATAATACTGTGAAGGTAAAGATGATCATTTGCAGGGGGCTGTTTAATTAGAAATTTTAACCAAGGGGCCCCTAAATTTACAGTGTGTAGTACTTCACCTTGTTCTCTTCGCAGCGTTTGTTGTCTCGTTTCTCTGTGAGATCATTGCAATTTGCAGCTGGAACTGTACATAGTTCTGACCCGGAGAATGCATCTAGGACATGACTCCCATCAAACCAATAAATTTTCCTGCAGATGTAAGTACTCTGTAAATGCATTTTAATGTGGTATATTTTGCTACTGTATACTTGTCCCGTTGTTGGTCTCACACACACACTTACATACATACATACATATATATATATATATATAGGAAGCCTCTTTTCTACACCCGGGTGTAGTTACTCTCTATGTCGTATCTCACAACGTTAGAAGTATCTCGCGTAACGGAGAGTATGTACATGTAGTATACGAGTATTTAAGACCATCTAGGTGGTATGAACAATTTTTCAGAGGTGGTATGTACATTTTTTATACATACTCCTTTTTATGTGTGTATATGAAGGTATTTCTAAAATATAGTAGAAACTATGGTTTCCCTTGTAATTTTTTCTTGTGGTTCACACTGGAGTATTTTATAATTACTATACGAGTATACCTAAAGTGATAAAGGAGTATTTTATGTTTGTTTAGGTGGTATATTAGAGGTGGGAGTAACTACACCGTATATATATATATATATATATATATATATATATATATATATATATATATATATATATATATATATATATATACCTTTGTTTATGTCCAGAGCAATCTGTACTTCTATATGATTTAGTTCTTTTCAGTTTATGACTTATTGCTTTTCTCAAATAAACAAACATATTGGTTTCTTCACCGCTGTTTCATGGCGGCTTATTGGGACAGTTATTTTGAAACGGCTTATCGGTATTTATTTATTTATATAAACGTTGATATTAGAATCCAAAATTATAGGCCATGATCATAAGCTGTATCCGGAAAAAAAAAACCATCTTATTACTGTCGCATTCTGCTGTTGAAAGAACAAGGCTTCTCTGTTTTTTACAAGTAGTAAACATAGACAGCACCTTTCTTTCACGTACGTCAGTGTTGTTCAGCTGCAGAATCTCTAGATCTACCTATGTGCAGTTCAGCGTTTGCTTGGTAACAGCTCCAGGAATTCTCTCCGGGCCATTGCCTGATTAAACAATGCCGAAACGCACATGCATGCAAGCATGTAAAAGACTAATAAAGAATCATTCACTGATCAAGGTACACGCGGTACTATAGGTCTGTTCTTTTTTGTTGCGGTTTGTGGCTTTTGCCTACGGCTTGTGATTTTTGGGCTGTTTGCATGAGAGATTACGGAGTAACAGAAATTCACGTACGGTTTTTGCTGATATAAATGAAGTCAGTAAAGTATATACTACAATTAACTAATAGACCCTATTTTGAAAAAAAACTCTATTTAGAAGCTAGTTACTGTAGAAAAACCGAAAAACAGCTTTTAGAAGCTGAAAAGAACAGGACCTATAGCTTGTTTGACCTCCGGAGCATCATATTAGTTTCTTTTCTATTTTAGTTTATGACCAAGTTTATAGTTTTTAATTTTAATATAAATATATGTATAAACAAATTGAATATGGATAAATCATTTAAAAAAGTTATACCAATAAATCACTTTAAAATAATGATAAAAAATTATTCTATTTATTTATTTGAACCGTGGTGTCCAACCCAATATTGCTCGCCCTACAAACCGGGCTGGAAGACCTCCGGCTTCCGATTGCATGCAGGATGAGATGAGACCAGCAATTCAAGTGTACGTACGACGTCATGCAGATGAGACAGAGGGATCCCGATCATGTCTCGCTAATTATAAATTCTCAAAAACTAATTTAAATTCGCCCGCAGTAATAATACCCGATTAGTTAAGCACCGGGATGAGATGGACGTAGACAGTACTCAGCACCCGTCTCGTCGCGTCCGTCCAACTGGGTCAGAATTAATTAATGCACGAAAAACACTGCAAAGATCAGGCAGCTACAGAACTCTGCTCTGGAAAGGATCTGAAAAGACCAACCTGATGGAAGCACCAGCGACAAAAGCTACCTCGATCACGCCGGAACACGAGGCCTTCTTTTTTTGAAACCAAGAACGCGGCGGCTTCTAATCCGGAGTTTATAAATTAAGCCGGACGCACGACGAACACGACGGTTCGTCGATCCATCGGGAAAAATCTGGGTCGCGCGCGGTTGCCTCCTCAGCATGTAAAAGTCCGGCCAATGGAGATCGTGTGGAGCCGTGGAGGACGACGGCAAGAGATATTAAGTGAAGTAAACACCGCAATATATATGGTATAATAATTCGATCGGCCGGATTTTAGGCGGTGCAGGCCAGACATTACAACAGATTAGTACTCCCGTTCTGCGATATAAGTTTTTATTATTGAAAAACATCATTCTATAATATAAGCTCATTGCGAAGGTCAAAGATTTAGATATAAACTCAGCACGAAATCTCTCTTTCCTTCCCCTCCCTCGTTGCGCTCTTGCTCGACTGGAAACCGACTACGGTTCCCATTTTATATGCACGCGCCGACAACATTACAATTAACATGCGAATAAAACGATAATATAACGTCATGTCGCGTCACGTTATTACTCATGTATTTCTCTCGTGCCATTAGCCTAACCGCGCGTGCCTATGCCTGCCCCTGCCCGCATGCAACGATCGGCGTCGTGCCACTGAGTAGAGGTAGATCGGTAGCGCCAGGCCCGTCTAGCTACAGTGCTGTGCATTTGGCTGCCTTAGGGCATCCACAGTGTATATAACCCAAGAGGTCTTAAGGTGGGTTCCATCTAAACCTTAAGGCCAATGCTGTAATGTATATAACCCACTAGGCCTTAAGATGGTCCCACTTGTCAGATAAAGAAAAAATATATTTTAATGCTTATGGCTAGGACTAGTCTTAAGGGTTTTTTGCTTATAGCCTGTTTAAGATCACCCCTGTAATGTATAAGATTGACCTTAAGGTGGCTTAAGACCCTCTGTTTTTATACACTGTAGATACCCTTACGAGTCTCGTCCGGCTTGCGTTGCCGACTCCCCCGCTCGATTGGTCATATCATTCGGCCCGCAGCCGCAGGTGTCAATGTCATGTCCGTCTCCACGTCATAGACGACCGCGAACACCACCCGTCCTACCGAGTGGGCAGGATTTTTACTGCTTCCCAATTATTGTTCTCAGTCCTGGGTTTTCACTCTTCGCTGCATAGCACCACGGAGAGGTTGGGTATGCTATTTTAAGCTACAGGAGCTTGTAACTTTTCTATAATAAATAACTGAAATGATTTTTTCATTTTAAAATAATTTATTGAAATAGTCTTTAAAATCAATATATCGACTTTCGATTTATTCACATAAACACTCGCACTAGTACCGAAAATCATAAGTCACAATTTTAAATCATAAGTCATAGCCCAAAAGAAGAAGCCCTTTGATGGTACCACACCATATGTTCACATGAAAAAGCTATATTCCGAGACATTTTGCAAATGCTGCTCTACCCCGGAGCGACCCCAACCTCGCTCGGAAAAAAAAAAGAACTATGGGCTGCTCTACTCTCCTCGAATGATCCTGATTCCGAAAAACGAGAAGCCAAGGCATTTGGCTGAGCTCCCCTTGCCGTGGTTGAGATTCCAGGAGCAGGAGCCCTACCAATGGCGGCCTGAGTGCAGTAGCTGACTATGTGCACCGGAGTGGTGGGCAGACCTGTAGTAGGCCGCCGCTGAGAACCGGCGGCCATCGCCGATTTACGATCCATTCGATCCGTCAAATTCCGATCAGACGGTTGGCGACGGAGGCCGTGGTGTTCTCCGCTCCAATGAGTGGCGGTGTCCTACGGGAGGATAGCCCCTGGCCCCTAGCGTTAATTACCCCGTAATTAAACGTTGGCACGTCTTTCGATGCGCGCCCGGCCCGGCTCTCTTTCGGTTTCCCGCTCGTCAGGCGAGGAAGAAAGGGGGGAGGAAAAAGGAAGAAGCGAACAGTATGAAAAAGAGATTTTTAATGGCACACGTAGCGTAGCGCGGGACAGGAGGAGTGGGATGCTGGGCTGGCCTGACCTCCGCTCCGGCGGGTTCGTTAGGCGTGGGATCCGCGCCGTCCGCCGGATCTGGAAAAGACAAATCCCCTTCATTCGCGCCGGCGCCTCTCTCTCTCTCTCTCTCTCTCGTATTCCCCGCCTCCTCCGCCGTGCGGAGCGTAGAGTTTACCCCGTAGCGTAGTGGCGCGAGACGGGCGGTCGTACCGTGTGTAGCCATAGGCGCGCGTGGAATCGTTCCGGCTTCGAGGAGGAGGGCGACGAGTCAACCGCGTCGTACAGTGCGCACGGCTCGAGGCGGCAGCGCGTAGCGTTAGCCGTAGGCTGCTCCCGTGTTGGGACCCCGACTTTTCAGTACCCCCTCCCATCAATCCAATTTCTAACTCCGTCTCGGGTCTTCCTCGCTCCTCTTTCTTTAATCTTTCCACTCCTCGATCTGATGGACACTAATCATCACCATCAGCTGCTACAGTGTACGCTCTCCGCGTACTGCTACTGTGGTTCCTCAAGTACTCCTAGGTGATAATCTCGTATTAATACACCCGTATTAATAAAATCATACTCGATCTGAAAAAGTTTCTCGAATTTAGCTAAAATCATACGCGATTATTTATCTGTTTTTTTTTCTCGTGCACCAAAATTTTTCTGACGAACCGGAAACTTTTTCTTGCGAACCTAAATTTAAAAACCATAAGTTATATTGTACAGCTGAAAAGAACGAGCCATATGGCTTTTGCCTATTCGTAAAAGAGAGTATGGAGAGAGAAACCCGCGTGTGATCTTGGCCGATATGAATAAAATCGCTGCAGTGTTTACTATAATTAATTTATACATCTTATTTTAAATAGATATTTTTTGTTTGAAACCTAGTTAGCTAGAAAAACAACTTTCGGAAGAAAAGAAGAGGGCTACGCGTAGTGCTGGGCGGCTGCCGAGTGCGTGGTCCTCACAATCGCATGACAGTGACAAAACGAAACTCGTGATACTCGATCCTACCGGGCCGCCGACTCCTGCTACCATGAGATGGACTGTCGGCCTTCGTGTCCAGACAGGCCCGTTATGGGTGTTAACGGGCTGGCCTGTGGCCCACAACAAAAGACCATCGGACTATTCCCTCTACTGGTGGTAGACGCGACGGGAATTAGGGCCTGCTACAGGTCTGACACTGAGAAATGGACTATGGGGTGTACCAAGCCGAACGTGGCATTGCTGCCAGAGATTTCGAGGACCTTTTCACTGTCGGAACTCTCACAGAAAAAAACCCTAGTTATTGTCAGGATGACGCAGCTGGAAACGAAAGCCTGAAAAATCGGTGCTTGTATTGTATGGACTGTTAAACTTGCACTGGGCCAGGATAGCGACCCGGTGACGCACGGCATGACAGAAACACTGAAACGATCAAACGACCATCTGAAGATCACGGCATCGATCATTTAGTAGTCAAATCTTATAAAGCAAATGCATGGAGACTCCGATCGAGACTACACAGAATGATCGTGTCCTACATGGTTATTCACCTAAACCTTATATGGTATCGAACGAGTGACAGTTGTAACTAACGGAGAGATATCTCGTCAGTTGCAGAATTGGTGTATGTTATCGATGGTTGTTGTGAGGCACAATTGCGAGACGCTTACCGTCAATGGCACGGACAAATTGATTGCTTTAGATCTAATGAAAGTGTAAATTTGGTGATAGACCGACAAAACAGTCAGGAAGTAAACATAAGATAAACCAGTAAGTCCCTGTTGGTATTGTGTTGGTCCAGAATAGATTATGAGCTAGGATATAGTTATAACTACGGCAAATTTTATGGACTAAGTTAGGTACTTGAGTAAGAGTCTACTGGAAAGGTTCGGACCGATACTTGCTACAACAAATACTGTTTAGAAAAAAGCTATTAATTATGGGCTACTCGTCGAATTGGTAAAACGGAGCTCCGAATTTCTTTATGCTGAGGCATCGTCTGTCTGTAGTACTAGTGTCACGCCGCCGCCTAGCCAACCACCATCGCGCTGTAGCTAGCATACAATTTTGTACTTACATGCATGTGGCTCGAACTACTACAGTGGTTTAATTACACATGAGAGATAAAAGCTAGGCTATTTTGGGCTTACAACTTTTTATACTAAATAGTGTATCTTTTTAAGACGATATCTGCAAGTCGATTGTAGGAGAATGTACCAAATTCATCTATATCGGCTAAAATCATATGCGAGTAACTATTTCTCCATACTTTTATCGTAAAATTTTAAAATTTTAAGCTAAAAATCATAAATCATAGTCTAAAAAAACTCACCCAAAGTATAAGCACAAGGCAACGACCAATCAAAGATCAAGAATTCTGATGCGCTATATTGCTGTACGGAATAGAAAAAGGAAGGAGGATATCAGTCCCGCGTGCGTCAGTGTTCCTACTTGTTTCTATTTGATATGCATTATTACCCTATATTTGATATGCATCATTACCCTATGTTTCCATTTCAGCTCTGTTTCCGGTTAAGTAACAGCAATAGTTACATACGTTCCTCCAGTACGATCCATACTAAACAGCAACTAATAAGAGCATTTTGAGAAGGGAGTGACTATTACCAAGACGATTGAAATTTTTTTATCTTTTAGTCATTTGAAGTTGCAATCTTAATCAATTAAAATTGCAGTTGTTTTTTTAAGGTACTGTAATTTTAGTTGATTGAGATTGCAACTAAGTGTAATTTTAGTTGCACTCTGAATCACCTGAAGTTACAGTTACAGTTGTTTTTTAGAGAATGCTGTAATTTTAGTTGATTGAAAGTGTAATTTCAAGTGGCTAAGAGATAAAAAAATTTCAGTTGCATTGGCACTCACTCGCTCCACTCCAGCACGGCACTGCACCACGTCATCAACAGTGTCCATTATTGCCCACACAGTAGCAACCGAGACAGCATCAAGCCAGCCCGACGCGCATGCCGTCATGCATCCGCGGGCATCAAGCGCCGCCGGCGTAGACGAACTCGCGCACCGCCGCGAACAGCTCGTCGGCCTTCTCCGGTACGAAGAGCTCCGCGGCGTGGAACCCCGCGCCGTCCGTCTTCGCGACGACCTCCACACCGCGCTCCTGCATCCACCGGACGAAGTCTCTCTGCCTGTCGATCAGCGGGTCGCCGTCGCTCCCGGACACTAGGCACCGGGGCAGGCCGCTCACCGCCTCCGGCGCCAACGCTTTTACCGGATTGCTGAACTCGTGGTCGCGATCCTCGCCCGCCGGCAGCGCGAGGCTCCAGAGCTTGTCGTTGGCCTCCAACGGCAGCATGAAGTCGTCCTCCGATTTCGCCTCCGACGGCGTCCGCTCGACGCCGCCGAGGTACGGCTGGTGCAGCATGAGCCCCCGCACCGCGACGGGGCTCAGGTCAAGGCTCTTGGTCCGGACGCCGGCGTTGAACGCCATGTTCCCGCCGGAGCTGCTGCCCATGACGAAGCACCGGGAGAGGTCGCCGTGCGCGGCGATCCAGGGGTCGACGGTCGCCGCGTCCCGGAGCCACAGCATAGCCGCGACGGCGTCGTCGTAGGCGGCGGGCAGGCGGTGCTCGGGCGCGAGGCGGTAGTCGAGGGAGGCGATGATGGCGGGGACGGCCGCGGCCATGGCCTCGCAGGAGGCGTGGTAGAAGGCGGTGTCGGCGGAGAAAACGACGAAGCCGCCGCCGTGGAAGTAGAGGATGACGGGGAGCTTGGACGGCGACGGCGGGACGGGATTGGGGAGGTAGAGGCGGAGGAACGTGCCGAGGGAGGCGTCGATGGGCACGTCCCGGGAGACGGCCGGGGCGGCGTCGGAGGCCGGGGCGGTGGGGACGAGGGGGCGCGTGACGGTGCCGTCCGGGTGGACGACGATCTGCATGAAGAGGTTGGTCGACTTGGTCGGGGGCGGGGACGCGGCGGCGTCGGCGTGGGCAGCCGTGGTGCCGCCCATGGTTCTCGCTCGGCTTGCTCTGTTCCTTCCACACGCGGGTCGAGCGCTGTGGCGGGTGCGGCGATGGTGGTTGGGATGGACGGGCGGGGCGGGGAATGGCATACGAAGCGCCCGTTTTTAAGGTGCGCGCTGCACGCGTGCCGTATTATCAACCACAAAACGAGCGGCTTTCTTCACGGCCGGTTTCGGTAAACAGCACATGTTGATTGTTGAGACGGCACGGCAGGCGAGAATTTTTAGCGGATTTTTGGTCATAGTATTTACAAAAAATAACAGTATATATATTGTATTTATAAAAATATCATTTTTATCGTCTGATGGTCGGACGACAGCGTCGACGAGACGACACGTGGGGGTTGAGATGACATAACGTACTACACGGCGTTAGAGTTTGCAACGTACGTAGGGCAGAGCTTAGCGTTCACAGCATAGCTAGGTTTTAGACACTTTGATGAGTAGAGCTTTTTCAACTTCGTTGCCATATCATACTGTTAAGATGAGAACTTTTTCACATCATAAGAGAGATTTCTAGAACTCTTGGTTCACGACGTTATTACGAGAACGACATACAGTTCAGCATGTCTCACTGGCCCCTGGTTGAGACGGCACTGCGGTCGGTGGTTGAGTAGCGCGCGATGCCCCGTCCGTTTCTCAGCGCCCGATCCCTCCTCCATATTATCAGCCGTGCGCGAGTACCCAAGCCTGTTCCGAGCTGCCTGCACGGCCCAAGGACAGGAAAATGATCCGAAACCGATGTAACGCACGATGCCCCGCGTACTGCCCCCCAATTGATAGCGTACAGCAACGCCCTCTCTTTGCCCCCACGGGCCGGCCTGCTGAATGGTGCATGCTGAATCGGTAATTCATATGTTCATGTGGCCGCTTTGGCTCCGCTTATTTCAGTTTTAGCTTCTGCTTTCTGATTTATTTTTTACTATTTATAAATTTCGTTTTTTTATAAATATTTGATTTTTTAAACTTTTTTGCCAGTTTTTTTTCGTATTCGTTTGCGTTGTCTGTGATGAGATAGCATGTTTTTCTATTTTTAATTTTTTTTAGATTTAACTACGTCAAATAAGCCATATTCAGCTACAGTGAAATTTCAACCGCTACAGTGCAATTTCAGTCATAAGACACAACTTTTCAGCCTAACCGAGCGGGGCTAAAAGTACTATTCTGCATTCAGGAAAGTCTGAAAGTGCCTGCTCCATTTGCTCTTCAGGGTCTATGCCTTTTGCTTTCTAGAAAGGGAGGAGGGTCCTTCTCGAACTTCGGAAAGCAGTGCGAGATTAACGTCACAAACCTTAATTTCTTTTCTTTATTAGCTTGACCCGTGAGGTTTCATCTACCTAACCCGCTCTGCAAGATCGTCTCCAGAATCAGCAGGCAGTGCGTAGCATCACCTCGTCTCCAGAATTAATGGCATGACATGCAACATTTCGCCCAGAAAATTGTTCAGGAAAGTCACACACATACAGAAAAGTGGAGAAAAGGACCATCCAGTAATACAACATGTGGGTTCAACGTTGCCAACAGATGGGTCAGACATACGATTTGATTAATTTAACACCCGGTCCTCTTTTCAACAAAGATGTAATCAGTGTAAGAAAAGCAAGGGAGGCGGAATTATTTTGTTCCAACATCTCATCTCTGCAAGCCCAATACGGGAAGAAAGCTGCTAAACTGACGACTTCTCATACAATCATGTCTTGTTTTAAAATAGATTAAAAGAGCAATCCTGGGATGTTTAATTTGTTTGTTCCAGATCTTTGTCCTGTGCATAGCTGACATTGCGCTGTCATTCCGTTGTTTGTAATCTCAAGACACTGGTTGTGCATGTGCAAGGCTAGCTGCCTGGAGCTGGAAGCCTGGAAGCGACTGAACAAGTGCATCTATGTACCTGCACTCATGAGTTAACACAAGTTTTCAGTTAGGAGATCGAACGAATAGTAGTATAATCTATCAATGCTTTTCTTTTTTGAGTGAACTCTGGAAGACTATTAGGCGCACAAAAAGATTAAAGATGCGGTACTTGTGGGCTGGTCGATGGGAGTGTCCCATGTGATCTACACATATTGGTCCTTAAGTAAGAAGGGTAACAAAGACAGATGGGGTCATATAATACCTGTCTGGTGAGAGAGAGAGAGAGAGAGAGAGAGAGAGAGAGTCATATAATATAGAGGAATTATTTGCCGGACACGGCCTCCAGACTCACCGAGGCCCATTTTCTGTTCCAACAAGTCCACCATCCTCGCAGTGCCACCCGACTTGATAAAGGCCCATTTGTTTTTTGCCTCAGTTCGGGCCGAGCTTCACTGCAGATGTACTACTGTCATCGACTTTTTTTTTTCTTTTTCGAGCCATCGGTTCATGTCCTGCTGATTAGTCACACATCAACTGCTCAACAACGTGTCAACCTCAGCCGTTGGCACTGAGCAGTGGATCAACCGTAAAATCGGTCCGTGAGGGAGGAGAGGCGAGCGGCAGCACTGATCTGTGGGGGCGGAGGTGGGTGAAAGCGACGCCGGTTCGTGGGGGCGGAGAGGTAGGCGACGGTGGCGTCGGTCTGTGGAGAGGAGAGGCAGGCGGCGCTGTCGTCCTGCTGTTTCATGTGGGAGGAGATCTGAGAATGAGAGACAGTCGTGTGGGAGGAGCCGCACCGTTTGGCTAAACCCTACGCATAGTTCGGACGAAGAGACGGACAATCGGAGTCAGGAGTCAGCGTTCTTCGGATAACTCCGCATTCGTCGGATAATGACTTTTTTCGAATCCGTATTCGTATCCGACAGAAAATATCCGATTTCGTATCCGGTAAAAAACTCCAGATATCCCCAAGTATGCTCTGAACTGTATCTGAATTAAAATGAACAGACAGACGGTCGAAAAATATCCGCAATGTTTGCCACTCTGCTGACCACGAACGGTGTGGTCGTCGTCCGAAGGAACGCAGGCACGTGCTTCTTTTTCAGCGTATGTGTACGGATCGTTGGATCCGTCAGTGCAGACCAAAAAGATCCCAGACTGGACATTCGCAGGAGCGACGCAAAGTTCGCATTTTTTTAAAGAGGGATGCAAAGATTGTCTTGAGCAGGCCAGATTTCGAGCTGGGCTGGATGCCTAGATCCGGCCCAGCATGTAGCCACCAAATATAAGGAGGCCCAGCATGAGCTGAAATGCCCAATCCGCTCGCGTCTGGACCGTCGACGGCGTGGCTGGCCCGAGCATGCACCATATATCATCATCTTGAGTATGCATTACATCACATAGATGGATACAATATTCCTATTTGACTTTCATTGCATCCAGGCCACCAATAGCCACTGGTGCTAAGGGCTTGAAATGACCGCCACTTTTATTGGTCACACCCCCTCACTCACAAAGCATTCGGCACCTAGGACTTAGGACAGCAACCTGCCCCCTCATCCTCAAATCAAATCGTACCACGATTCTATATACTATATTATTACGGCTTTCCTTGATGTATGATTTGGATGCTTTACATAAGAAATTAAGCTTGGCATCAGTTGCGATCCAAGATTTCGTCACACCTCTAGGCAGGTGAGAACTAGAGACCATTACTATCTAGGTTAGAGAAAAAGATTGTACATCGGATTTATCTAGATTTTACAGTGATAAAAAATTCACTTCTCGAGCTGAAGCCTAGGCTGCCATGTATCTGAATCCGCCCCTGCTGGGCATCATCATCACCACACAACAACTCCAGGAAGGGGATAACATAAAGCTATGACAAAGATCACCCAACCAACCCACCTTATCTGCTTGTTTCCCTTGTGCCCAGCTGGTCAAGCCGCCGGGATGTCGTTGCAAGCAATCGTTTAGCAGCCACAGGCTTCTGGACTTCGTCTTCTTGTGCTATGATATCGCCTAATGTTTGAACTTCTTTTTTTTTTAAAAAAAATGAAATGGCCAAATCTAATTAAGCAAATGAAATCTTAGATAGTGAGTTTAATTCGTTCTTTAAGAAGGAGGAGGATATACTTGGTGTTTCTACCAGCGTTGGTGCTTTAGGCCAGCATTTGCCTTCAAAACAAGAGGCATGCCATGTTGTACTTACAAAACCTGCTTGGAAGATAGGAAATTCATAGGAGACAGTACATTTCCTACAGATATATGAAAAAAAAGATGGCATTCCTAACAGGGCCTCAGTCTCTACCTTGTTGCAGAACAAGGCGAATGCAGGTAGCTTAGGGGAGTACAGGTGATCGTATTTTATTTAGTCAAGTATTGTCATTTATGAAGTCGGTACAAATATACTTCTTCAGCAATGCGACTACCGACGTTAGTCCTACCTATAGTTAGCTTACTGAACTCTTCATCATAAAATCTTTGTCACGGAGACTGACCAAACAGTGTCTCATTTAAACACTGATATATTCAAAACCTGACTAGTTTACTTCATAGAAAATTGATCTGCCGTACAATTGTCGTTAACTTCCTATTTGCGGGTGCAGTATGAAGCAATAGAAACTGCTTTATCCATGCATTGTGGATGACCATTAGTAGTTCTGGCGAGCTACTGGTTACTGATGAAGAAATTATCCATTGGCAGCTACATTATCAAGAACTACTCTACACTGTGATCTCCATAGACCATGCTTGTATCTGACTATTTGGATTTGAAAGCACAATTCACCTGAAGGCTGGAGATGACTAGTGCTACAACTTGTTCTGAAGTTGCCATGCATCGCGAGAGGGAGATATCTCGCTGTCGCCCAAATTAAAGCAACATCTCAACTTGCACAGAAGAACGCCTTCTGTTATTCGGTACATATCGCATTGCCCTTCCTCGTACTTTCTGCATTGAAGCATGTATACAGCAAACATGTATGTATATATAAGATATGGCATGTATACAGCAAAGGGTTTCTAGTTCTACAACTTCTCATCTTGGGAAACATAGGGTTCTAGGAACACAAACCCCTTAGTTTTAAGGATGAATTATCACTATCCTATAGCCTACATATGCCTCATGCTTGTCTCTGGCAAGACACCTGGAGGACTTGTGATCATCCAGTTTGGTCAGACGCACCCTGCTCTCTTTTCACAATCTTCTGCACCTATTTGGCATGCACAATCTGTATGTGTCTTTAATCTAAAATTTTGATCCGTTTGAGCTGTGAAACGTTGTACTGTCTGTCAAGCTCGAGTCGCCCATGCCAAAATCTTGGTAGTCAAGCAGCCAATCTGTTGCTCCGTCCCAGGGTAACGGCCCGGTGATACTGCTGAACTCATCATCGTTGCTACTCGCGAAATTGAGCCATGGCTCATCGACCGGCAGCTCCGTCTCCAACAGCCAGTTCACCAAGGGATCCTGGCCGTGACCGCTGGTGTTCGTGCTTGACTGCTCGGACGAGTCAGTGGGCATTGACATGCCCCCGCTGCAGCCTCCCTTGGAATCCAGCCGACTTATCATGTCACTGGATTTGGCCGACTCTGTCTTGACGGTGGATTGAGAGGTAGATCCTGTTGGCCTAGCCGCCATGGTGTTGGCCAGAGGCTGGTGTGTGGCAGGGTCGATGCCCATCTTGATGAGCTTCTTCTTGATGTGCGTGTTCCAGTGGTTCTTGATCTCGTTGTCCGTTCTACCAGGTAATTTGGCAGCAATCTTGGACCATCTACACATACGGACGCAAGACATCAAGAATAATGAGAAGGGCAGTATTCGTTTGTCTGTGGAATTAGAACAAAACAAAATGGTGAAAAAGGCAAGCCGATCAACCGTTTTCAGTTGTTTTCGCAGCTTGCTGAAAGCTTTTGTATTAACTTACCCATTTCAACCATTTTCGCAAATATATGCTTCATACATTCTTTGCAAAGTGGAGTTTGAGCCATACGTAAATGGCTAGCTTGAGAATGACCATATAGGTACTATTACCTTTGCCTGGTAACTTTTGAAGTGCTCTTCAATTCACATATCTATCAGCGTAATATTTGCCTATTCGTAGTGCAATGATTATGACAAAGATCTCCACTCCATTTGTTCTTTGAGCTACGTGAGCACCCTTCTAAGAATGCGAAAGGCACCAAACAACCAAGAGGTTACAGAAGACAACAGGAGGAGGAAAAAATGGAATAAGAAACGCTCTCTTCCCAACTAGTGAAAGATTGAAAGAAGACATATGCTAGACCCAAGTTGTTAATTAACCATGAAAAAGTCAAACACTGATCCAGCAGTATCTCCGAAAGGTAATAGCAAGCGTCCAGAGGACAAGAAATCCTATTCTTAGCAAAAGAGAATTGTACAAAACTATTCTTAGCAATTCCAAAGAACAAAATAACAGCAATGTTAATTAAGATGTAACCTTGATTAGTTACGATGCATGCAACTTAATACATACGACTTTGAACTCTTGGTTGTTGTTTATGAATTCAGCTTGTTGGAATATTGTGCCATCGTTTTACAGAAACTAGCACTTCATGCTTTGTTTATACTCTCACAAGCTAGTCAGACTATATACAACAGTCAATCAATCTTATTTATTTTGTTGGGACGCCGATAGTAATATTGAAAACAGTCTGTCAAAGCGACATAATGCGCTAGTCTGTGTATTGTAATAATTAAGACACATGCATATATCAAAAGAGTTGTGTGTTCACACAGAAAGAGTTTTCAAAAAGCTACTCATTATCATGTAAGTTTTGCTCTATCAGTATATCCATGGTTTTTGGATGCTTCCAAACTTAATCACACAGAATTCACCCATGCCCAGGAATGCATGAAAATAGCTTCTTCTGGCATACCATAATGAAGCAAATGAACTGACATAAGAAACGTCGTATATGCATCAATGCATGCATGCTATATAATATACCATGCGGACGGGAGTACCTGTTGCCGAGCTTGGCGTGAAGGTCAACGACGAGCCGCTCCTCGTCGGTGCTGAGGAGGCCACGCTTGAGGTCGGGGCGGAGGTAGTTAGTCCACCGCAGCCGGCAGCTCTTGCCGCAGCGCAGCAGCCCCGCCAGCTTAGGCACCGCTCGCCAGCAGCAACGGCCGTGGGTCAGGATGAAGCTTATGAGCTTCTTGTCCTCCTCCGCCGTCCATGGCCCCCGCTTCACCCCCTGCTTGTCACAGCACGGTTGCCTCCCCATCTCTGCTACTTACTGCAGACTTGCACCAGATGATCAGCTCCTGTATTAAAAGGCTACCAAACCTCTATTGCCCTTGTACGTATCCAGTGAACTACCAAACTCTCACAGACAAGCATCAGACAAAAGGGTCCTGACAGCTCCCTTGCAACTGCAATGGCTGCCTGTGCTCGCATATTTATAGCTCGGCTCGATTTTCTTTTAAAGAAACGGTGTGGTGTTTTTCATGCATTTTATATGTGGTGATGGCGATAGTGATGGTGATTCGGTCGATTTAGTGTGATCAGGAAGCAAGGGTTTCAATCTGTGCTACAATAAACTTTCCAACGTTTAACTTCCCGTACAAAATAAAAGCAATTAGACATATGTACTGCAGCATCATGCATGATGTACTACTGCTAGAGTTGATCAGATGGATGCATATTGTGTCAAAATTCTGAGACCAAGTCGATCCCTGCAATTCAATACTCCTGACATGGTACAAGGGTTTAAGATGATCTTAATTAATTAACTTTGTACTGAGATGAGCAATGCTCAATTCTTGCAGATGTAAGAATAGCACAATGCCCCAGCAAGTAACCATTTTTTAGAAAAATAACAACTGATTAAAGACGATGCTACAGGAACCACCAATGCTATTTTCTCTGAAAGGAACCTGCAGCAGTTTACCTGGTGCTTCTGAAGCTTTAGCTGCTTCCATGGTATCTGTGTATGTCACCTCCGTTACCCTCTTACGCAACGATTCCATCAACCATTCCGTCATCAGTTGTGCATTATAGCTGATCAAACCATGAGGAACCCTCTGATGTTCTCACCTGCATGTGTCTATGTAGGATTTTATAGCACAATCAGAGAGGGGGAGGGGAGTGAATGATTATCTCTGCTTTTACCACTGAAATCAAAACACAGCACAGAGGAACAAAAGAAAACCAATCTGAATTACCGAGTGAAAGTAACGACCACAGCTGCTTGTTCGTACGTGCTCGAAGAGCCTCTGTCGCCCAACTGCTCGTTACGACCACTCGTTACGACAACTCGTCCCGAACGCTCGCTCCGACTGCTCGCTTACGACCGCTCATCCCGAACACTCGCTCCGACTGCTCGCTTGTTCCGATCGCTCGGCCCGATCTCGGATCGACCACCTGCTCGTTCCGATCGTTCAGTACGATAACGACGCACGAAGTCGTGACCTCCTTCCGCCTGAAATCCCCAGCCGTTCGACCACCGCCCGAATGAGTACACGCCTAAGACAAAACAGAGCACGTAAAATAGAGAGGAAGACCGATGCTCTGGAAAGACTAAGTTGCCGAGAAACTTTTTCTGGAAATGATCTGATCTACTATTTCTTCATCAAGTTCTTGGCTACAAAGCGCCTCACGGCACCCCTAAAAACCTTCTCCACGAAAATCCTAAAACTCCATACGCTAACCTATAGACTCCCCTGCTTTTATAGGCCAGCGCACAAAGCGTGTTCCACTTGAACACCTCAAACCGTGTCCTTATCCACCTGGACACGAGATCATATCGCTTCCTCAAATCAAGGGACCCGAAACCCTTTCTAACACGGGTTTTAATCACCTCGTACAAGTCATAGACTCCATCCACAACTTCCCATGACGAAGCCTCCAGGATATCCCCTCTTGTATCTCCATCGTGCACCATCACCGCGTACTCTCGTGTGAGCCCGATCACCTCGCATGACAGCTTGACCGCCTAGACCTCAGATTACCCCCTCCTAATCCCGGTTCTCCTCGTCACCGACCGTAACCGTCTCCACGCCACCACATAGCATCCACATTTGACCTCCACGTGCTCCAGCATGAACTCAATTAGCTCGAGTGACATCCTAACTGCTTGGACCTCAGATTACCACTTCCTAGTCCCGGTCCTCCTCGTCACCGACCCTGGCCGCCTCCATGCCCACATGCACATGTAAAGACCAAAGAAACTCTCTCCTGGTAAAAGTTCTCCCCAAATTGACCATAATCAACACACATTAGCAAAACACACCATTATCTATCCCTAGACAAGAACCAAACCATCTACGACCATCCCTCAGAACGTTTACGACCGCATAGTCTATCGCTAGCTGGAACAGACACTCAGACCACTCAACACGACCGCTACATCAGAGTACTCGTAACCCACAAGTACTCGAAAACCACCCGCACCGCTACAGACCGACTATCGAGTACCGACTACCGAGTATCGATCAGAAATCACAGCCGCAACACGTACTCGAAACCTACGAGTACAGACGACACTCCAACACATGACCGCTTACCACGATCGTGAAACCACTTCTATCGAGTACCGAGTCCTCTGACTACGAGTACCTCAATCCTCGAGTATCTACCTGGTACTGCAGCAATGACCATTCATCAACGACCACCACACACCGACCAGTCAATCACTGGCCCAACACGAGTACTCGACGTACTCGAAGATCACAATAGTGAAGCACTCGTACCGATTATGAAGTCTACGAGTACCGATCATGAAGACTACAGCAACCGATCGCTAAGCCTCCGACTACTGAAGATAGAAAAGCAGACTGTGAAGTCTATGAGTATTGACAAGACTACCAAATCTACGACCATGAAAACAGTCCGCAAAATGTACGACCAATGACGACCAGTAAAATCTACGACTATCGAGTATTGTAGCTACGCCTATGAAAGCAGTCCGCAAAATCTACGACCAAAGACCGCAAAGCGCTTGACTATCGACCAGTAAAACCTTCGACTATCGAGTACTAAGGCTGTAAACGAGCCAAGCTCGAGCGAGCTTGGCTTTCCAGGCTCGAGCTCGAGTTAGGGTCCGAGCCTGGACTTGGGCTCAAGCTCGGCTCGGCCTAAGCTCGAGTAGGCTCGAGCTCGGATCGTTGAAGCTCGACAACAATTAAAATAATTTATTATGCACCATTTTTCAATAATAAAAATTTTGAGTTCGAGCTCGGCTCTAGTAAACTCGATAACAATCAAAATAATTCAAACATACACTAATTTTCAACAATAAGAAAAGCCCGAGCTTGAGTTCGGCTCGAGTAAGCTCGGTAAGAGTTAATATGTATCACTATTTAAGCTCGAATCGAGGCTCGCGAACTATTCGAGCTCGGTTCGGTAAAGCTCGCGAGTTCGAGATCAAGCTCGAGTTCGGCTCGTTAAAAATTCGAACTGAGCTCGAATCAAGCCTAAAACGAACCGAATTTGAATAGTTCGCGAGCTTCGAGTTTTTTTTTACAGCCTTATCGAGTACGATCAGTAAAGTCTACGACTATCGAGCACTGTAGTTACGACCATGAAAGAGTACTGTAACTACGATTACCTGCCGTGGTTGTAAGATCGAAGTCGTACTACTGTGGTCGAAATGTCGAAGTCGTACTGCCGTGATCATAAGCCAGATATGGTCGAAAGCTGCTGTGATCATAAGCCAGACGTGGTCCAAAGCTACTGTGGTCGAAGCCAACCGTAGTCGAAATCGTGTTCATGCTATGGTCGAAGTCTGCCATAGTTGTTATGTTCATGGTGTGGTCGAAGTTTGTCGTAGTCGTGTTCATGCTATGGTCGAAGTCTATCATAGTCGTAGTCATATTCATGCCGTGGTCGAACCATGCCGTGGAGTCTGTGATCGTTTGTTGTGCCGTGGTCGTAATATGATGCTAAGTCTGCGGTCGTTTGGCCATGCCGTGGTCGTAATCTGATGCAGGAGCCGACTGAGAGCACTCGAAGCAGAATACAGACACTCGAGGGCAAAGTCGTCGACTGCAAACGACCGAGTCTTTCACAAACGCAAAATCCAAAGCAAACCAAATATCAATTATTCATCATATCTTTATTTACCAAATGCTTTGTCAATTATTTATCATCTTTTAATTTATGACTATCCACATGGTCTAACAGTCTGTTGCAAGCTGCATGTGTAACATATCTTTGTGGACCAAGATCATGGTGTTGAGCACACGATAGTGTATATGTCGCATCTATGTTTGTAGATAAATCAAGCACGACCAGTGACTCCAGTGGTGTAGTCTGTGCCGAAACATTCAGCATCAAAGCTCGTCAAGACTGGTGTCATAACGCTGAGTTCTGCCAGATCAGTTGTCAGCAGGCAAGAGCTGGGCTGTACAATTTTCTTCTGCCATATGTCTAGGTGTATGTATCTTATCCAATAGTAACACTGAAGATGGAAAGAGATACGAGCAGGAACAGACAGGGTCACATCACAACCAAGCCATATATCACCTTCCTTGAATCTGTAGTTACTCATGGGCTTTATGACCAACTGGAAAAGTTGAGCACCCCTTTAGTTCTATGTCAATATCAAGACAGTACAACAGATCAGAAAAAAACAGTAACTAATTGATTAGATTTGGGGAAACAATGGCCGCCATCAGTAAATTTCAGGTACCCCGTTCCATCAAACAATTTACTCATTGTGTAAGAAAACAGGTTATTCTGTAATGGGATGCAAACAAAAAAGAGAGAGAGAAAAGAATAGAAAACTACTAATTGTACGATCTAGCTAAACTCTTCAGAGCCTATTAACCAAATGAACGGAAAAGAAATGGATAATCTTACTTCTACTCAGAAATGACAGCAAGGGACAGCTTACGCATCTGTGGGTATGCAACACAATCTGCCGACAAGAAGCAATGACCGCACGCTGTAACAAGAAAACAAGGTCAATTCAGTGATACATACTTTGGAATACTGATATAAGAAGGGGCATAATCAATCAATCAATTACCAAACTTGTTGATGAATGCTGTTCAGATCCTAGCTGTCCTGCGATTGAAATATATTTTGGAGAACTACAGGCCTTGTGCGAGGCTGTGTAAGCTGCAAGCAACATGCTAGCTACTGCTGATGGGATGACACTATGGCAGCAATATTCTGGGATGCAATGCTAACTGGTCCATAAGATTATAACATGACACTGGCTTGGTCTTCACTGAATTTGTTATTGCATGGTAATGCAAATTACAGGCATAATAATCTATTGCACACTCTGGTGGACTTACCTAACATGACGAAACCAACTTCAATGCCTATTTTTCTGTCCAGTAAACAATGTAAGATCGATATTTTTGAGGATAATTATCAGAGAAAACAGTTAGATTAAAACTTGAATGGTTTATCATTTTCAGATGAACAAGCACTCGTCTATGGAAGGAAGAATGCTGTCGCGAGTATGATGTCACATTAAGATACAGATTTTTGGTTGAAGAAATGACAGTTCTCATTTCATCTAAAAATAGACAGTTGAAGAAAATCTAAAGCAAATCTAAGGACCAGAAATGGCCACTCCACAATTATTAAGTTTCATGCACCAACCAATTCACCCAAAAGCTTAAACTGATGAGGAAAGATGGGCAATTTACTTATACTTCAACACTCCCCCTCACGTGTAGGCTCCCTTAGGCCTAATACGTGGAATAGAAGTGGACTGCAATTAATTTTTTTAATTGCTTCAGCCAGGTCTTGAACTCGAGACCTCTTGGCTCTGATACCATATTAAGTTTCATGCACCAACCAATTCACCCAAAAGCTTAAACTGATGAGGAAAGATGGGCAATTTACTTATACTTCAACAACAATGAATGCATCTGTCACACAGTTACACTCGGCGCATTGCTCCTCTTCCTGAGTACTGTTGCACATTTTTACCTTTTTAGTGCTGAAATAGTACATGGGAGTATACTTTTAGGAGAGGACCAATGGCGCCATGAGAATAATTTTCTTTCTAGGTGGTAGGTCTATTCCACCCCGACTTCCAATATTTCTACAAGAAGCTATAAGCAGTAATGCGACCAGTGCAAGTAAGTGAATCACCTAATAGGTGCTATTATGCTAACCCTCTTGATTTCAGTATCAAATCAAGGTGATCTCGAGGTGAAATTTGCTGTGAATAGTAAGTTTTATTTTTGTTATTGTTTTTCCTCATTTTATAAATTGTCAGAAAATTCACTTTTTCGGTTCTCTTAGAACTGACTGATTTTGTATTTGCAATTCTATATTGTAGAGGATGACATTTAACATTATATCTACTGTTTTTGGGGAACTTCTAGTGCTAATTTTATGCCCAAATCAAGAGGTTTACATAATAGTGTCTAGTGGGTGGTTTGCGCTAGCCGCTAGATATGCCCTCATTAAGTAGAACTTCTGACTGATTCCCTGCTGCTTCATATCTATCTTCACAACACAACAAGAAATACAAACATGTCACAGTACCTTATATGAGGAATATGATAATCATGATTCTTCCAGATCGCAAGTCTTTATGTGAGCAATTGTTGTACTATATTAG
Source organism: Bonia amplexicaulis (assembly GCA_036346245.1). Lineage (NCBI taxonomy): Eukaryota > Viridiplantae > Streptophyta > Magnoliopsida > Poales > Poaceae > Bonia > Bonia amplexicaulis. The sequence continues at coordinate 541,179 of CM070756.1, read as the reverse complement.
CTCTTCACAAAACTGTCTTAAGTTTCTACTTTCAAGCAATATACCCTAGTACCCTACTACTGCCAAGTGCCAACTTGGGATTGTAATTCACCAAGGGTTGACCTAGTCAATGATACAGAGAGGATCACACAAAAGCAATGGACCAATTTGCCATCTCATTTTCTGCAGTTACCGACAGGCTTAACCATATTAAAGTGCAATGTCTTAGAGCAAAGTACCTGGACTTTCCAAATCTTCGGCGGATTAAGTTGCTGCTCATGTTACGGAGATGACCACCTTTTGAAAATTGCATCGAAAGAGAATGGGTCTAGTATTTCCATCACCACATTCCATCAGCTAAATTCACTGAATGGCAACCTGGATTACCAAACATCCAGCTAAGAAACCGTGTAACCGACGTAGACTGACTTGATTAGGGGGGCAATCTACATATTTAGGTTTTGAATCTTTCTATCTTTAGCCACTTTCCATTTTTAATTAAGAAATTCCTCAGTAAGACATCACACAAACTTTAGCACAATGACTTTCTAGGTTGGGGGAAAAAGGACTAGGCTTCTAGGAAATATTGTACCTGTCTGTTTAGGGAGAAATCGGTTTTAAAAAAATTGCTAGGAAATGTAGCTTCTCTGACGGCTAGTAAATCCTACAATATTGGTTACTCCACTTGACAAATATTAGCAAGCGGCGCATACCATTGGAAGAATTGAACCTAGCAGGCTCTAGCTCTATTGGCATCTGCATGACGATTTTATGCTCACAAAAACAGCAGCAAATTACAATATTTGAGTTGGCACGTTCCTCTCGTGCATTCATTGGCTTTGTTCTGCAATACGACCCAACACAGGTACTATAAACCTTGATTCAGTCTCAAGTCTCAAAGCTGCACATGCTAAATTATGAGCGCAGAAGAGCCGGTGTTACAAGGAATTATCAGTACCACCAAAACTCCAAAAGGACTAGGCTGTACAGCACCAGCTTGGCCACTTCCTGTGACCAAATGCTACGACTTTGAGCAAGTCATTCATTGTAGAGTCATGCTCCAAGTTAGTGCAGGTCTTTTCTATCAGTAAGTTCCAACAAACCACAAATTCACAACCATCTAATCTCACATTGCAGCGTTCTTTGAATCAAGATGGAGATATGAGTGCTCATCTAAAACTAAAAGTACAAGAAGAGTAACTAGGTTCAGCTGCAGCGGATGATTATGCGGCCAGAGTCAGAATATCATGTCTCGCCCCCGCCAAGATCGCAAGAAAGTACAAAATCGCAACGTGTGGCCGTAAAGCGAGGGGCGCGAATGAGCAGTAGAATCTTAATTTGGTGGGAAATGGACGGAAGCGACTCACACTGACAGGGCAGGCGCGGAGCAGGAGTGGGATTCGTTGAGGCGGCAGTGGCACCGACGCGGACCTCGCACCCTTCGCCACCCGGCACGGCCGGCCTCGGGGCTGTACGGCCGCTCTTGAGAGGAAGCGAACGTTGACAAGGGCGCGACGGTGAAGCTAACACGGCCCCGCCCCTCCTGACGGCGATGGCCGGAGAGCAACCGAGCAGAAGGGATTGGGCCCCTTGCAATGTGGACAAGGTTGAAACACTTGTAGCGAGTTGTTCAGCTGATGTGCAAACAAGCAAACAAACAAAAGCCCAGCAAAGACGTGTTTTTGTTGGAAGGTTTTTCTACTTTGCACTGTGATTAGTTACGTGTAAATAGAATACACCACGTATTGTTTGATTAGATATACATTTCCTAATCGCAATACCTGTGCTATGGCTATGGGGGTGTATGATTGATGTAATCTCGAGCAAATTGTGCAAGGCCTCGTTTTTTTTTTGTCTATCCGTGTCAGCTAGCCACATCTTCAAATGCTTTAGTTTGTGGGTTTTGTAGCTTTCAGCTTATTTAATTCATAAATCATTTAAAATATATTGATTTTTAATTTTGGTTTTTTTCTCTTATTCATTCACATTGTCCGTAATGATATAATTATTTTTTTTCAATTTGTTACTTTTTTCTAAAAAAATAATAGCCATTACAATATGATTTCAGTCAAAAAAATCAACAACCAAAGCTAAAAGCTTAAACTCCTTCAACGGCCCATAAGTAAATGAGTCACATAACACCATTTATTTAGCACGAAATCGTCACTTTAACCCATTCGTCCGAATCCATACAAAGATCATCTTGTCCTGCGTTTCTTACATTTTGGATGCACATAACTTTGTTAATTCTTGGTCTTGATACCGGTTTCTTGCCGATGTGGCAATTTTTCACCGACAAAAATACGAATGCTTACATATAGTTTACTCTGTCCCAAACGAGTTTATTTACTCTAACTACGCTACTTTTTTTTAGACGTATTTGAAAACACGATGCAGCTCTGCTATTACAATTCCGGCCTAATAGCGAGCTGGGCCGGTTCAAACTTCAGGAACAAAAGAGAACCAAAGGCTCAAACAACGGCCCATCTTAATTCCGGGGCCGACGAAGCGTGAGCAAGTCGGTCTTTCCATCACAGCGAGCGCGCCCTCCGCGTGCACCGCTCAGCACATCAAACCGACAAGCCCAGCCCAACACGGAACTAGACCAGCGTTCCAACCATTACTATTCATTCCTAGCCGAAAAGCGTAAGCAACATTCTAACGCTCTTCTGACTTATTTTTTATTATTTATAAATTTTATTTTTTCTGATTTTTTTGGATTTTTTGTGCTTGTTTTACCGGTTTTTTTGTATTCATTTGTATTGTCTATGATAGACTGACTTTTTTTATTTTTAATTTTTTAAAATTTAACTATATCAAATAAGTGGAGAGGTGACAACTGGAGACGAGATCACGAGGCCCGGACCGGATGACACGCCCTTCTTCTGGTCGCGTCGCATCCGTGCAAGTCGTCGTGGTCCGCTCCACGAGGCGCATTAACAATTGGTGCCCCGTCAAATACCCGAGTGTTCGGATGGCTTGCCCCGGCCTACCCACACCCACCGACCGACTCCACTGGTCGCGCCAGCCTCCTCTCCATCTGCTCCATCCAACCAAACTCGCCACGCTGTCCGTCCCACAGATTCCATGGCCTGTCTGAACAAGAAATGGAGCTACCAAACTCTATCAGCAATGACCTAATGACCATTAAGCTTATACTCTTAAGTAAGGTGGCGATTAGTTGGACTAAAGTAAAGTGGTTTATGGCTAAAATTACCTTGTAACTGGCTAAAATTACATTGTAATCGATGATAACATATTTGCCGTAACTAAATTTTTTAAAAAAATTAAAAATATATTAGTCTATCACGGATAATACAAATGAATACGAAAAAAAGAACCGAAAAAACTCAAAAAAAGCAAAAAAAATCAGAAAAATATGAAATTTAGAATTAGTGAAAAATAAGCCAGAAGCCATAAACTTTAGTCGAAATGAGCGAGACCTAAATCTTTTTTCCTCACTGCGCTTCTTTTCTTTTTCCTGCGGTTATTTATTTGGATCTGATAATTGGAATGCCTATTTTTAGCTATGGATTGTATATGGGTCTGTTCTTTAACAACCTCTAAAAACGGTTTTAGCTTTTGCTATAATACCTAACTTTCAAACGGAGTATTTTCTCAAGACGGGATCTACAAGTTAATTGTAATACATGTTAAAAGCCCAACATTTATATCAACTAAAATCACAAGCGAATATCTCTCTCCATAATTCCTATTGCACACAGCTAAAATTCAAAAATTTTAGTCAAAAACTATAAATCACTTCCATATCAAGTATGCCTGTAATCTGAGACATCGAGAAACGGGCACGCACTTCGGGCAGGCACTTCACCCAAAGCCAATTGACCAAACCCAAAAACACAAACTGCTACAATTTTCTTTACAGAACACACGTTTTTACACAAGAGCCCAAAAATTCCACGGCTCCACCTTGGACCCTGTCTCAACAGCTTTCCGGTCTCTTTTGTAGCCTCTAAGAACCGTTTTTCAACTATTCTATAATAGTTAACTTTTAAATAAAATATTTTTTAGATAAAATCTGTTAATTAATTATAGTTAACTTCATTTATATCGATAAAAATCGTCTGTGAGTTTCTATTACATCGTGCTCTCTCACTAATAGCTCAAAAATCATAGACCGAAATAAAAAAAATAGGCCCGAGTCTTATGGCTTCTAGAAGGTGGCTTTTAAACAGAATAATTTCTTACAGTAATTTCTATAAAATTTGTTGTAGAAGTCAACATAAATACCTCTTGCTCCATCCATCCCTCTCATAATTAATCAAAAAGTCAAAAGCCACGGCGAGGAACCAGAGCACTATCGAAGTTCGAGCCTTAATCCGGTTCTGTGATATCTCCACGAGACGAGACGAAACAGCTGCACCGACCCGACCTTAACACCATCGCTCGCGTCTCCTCCCAAGCCAAGAAGAGAGACCACTCAGTCACGCTGCACGCGTACTGGACGGGAGCCCAAATTAGCAGAACTCGCCCTCGCCTTCTCCAATCGGTGCTCGCTCGCCGCGGTGGTACGGTTGGCCGGAACGAGGAGGAGGAGGAGATGAGGGGGTCGCGGAGGCCGATGGGGGTGGTGGTGAGCTGGGTGCGGAGGCAGCCGCCCAAGGTCAAGGCCTTCCTCGCCGTCGTCGCCGGCATGGCCGCGCTCGTCTTCGTCCGCTTCATCGTGCACGACCACGACAACCTCTTCGTGGCCGCCGAGGCCGCGCACGCCCTCGGCATCGCCGTCCTCATCTACAAGCTGACCAAGGAGAAGACCTGCGCTGGTTCGCTCCCCCCTATCCCCCTTCTCCTCCTCCCCTTCCCGACGCTATCCTCTCGATCCGTCGAGCTCGCTGGATTGCACCGCGTTCTGATCCGATTTGTGAAAAGTTGTGCGACTTTTTTTTTTGCGTTTATGTTTACTTTTTGGAGCATCGGGTGTGTTTCGTTTCTAGCATGAGCTTATCCTCGTATTTGGTGCTATTTGCCTGCCTGTTGGTGTGGAACGTTAGATTTTGTGTGGATTATCAACCTGATTTGTTTACGGTGGTAGATAATTCGGTGCTTTTCTTGGTGAGGTGTACGAATCCACGGTTTTGCTTTCATGCGGTATAGGTAATTGTTACTTAGATACTGTCTGCAACTGGCGCTATGTTGTACATTGCAATGGCAATGGAAGGTTAATACTACGTACATGCTGATTTGGGGCACGGTGAAATTGTTGTGTGGTGATATTACCGGGTGAGACCGAATTTAGGATAAAGCTTGTGCCTGTTCAATCCAATTGCATTTTCTTGCTTGCAGTATCTCTTGCTGCATTTGTGTAGTGTAGAGGTTCTGTTGTAGGCAATTTACTCTATGTGCCCGTTCTAGAAATGTGGCTGCAATCTTATATGCATGAGAGGGTAGCAGAGATTGTTTTGGGCAGTGAGGTTTGTGTGATAGTGGATAGAAATGTTTGTTGGGAGCATTTCAACTCCTGGCGCAGAGATGGTAGCAGAGAACAACTGTCTCTGTCATGGACTTGTTGTTTTTCAGAAACTTTCCTGCTTTACTTTTCGGAGAGACCTTGTCCCTAGATTCTTTATGATTGCAAAACCAAGGATTTATGGATGGGTGTAATGTTAGACACTATGGCATGAAAAGAATAAGCAATGAACATATTAATGATATGGTTCATACATAGCATCATCATTTTTTTTGTTTGATAAATTTTGGGGTTGTGATCTAGACTGTCTCAGATCCAAATTCCAATGCTGTCCAAAAGAGCCACTGCTACCTATTTTACCAGATACTTATTTGGAGCAGATGGATGTTCCTTTTGTTCTTTGGCTGCGTAAAGGTTCCTGTTTCTTTAGCGGAAAGGGAACAGGGGAATTTCATTTGATCTACTCTATGTTGGCCACACGGGTTTCGGTAAAGTGTAGCATTATATTGGGAGACACATAAACACATTTTTTTCATGTATGTGAATGAAGGATTTCTTCTCTTTTTTCATGGTACGTTTGCGCATGATGTTGCCTTCTTCTAGTTGTTAGAATATTAAGATCAGGTCGCATCCACCTCCCAGTTTCCCATTAAGGAGAAACCGAGTAATTTCTGATAGTAAAGTGTATACAGGTGACTTATATCTGCTCTAACAAGAGGCAATAGACTGGCATATCATTGAATGTCGAAAATTATGGCAATAGACTGGCATATCATTGAATGTTGAAAATCACAATTGTAAGATAAGTTTGTGTATTTTTCTTTTGTTATCGTTTGTTCATGATCGTTCTTGAGTATATGTTATGCTCTAATTTGCTCAAACCTTTCCCTCTCTCTTCAATTCTTGCAGGACTGTCACTCAAGTCTCAGGATTTAACAGCCTTATTTCTGGCTGTTAGATTGTACTGCAGCTTTGTTATGGAATATGACATCCATACAGTACTGGATACAGCTACACTAGCATCTACTCTTTTTGTTATTTACATGATTCGATTCAAACTGACGTCAACTTATATGCTGGACAAGGACAATTTTGCATTGTACTATGTGGTAAGAACAATATCAGCTTCAAAACTTGAAAACTGTGAGGTTTTAGGCTATTAAACACTAATTGATTGTGGTGTTTTGTTTCTTGTATCACCTCTCTGACTTCAGCTTGTGTACTGGAATTGCTGGAGCCATACAAAATGCCGAATAATTTTTCACCCCTGCTTGACCAAAATCACATCCTGTTTGTATACTGTAGTTGCACATAATTGCTATCAGATGTCAGTACAGTGATGGATTCACTTTTAGAAAGACTTGTACCTCTGTTATTGGTGCTGGCTAGTTTTGCTTGTGGATCATTTATCCTGTTGACCCACCTTTTATTGCCACACATACTATCTTACTAGACTTACTTTCCAGGTGTTGCCTTGTGCTGGACTAGCGCTACTTGTTCATCCGTCAACATCACATAACATCATCAACAGGATCTGCTGGGCCTTCTGTGTTTATTTGGAAGCTGTTTCAGTGCTACCCCAGTTGCGTTTGATGCAAAATACAAAGGTAAATCTTAGAGCATACATAGGCCCTTGAATGCAGAGTCGAATGGCTGAATTTATCTAACCTTTTGTTTTTTGGTGCAGATTATTGAACCGTTCACTGCTCATTATGTGTTTGCATTGGGTGTTGCAAGGTTTCTTAGCTGTGCACACTGGGTCCTTCAGGTTCATTTTCTGTCTTTTTTTCTTAAACAAACTACTGTTGTAGCTTCTTTCTTCAGACCAAAGAGCCGATACAGACGGTGTTCAGACCAGTTACAATATGGAACATTCACAAGAGTCCAGACTCTAAGACTCCACATGCCTTAGATCGACAAAACAAAACACCATGAAAAGCAGAACAAGCAGTTCTGCTACAAATATAAAAATAAAACGATACCTCTGGTTTCTTGTTCTATTTTATTATTTATCTAAGGCACTCATCGCAATGTAGTAGTGTAGTACATTATTTTATGTCAGTGAGTACAGATGATTAGGAATTAATGTGAGAACTGAATGTTTTTAAATTGAGGTGTATTTCCCTTGTTATCATCATCATTCATGTTCTTGCCTGATGCAACATATACTAGGAATACATTGTTCTACCTTATTGCATGATGGACGGTATCTTCTCAGTGCCTGCACTTTCAGCTGCATCATTCTTGAGAAATCTGTTACTTTTATTGCATGCAATAGTAGCGTCCTTATTCATGAGGTCTTAAAAGAATGAATGATCGAATTCATGTTGCAGCATTCAAGGATTTTGTGAGTGAATCCATTTAAGCTAAATAACGGTTCTCTATTTTGCAGGTTTTGGATACTCGCGGCCGTTTGTTGACTGCTCTTGGCTATGGTCTGTGGCCTTCGATGGTGCTTCTCTCTGAAATCGTCCAGACGTTCATCCTTGCAGATTTCTGCTACTACTATGTGAAGAGGTACATAATCTAGCTTTTGCTACCACTTAGGCAAGGCGTTCAGCATGGACTAACTAGGGACTTCTTGTGGTGCAGTCTTGTTGGTGGGCAACTGGTGCTGCGACTTCCTTCTGGCGTGGTGTAAAATCTGCGCCGCATACACAACCTATTGGTTTTTTGCTCGTCCTACTATTCAAGAGTCAGTCTGCTTCTAGTGCCCAAGTGGGATGGATACCAGAGCCTTTTTTGCTTGAAATTTTTTTCAGTTACAAACTGTTTATGTGAAAATTGTGCCAAAGACCGTCTTGAGCAGACTATTATAGCTGACTATTTATCCAGACTAGGTTAGCTTTCTCGAGTACGTAGTTTCTAAATGATGAGTTGTCGCAGTTCCACAGTAGAGAGATCAAGACGGGAAGATGTGCGTGTCAATTGTCCCTGGATTTTGCCCAAGTCGCAGTTCAGGCCGTGAAGATGTAACGGTGGCTGGCCACGCCAAGCTGGTCATCAACGGTGTTGGGCTATCTATGGGCACGTGACGTATTAGAGGAAGAAGAACCTAAGAACATGACCAAATGCCAAAGGACCGGCATGGTGTAAGGCACCAATGCGCGAGTCGTGTTGGAGTTTGAATATGACATGTTCCTTCCATTTTTAGGATTCGATTACCCGGTTACTTCTGTTCAAAACAAACTTGTCATGCACGTCAGCTCACGGGCGATTTGTTCGTGTTGAAAAACTAGTGTCGTGGAGTGATCTAATAGCTAATCAATATAACTAGAAAGCAAGAATAATTATGATAATTAGCAAGAGAAAAAGTAAATAAACTATTAAGAAACAAGAGATGAGAAAGCAATCCCAAGATTTCTTTTGTTAACAACGATAGCCTCCCTCTATATTTATAATCCAGAGTATTTTGGTATACGCGCGTATCTCCTACCGGAGATGAAGAAAGAAACCAGTCATACCCTAAGCGAACTTATCAGCTTAGCCTAGGAGCACCTCAAGAATATTAAGACGTCCATGGCGCACCCGTGCAAGAAAACGAGTTGCCGTGGGGATGCATGCCGCCTGCTTCTTTCAACCTTCGCCGGCAAGTTAGAAGTCGGCCACAAGTTCCAAGCTTCTCTCTTCCATTCCGTGAGCTAACGCTAATTATCATGTATTTTGCAAAAAAAAAAATCCCGGTTTTCCAGATTTGCATACAGGTCCTCATTTTTTACAAAAGACCCTTGCCTTATTTCTTACAAAAAGACCCTTGCCATACCAGTAATTTTGCGATAAGGCCCTTTACTTTCCGAAATTATGTATGAGTCCTCGATTTTTTTCAGAAAGACCCTTCTTTACGAGATAAGGACCTGCAATTTTCTCATAATTATGCACAGGTCCTTTGTTTTTAGAAAAACCTCCTGATGTTCCCGTAAATACGCACGAGCCCTCGATTTTTCACAAAAGCTCCCTTACGAATTGTTGACTCTTTTAATTCGGTCCATGTAGTAGCTAGCGCGGCAGAAAGGTAGGCGATAATTTTTTTGCAATTGATAAAGCCCCGTGGTTTTCTCGGAATTTTGTATGAGTCCTTGATTTTTCCAGAAAAACTTTGCTTTTTCCTGAATTACGTACAGGTCCTTGATTTTTTCAAAAAAGCCTCACACGAATTGTCGGCTCTTTTGCTTCGGTCCACACGGTAACTAGCGCAGCGTGCACCGCGTTTCCGCTGCTAGTATTATTATTCCCCAACCCACCCTTGCCTCCTCCAGAGTTGCCCACTCTTCCGGGTTTTACCACCCATGTCATCTTGCTACAAATCATAAATGTATTAAGGCTGGAGGAATTGGCGAGCACACAGGCCATCCACATAGTTCCTTGCTTCTCAGCTTGTCCACGTCCCCCGTTTTCCATAGATCCGTCCGATCGCCCCACCGACAGCATCCGCCCGTCCAACGTGTAGCCCCGAAGTCTCGCGAAGTTGCCTCCACGCACGAGTAATGTAAAATCCCAAATTCTAGGGCATGCAAAAATAAGATAAATTTTAAACTTTTGAATGCATTTTGTTTCCTTGGCTCTTTATTTGGAGTTTCTTTGAGAAGTTTGATTTTTTTAAAAAAAATCAAAAGTGTATGTAATGCAAATCGAAAATTAAGACCAAGTCATAAAAACTAAAAAGATTATTAAAAGTTGGCATTAGAAAACTCATGGTGGAAACCATTCTAAAAAGCCCACGAGCATAAATGTACTAAAAAAGAAAACCACGATAGTCAAACACGAGAACAAACCGTAGCAGTCGAAGTCAAAAACTGGCGGATGTGGTCGCGATCTTCGATCGCTTCTGTGGTCGTGATCTTCGCCCACTTCTGTGCTTGTGATCTTTGACCACTGATGTGTCGAGATCTTTGACCGCTGTTGTGTCAAGATCTTCAACCGCTGTCGCGATGAGATTTTTGACCACAATCGGGCATCGAAATCTTCAACTACTGCTGTGTCGAGATCTTTGACCGCTGTTGTGTCGAGATCTTCAACCGCTGTCGCGATGAGATTTTTGACCACAATCGGGCATTGAAATCTTCAACCGCTGCTGTGTCGAGATCTTTGACCACTACCGCGTCGAGATTTCAAACCGTAGCTGGGCACTGAAATCTTTGACCGCTGCTGTGTCGAGATCTTTGACCAATGTCTTGTTGAAATCTTTGACCGCAGCCGTAGTCAAAATCTTCAACCGCTGACCTGTCGAGACCTTTGACCGCTGTCGGTCAAGAGTCTTCGACCGTTGTCGCTGTCAAAATCTTCGACCACTGCCGGAGTTGAGATCTTCGACCATAGCCATGTTGAAATCTTCGAGCGCTGCCTTGTCAAAGTCTTCAACCGCTGACGTTGTCGAGCTCTTCTACCGTTGATGTGTCGAACTCTTTGACCACGACCGGTACTTCGACCACGACACTTCGACCATGGCCCTCCTTCGACCATGGTCGGCGCCTCGACCACGGCTCTCCTTCGACTATGCTTGGACCACAGCTAGCATTTCGACCACGACCCTACTTCAACCACGCGTTGACCAGTGCCAACCCTTCGACCACGCTTTGACCACATTTTGACCATGGCTGGCACTTTAACAACAGCTGGCCCTCCGACCATTTTTCGACTACGGCCGACCCTTCGATCGCAGCGCTACAACTATATTATTATGTAGCCTATATCTGCAATATAAAAGTCTTGAGATATATCTATACACTTGAATACCTCTTCATAGAGATATATGTGTATTGATAAAAAAATACACCTATTTCTACATATGCATGCTATAATACTGCCTTCTATACGGATCCCCTAGACAGCTGTCATGCTGTGAATTACAGAGACTAATATTTCTGGATTGATTGAACAGATTAAACTACGTGATTTTATTCGACGCAACATAATGCGCTACCCTATTTAGTACTTCTGAACATGGTAAGTTTTCCATATTCTCGTAGAAATTAAGCTGTTTCCTACAAAATTTACATATTCCAAACAAACTTCCCATCGACTTAGCATGAATCTTAAAGTTGGGCTACATAGAACACAAGGGGCATCACGTATTCACACTTACGGCCCGTTCATATTGACTTTTGGTTTTGACTTATGAATAGTAATAATTTATAGAGAGAGATACTCGTATATGATTTTAGTCAATATAAATGAAGTTAATATAGTGTGTACTATAATCGACTAGTAAACTTCGTCTTAAAAAAAATACTTCGTTTGAAAATTAGATACTATAAAAAAATATTTACTATAGACAAGCAGAATTAGGGTGGGTTCTTTTGGGTTGATGACTTATGACTTAAATATTTAAATTCTGACTGTTCGCGAGAGGCAGTACATATAGGAAAATAGTCGTATGTGTTTTTGGCCAGTACAACTGAACTCAGTACATTTTTACTATAATTTTTCTACTGATCCTATCTTAAAAATACATCATTTAAAAACTAGTTACTATAAATAATATAAATATAAATTAACTTTAAGCCCAAAAATCCGGCCATCGAATTCCATACGGAGAGGCCTTGACTTGCAAAAAGGAGAAAAAAGAAGAATCTTCCGTGTGGGACCCACAGTAAAACTGGAGCGGCAATTAAATGGGAAACCCCGACTGGGCTGGCTCAACGATCCGAACCAGAACACTTCGCCCGCCTCGCCCTCGTAAGCTGGCCGAGCGCTTGCGTGACGTCAACCCACGCCGCTACTCTTCCCCTTCTCTTCTCCAATCTCTCCCTCCTCCCGCGGTCCCGCCCGCCCATGGACGGCTCCGAGCGAAACGGCGGCGGCGGCGGCGAGATGCCCAGCCCCGACCAGAACCCTACCCCCAATCCTCCCGCCGCAGCCGGAGGGAACGACGTTTCTGCCGCGGCGGCGAGGCGGCCGTTTACCAGCTTAAGCCAGGAGGAGGCCGACCTCGCCCTCGCCCGCGTACTCCAGGAGCAGGTAAGCGTCGGGATCTCCCCGGGTTGATTGCGCTCGGGCCTGGCCTGGGGGTTTTGGGAGTTGCGGCTGACTCGTAGTTTTTGGGTTGGTTGGCGGCGCAGGAGCGGGCGTACATGCTGCTGAGCGTGCACGGCGGGGAGGGAAGCGAGTACGCGACCTTGGACGCCGGGAGCTACGACTACGACGAGGAAGAGGAGGGGCTCGAAGGCGACGAGAGGAGCGACTATGAGGAGGAGGCGGCGCTCGACGAGGACGAGGAGGTGGCCGACGCGGAGGGGGCTGAGGTGTACCCCGCGCGGTATGAGGACGACGAGGCGTACGCGCGGGCCCTGCAGGACGCCGGGGAGCGCGACGTTGCCGGGCGGCTCATGGCGCTCGCGGGCATCGGTGACTGTGAGTGCAAAAGATATACTTTTCAGAACTCAGTCACGTTTTTTCACTCCTTTTGGTATGTCGCTTCGTCTGTTGTTGTTTAGTAGGGCGAGCGATGGAGCATGATGGTGACACTGATGATGAGGAGGATGGGGATGATGATGATCCACAGGTGACATTTCATTCCATTTCATGAGTTTGGGACGCACATATTCTCTCCTCAATTCGTTGTTTTATGCGTTAGCTCACGCAGTCATGCACGGGCTAATTTGGATTCTGTCGAGATGAGAATATTCGGATGGTTTCAGGGATAAATTAAGCATTTTTTCCTAATCCAAAACATAAACACTAGTTTGTTGCCCCAGTCTTAAGCATGGATAACTGAAGTTTGAAATGCATACTCTTTATAAGATCCATTATCTCTTCATAATTTTCATCCATCATTTCTCAGTGTTCTAGAATCAATATGGTAATGGCATGTACGTCAGATTCTGGGGTTGATAGTTACAACTTAGAACTGCCCTACTCTATTAAAAAGAACACAGATCTGGTGAACACAACGGCATGTGCCAACCTTTATCCCACTGTTCACCATATGTAAATACACAAAGTAGAGTTTGGGAATAGAATTTTCCTGCTCTTCTTGATGATCTGATTCTTGCAAATGAGCAACCGTTGCTCACATGTAAAATTGCGTATTCAATATGAATTGTTCTATTTGGCAATTGGGAAAAACAGGCTATAACAATTTCCATCCATGAACAATTTGTATCTTTGTCAATGCCATGTTCTTATTTTATTGGTTCATTCATTGAAAATCTTCCAATTATTAAGCTGGTATCTGACATTTTCAATTCTTGCACGTATGTCAAACTTTAGGATGCATGGGAAGATGTTGATCCAGAAGAGTACTCTTATGAGGTAAGCTATTTTTTTATTAAAAGAAACGGTTGCTGTTTGTATTTGGTAGTGTGCATCCGTATCTTCAAGGCTCACTATTAAATATTGATGGTTGTGGTCATCTTAGGAGCTGGTTGCGTTGGTTGAAGTAGTTGGTACGGAAAGCAAAGGCCTGTCTGCTGATACTCTTGCTTCATTACCTTCGGTAACTTATCTGCCGCAAGATAAGCAAGACGGCAACGTGGAACAGTATGAGCATAATTTTATTTTGCCTCCTTCCCAAAAGTTGCTTATATACACGATGATATACTGACATGTCAAATTTATTTGCAGATGTGTTATTTGTCGTGTGGAATTTGAGGAAGGTGAACCATTGATCGCACTTCCTTGCAAGCATTCATACCATTCCGAGTGCATAAACCAGTGGCTCCAATTAAACAAGGTACAAACACCACCATCCTCAGCCCCTCCTTTCATATCCGAAAAATGACCACGAACCCCCTTATGAATGAAAGAAAAGGCTTATGAGGCCCAGCTCCTCTAAATTCCCCATCAAATATGATTTCAAAGCATTTTCCTCTGCCACCAGACTGTATGATGCCGATCCTTATGAAAAATACACCATTTGGCATGTTAAAGCAGCCAATGATAACAATTTGGCCACACAATTTAGATAGTGCTAGACAAGCATTTCCTTTGCCGAAGGTGACAAATATCATTGATTGTGTTGCAGGTATGCCCTATGTGCAGTGCTGAAGTTTCTACCTCCGAAAACAACCGAGCATGACATTATATTGTGGTATTATGGGCGCTTAATGGGAAGAAATAACGGCAGCTTTATGCTTTCTGTCATTGGGGATGTTGGATTGTTCAGAGAAACGAGGAAACAAACAAGCCTGGATTTCGTCCCTGTTTTCTCCCCAGTCCAACAGACTCAGATCTCTGTACTTTACCATGCCGCTACTTCATATGTTCTGTTACAGGCTCATGGTCCGTGTATTGATGTACGATTCATTTACAGATGTAAAATTATTATATTTAGTTTGATTCATTCATACATGTAAAACTATTAAATTTATAGCCATTATTTTACTCTTGGTCAGCTGATTGTAGCTTAGACTCATGTTTGAATGATGCCATTTTTGTTAAAAATGTTGGTCTCTTGTAATGTTCAAATGAACAGCGCTGTCCGTGAAAGAAATTTCGTTGTCCTGTGTAAGTGCATGTCTAAACTCTGTGATGTGCCTGTGCTGGTTTTCCAGATCCCTGCAGCTTGCAGGTTACTGTTTTTTTTTTCTTTTTGCGAGAAGCCTGCAGGTTACTGATGTAACTGAAAAATGGAGCGAACCTTGACTAGCAGTATTGGATTGGGCCAACCTTTTTCTTGAACTGCAATTTTTTTTTGATCTGTTGGCCCAATCTTTTAGGTCTTTTTTTTTTGCTGTAGCCGATAATTTTTGGCTGTGGTCGATAGATCTAAGTACTAGCTGATATAAGCTAAAACTAAAAGCTGGCTTAAAGAACAGAGCCTTAACATTGGGTGAAAATCCGTGTACTGTTATGGTAGGTGTGAGCTGCGTAGGTTTGTGCTGCACTCCTGCCTCCTGAGCCTCATGTTGCAAACAAAGGGGAGTTCGGCCGCGGCAAGATTTTTCCCGAATTACCTGTGCTACTTGGCAACATCGAGAGTGGCCTTTGTGAACGGCGATAGCGCCAGTGGGGGTGGACGGAATGATTGGCCGACCAGGATGGCAGTGGCAGTAGAGTAGATGCACAGTACAGTACAGTACAGGAGCGCCACAATTGTTGTAACGCTTCTGTTGTTGGAAACCGGATCGTCGTATGTTTCGCAATAGTTCAGGAGTTTATTTGCGGATAAAAAATATCATATCTTCTTATGAATATTTAAAAATGTTAATTTGATTAAAATAAAAACTTAACGGTCAAGTTTAGAAATTTTAATGGGTGTCCAAACTTAAAATTTAACTTACAATCAGAATGATTGAGTGCGGTCGTAACCTTAATATGAATACTTGCAATATTCTTTCCTCTCCTGATCCCTGTGTTGGGGAAAAATAAAGCAAAACTAAGTATAACCAACTATGCTCAGTAACCTGTTGTCACAAAGCAGTTCACCGCGGGAACAGAAAGTCCACGGTCGAGATCAGCCGTTAGCATCCTGAAAGCTTTACTCCTTACGTCTATAAATTGTTGTAAAGAGACGTTGATGATGACATAATAAAGAGTTTGACCTTTTTCTCTCACATATTTGTGTCAATTGTATTTATGTGATTGTGCATATCTATATAAATTATAAATAAAATAACTGGTGATATTCAAGGCACCTCCTTCGTTTTGAGACGGAAAAATCGCACAATATTTCTAAAAAAGAAGTGGAGTTATAATGGTACAGATTAATCATAAATACATATTAGAGTTATATAACAAATACAATTATTTCAATTATAAGAAGTGGAGTTATATATAAAAAACAACCGTATCATAACATCTAGCCACGCGGTTGCGCGGGTAAATATACTAGTTAGAGTAAATTGTATTTTGCATCCGGTAATTTGTCTCTTGTTTCACTTTGTACTAGAGTTAACAAATACTTTCACTTTACACTAGGATAGACAAAAAAATTCACTTTGTACTAGCCCAACCTTGTTTGGCTCAAACCAGCTCTATATAATGGCAAGACGCCACGGGAGGCGAGGCGATGAGGGTGAGGCGGACGGCTGCGCGAGGGGCGACGCGATGAGGACGACATGGGAGGGCGACATAGCAAGGACAAGGCGGATGGCCACGTGAGAGGCAAGACTGTGAGGGGTAGGGCAAGGCAGCCAAGTCGCACGGGAGGCAAGGCGGCGAGGGCGAGGTGGACGGCCACACGGAGGCGATGTGGTGAGGGCGAGGCGAACGGCCGTGCGGGAGGCCAAGGCAAACGGGCACGCGGGCTCTGAGGCGAACATCGTCATGCCCACCGTGTTGGCCGTGCCTAAGCGCGACACGCTACGCCAAGCCGGGCCGTCCGATGGGCTGTTATCCTAGGCTTGGCACGACCATCGGTACATGTCGTTCGTTAAATGACTAGTATTAATCACCTAATAGTTAAGTGACAAGTCTCTAATGGTTCAACCGTTGGGCGAGGAAGGAGTTAGCTGAACCGATCAAAAGCCAAAAAGATCCTAGGTGTTTTTCTTTAGCTTATTTTTGTGCCAGTTACTCCGAGACAAGCCAAGTCTCAGTGGTGCAACAGTCAGGCAGGGTCGCAGGGAGGAGGCATTGATCTGCGGATCCTCTACGACGTGTCCCTTGTTCCAAGGTGTCGTCTACAAAAATTCTTCACTCTTGTTTATCGGGAAGAAGCATGGGGGCGTCCATCCATTACATTGAGCAGGCCCAAGATGCGATTGCAAAAATTTCTTTACAAGAAGCACGAACGGCTGAACGCAGAGACTAGAATGCTGCTAGCGACTGCAAACCACATTGTTCTCGTATTGTTGCAGTCGATGCGATTTCCACCGGTTGCTGTCCTAGGTGCCGAAGAAATTCCCAAAATCTAATGTTCCTCCTACGTTTCATCGTGCTTGATCGAGACCAGTGATTACCCTACTCGATCCAGACAGTTGATTATGGATCCAACGGTCAGACCCCGAAAGAATTGTAGAAGCTAGAAAGGACGAAGGGAAACCGGCGTCGCGTCCCGTCGTCTTCTCTCCCACCAGGCCAGGCATGGAGCTCGCCCACCTCACATGCCGCACCCTTGCGCTCCCATTCCATTTCCTTCCCGAAAAAACCGAAGCCAAATTCGCTCGCGGCCTCCGATCCCGCTACCCTCCTGTTCCTCCCCATTCCCCATCCTCCGCCGCCGCCGGAGGAGGACTGCCGGAACCCAAAAAGATCGAGAATTTCTCTCGCCATCGATACGATTCGATTCGGTTGGGTTGCTTGCTTCATCCCGCTTGATCGACCGGTGAGTCTCGGAGGAGTGGGCCGGGGCCGCGGCGCAGCGGGATGGACGACCTGAAGGCGATCTTGGCGCGGCCGATCCAGGTGGCGGAGCAGGTGATCAAGTGGGCGGAGGAGGCGCAGACGTGCCGGCAGGAGTGCCTCGACCTCAAGGCCAAGGTCGAGCGCCTGGCCTCCCTCCTCCGCCAGGCCGCGCGCGCCGACCTGTACGAGCGCCCCGCGCGCCGCATCCTCGACGACACCGGCAAGGCGCTCGACAAGGCCGCCGCGCTCCTCGACCGCTGCCGCGGGCACGGCCTCGTCCGCCGCGTCTTCACCATCATCCCCGCCGGCTCCTTCAAAAAGATGTCCAACCAGCTCGACAACTCCCTCGGCGACCTCTCCTGGATCCTCCGTGTCTCCAACTACGCCAACGCCGACGACCTCGACGACCACATCGGCCTGCCCCCCATCGCGCAGAACGAGCCCATCCTCTTCCTCATCTGGGAGCAGATCGCCGTCCTCTACACGGGCAGCCTCGACGCCCGCGCTGACGCCGCCGCCAGCATCGTCTCCCTCGCACGCGACAACGACCGCTACGGCAGGCTTATCATCGAGGAGGACGGCGTCCCGCCGCTGCTGCGCCTCATCAAGGAGGGCCGCGCCGAGGGCCAGGAAAGCGCCGCGCTCGCCATCGGCCTCCTCGGCCGCGACTCCGAGTGCGTCGAGCTCATGGTGCTCGCCGGGGTCTGCACCGCATTCGCCAAGATCCTTAAGGACGCGCCCATGAAGGTGCAGGGCATGGTGGCATGGGCCGTCTCCGAGCTCGCCACCAACCACCCTAAATGCCAGGACGCGTTCATGCAGAGCAACGTGATCCGCCTGCTCGTCTCCCACCTCGCCTTCGAGACGGTGCAGGAGCACTCCAAGTACGCTGTTGCGTCCAAGATGTCCATACATTCCGTGCTCATGGACAAGAAGAACAGCGGCAACCCCGCGCCGCATCAGGACCCTTTAGACGCAGGGGAGCAAGCCACCACCATAGCGGCGAAGCCCACCGGTGGAGGTGGCGCAAGTGCCAGCTCGACTGGGGCAGGGGCTGGGAGCTCGAGCGGTGTCAGTGTCGCCGGGACGAAGCAGCACAATGCGTCCTTGTCGGGGTCGAGCACGAGGGGGAGGGAGTTCGAGGACCCAGAGACCAAAGCCTACCTGAAAGCCCATGCTGCCAGGGCGCTGTGGCAGCTCGCCATGGGCAATGCAGCTGTCTGCAAGAACATCACAGAGTCCAGGGCTCTGCTGTGCCTCTCGATTCTCCTGGAGAAAGGCGTGGACGATGTGCAGTACAATTCTGCAATGGCCCTCATGGAGATCTGCCGGGTCGCGGAGAAGAATGCCGACCTCCGGCGGTCAGCATTCAAGCCGACATCTCCCGCGGCCCGTGCCGTCGTCGATCAGATCCTTCGTGTCGTCCAGAAGGCTGACTATGACGAGCTCCTGATTCCCTGCATCATATCATTGGGCTGCCTGTCCAGAACCTTCAGGGCATCAGAGACCCGGATCATTGGGCCATTGGTGAACCTTCTTGACGAGAGGGAAGCAGATGTCACCCGGGAGGCTGCCGTTGCCCTGACCAAGTTCGCCTGCACGGAGAATTACCTGCACGTCGACCATTCTAAGGCGATCATCAACGCCGGTGGCGCGAAGCACCTGGTCCAGCTTGTCTACTTCGGCGAGCAGGTAGTCCAGATTGCGGCGCTCCTCCTCGTCTGCTACATTGCGCACAATGTCCCGGACAGCGAGGAGCTGGCGCAGGCAGAGATCCTCACGGTGCTTGAATGGGCATCCAAGCAAGCGAACATGGTGCAGGATCCATTGATTGAGAGCTTGTTGCCAGAGGCAAAGATTAGGATGGAACTCTACCAATCCAGAGGGGCAAAAGGTTACCATTGATTCACCAGTTTTGTTGCAGAAAGGCACGTAGGAAGAAAACAAGATGGCTTCTTCTTTACATGTGCCGGCTACTGTATATACATTCAGGTGCTTTTTATTATACTCTGGTTGACCCAACATAGGTTAAAATTGTTGAAGCAATGTTGTGATTTTCATGTTTGGTTGGGGCCTTATGCCGGAGGCGATTAATTTTGTTGCGGACATCATCAGGCTCTGTACATCTTTCTTGGTGGTGACTGGTGATATAGCTTCTTTTTTTTTTTGAGTTTAGCATCTTGTACTCTCATTTCACCCTAATGGTCGATGTATATTAAGTTTTACTCATTTACTGAGAATGAACTTCTCAACTTCAAATCATGTGGTTTTTGTTGTGCTTGCCATTTTGGTTAACTCGTTGATTTAGTATGCTATTGTGGAGTTAGTTAAAGACTCAAACTTTAACGTACTGCAATGGAAAATGGGTGAATCTTCAGAACATCTTTTAGATGATTTATCTATGATTGTCTTGTGGAAGTCTCTCTCTTTCTCTCTCTCTCTTTTAAATGATTGTCTCCTTTTAGACTTGCTGTAAATAATACGGTATGAGCATATATTTATATTTAATTCCAACAGAATTGACAAAGACGTAGGCATAATTAAAAATCATATAAATAACTTAACCAACATATAAACATATGAACCTTTTAAGTCATTGAAATAGAAAATTATGCCCAATATATATATCATGAAAGAGTCTAAAATCAGCATATTCACATGTAAACAATATATGTTATTCCAACAGAATGCTGATATCAACGTAACATGTATGATGGCAATCGGAGATACAATGCCACACTTCCACCTCAAGAAGCCAAGGGTCGGGTGGATGCCACATAAGACCGACGAGAACTCCGGCCGAGAGCACCCGTGAACACCAAGAACAAGTCACAAAATCTCCTTCAAACACTCGGCACAAAACCGAGCTGAATCAACCTCTACAGGTAAATCCTCAAACCTTTCCTCACGGCTAGATCCAACGAAAAGGCACAAGGAATCTGCACGGAAAAAACCCTAGAATGATGATTCGAACTGCTCAGCCGACGGCGACAAGAAAGAACCCGGCCGGCGGCTCTCAAAACTCAAGATCAAGGAACTGCTGAGGGAGATCGGAGATCAGATGGGAGAAGTGAACTCATTACTTTCAGTGTGCCAAGAGAGGAGAAGAGGGCTTCCTTATAAAGGGAACAAGACGGAGGCCGGCGGGCTACATCCACAGCTGGCGCCAAAGCCCCCGCGCCGGTGGCGCCTCCGTCGCTGTCGCCGCTATCCATCCATTTTGCTAAATGTCTAAATTGCTAACGTTCTTTAGGTTTGTTCTTTTGATATGTGATTTATGACTTTTGACTGTAACTTATTAATTTAATAAATAATAATTATTAAAAGAAGATGAAGTTAAAAACTAGCTGAAAAACAAAAAAAAAGGGGAGAGAGAACGGTTCTTCATGTGCAACTATCTCACTGCTCAATGCATCGGGAGTTGGGGACAGATTTTGAAAATACAAAATGAGAAAATATTAAAGTGGGCTTTAAGTTTGTTCTGTTGGCGTTTGAAGCCCACAGCTATAACGAAGGCACATTTGAGATCCAGTGCAACGGAGAGGCCCAATTAGAAACAGATCTCTCCTAGTCTGCTCCAGCCCTGTGTGTGTGTGTTCCCCGAACGAGCGACTCAGTTAACAAAGCTATCTTGAGATCTAACCGTTCTCATTCTGTGAAACTGATGATTTAGAAATGGCTGGTTCCGGGCTGTACTTCTGAAGAAATCAAGTTGTGTGAATCGAGTTTTCAGAAGATTCATTAGGTCGAGCTTAAAAGGCGAAGAATCTTGATTGCAGCAGACACGTATATTTTTTATCTGAATCCAGAATCTTTTTTTATCTGAATCCAAAGGAATCCATCGTTCTGATTGATCGAGCGATTGATTCTACTTGCATAGTGGGAAATCTCACATGATACTAATACTAGGAAATAGGGATCCCATCATATGACAGCCAAATGAACTGTCAGCCAGGCTTGCCAAGTGAAACACGACAGATTCCCAGAAGATGGATGGTTAGCGAAAGAAACAGAGACGAACAAGAAAAGCAATTATTAGGTAGACGTCGTCAGGATTAGATTAGAGATGTACCGGTCTAGCTAAGTGGAATTATGACGAGTAGTAGGCAGAAGCTTTCTATCGAGATCAGCCAAAGTAACCACAACGAGGCTGAACCACTATACTGGACAGTGGGGAATGACATACGTTCTCTAGTGTTTTTCTGGTCTCTGCCTTTTTTTTTCTTTTCAGAAAGGAGGAGGAGGAGGAGGAGGAGAAGGCAGTCCAGTCCGCAAAGGAAACTGGGAGTGAGTAGTGGCGATCTCTTACTCGTCGCTGCATAGACACCTTACGCTTTCCACGGCCTCCTGCTCGCACTTCACGTATGGTAATTGGTGTCTCGGTCGTTGCCACGGTTCGCTCCGTTTTCTTACGCGCGAAGTATCGTCGTAGAATCTATGTTCTATCTGTTATATCCATAACATATTTATAGTTATGAAGAGTCTTGTTACATAAATGATTTTATCTGGATCTACAACTGCAAAGACAATATTGTCATTTGCCTCGTGATAGTCCTCTTAGATCAACCACATAGCGCCCGGTTATTAGGCCTTCTGGTATAGTAGACCGACTAAGCTAAGATGAGATCACTCCAATAATAGTGATGACACCGAACGTCGCAGCTTGATCTTGGACAACCCATGTAAGGTTGCTCGATGCTTGAATCTTGGAAATATTTCCATAGGGAGTCATTTGTTTTGTAGGCCCATATCGATGGGAGTGCTTACAGCTATTCCTTTACGCGCGGGTTTCAACTAGTTAAACAAGCAACGGAATAAAGCAGCTAATCTAACCAAGTCGGCTGGTCGGTTGCACGGCCACAGAGCGAGCGAGTGCAGTGAGAGTGAGGTTATGGGCCGTGGCTGCTGCGATCGTGCCCACTTCCTCCTCCCCAACCGCCGCCACCTTATTACACGGGCACGGCCGCCCAAGAAGAACAGGCCCTTCCTCCTCCTCCTCCTAGTCTACTGCGCTCTTCTATTCAGGCAAGCTCCCCAATCACAACAGCGCCTTGCCCCTGCTCCCCAAGAAGCTACGCAACGACGCGGTTTGATTCTGTGCTCACATGGCTCCGCAGCTGCTGCTCCTCGGCTCCCCGACCTTCATCGCCTTCCTCATTCTGTCCTTCTTCCAAGGTATCGATCCATCCATCCATTGGTGTTCGGTGCTACGAGCTAATCTTCTTGGACTGCTTGTGATTTGGAGGCAACAATAAAGTTGCGAGCTTGATTTTCGATTGGTGAATGGATGTGTTCGGATTTGTTGTTTCTTGCGGAGCGCAGGGTCAGTGGGCGCCATCACTTTCACCTTCACCAACCGGTGCACACACACGGTGTGGCCCGGGATGCTATCGGGCTCCGGCACGCCGCCGCTCGAGACCACCGGCTTCGCCCTCTCGCCGGGGGAGTCGCGCTCGCTCTACGCGCCCTCAGGGTGGTCGGGCCGCTTCTGGGCGCGGTCCGGCTGCGACTTCGACGGCTCCGGGAAGGGCTCCTGCGCCACAGGGGACTGCGGCTCCGGCGAGGTGGAGTGCCGCGGCTCCGGGGCCTCGCCGCCCGCCACGCTGGCCGAGTTCACCCTCGATGGAGCTGGCGGGAAGGACTTCTACGACGTTAGCCTCGTCGACGGCTACAACCTGCCCATGCTCGTGCAGGCGGCCGCGCCGGGGTGCTCCGACACCGGCTGCCTCGTCGACCTCAACGAGCGGTGCCCCTCGGAGCTCCGCGCCGGCGACGGCCGCGCGTGCCGCAGCGCGTGCGAGGCGTTCGGCCGGCCCGAGTACTGCTGCAACGGCGCGTACGGGAACCCGGACACGTGCCACCCCTCACAGTACTCGCAGCTCTTCAAGTCGGCGTGCCCCAAATCCTACAGCTACGCCTACGACGACGCCACCTCCACCTTCACCTGCAACCACACCGACTACACCATCACCTTCTGCCCAAGATCCACTCCAAGCACTAGCAGGTACCTTTCTCAATTCCTGATGCAAGCACGATCTGGTTGTGAGTCAGGAGTCTCCATTAATTGCAATCATCGTGCTGTACATTTCATTCAACTATCATCTTCTTTGAGATAGAGGGGAAAAACATGAGACTTTGATTAGAGTTAGGCTAGGAACAAAGAAAAGAAGCTTTGGTCCAGTTGTTCTCTTCTCTTATATCATATTTTTTCCTTTGTTCCGTCCCCACCTTGTATGTTGTCTTGACTAGAAAGTTGCAATTGCCTAGTTGGAATTTGGAACGGCAAAAACACACATTGAATGGCTCTGTCTTGGGATCTCAAGTTTTTTGGTCTAATTATCCATCCTCGTTACTGACATTACGTTGTAGTTATGAATTACTCCGTGCCGTTGATGATCAATAGATCTAAAATTATATAGATTGTCTATATAAAAATTATACCATTAGATTTATTGTTAAAAATATTTTCATAATATTATAATTTTATTAGTATATCTTATTGTAAAGTTATAAAAATAGCGGTGAAAATCGCATCTCAAAGACGGTGAAAAACTAAAAACGTTGATTAAAAATGAACGGAGGGAATACTATGCAAAACGAGTCTAGTGAGATGGATGTCCTCTGACATTTTTGCAGTGAGAAATCTAAGAACACATTGCGGAGGCCGAGCCACGAGCAGCTCGAAGACGGCGTGTGGCTGGCGACCTTGAAGGCCAGCGACGCCGGTGCAGCGACGGCGGCGTCATGGTCAGCGTCCGTAGCCTTCCAAGCTGCCCTGGCAGTTGCAGTGGTGATCATGCTTGATGCAGCACAACGTACAGCATCCTCTGCTCAGCTTGCTATGATTCGGCAAGGTGGTGATTCTTGATCTGTAGGAGTGATCCAAGTTGTTTTTGGATCAAAAGAGGATTGGATGGAGAAGTGGAGAGCGTATTCTTTAGGCCTTTTCGTCTGTGAATAGAGAATGCGAGAGGCACAAGTTGGCAGTTTTAGCTCTTGTAGTGCATTACATTGCTTTATTGCCTCTCAGAGACCTTGTTCTTCGAGCTATGTTCTTCTTTGTGCATAATTTTTTGGATACACAGCTGTCACGGCTAAAATCAACGTGACAGGCTACCACCGTGCGATCTGACATGGACGGCATCGGGCGCTTACACCCCTCCCTCTCTCTCATCCACTCAATCCTAACCTTATTCACCCACCCAAAGGATTCCCCAATCCTCTTGCTGCTGCTGCTTTCCATCTAGAGCGGCGGTGTCCAGCATGCTGGCGTAGCAATCGGCGGTGGCTGGTGCGTGGGCCAGTGGCGGCCGGCGTAAGGGTCCTTGGTGGCGACGGGCATAGCCGTGGCGAGAGGCGAGCAAGC
This sequence comes from Bonia amplexicaulis, assembly GCA_036346245.1. Lineage (NCBI taxonomy): Eukaryota > Viridiplantae > Streptophyta > Magnoliopsida > Poales > Poaceae > Bonia > Bonia amplexicaulis. Next base: position 516,181 of record CM070756.1, on the reverse strand, counting down.
TCGGGGCAGCGGTGGGTAAGGGAGCGTAACGGTGGCGATCAGCGAGCAGGCTTGATGGCAGGGGCAAGCGGTGATGCCGCGGAGAGCTTCAACGGGTTCAACCGTGGGAGTGAGGGGCGCAACGGAACTCGCCCTCGACATAACTGGGTACGGTCATGGCTATCAGGCCATGGTAGGCGGAAAGGCGAGCGGCCGTGACGTCCCAATTGACGCGGACCCGTAGACGAGCTCGATGGCAGGCGGGAAGGGTAACAGGCGCGGCGTTCCGGCGGGGGTGGAGTGGTCGCGATGTTCCTGTGGGGGCGGAGCCGTCGTGGTGAGTAGTCACACGGCCTCAGGTGAAGTGTGTTAGGATTTTTTTTTCTTTGCTTTTTTGTTTGGTTTTTTGTGGAACTTGTTGAAATTTTTTGAATCTTAGTTGAAACATGTGAAACATTTTGTTAAAACTTGACGAAATCTGTTGAAATTTGTTGAAACTCTCGGCTGTAACTTGTTAAAACTTCTTTGAAACTCTATGGGTAAAACTTGTTGAAACTCAAGTTCTAAAATCTGAAACTCTTGAAAACTTGGATTTGAAACATTCTTAGAATCGTCTGAAAACTTTTAAAAACACATAAAACTTACTGAAATCTGAAATTTTTAAAATATTTTTGTGAAGCTTCATGAAACCTTTTACTATACCGTTAGAACGCCATACCGTTCTCTAGCATCTCTTTGTTTTTTGGGTCTGGATCAACGTGCCATTCAGATGCAGCATGCTTTGAAACGAGAAGAATATAAGATCTGATACTGTTGTAGTGACTCGTGAGCTCCTTTGCTTTGCTTTCTCTTCTGATGAATCTCCCTCTCTGCATCTGCACGTCAAATCTCCTGGAAGAAGGTTTGAGATTCTATTGGCAGTGCGATGAGCCGATAACCACAGATATCTGAAGAAAAAAAAAGTAGAAGATTGAAGATATGGTGTTCAAAGAGAAAAGGCCAAAAGGGTAGGCAATTAGGCAAAGACGCTGATAATGCTCATCAATCACCACAATGAAAAGGAGAGAGCAGTGAACCGACTGTGATAACCTCCTGAATACTTAACTGAGACAGCACTACAAGCATTCTGTTTGACATAATACTTACATGATGAATGAAACAGAACCATGCTTCCTAGCTCTCCTGCATTTTCAAGTGTCCATTGAACGTTAATATGAGCAGAGCACGCGTAGGAAATCAATAATCGGCGAAGACAAGATCGCCCCCCACAAAAAAAAAAGAGCCCTCCTTTTTCTACTTCGATTTGTGGTGCTTCAGCTGGACATGTGTTCATGCTATCGTCTGATCTCCGTCCTTGATGTTACGCCGGACACATCTGCACTAATCAAATGAAGACAGTCTCATCTCACATAACAGTGACGTAGCAATTCATTTCATCTGCTAAAATTTTGACAGATTGTAGAACCAAATATGATAACAGAGATGATAAATGATGTCTTAATTTTTTTTTCAAGTATTCATCCATCATACATCTAATAGCTATAAAACTATGAAAATTAGGATGAAAAACTAACACAAAACCCAACAAAACAAGAAACTGAAAATCCAAAAAATGAACAACAAATTGATAGTACCGTTATAGTACCAATCAGCTCAGTTCAAATGGCAATGGAAAAACTAAAATAGGGTGTGATAGGATTGATTTCTTGCATTTGCCTTCATCTTTGGGATGATACTTGTTGGTCTCTACAGTACATGCTCAATAGGTATGGCCTATGGTTTTGCTCCTGCAGTCTCATCAATAAATTCAGACTAGTTCAGCATTTGTAATATGGATTTCATCTGCACTTGTATTTTATTGGTTACGTTAAAAGTATAGGTGTGTTTTCCAAAAGTTGTTATTGCCCATTTAATGGTCTAATGACCTGTTTTGAGTTTTTACTGCAAAATTTGAAAACTGGGCTATGCTTTGCTAACTTCATTGTTGCTTTAGTATTCTTGTACCATATGTAAGACGCCGAAATGTCTAGTTTATTATATTTAGGGTAAAATGCATGTATGTCACTCCAAATATGTATTGGAGAGTTAAGTTTTTTTCCATCTCAGATCACATCTCAAGTTACGTTTGCATGTATCGGAGAGCATAATTTCTCAAGTGTCAAAATCTTTTTCTGTACCATATTGGCATGCCTTTTTTTTTCCTTACATTAACTAGAAGCTAACCTGCCTTCCTATTTGGATGCAAAATTGATAGCTAAACATGTGTAAAGTAAGTTTGCGTGATATTCAATTGCAGAGTTCATTTATTGTTGATTGCAAATGGTTATCACATATGCATATTCACTATAGTAGTCAATGGTTGTTGTTTCTTTTCTACTACTGTATACTTCCCCCTCATTTGATAGTTAGACAGTTGCAGATTATCTATTGGCATGATTGTGAATGCTTGTGCTAGCTTTTCATATGTTATTATAACGCATTTAGTGAAAGAAATGCATTACTTGTTGGCGGGCAGAGAATGACTACCCGCTTTGCCACCCATGTAGAACTCGTTGATCTCTCTTCAGAGCATTTGTTTTGCTTAAATTGCTTTCTTACTTATCCTGTCAATTTGTCTGTTGTTCAGAAGTATCTTAATGGAAATAGTATTGGTGATCCCTTGGATGCTATATACCATATATTATAGTAGGATACTCCTTTTGATGTCTCTTATCATCGTGATGTATCTTCAGCCTAAACCTTTTGTTTGTCTTTCATTGAGCAATTGGCTTTATGGCACTAAATTGACCCTCACTCTTTCTCTAGGTTGTTGAGCGTGGTGGCAAGAACATAGAGATTGCTGTGACGACACACAAGGATGGTCTTTGCCAACTCGAAGAGGCTGAAATTGATGAATATGTTTTTGAGATCGAAGCAGAGAAGGCTGCCGCCGAGGCTGCAAAGAAGGGTGCCCCAAGAGAAACCTAATTTGTTCACGATTCGGCTTAACCTTAGCACATGCTCCTGTTCCACAGCATGTCTCCTTGTTTTTCTTGTTTTTAGAGGAATGCCGAATTGTTTGGTTGAAGTGGATGGTTATTTCCGATCAAGCTGCTTGACTACCCCAATGCTATGTGTTGTACACTATAGTATTCACTGGCTGGGTTTTTAGAGGAATGCTGTGATTTTTTGTTTAAATTTTTGGATTCTGACCGTTTATTAGAGTACAGGAGAGAAGCACCTGTGTGTGAGTTTGACCGATATAGATGAAGTTAGTATAATATCTACTATAATCGATTTGTAAATCTCATTTTGAAAAGACGCTATTTAAAAATTAACTACTGTAGCATAAACTAAAAATTATATGTAAGTAAGCCGAAGCGAACCCAGCCACCATGGTCGTGTCTTTCTGTGAATGCCGTCGTGGTGGTGTGTTGGCCGGTATTACGACTTATGATGTTGTTCAGTGATTTTCGGTATTACAACTGGTAGGAACTTGTGAACTAGAGTGCTTCTTTTCTTTCCGAGTGAGACAACTAGTGTAATCTAGTAAGTTCTTTGTGTAGCCTGTTCCTTTCAGTTTCTAAAAATTATTTTTTTAACTTTTTTATAGTAATTAACTTTTAAACAGAGTATCTTTTAAGATAGAGTCTACTAAGTTAATTGTAATATATACTGTACCGATTTTATTTATATCGGCAAAAATCACACGTGAGTTTCTGTTATTCTGTAATCTCTCGTACAAATAGTCTAAAAATCATAAGCCGTAACAAAAAATGGTAAGTCACAGCAAAAAAAAAAAAAGACTCTAGTCAGCGGATACAAGGGGCCGGAAAGAGACTGGGCGAAGCAACTGGCCACAATCAAATTAGGCACTGCAAAATGGTGGTGCTGTGATGCATGATGCAACCATCTTTGCCAATTCAGGAAACAAGCGAGGGTACCTCTAGCTCATGGGTTTGGATAAGACTCATCAGCAGAGGCTGCGGTGGGACCCTGGCCCACACCAACCACTCCCATGTCACCTAGGCCCCACACCACAAGAACGAGACAGGAAACGGCAAGGGAAAGTGCAAGTACCAGCCTACCTAATCCAGCTCGTCCAGTTGCGCTTAGCTACTGGCTGCTACTACATGATAACGACACCACTGTCAGCTTCACCTGCCAGCGAATCGCACACCAGCTCAGGACTATTGGTCGATCTGATCATAAAAAAGAAGAACTGCTCAGATCCCAATGTAAATGTTTATCCCGTGAGAAGCATGCTTGGTTATTATTCTCGCCAATCAGATCAAACTACTAGCTAAGTATCAAGTCTCTGGTTTTTCTTACTGACAAAGCAAAAGAAGCCTCCTCTGTCTCAAGTAGATACGTCACAGATCACCAAGTGCAGCAATGCCTCCTCGGTCTCAAGTAGATACCTCACAGATCACCATGCGCAGCAAGCTTCAACCAGAGGATCGATCATAAGCTAAACTGGACACCAGTTCAGATTCACGTCCGAATTAAGAAGAAGACTCCACAACCAATCAACCATCCTCCAATATCATCACGACACAAAGGTCGTCTACATTGGCAGAAAGCATGGAAGCAAAGTGCTCCTGACCACACGATCGATGCAGGCAGATTGCTGCGATCACATCGCGCCGCCGGAATAGAGCAAGATGAGACAGTGTAATCAGCACGAGATAAAAAGGAAGCGCCTTTACGGCGGTGACAAGGCAGGGATAAGCTCGCAAGTCACTTTCCTGGGGTTCTTCTTCTCTTCTGCTACCCATTTAGCCGCAAGAGATCGAGGATAAGGGGGCGGCCCCCAGGTGAGGTAGCTTTCTTCCGATTTATATGCGCATGAACAAACGCCTAGTTCCAAATTGGACGATGCCAGGGGATTCAGGTGGTTGCCATCGTTATAAAGTCCCTGTCTGCGTCGCCGATGGATTGGAATTGGAGATCTGCGTTTTTGAGTTGGTGGAGATGAGACATCATCAAATGGCCTTGCCAAACACTCAAAAGTGGGCTCCCTCAGCACCAGCACCAAATTCAATAGAAATCTTGAAGGATTGTACTGTTTCACACGAAATTTGTTCAAATTCTTGCACCTGCATACACTCAGAAGACTCAGAAGATGGGAGACGAATGGTTGGCAACTAGGCGAGCAAACCTGATCCTCTTTTTCAGTGTTCACCGGAGAGGATGCGGCAAATCCATCCATGTTGCAGTCACCATTTATTAAGCGTGGAGTGATTGGAGCAGCGACAGCGCTGGAGAATGCCCTTGTCTCCTCGGAAATTGAGGGCCATGTGGGTGCTGGACTTTTGCGAACTCCAACAGCTGCGTCTATGGTCCATCTGATTCTACCGGCTATCCGTTTCTGATTTGATGGCTCCACTTTCACCTTTTCTTAGAAGTAGCGCAACTTGGTCGCTCGGTCACTGTTACTACTGGTAGTAATGCAACGTCTGATCACAAATATACAGAGCCTATGGCCAAAATAGTAAATTTTAAAGTGTAATTAGTAAAAATAATATTTTTATAGCCATAATTATAAAAAATACGCTCTCGTCCGTACGGTTACCGTGCGGACAAACCACAAGATAACACGTGACAGAACACCGCACGATCACCACATGGTACAAGGCTCGAGGCGAAATGCTCACCGTGCAGCGAGCGTGCGGTGCTCCGTCACATGTTGCTCACCGTGCGTACGGTAACCGTGTGGATGAGAGTATCATTTTTATAATTACGGCTTCGATGATATTGTTTTTATTAATCACATTTTAAAATATACCATATCGGCTACAATCTCCAAATCTATATGCAGCTACCGAGTCATATCAAATTGATGAATCTTGTCAGTTAACTACCTTACCATATGTCAGTTAATTGTCGCTTGATTGGGCTGAAATAAATTGGTTTATGGCTGAAATTGCACTGTAGTTGACTAAAATTACATTATAGCTGATTGTGACTTATTTGACATAACTAAGTTTAAAAAAATTAAAAATAGAAAAAACATGTTACCCCATCACGGACAACGCAAACGTATACAGAAAAAAAACGAGCAAAAAAAGCTCAAAAAAACTAAAAGATCAGAAAAAAGACAAAATTTAGGAATAGTGAAAAATAAGTCAGAAGACAGAAGTTTAAGCCGAAATGAGCAGGACATTTGGGTGCGGGTGCGGCTTATGGCTTTTGGCTGAAATTTTTGAATTTTGGATGTTTACGGTACAGATTACGGAGAGACAGATACTCACTTCTGATTTTGGCTTGTACAGATGTTGAGGTTTTAACATGTAGATCGTTTAACTTGTAAACCTCGTCTTGAAAAGATACTCCGTTTGAAAGTTAGATATTGTAGCAAAAGTCAAAAACCGTCAGCTTCGGAGAAAAAGAACAGTCCCACATTCATCTTGGCCTCCCGGAGATCATTTCAGGATATTATTATCGCAAGATAATCTTATCTACCTATGATTAAGTTCTTTCCGATTTAGCCCATTCTATCCGCGAAACTCAAACATCAGCAACACTGCAGGTAAGCAGTTGAGCAGGAACAGCGTTGCATCGCTGATGAGAAAAGAAAGGAAACCTGTAACTGTAACAACCACTAAGGTCCATGAACTGCAAACAACAGCAACCGATAATCTACAAGCGTCGCATCACTGAGTCACTGGAGGAAGAAAGGTCTTTTTTTTTTACTTCTGTTTTTAGCTCTTACTTTAAAAAAATCAAAAGTGGATATAAACATACGGCTTCTCGAAACGATTTCTTTACTTCTCTCGTTTTAAGGATAAAGTGGGAAATTATAGGTGCATCACCCACTCCACTCCTCTTACTTCAATCGCGCGCACGTATCTCTACCTCACTTTTTTGTACCGCTCGTTCCTCTTTCTAAAAGTCACTTCTTTTAACCACTACTAATATTTTCAACCAAAATCCATAAGCTATAACCACAAGTTATCTGCAATGCCCCCTTTTATCTTGTTAGGTGGAGAGGCAGGAGCTATTGGATGATAACCAATGGCAGATACAAGGCAGATGCGAAGTTTGCTGTGACTTACACAACGGCAAACAACATGTTGGAACACAACAACACTAGAATAAAAGTCACATATCACACTTGATCGAGAACTTACACATCACAGAAGAACAGACTTATTCAATATGGAAAAGCACAGAACAAGATCATGGTTTTAGTTCTCAGCAGCTGCTGCTTATGTCTGACCAGAGTTTTGTCACCGTATATATATAATACTCAATCAAACTTAATAAGTACACACGTAGAGGAAAGACCCCATGCTCATACTAAAACGGTAATCTACGCATTAAAAAAACTAAATAGTATTGATCCGAACTACACACAACACGAGCTGACGTGACGCAAACACAGTAACAAGCAAGAGAATCACAGACGCCTAGCTTGCGGTTCATGATTTCCACTGACAAGACGGAGCTATGTACTGGTTTCTTACACGGATCATCTACAAAGAGCGAAGAGTACAGAGAGATCTGTATGTGGCCTACGCGTTGCTTGCACAATGCACGGCGCCCTTGTCAATAATGTGAGCAACAGGAGAGGTGAAAGTAACAGGAGGAAGAGATGAAAGAACCAGCCGGGAGAACGTGGAACCTTCCGCTGCCTACCAAACCTGCCGGAAAAATTGGCGATTTTAGGTCCTGCTCAATATAGCTTATGGCTTAAAGCTTAAACTTATTTTTATACTATTCATAATTTCGTCTTTTTCTGAATTTTTGACTTTTTTTGAGTTTTTTTGTCGATTTTTTTTTCTCGTATTCGTTTGCGTTGTCTGTGATGGGTTAACATATTTTTTATATTTTTTAATTTTTTTAAATTTAATTATGTTAAATAAATCTCTCATTCTGATGTTTTTTCACCAACTACAGTGTTTTCAGCCATAAGCTTTCAGCTTTCAGCCGAACCGATCACCACCTTAGACTGATGCACACGGGTTGGTGGTCACTAGTCAAGGGAAAACGACTATTTCGTTCTCTTTTACTCCGTATCCATGGATCTCTCTCCAGCCATTTAGGGTGTTTAGTTCGTAGTACCAAGATACAGTATCTGAACAAAATATTTCTCACCAAACTATCTAGGTGAAACCATCTCGTCTAAAATAAAATGGTTCTATCTGCCAAACCAAATATAAAAAAAAGAGTCATCATCTAGATAAAATGGTTTCATCCACTGAGGTGAGGCCCCGCTAGTTTGGGATGAAAAGTTGTGATTTATGATTGAAATTACACTGTAGCTGAAGATATCTTATTTAATAAAATTAAATTTAAAAAAATAAATAAAACAAATATGCTAGCTTATCACGGACAACGCTAACGAATACAAAAAAACCTGGCAAAAAAGATCAATAAATCAAAATTTTAGAAAAAAAATTATAAATTACGAAAAATAAGCCGTCGAAACGAGCGGAGCCAGCTCTCTTGGTCTCGTGACACTGTACTATGATAGTCATGAATGCCTGAGTCCGTGAATTCCTGTACAAAATTCGTTCACGGAATGGTCCAAACAGTCACGCATCTGGAGCTCAAGGACAAACAATGCGGGTGCGGCACAGCATCTGCACAGAGAAAATATTCCCAAATTAGCGTGCCTTAGGTTTTCCTCTCTAAGAGAATGTAAAATGGTATAGACAACAATAGTTTATAATACACATCTATATCATCTGTAGATAGGATTAAAGACAATGTATACAATGAGTTGTCTATATATTTACCTGTAATAGTCTCATGCAATTAATGTGTTGTCTCTATAGTTGTCTATATAATGGTATAGACAGTAGAAGGTCGTCTATAAGACCATTTGTTAAATAGTAGACGATATATTTCTCTCTTCTCCACATCACCTAAAATACTATGTAGCATACGTTTATAGATAGCTGATATATATCATTGTACATGTCCTAAGGGTCTTCTCGCTTAGAGACACCCCCTCCCCCTCCGACTATTGGGCCAAGCGGCACATCACAAAAGTAGAGCACCTCGCCAGACACTCGAACCTGTATAAATCCTTGTATCCCTCTTCATGATAGACGCCGACCCATCAACCATCCGATGCCTTCCCCTATTGATATCAAGATTTCATGGATCTTACGTCACCAGCAAAATACGAACTAAAATACAGACTACAGGGTCGTATCATCAAGCCGTCGTTGAGAATTGAAGAAATTTAGCAGCCGTGGTATCGAATTGCTGAATTGGTTTCCGCCTCCCAAGTCCTTGTTTAATGCGAAACTAAAGTATGCTATTCAAACCAGAGAAAAGGTGATTAAGCACCTAACCTCACAGCTCCGGACAAAACATGTCCCTCTGGCTCTTGCTGAGGAAGGTTCATGTCATGACGGCAACCAATAGCAATAATTAAATAAAAACCGGATCAATCCATCGGCTACCTACCTGATCGTCATCGTCCGGCCGTCACACCATCCCTCGAGCCAATCCAATCTTCAACCACTGGCCGTGTGCACATGCAATCTGTGTCTCGTCTTACGCTCAAATCGGTCTGATTAGGCCGCATGAGTTTTATAGTAAATACTAGTTTGATTATAGTAGATATTATAGTGACTACATTTATATCGATCAAAATCACTCGTGAGTATCTCTCTACAAGATGTTAGTATTTATCAGCCAAAGCTATCAACAAAATCAATATCGATACCCCCAACGTTAACTCCACCCGGTGGAGTTGCTGTTAGACCATGCGGATGATTGTAAATAAAGTGATGATGAATAATTGACGTTTGGATTGCTTTGGATTTTACGTTTATGAAAATTTTGGTCGATCGCAGTCGAAGGTTTCAAGTTCAAGTGGTTTTTGTTTCGTCCGAGTGGTTTTGCTTTGCTCCGAGTGGTTTCAGTCACCCGAGTGGTTTGCTTGAGTTCGAGTGGTTTCAGTCACCCGAGTGGTTTGCTTGAGTTCGAGTGGTTTTGCTTTGCTCCTAGTGGTTTTGGTTTGCTCCGAGTGCTTTCAGATGGGTTCAAGTGACATCAGGAGATCGAGCGACGTTCGAGTGCCATTGGAGTATCGGACGGTGTCCGATTAACATCGGAGGTTCGGACAAGTCCGAGTAACATCTGAGCATCAGACGGCATTCGAGTGGAACCGGAGCATTGGACGACTTTCGAGTAGCGATGAAGTATTGGATGGTATTCGAGTGTCACCAGATGATCGGACGGTATCTGTGCTGACTTATTTTACACTATAACGAATAGTGGATTATGTAGCGTAATTAAATTAAAAAATAAAATAGAAAAATAGATTAGCTTATCATAGATAATATAAATGTATATAAAAAAGACAAAAAATATCCAAAGAAACTAGACAAAAACAAAACAAAAAAAATAGTAAACTAAAATCCAGAAGTCTCGAGCCGAGCCCACCGAACTCAACCGTAACCACACATTCGAAGCCACATTTGGGTAAGAGTGAGCATGTCGTTCAGCCATGGCCGTATTCGCAGCAGTCAAAAGTCAGCAAGTCGTGGCATGAGAAGCCTCTGTCCCGTGCCGTCTCGGCAGAAAGCAGGGCCCCACATAACAACACGCTCCGTCCCTGTCCCTTACGGTGATGCAGAACGCGTTCAGCGCCGACCCCGGGAAGTGTGTCATGCGCGGGCTGCAGATGCTCAGCGATTTTATTCATATGATTAAAATTATATATAAGTTTTTATTATTCTATAATCTTTCTTATAAATAGTCTAAAAATTATAATCTGTAATTAAAAATTATAAATCAAAGAAAAAAACCAGTCCATAATCTGAACCTTAAGAGAAAATGAATGGCTGATGAGATTGGCAGCTCCACCAGGTGGAGTTAACTTTGTAACCCAGGGTAAGCGACTCGTCTGTTGCCCAAACGAAAGCAACAGCACTGAGATAAAAGGACTTTACCGAACTTAACCAGACTCTCCTCTCGTCGCGTCCGCCTCACTGTCGTCCTAGTAATTGATTTTCTTCCTAGAATTGCTAGTGCTTCAGCTTTTAGCTTAAGTTTTTAACGATAGCTTTTTGATTGAAATTATAGTATAAAATTTGTTAATTTTTTCTGAAAAAAATATATTATATAATCACGGACAATGCAAAAAAAATAGCGAAAAAAGTAAAAAGTAAAAAAACCAAATAAGTTAAAATAAACTGAAATTAGAAGCCGATGTGTTTCAAATGACTTCTAGCTTAAATAAGTTAGACGTCAAAAAAATCAGAAACTGAAGCCGTTTAGAACGGGACCACAAACCACAATGTTTGTGTAAATTATTTGAATTTCTGATCTTATAATTTGCTTTGAGACTCATGCTCGAGCCGTTGAGTCTATCTTCTCCGATGAATTCATCCTCCTCTCCGGCGTCGGCGTCTCCTGCCAAGTTAAGGTTTATCGATTAGGGTTCAAGGTTCTCTAAATCTCCTAACATAGATGGAGTGGGCGAGGGAGGACCGACCATGGTGGGGCGATGATGGTGCCAGGATCAAAGGAGGGTGGTGGACAGCGGGGCGATGACAACGGCGAGCAAGCCATTGCCAACAGCAGGAGACGCACTCTTTTTTCCTGAATACGAAGAATAAGAAAGTATTCTGAGTTTTGAGCCCATTCATAGGCAACTGAATCACCAATACAACAGTCTTGGGCATTCTGTAGCAAAGCAAGAAAAGGAAATTGGAAAGTGGCCAGCCAGACACATGGAATTCTCGTGGAACTGCTCTGTTGAGAGATGTTCAGCCATGACAAACGCACTGAATCTAGTCTTCAGGATACAGAGATTTTCTTCTTGACAGGACTGAAAATACTGGAGACGTTCGATCTTCAGACTGAAAATTTACATCCGACCTAGCATGCATCAACTATTATTCCTGGCCATCAGTCAAACAGTAATTACACAAAAAGGAGGAGACGAGAGCAGGCAGGATCTCACTAAGAAGTCACAAATCCTCACCTGTATTCTTCTCCTTGTCACCCTGTATATTTTTTTTTCTCCTAAAGACTAACCAACCAACACTATCGAAGAACCCAAACAGAAGGGGAGAACAGAACAGCTAGAAAAGGAGAGGTTGCTCGATCATTTCGTCTCGAGGCTTCTGAAGTCGAGTATGCCAGCCCTGAACCCCAGGAAGTTGTTGCTGCACTTGCACTCCGCCGCCGCCGCTCCCTTCTGGAAGCCCAAGCTGCAGCCGAAGCAGAGGCCGCCCTGCAGCTCCCTCTTCACCGGCTGCATGAGTACTCTCACGGGCTCCTCCTCTTCTTCTTGGCACGGTGGGCTGATGCAGAGGTCCAGGTTGAGGTCCGGGCACCTGGGCGGCTTGGTGTCCACCTCCCCCCTCGGCTGCGGCGCCGGCGCCGGCGACTGGGGGCGGAAGGATATGGTGACGTTGCTGGATGCGTCGTTGATGGGGCGGTGCGTGACGGGGTCGATGCCCCTGCCGAGCAGCTTCCTCCGGATGTGCGTGTTCCAGTAGTTCTTGATCTCGTTGTCCGTCCTCCCCGGCAGCCGCGCGGCGATCAGCGACCACCTGCACGTACATACATCATCAGTGACAATTGATATTGATTGATGGGTCATCAGCTCGGTGCCAATACATCAGAAGAACATGATCGAGTTTACGTACTTGTTGCCTAGGAGGCTGTGGAGCTTGATGATTTGGTCGTCCTCGTCGGCGGTGAAGTTGCCGCGCTTTAGGTCGGGGCGGAGGTAGTTGATCCAGCGGAGGCGGCAGCTCTTGCCGCAGCGCAGCAGGCCGGCAGCCTTGGGCAGCGAGCGCCAGCACCCCTCGCCGTGCGCGCGGATGTAGGCCGCCAGCCGCTCGTCCTCCTCCTTGGTCCACGCACCCTTGTTCGTGTGTGCCTTCTCGCAGCACGGCGACCGCCCCATCTATCCGTCTCTACCACCGCTCTGCGACTCGGTGGTGACTCTTTTATCTCCCGTGTGGTGCGCTGGTGTGGTGTGGTTGGGCTCCGACGAGCGGCGGCTAGATTGGAAGAAGGGAAGGGTGGGCGGATTTATAGAGGCGGTTGGCTCAATGGCCCAACTCCTTCTGGGCAGGAGCGGAGGCGAGGTGGTTAGGCCTCTCGTGCCGGCGCGGTGGTGGTAGGCCTCTCGTGCAGACGTGACGGCATGACCCGACCTGACCTGACCTCACCTCCTCAGCGCGCGCGTTTTCGTCGTGTTCCTACCGTGCCGAGCCCCACTCCGTCCGCACTGCAGGACGGGGCGAGGTAGGAAGTTCGAACGTTCGTGGTACTCTATATCTTAAAAATTTTAAATGTAGCTTTGTACATATCAAAATTCTATTTTTGGTCTTTTTTATGACCACGGGACCGCCTGACGTCGACACGTGTCCAATCATGTTCCTCGTCTTTTTCAAACTATTTATAAGAGAGAATACAGAATAATATGAATTCATGTGCGGTTTTAGCTGATATAAATGAAGTCACTATAGTGTACATTATAGTCAACTTATAGACTTCGTCTTGAAAAGATATCCTTATTTAAAAGTTAGTTAACGTAGAAAAAAAATCAAAAAGTAGCTCTTAAAAGTTAAAAAAGAATATACATGTAGACCACTCGACATGTGATTTATAGTGATCCGCCGAACAAAAGAAACAAGACGTTGCACCGTTAGACGACTTTACATGTAACAGGCAATGGAAGAGTACCACTCTGCCCCCCCTAGACCTTGAGAAATAACCTGATCAAAACCAGCTGGGATGCAAATCCATGTGCTCACATAGAAGAAAACAACTGACACACGCCAAGCTATAATCGTTGACGCCTTCGCCGCTATTGCACAAAAGAAAAGGACGGGGGTTTTAAAATATTCACGCACGTGTTTGTCACGGACTAAATGAAATATGTGGATCGCTACCCACCCATCTTTTCCCATCGATGGGCAAATCTGTACTTGTGTTGATGACATATCACCACGATTTACATTACAATCTGATACTATTTTACAGAAAATATTCAACATAGATTATCGTTTTCATCTGTGCGGTCAACACTAAATTAAAAACTCACCAAACCCTTCTCTGAATGGATCTCACTAAGCTCACTAGTTCTACACATGCATAACAACTAGCAAGGTCTAGTAGCATGTCTGGATATTCTATGGGCCAACAGCTGATGCTAAGAGCAGCACTAACCATGCATCATCAGGACCTTTTCAACATACATGGAAATATGTGAGCTCACTAATGTAAATACTGGATCTAACAGTGTAAAAAAAAACTTTGCATCTCTGATTGAAATTTCTCGGTTTGGTTAGTGGAGTACCAGTCATTCAATCTTGGTTTCTCTGGATCCGTCCGGGGAGGGTGTGGCCGATTGGCGCTCAATCACGTCGCATGGTACGTAGCAACGCAGTGCAGTGCAGTGCCCTACCTACCTAGCTCGCCGATCCCTGTGCCTGCAGAAAGTTCCGAGCTAGCTATGTGCCACCAGTTCCAGTATCTACCTACCAACCAAGGCACATGCTCCGCGCCCATGCAAATACGCGCGAGTCATGGGTGACCATGTGTTTGGCTTGGTCCCCTGGCCTCCACAAGACTTGAAAGCCCAACTCAGCTACTGGTCTTTCATTCCAATCGGTGACCTTGAATTCAGCCTTACGATTCAAAAGAGTTTGGCACCAAAGCAGACCCAAAGTTGATGAACTAGCAGTGTCCGTGCGGTGCCCCCTCGGCATAAACGTGAAGCCAAACACCGGCCGGAGGCAGAGACTTTTGATTGTACCCAGGGGCATAAACACACCCCGGGCATGGTAGACTTTAGTTCGAGGTGTGAAAAATATCTAGTGTACAGTCCGAGTAAATTCAGTTCAGTCTGGATAATATTTTTATGATCCAGCCCAAATAGCCTAAATCATTCTATCACTGAGCCAGGAGTGTAACTAAATCCTAGCTCCGTCACTGATTGTTTTTTTTTTTGCTGTGGCTTGTTAGTCTAGTAGTCAAGAGATAAAAGCCGCTGAAAAGTTAAAAAAACCATGGCCATTGTCTCAAAAACAGTAGTAGAACAAGAGCATGGGTTACCAAGATGGCACTATGGTCTGGTTACGTAGTTGCAAAAACAGAGGCTGATTCCAAGTCAATGCTAACCTGACGCTTCAGGACATTATAAACTCCTATAAGAACCAGTATTTAAACAAGGATATACACCAGTATTATAAACTACAAAGAGCTCTAGCCGTCAGCTAGCCACGGTCGGACGTTTGGTCAGGTTGGTTCACCTGCAAGCTCATAAATATAGTAAGGGGGAATACACATGGTAACAGAGGCTGATTCCAAGTCAATGCAAACCGGACACTTGAGGACAGTATCAACTCCTACAAGAATCAGTATTTAAAAACAAGGATATACACCAGTATTATAAACTACAAAGAGCTCTAGCCGTCAGTTAGCCATGGCAGGACGTTTGGTCAGGTTGATTCATCTGCAGGCTCATAAATTCAGAGTGTAACATCGTCTTTCCACGTGTCGGTTGTCCTTTGTTTGTAACTACTACCTGACCAACCCCTCCTCTAGTTATTTACAGGCATCCTTCCGAAAAATATAAGCTCATGCATGCGTTCCTTCTCGGTTGTATCATATGATAGGTACTCAACAAGTAAAAAAAGGGGCATTCAGGGGCATGCTTAGGCATAACATAACTTGTTGGTTTGTCTATACCGTATATCCTTTCAGACAGGTTATTCCACCTGGGTGTCACTACTGAATACTCCATATTGGTTATAATGTCTTGATAATGAGTTGACCAAATACTCTGTGCGAGTACAGCGGCAGTTGAAAGATCTGATTTTGTAGATGCTAGGCCGCTGCTCCGTGGAGTGAAGCCAAGTTCAGAAAGTTTCTTGTGTGATTCAGCATAGTCCTTGAAGAAGGCATCCTCATCCTGCCATACGACAAAAAGACACGGTTCTGAATCTGAAACTTGTACACCATAGAACAATGCGCTAAGTAGTAGTATCAAGTGCACTAAATTCAAAAATATCACAAATCCTGAGCACCTTTGCATAAAGCTGCACATAGCGTCTAAATTCAGGATCTTCCAACAATGCTTTATCGGTAGGAAGCTTCAGAAGCCCCTCAGATTCCCCCTTCAGTAGCTCACTGCAGTGATATAAAAAAAATTGCATTGATTTTCCATCTCAAATCTAGTCTCCATAACAGGTAGATGGTATGGCCTTGTGTTCAACTTACAGAAAGTACGAGCTGTCAAACTTCAGAGGCTCATGAGTCCATGTCCCTCAAAGAACAAACTCAGGTATTAAATACTGTGCTTCTGGTGAATCAGTACTGCTACTACTTCACAGAATACAACAATGACCAGAGTGTGGCCCCCAGATGAAGCTACGATATCTTTGTCGGTTAAGCCCATCCGATAAAAGATGTCCTCAGATGTGGTGCACCTATTCGTGAAACAAAAGGAAAAACCCAGAAACATACATCAGCAATAGATATATGATTACAAACTGTAGCAAGTAAGCAATAACGAACATAAACACTGGAATAAAAGTATCAAAGCAGTATCCCGACGCCTGTTGTAGAAAATACTAATTATATGGGGGGGAAAAGGCAGATCTTGTATACCAATGAATGCGACATGAACATAGATCAACATGAAATATTATTTGTGTAGCTTTATGACACTTCAGGACAAGAAAAAGGAAACAGACGAGTAACAGAGAATATCCCGGACAAATGCCAGAACCAGCTGGTATAACAGGTAAAATGGCTAGTGTTGGGGGAGTGGCCTCCACCTTAGCTCAATCGGCCCACGACGCCAGGAAGACAGCAGGAAGCAAGCGAGGGGACGCACAAGGGTGGCTGCGCAGGCTAGGATTTAGGTGCTTGGTAATTTCCGGCACAGACGGGACACTTAGCCCGACAAGCGCAAGCGCAACCATTCTGATCCATGTATTATTTAGGTCCTGCTCACTTTGGTTTGAGCTTCTGACTTCTAGCTTATTTTTCACTATTTCTAAATTTTATTTTTTTGAGTTTTTTTTCCGATTTTTTTCTAGTATTCGTTTGCATTGTCTGAGATGGGCTAACCTGTTTTTTCATTTTAAAATTTTGGTTATGTTAATTAAGTCACTAGTAATTTTAGTGATAAACCAGTTTATTTGAATCTAAGCGAGCGTCACCTTAGTCAAACACCAAAACCACGAGGAAAAGCCGGGCACGGACGTACGTGTGACCGTGCGTGAGCGAGCGGAACAAAGAGCAACCGTTTCGAGTGTTGACTGCAGCTCCAGCTTCGCGCGGGGAAGGGGAAGGTGGATGCGTGGACGGATGGCATCGCGCGCGCGGCGGCCTGCGTTCCCGCGCGGCCGCTCCTCCGCAACGCACCCCGCTGCCTTTAAGCTCCGCCACCACCTCCTATTTTTGGACTAGCAGGAGCGCGAACTCGCAGCCCTCAGTTCCACGCACGACACGGCCACAGCCCTGCCCATCTCGCGCGACCCCCCGCTTGCATGAGATGTCCCTCCGCGTCCGGTTCGCCGCCTCCGCGGTGCTCGCCGTGCTGCTCGCCTCGGCCGCCGCGGCGTACGAGCTGACCAAGAACGGCACCGCCATCACGTACGACCGCCGCTCGCTCATCATCGACGGCCGGAGGGAGATCTTCTTCTCGGGGTCCATCCACTACCCCCGGAGCCCGCCCGATGCGTGGCCCGACCTCATCAGCAAGGCCAAAGAAGGCGGCCTCAACGTCATCGAGACCTACGTCTTCTGGAACGGCCACGAGCCCGAGAAGGACGTGGTAAGTGTATACACATGCATCGGCGTTTGATTTGATTTGACCGCCGGTTCATTCGGATATATTGACGAGTGCCATGGCGTCGATCCACCGATTGGTTTCAGTACAACTTCGAAGGGAGGTACGACCTCGTGAAGTTCTTCAAGCTGATCCAGGAGCACGAGATGTACGCCGTTGTTCGGATCGGGCCCTTCGTCCAGGCCGAGTGGAACCATGGGTTTGTTCAGTCGTTACTGATTGCGTCTTTGTGCATACGTTGCGTTGCGACTCTTCGTTTTAACTGCTGCATCTTTCAGAGGGCTGCCTTACTGGCTCCGAGAGGTCCCGGACATAGTCTTCCGGACGAACAATGAGCCTTTCAAGGTGATGAGCCTGACGGCCAAGTCCCAAATTGGGTCTCAATTTCTGAAACTTGTCTGCTGCACACATATTAATTAGATGCAATTTGAGGAGAGATGGAAGTAGCTTTCGCGACATAGGAATTTCAGGTTCACGGTGATGACCTATATATTTGTTTTGTTCGTGCAGACGCACATGAAGAGGTTTGTGAATCTCATAGTGAACAAGCTCAAGGATGCCAGACTCTTTGCATCACAAGGAGGCCCCATCATTCTATCACAGGTTCATCAGTCAAATTCTTGCAGCCCCGTAATCTGTTCGCGAATCACCTAACGGGTAATGAATGCTGATCGTGCTTCTCTGACGAAATGTTTCTGCACAACAGATTGAGAATGAGTACCAGCACTTGGAAGTGGCATTCAAAGAGGAGGGCACCAAGTACATCAATTGGGCAGCCAAAATGGCCATCAAGACCAACATCGGGGTGCCGTGGATCATGTGCAAGCAGACCAAAGCTCCTGGTGAAGTGGTAACTTTATTATGATCAGACATGTTGTGCTTCTCTATCACCAGCGGTTTATGAACGACGACATTTGCGATTTGATCTTTTGCCCTATCATAGGATCTGCGCTCAAATGTCAAACATTTTTAAACTTTTAGCATAAGAACTTGATTGCTGTTTGCACTACACCACACTTTCAAAGTGAAAATGTTTGCGGTTTTGTAAACAGAAACACCAACCCTGACTCAATAGTTTAACCTGATGTTTTATCTTCTCTAGATCCCTACTTGCAATGGTAGGCACTGTGGAGATACATGGCCAGGTCCTACTGACAAGAACAAGCCCCTCTTATGGACTGAGAACTGGACTGCACAGTGAGTTATTTGAGACGTGATCCATTTTCCTTGTTCATTAAGTTCAGTGCCGATGTTCATAGTCAGAAAGAAACATGCATTCATGTAATGTTCACAGACAATACTGCGTACTCAGCTATGTTTGTTGGTCTGTACAGGTACAGAGTATTTGGTGATCCACCGTCTCAGCGCTCAGTCGAGGACATTGCATTCGCTGTGGCGCGGTTCTTCTCCATGGGTGGTACCATGGCAAACTACTACATGGTACTGAACAGTAGTCTGTTCTTGACAAGGATAAAAAAAAACCGATTTTTTTTCATCAGGTAGTAATTAGATGTCTCACGGAATTGCACCTTTACTTGTCTGAACAGTACCATGGAGGAACAAACTTTGGAAGGACAGGTGCTGCTTTTGTCATGCCAAGATACTACGACGAGGCCCCTCTCGACGAATTCGGTAAGACGAACTCATTACCTCCCTTCATCTTGCAATCACCTCCCTGCTTCCAACCTTACCATACTCTTCCGATAACTCTGAAGAAATCATGTTGCTGATGAGCTATACGTTACAATGATCCAGGCCTGTACAAGGAGCCTAAATGGGGCCATCTCAAGGACTTGCACCATGCACTGCGGCTGTGCAAGAAAGCTCTGCTCTGGGGGACACCCTCCGTGCAGCCATTGGGCAACCTGTACGAGGTTGGAAGCTTTGCTTTTGCCCGCACAAGTTTTCATCAACCATCACAAGAATTATGTTGATGTTCTTTCAGTTCACCATTGGACATTGGTTGTGTCGATGCGTACTCGCAGGCAAGGGTCTTCGACCTGCCCGAGCAGAAGGTGTGCGTGGCTTTCCTCTCCAACCACAACACCAAGGAAGACGGCACGGTGACGTTCCGAGGGCAGCAGTACTTCGTGCCCCGCCGCTCCGTGAGCATCCTCGCCGACTGCAAGACCGTCGTCTTCAGCACGCAGCACGTGAACGCCCAGCACAACCAGAGGACGTTCCATTTCGCGGACCAGTCGGTGCAGAACAACGTGTGGGAGATGTACAGCGAGGAGAAGATCCCGCGGTACAGCCAGACCACCGTCAGGACGCAGCAGCCCCAGGAGCTGTTCAACATGACCAAGGACAAGACCGACTACCTCTGGTACACCACGAGGTACGCCGTAATACCTTACCCTGCTCCTTGCCTAGCTCGCGGCATCGTTTCTAAAGATGGTACAAGAAGGAGACGCTTGGGATCTCTGAACTTTTGTGTGCGTGCAGCTTCCGCTTGGAGTCGGACGACCTGCCGTTCAGGCGCGACGTCCGGCCGGTGCTGGAGGTCGGCAGCCACGGGCACGCGATGGTGGCGTTTGTCAATGACGTATTCGTAGGTAACTTGGATTGCGTGGAATCTTTTGTTTTCTTTCCATTGAATCGTCATTCGTCGAGGAAGGAAGGAAGAGGTCTTGAACTGGATGCGTTCGCGCAGGGTGTGGGCACGGGACCAAGATGAACAAGGCCTTCACGCTAGAGAAGCCCATGGAGTTGAAAGTCGGCGTCAACCATATCGCCCTCTTGTCGTCGACGCTCGGAATGATGGTGAGAAACTTCGCCTAGTTTCTTCAGGTCTGTGCGGGTCCATTCCGATGAGCTCTGCATTGACGCGTGTGGGTTTCAGGACAGCGGCGCGTTCCTGGAGCACAGGATGGCCGGCGTGCACACGGTGACGATCCAGGGGCTCAACACCGGCACGCTTGACCTGACCAACAACGGCTGGGGCCACATCGTCGGGCTGGACGGCGAGAAGACGCAGATCTACACGGAGCAGGGCATGGGCAGCGTGAAGTGGGCGCCCGCGCAGTTCGACAGGCCGCTCACCTGG
Organism: Bonia amplexicaulis; assembly: GCA_036346245.1. Lineage (NCBI taxonomy): Eukaryota > Viridiplantae > Streptophyta > Magnoliopsida > Poales > Poaceae > Bonia > Bonia amplexicaulis. The sequence goes on along the minus strand of CM070756.1, from coordinate 495,386 downwards.
TACAAGAGGCACTTCGACGCGCCGTCGGGAGACGACCCGGTGGCGATCGACATGAGCCCGATGGGCAAGGGTGTACTGTACGTCAACGGCGAGGGCCTCGGCCGGTACTGGATCTCGTACCACCACGCCCTCGGCAAGCCGTCGCAGTTCCTCTACCACGTGCCGCGGTCGTTCCTGAAGCCGACGGGCAACGTGCTGATGCTGTTCGAGGAGGAGGGCGGGCGGCCGGACGCCATCATGATCCTGACGGTGAAGCGCGACAACATCTGCACCTTCATCTCGGAGAAGAACCCGGCGCACATCAGGTCGTGGGAGAGGAAGGACAGCCAGCTGACGGCGGTGGCCGACGACCTCAAGCCGCGCGCCGTGCTGTCGTGCCCGCCCAAGAAGACCATCCAGCAGGTCGTCTTCGCCAGCTACGGCAACCCTATCGGCATCTGCGGCAACTACACCGTCGGCAGCTGCAACGCGCCGCGGACCAAGGAGGTCGTCGAGAAGGCGTGCGTCGGCAAGAAGAGCTGCGTGCTCGCCGTGTCGCACGAGGTGTACGGCGGGGACCTCAACTGCCCCAGCACCACGGGCACGCTCGCCGTGCAGGCCAAGTGCTCCAAGAGGCAGAGTACCGCCGCGCAATAAGCTAGCATTCCGTTCCGCCTCCTCTGCTATCTTCTTCTTCTACTTCTTCTTCTTTGTTTGGGATGTTGTACTTCCATTTGATCGGGTCATCCATGCATGATCTCTGGGAATGGAATGATATAATTAGGGAATTAATTGATTTTTGAGCCTTGCTTTCTTACTGTAATACAATTAACTTATAGACTTTACCTTAAAAAAATACTATGTTTAAAAACTAATTACTATAAAAAACCAAAAAATAGCTTTTAAAACTAAAAAAAGAGGCCCAAAGTACCTGGAGTTTTAGAACTACTAAAACCTAACAATTGTATCTTGCTAGGCAGCAAGTAGATGAGATGAAATATGAACTTCACTCAAAGGCCCACTGATTCTCTCTCCTCGCTTTGTTCTCCGCTCGTTTAGACTTGGACTTTTGGTTTCTGGCTTATTTTTTACTATATTCGTTTGTATTATATGTGCTGGGCTAATCTGTTTTTTTTTATTTTTAATTTTTTTTAAATTTAATTATGCCAAATAAGTCACCATCAAATACAGTGTAATTTCAGCTAGCTACAGTGAAAATTCAGCCATAAACCATAAAAATTCAGTCTAACTGAGCACCATCCTTGCCTGTGAAGTCATTCTTTTGAGGTCGAAGATCTCGCGGATATCCTCGGGCGACTTCCCATTGATCTTATCAGCAGCAGTTTGCAGATCAAGTCAAGCAGTTATTTGATGTCCAGGTAGTTTGCAGCCTACAAGTGATAAATTACCAAATGTAAGTATGCAATCGAGCAAGATAAGTGATGAGAGATTGAAGCTTCAGAACATGAACTAAACATGATGCAAGTGTCGTTCCAGATTAAAGAGACAAAAAGGCAATAACAAAGTGCTAAGCACTGCGATTAAACAACAAGAATGCCCATAGCTTGTGTCCCACATTGAAACAACCTATAATGCAAAAAGGCAAATTCCAAACATAACAAATATTCAAGTTAAAACTTATACCAGGTCACTGTCCTTTCTCGGAGCTGGGTGATGGTGGGCTTTGTGGGCCAAAACCCAGAAATAGTTTGAAAACTCAACGGAAATGGTGGGCTTAATGGGCCAAAACCCAGAAGCACGTACGGTTGTAAAATTATGATGAAACAGAATAGCACAGCCAACATTAACCTTCACATCATTGCTTGTCGTAAAGCTACCTATCCTACGGCGCTCTAACAAGAACAGGACGAATCACATGTAGTTGCTTTATACACTACAAAAGATACGTACGACAAGCACCACAGCGGCAAGAAAATTCACCATCCAAATGTTCAACAGCTTAAAATAGTTTGATGTATTTATTACGACACAGGGGACAATAGTCCTGAGAAAATCACCAAGCCTTCAGATCATATAACTTTAGATTAGGATAGAATGGTAGAACAATGAGGATCGACCCATTGTACAGCTAGTTTACGAGCTTCCAACATTGCACTTTCCGACTTTCAAGACGATTTATCAGCGACAAGCTTGTCGATGAGCGCAGCAGCATCTTCAACCGTCGCGATTGCCTGCGCGCTCGACTCTTCCACGCTGATGTCAAACTCCTCCTCGAGGCCCATCACGATCTCAACCTGCAACGAATTCACAATGGGTTTTACTTTATAGCTCGAGAACAGAACTTTTAATTCTGTGCTCACACAAAAGAAAGTGACTGTCTATCAAATTACAGATGTACGAGATTGAATATCTTCGTTTGGTCATTCCACGCTTGGAACAACAGCTATCATAATTCATGTGTCGACTCAGAAGTTCCAACAGATATCAAGTCTTAAGGTCCTAAATGGATAAGAAACTACAGATCTCTGGAAACCCAGCCCAACATGTCAAAGAAAGGAAAGCCCCCCAATATTCAGTAAAGCCATGAAACTGCATCCCTCCATAATCATTCCACACCTCTAAAAAAAGAGGAAAGTCCAAATTTCAACCTTCAACTATGGCCCGAGTCCGAAAATCAACCGCAAACTTCAAAACCGTTCACTTGACAATCTCAAAACCGTTCGGAACACCCCCCCTGTCCTAAACCACCATGGTTTTGACTAACGTGGCATCTGTGTATATGTTTCGCTGACAAAGCATCCACGTATACATCCATATCAGCATCTGCGTCATGCTGAAAGCATCTTCCTCCTTTCAAAATGATAGGGCCCACGTGTCATACTCCAAACTCATCTTCTTCCTCTGCCTCTCGATATTCCTCTGCTTCTGCCCCTCGAAGCCTCTTGATAGATGAGTACCACTACCAATTATTTCTTACATGTAAGCGAGCAACCAATAATCCAATTCAATCACCAACACCAACACCATCATAATCTCGCTCTATTCGTTCAGTTGGTTGGTTGGATCGTGTGTGTGTGTTTGAGACCAAGCATTCATTGTGCAGTCAATGGAGAGGCAGGGCAAGGGGGTTGCCAATCGCAGGTGGGCCTGGCCAGCCTGCAAATCGGCTTCTGCTTCCGCCCCACCGACAAGGAGCTGCTGCTGCACTATCTCCGTCGCAAGGCCCCCTCCCCGCCGACATCATACCTGTCGCTGACCTCGCCATGGCCACTTGAGCTCCGTCCTGACCACCAAACTCGCAACGCTGTCCCTGGCAAGATAATCTCAAAACCATCCGCATCACACTGTGCTCCACAACCTTCTCCCTCACATCCCCAAATTAATTTGAATTTTGTTCCCATAGCTGCTCGTAATCAAAGTTCTTCTCCTCCGACGTTGTCGAGCTTCTCCACCATGGTTCGTCGCAACCATTGAGACTCCATCTGATTACTTTCTACATGAGCATCCCCTCCTCCCCCCTATCTTTTGATCCACTCAATTTATACCCTCACCTACCGTAGCGTCATCACCTCCATCACCTGACCACCATAGCCGCCAGTCGCCAGTCCAGCACAACGCACCTCTCCCCAAAACATCACTACCGCTCAAGTCGTGAGCGTTCCATTTTCGCCCACACCCGTGCCTTTCCACAACCCCGTCACTGGCACTGTGGCTAGTCCACCGCACCCAGCAGCTCTCCCTCACTCTGTCGTTCTCTATTGCAAGGAAGGAACAAGGAGGCAAGGTTGGCACTGTGGCTAGCCCAGCTCTCCCTCACTCAGTCGTTCTCCATTGCAAGGAAGGAACAAGTGATGTGGCTGCCACATAAGCGAAAACCAGGGGTGAAAAGTGAACAGTTTTGATATTTTAAGGGTGAAAGGTAAATGGTTTTGGAGTTGAAGGTTGAAATTCCGACCCAGGCAATAATTGAGGGTTGAAAAATGGACCTTTTCCCTAAAAATAAAGGTACAGACTACAGATCACACCACAAGAGGCCATAAAGTATGAAATGAGACATGTTACCACAATTCCCCTCAAATGTTAATTTAAGACCCAAAACCTTTACAAAAATGCAACTCTTTAGAATCCTTAGCTATTTGGGAAAGTTGGGTTAGTCTCTACTTGGTTCAAGACAACCTGCATGTATGACATCAGTCAAAATATTGCAGGCAGAATTACCGTGTCCAGTGAATCAGCCCCAAGATCAGAGAACTTAGTGGTACCACAAACTTCAGTGTCAACAGGAACAGCAAGCTGCTTCTTCACAATCTGACAAACCTTCTCCACTGTATCCTTCTTCGCCTGTTGGAGCACACATTTAACAAAGGTTATAAAATACTGTTAAGATGAGTAAAATGCCATGTTGATAAGTAGTACTACAACACCAAGAGCAGAAATTAAGTAAAAGCAAACTTCTCTTAAACAAACAGAAGATTTGCTCACCCAGTCATTGCTGATTGCTGAAATACAAGTTTGAACGCAAACATAAATGAAAGAGAAAAACAAACCCTTCTAGAACGAGAAAAACAAGGGAAACAGGTAATTCCTGAGTCCTAAGTAGCACATTTTTTTAATGAGCTCAATGATGGGGTTTTGGGGGGCAACCTTAATTTTCCATCATTCAAAACTAACAAAACTGCTAACACCAATTACTAGTTTAGTTGAAACTTAGAAAAAACAGTAATTCACTAGCTTTAGCATAGTAAAGCAACACTTCAGATATATCATGCATGAAGAGAAAGGATGGAACTCACGGAACAGCAAACAGCAAATCTGATCGGCAGTGGCTGCAGGCGGAGAAATGCATTACCCTTCCTTGCACCGGAGAGAGCGAGTGAGTTCGTGTTGATTGCCTGCATTTCAACGAGCAAACTTCTTGAGATAACAAAACTTACGAGAACTAAGGACTAACACATTGAATTCGCCAGGAAAAAAACTTAGCATACTAGACAAAACATTGCTCTCATGATTATTCTATTCTTCTAGCAATTCACTTGGTAGTTGGTACAACCCACATCTGTGCCAAACTAACAGTATAGCTTGAATTGGCTCCCCTATGGTGATGGGATGAAGAGTATTGCCGGAGAATATATTGACTGGAACTAATTTCATAGTTCTAAATTTGGCTTGTAAACACACAAGAGAGAGGAGTTAATTTCTGAAAAGATGTATACAAGATGTTTTAGTACAAATTCCCTACGAAACCTCGGAACTAACATTTTACAACGGTATCACTAAAATCCAGGTAACTAACCCATTTGAGAGAAAAATAAAGTGTCTTTCATAGCAAGGGAAGACAAGCACAAAGGCGTTTTAGGTGGCATTAATTAAAGGACCAACTTTTTGGAGCATAGAAAGCAACAACCTGGTACTGCATCCAACATTCCAACACAATCCCCGCCTGACAGACACACCATGACACCCCATGTTACTAATTCCACTAGAAATTCAGCACCAGGATGCAATTTAGTTGTACCATAGGAACCATACAGCACAAGATTTGATACAGCTTGTGGCGATCTAAGGGTGCCTCTTTAACACTTTAAAGCAAAGCAAACATTCTACACGCATATACTGACCATATCAAGCAGAACATGCGCATCTGCGCGCAAACATCTAAGTAGTACAGCAGAATTACCATCACTACAGCCTATCAACCTAGCAGAAAAGGCAGATCTGTCCAAGTCCACTTTGGAAATGGCCCAGTAAAGCCACAGCGCACAAAAAGAGGCAGCTTTGCCGATCGAAAAGAATACAACAGGGTAGGTGGCTAAGCGACAGATCACGCGCAGATCGAACTGCGAAACAGACTCGGATCGAGACAAAAAGCTAAAAACCCCAAACCCCAACTAGGCAGATCGATCCACCGCACGAACGAGCGATGCAAGGTGGTGGATCTGACGATGTGATGCGCGGACGTGTGTATACCTTGACGGGCCTGGCGAAAGAAAGGGCGGATCCGGCGGCGATGGAAGCCATGAGCGGGCGGAATGGGCACGCAGGCGAGGGGAAGGGGAGGCGGCGAGCACGAAGCGTGTGAGCGCGACGGGGGTCTGGATGGCTGCTTGGCTTGGCTGGCTGGTGGGTTTGGAGTTGGGCGCGGCGCAGTGGCCTGGCCGTATTTATACGGGGAGGGGCGGTGGCAACGCAGTCGCAGTGGGCATCGGGGGTATCGACGGCGGCGGGGTCCACGAGGCGGCGACTCCGTCCGTCCATCGCTCCCCACCGCGTAGTGGGCTTAGTGATATCTCCGGCGAGGAGGGAGGCCGCCAAGCGTGAAGCAGCAGAAATCGATGGGCTCCTTCCCAGCAATTCCGGCCCATCCTAAGCAGATCTCATCTCCCAGGACGTACCCTTTTTAATCTCTGGCCCATAATAACGACCTACCTCCAAGTAAACAGGGTTGGAGAAACCTTTATTTTTTTTGAACTAAGCGAGTGTTGATGATTGAAGATGCTGCTCTGCCACCTCTCTCTCTCAAAAAAAAAAAAAAACTGAAAGAAATCAGAGCCGAAAGCCAACTGAAAAGTTGAAAAAAAAGTCACGTACGTGGGTATTTTCTGACGTCACGTACGCAGGTATTTTCGGAACTATGACATATCTTTTGATTATGATTTATTAATCTAATAAATAATAATTATTAAAAGAAGTCAGAGCAAAAGCCAACTGAAAAGTTGAAAAAAGTGCCATGTGAAGCCCTTCATTTGTCGCTTGCTGCCTTCACTCTTCAATAATGTCGTCGCACAGCTTACAGATTGGGGAGGCAGCAAACCTAATGAAGTCTTCTTAGAAAAAAAAACCGTCTCATTTCCGGTCAGTTTCAGCTGACACAGACGTGAAAATTTTCCAAGTGGCCGTCAACACCACATCAGGCGCACGAACAAGATGCTCCCCCCTTTTGCACCTGACGTCCATCGTTGCCAGGCTGCCGGGCTGGGGAGAGCATGTCATGTCACGTCCATGCGATCGAAGAGATGGATGAATGGCTGCTGCATCGACGTAGGTCGGAGGGGGCACCAGCCGGCCTGGTTCCTGCAGCAGTGCACACATGCATGTGTACAGTTCAGGTAGCAGGAGGAGGAGGATTCAGAACTGTTTGATAACGCCACGATAGCGCCATGGTAGTACAGCATGTAACACCCCCATTAAGCTTGACCGAGATCATCGCATAACAGAGTAGCGTCAGGATCAACTAAAAAAACAGTTGCATATACAAGTAGAAAGTTTTACCTTTGTCTCGTTCCGATGGCACAGATAGTGGCTCTCTAGGTCTGATTCTAAAAAACAACGACAAAGTAAAATTGAATATGGATGTACTCAGCAAGGCCTAGAAAGGTGATGCACACATTAGTATATACTCCCGGTCACCAAGCCGTTTTTCCGAAAAGTAATTTGATATCCCAAATAACATAAAGAGCTTATGTGATTATAAACTTAAAGTTTGAATGATCAAAATTAGTTTAAACATGATATAAGTAATTGGGTAAAAAAATTGGATAAAAAATAAAGAAGCTAGAGTATAGCTCAAGTCTGTCGACTCTTGGACCCCTGTATGGGATCTTTGTCATAGAATAAGAACCAACTAGCTGTTGGGATGACCACAAAATTGTTAGGGTCATGCGGTTTTTATGCCATTGCATTAATAAAAGTCTAGCTCCCTGCATATAATGAGTAACCTCTAAAATGAAATTAGTGCGTGTCGAAAGAATAAAACATATTTCACATAATATCACTACCATAGCATATATATATATATATAGGCCTCCACTAGTAGTTGGAATTATATTTTTTTATTCTGTATTATTAAATTATATGATTGATCTTATCCAAGTTGAGATGATTGGCCATCGACCAGACGAGTTATTTGACACAGATCACCAAACTATTCACGCACATGCTATGCTGCCTGTCAGGCGCGGACCTACCGAGTTCAGTGCCCCTACCTCCTAGGATCATCGGTAATAGGCGATGGCAGTTGTAAATTATATAGTACAATCCTAGCAGGAGTACTACACTGCAGCACCACGGTGTAGCATCCCTTCCTGGTAGCACTAGTCCATGCGAGTAATTTCTGTTCATGGATCAGTGGTGTTCGACGTGGCCGTGCTTCGGTCTATTAAACCTCCGATTAAAACTGCGGTATTAAAATAAACACCGAGTCCTATGGCACCGAGATCATAGCAGCAAGCTCTACATATCAGAACTCATTATCGAATGGTTCTGCAGGTTACTTTCTGATATTCCCTGCTGATTCTGCAGATACTTTCCGTTGTATGGTTGCCTCTTATTCAGACTTGTAATCCAGTTTTAGTCCTGTAAATTGGGCAGCCAAACGGCATGTAATCGGCTTCTGTCGAATCTATTGCACACCATACGACAATATATACTAAAACACTTCTCTGACATTTCGGTCAAGCGGTTATTCCTGCTATTCATCTTTTTCTCTTGCTATACACTTTCATATGGTATTAGAGCCTTGCTGATCCTTACTGCATCTATCACCATTGCATATTCCCTTTTACATCTCACCAATGTTCTTACAGTTCCTAATCTTGTAAAAAAATTTCATTTCCGTTCATCATCTAACGCTTGACAAATCCTGCATAATTGAGTTTGACTCTTTTGGTTTCTTTGTCAAGGACTCCTGAGCCAAGAACGTGATCAATTCTTCGTTGCAATAGCGATGGGACCTCTACTCCATTCCATCACCATCGGCCTCTGCCTCTCCATGCGCTTTCCTCGCTACAATAGCAGATTCAACACTATGGCATCGTTGACTCAGGCATTCCGGACGTGATACGTCCACACATTTCCTAGACATCTCCAACTTTTATGTAATAAACAGGACCATACCATTTGTCATGCATGTCAACTTGGCAAACACGTCGTTTACCTTACTCTCGTTCTACCTCCTGTACTCATGCCCCTTTTGAGTTAATCCACTACGATGTTTGGACCTCACCTATGCTCAGTAATTCAGGATATAGATACTACCTTGCTATACTAGATGATTTCTCTCATTTCGTTTGGACATTTCTAGCCACCATCATCTCTTTTGTAACTTACGTCCATACTCAATTCAATACATCCCTCAAATGTACTCAGGCCGACAATGGTGGTGAGTTCGTCAATGACGTGTCTGCACATTTTTTTCCAATTCAAAGGAATTCTCTTGCGCCTTTCCTGTCCTTATAGCAGTCTTCAAAATGGTAAAGCTGAGTGATGTATCCACACTATCAACGATGTCTTGCACACTTTGCTAATCCAAGCCTCCATGTCAACATCCTATTGGGCCAAAGCCTTGTCTTGCGCCACATACCTCCTGAATCTCCGGCCTTGTCAGCCTCCCCAATTCTACACTCCCTTTGCAATTCTCTTTTGCTGACAGCCACAATACTCCCACCTTTAGGTCTTCAGGTATCGTTGCTACCCCAATACTAGTGCCACCACCCCCCAACAAATTGGAGCCACATTCCATCGCATGTGTGTTCCTTGGCTATCCAACAACACACAAGGGGTACCACTACCTTGATGTCGCAACCGGTCATATTATAATTTCACGACATGTTATATTTGATGAGCAGTTGTTTCCTTTTGCCCAAGGATCGTCGCCTCCTCTAGAGGACTCATACAACTTCCTTCTTGAAATGGATTCTCCAACACTAGCTTGGGCTACGTTACGGCCGCATACATCTACATCCTCTCCTTTCCGCAGACCAGTGTGGTTAGCGCCGCAGTGTTATAAATTGGCTATGTTCTTTTAGATTTTTAGCCTTTTGTTTTTTTAAAAGTTAAAAGGAACAGATCAACATCCTCAAACAGATTCTCTAAGTAATTTTTTGAGTCTAAAATCGAATGTGTCAACAGCGTCTCTCACATCCGCTCATATCAAAATCATCCGTGGCCGTCAAAAACCACCGGTCACAGAGGTCCATTGGTGTGGCCGGACGGTGGCCCCCGGCGCGGGAGAAGTACTGGTACGCGCGCGCCGGATTGGCGCAACGCATGAAGCGAGTACTCCCATCGCACATGACGCACAGTAGAAATCTCTGATGATCATCTCGGCTTTCGGGGCGCCCTTGGTACCTCGCACAGTTGCACTGTCGTCGTCGTCGTCGACCTGTGGCCTGCGCCTGCCGACCTATCCTATCGGGGCGAACCCAGCGCGGACCGATCATATTGATCAAGAGAGATGAGATCCAAACATCAAACTCTCTCTCTCTCTCTCTCTCTCTCTGCATCGATCGATCGGTCCAACGAGCTGCTCCATATCATGTCGAATTATCAACGAGTTAATGCATGACCGGGACCTAGCTGAAGCTTGTCATATCCAGTACGAGGTCACTAATGTGGTCTCCCCACCAGGATGCACGCAGATGCAGTCTCATTAGAAACCATGAACTAGCTTGTCACTCGCAGTTTAATTTCTTGACAATAGTTCACGCATCGTCAGAAACCATGAACTAGCTGGGGCCGTCGTAGCTGTAAACTTGCGAAACGACAGGGCTGCTGACAGCGACTGATAAACTAATTTAAGGGAGGTCTCAATGATAAGGCTCCTATAATTTCCCAGGAATACTACGCGAATCGCATTATTTCTACAAAATTATTGCATTTCAATCATGCTCATCCTAATCAACAAGGGTCCATATGTTCTTTACGTCAACACAACATACACTGTACGGATAAATCTGGCTGTTGTTCACTGGAACTAGCGTAATTACTCGTACAATTATGTGTCTAGATATCGAAATATCATGTATCTATTATATAACTCTAATATTTTTTAAAAAATTAGTTATATTTGTTATATAATTGTAACCGTTATAATATCTATATCTGATTTATTTGTGTATCGTTATAATCTGATTTTACCGGAATAATGAGAGAATTTCTAGGTATTTTACCTTTTTCTAGTCTAAGGATTATCGTGGAATTTCTACACCGCTAAAGCGAAAGAGGTACATTGAATATCATTTGTTATTTATACATACATACAAATATAGACACACACATATCTAAAGCCCTTTTTTACTCCTAGATGTAGTTACTCCCTATGCTATATCTCGCAAAATAGACAATATCTCGTGCAACAAAGAGTATATACATGTAGTATATGAGTATATAAGACATCTAGGTGGTATGCATATTTTTTTAAGTTGTTATGTATAGTTTTTTGAACATACTCCTTTTTATATACGAATATGAAGGTATTAGCAAAATATGCCAAAAACTATATGCTCTCTTACAAATTTTTTTTCATGTGGTTGGCATTGGAATATCTTGGAATTAATATACGAGCATACCTAAAGTGATAAAGAATTATGTTAAAATTGTGTAGGTGGTATATCATGTGGGAGTAACTACATCCGAGGTAGAAGGCCTTCTACTCCCAACATTTTACTCTCGGATGTAGTTACTTTCACCTCTGATATACCACCTAAATGAACTTGAAAGACTATTTTATCACTTTAGGGTACACTCATATACTAATTATAAGATACTACAATCACTATTATAAAACAAGCTACACTAGACACCTCATCACAGACCGTCTATGTTGTAATTATCACAGACGATTTTCTAAGCGTGACGGTATACCGTCTGTGAAACACAACTATCGCAGACGGTTCTTATTAATAACCATTTGTGACAGTTCACAGACGGTTATTAATTAGAACCATATGTGATAGTTCACAGACGGCTATTAATTAGAACCATATGTGATAGTTCACAGACGGCTATTAATTAGAACCATATGTGATAGTTCACAGACGGTTATTAATACGAACTGTCTTGTGGTTGGAACCGTCTGTGATATGTATTTATACGCATGAATGGTGCTTCGTCTCCCCGATGCGCACATCTTCGATCATTTTGGCTCCCCGATGCGTCTCTTCGTCTCACAGGCCGGATGTATTCTTTGTTGTATAAAAATGATCATCTGCCACTAGATATTAATCCCCACATCGTTGATCTTATACGAGCACCTCGCCGCCCGCCCGCCTATCTTTCTTGTCTTTCCAGAACAAATAAATGGCTCCCTACTCTTCCTTGTCGCGGGTATTGATGTCCAACCTAGCCATACTGTACGAGCACCTAGCCGGCCATACGCTAGTGAATGTGGTATACATAAAAATTACAAAGAAGTCCATGATTTTTAGCGTGCTTTGTAAATACCTTCTTATTGACATATAGAAAGGACTATATCTAACAAATATGTGTATCGCCTCTGAAAAACATACATACCACCTTGATGGCTTTTACTCATATACTACATGTATATATCCTCCGTTACGCTAATTATACACGATCCTCAAGAAGATTTTTTTGGAAATATTCTAGTTTCTTTGCACAAATATTACTAGATTCGAAAGACACAAGATAACCTTACACGGCCGGGCGTTTGAACACGCGCGTTCCGAGGTGAGGCAGCTACAGTGAGCGTCCTCTGCAGTAGTAATAAGGACCGGCCGGTCCCAGCCACACGGAGCATCAGATTCTCGCGCCGTACGTTAGAAACATTGCTCCTCCAAGGCAAAAAAAAAAAAAAAAAAGAACATCCTGCCATCCTACAGCTCCCATTTGCGTCCTCCGGGTCGCGGCCACTTAACAACACAGTCCCGGCCTGCGAGCGCAGACACACTGTTCTCCGGTCAATCGCTAGCCGTCAAGTCAAGGCACGACATAGCCGAAAGGAGAGCCCGAGCTAGCTTGCTAGGTACCAGCAAGCATGGAGAAAGCAGATGACGAGCTCGTGTCGCCTCCGGCAGCTCACGCCACCACCAGCACCACCGACATGCCCATCTCCACGGCGCTCAGCCTCTCGGCCACGTCCTCGTACTCCCACTCCAGCGGCGACACCACCAACAACGCCGTCGTCGGTATCGCTTGCCTCTGCCCCGCGGCCGCCAGCGGTGGCGTGCCCGCCGGACTCCACGCGCTGGAGCAGGAGATGTACCGCGTTGACTTGCAGCTGCAGGGCGCCGCGACCGCCGACTCGGCGTGGACGACCGGCGGCGACCGCCGAAAGAGGCGCATGATCAAGAACCGCGAGTCGGCGGCGCGCTCCCGCGCGCGCAAGCAGGCGTACATGCACGAGCTGGAGAAGGAGGTGCGCCGCCTCCGCGAGGAGAACGACTTGCTGAGGGAGCAGTGCGACGAGGTCAGATCCACATTCACTAGCTAATAGCTTACCTAGCTGCTACGGCCTACGCGCATGCATGTACACGACCGAGAATGCCTAGCTTTTTTTAGATAACGGAACTAAGTTCCAGCCTCTACCATCCGAAGATGATACACAGCTGAGAGTCAGACACGATCCAAAGCCAATAGGCTGAACCACTTACATCCAAACGAAAAGAAATAAAAACAACAAGATACAGCCTAACCAAGGCAAACAACAAGTATCTAGGAAAAGAACAAGAACTAAGCTTCAATTCGATTCCAAAAGTTCCACCCAAACTTTTTGAAGACCGCCATAATCAATGTCTCCAAGTTTCTGCAGCCGCGTTTGAACGCCGGTCGCTCCTCCTCTTTATGCAGTAGGGACCACTGTCGGATCCAGTACGTCGCCCTGAAAATTACCTGTAAAAAGGTAGTGGACTTAGCCTTGTTAAAAACCACATCATTTCTATTCAACCAAAGAGCCCAACAAAACGCAGCCGCTCCTAACAAAATTTGGTTTCTCAACTGAAGACTCCAGCCATTTAGCCAAGAACCAAACATATTAGAGACACTAGTGGGAGGTTGAATTCCAAATGTGAAAAGCACGGTATTCCACACAAATCTTGCAAAATGGCAATCAAAAAACAAATGTTGAATAGTCTCTAAGGAACTACAGAAACAACATTTGACACTTCCTTTCCAATTCCTTTTTGCCAAATTGTCCTTGGTGAGAGTAACTCCCTTTTGTAAGTACCAAAGAAAAACCTTAATTTTCAGCGGCACCTTTAATTTCCAAAGAGGATTTTTAGTCAGAAGAACTCCTTGTTGTATTAAGTTCCTATACATGGACCGGACTGTAAACAAGCCATTCTTGCTAAGGTTCCATAAAAACACATCCTTCCCATTTTCAAGGTTAACCGAGACCACTTTAGATACTAGATCATACCAAGAAGTCCAATTTTCGTTTACTAAACCTCTCCTAAAAGACACATTAAGCGGTACAGTCCGTAAGACATTTGCCACCGTATCGTCTTTCCTCCTGACTAATCTATAAAGGTTGGGGTATGCTTCTCTGAACGGCTTGTCCCCTAACCAAGCATCCTCCCAAAATCTAGTTTGTCCCCCACTTTTCACTTTGAACTTTCCACCAGCTAGAAAAACATCCTTAATTTTCAAAAGACCACTCCAAAAATGAGAGTCTCCTGGCCTGTGCTGCCCTTGTGCCAGAGTTTTGTTAGACAAATATTTCTTTCTTAGAAGATTTTGCCAGACCCCATCCTCGTTGATAAGTTTAAACAGCCACTTGCTCAACAGACACCTATTTTGAATTTCTAGATTTTGTATGCCTAGACCACCAAAATCTTTAGGTGTACACAAGATACTCCACTTAGCAAGTCTATATTTCTTTTTATGTTCATCGCATTGCCAGAAAAAACGCGAACGATAGTAATCTATTTTTTGAAGAACTCCTCTAGGGACTTCAAAAAAAGATAACATAAACATAGCCAAACTAGTTAGCACCGAGTTAATCAAGACTAGTCTCCCTCCAACTGAAAGTAATTTACCTTTCCAACTAGAGAGTTTTTTCTGGAACTTCTCTTCAATGCAGGCCCAATCTTTGTTTGATAATTTTTTATGATTCATGGGTAAACCTAGATACCTAAAGGGAAGACCCCCCAACTTGCACCCAAAAAGTTTTGCGTAATCTTGTTCACAATCTTTAGCTGTGCCATAACAAAAAAGTTCGCTTTTGTGAAAATTAATCTTCAGCCCCGATAATTGCTCAAAGGTACTAAGCACTAGCTTGAGATCCTTGGCTTGAAGCGTGTCGTGATCCATAAATAGGATAGTGTCATCCGCATATTGGAGAATAGAATGCCTAGCTATACCTATACATACGCAGATGCTGCGATTTTACTCGGTGATTTGCTTGATGCCTTGATCCTTCTGAGCATTTATGTGCGCAGCTGAAGGCGGCAGCGGAGGTGCCGGTGAAGAAGACGCTCCAGAGGGTGTCATCCGCCCAGTTCTGATGAGGAAAAAATTGATCGCAGATCACGCACGGCCGATCAGCTTGTTTCTTCTCCTGGCCTGGTGTGCCTAGAGAGATAGCAAGAACGGTGCCTCTGCTGCTGACTGGGAGTAGCGTCGCAGTGTGAGTAGTTAAATCTGCTGCTGACTGGGAGGGTACTGCCTGCACAAAGATGGTAAAGTTGACTTCCTCAAGCACACCTCGTTTTGGGGAAGAAGCTGCTAGCTAGTACCGGGAACGATCATGGCTTGGCATCCTTGCCTTTTGCTGTCCTTGTTCCCATGCATTGACAGCTCAGATCAGTTCACAAGTTATTTTTCCTTCGATTTTACAATTTCTTCAACTCCATGTATCGGCCTCTTTAGTGTGTCCCCTTTTTGAAGTTCTTGCAAATTAAAAATACACATCTATTATTCTTACAGATCAGTAACTGGTACTGCTAACCAAAGAAGATATACTACCTCGCAAAAGACAAAAGCAAAACAAAGAACCTGCAGTACTACACACTGGATCTCTTTTTTTTCCCAGCTTCTAAGGCTCCGCTCGTTTCGACTTCAGCTTCTGGCTTATTTTTTACTATTCATAAATTTTGACTTTTTCTAAACTTTTAGCTTTTTTTGAGCTTTTTTGCCGGTTCTTTTTTTTCTCGTATTTGTTTGTACTATACGTAATGGGATAACATATTTTTTATATTTTTTAATTTTTTTTAAATTTAATTATGTTAAATAAGCATCGTCACCTGATGCTTTTCACCATTCTGTTGCTTTTAGGTCATAAACCACTAAAAATAAGCTCAAATGATCACCACATAAAAGCTACTTTTCAGCTTTTTTATACTAACTAGTTTTCACATGAAGTATCTTTTTAAAACAAAGTCTACAAGTTAATTATAGTACACACTGCTGCGATTTTATTCATATCGGCTAAAACCGCACGCGGATTATTTGTGCCTCTATACTCTCTCACGAATAGATAAAAGCTACAGGCCATAATCCGAAGTAAAAAAGAATAGACCCAATGTCTGCTGCAGCTGTTGCTAGCTATAGTGACCAAGATTTGGCAATCCGGATCTTCTGTGTATTCTGAGTTAGTCCTTGAATCAGTAGCTAGCTCACACAGCATAACAATGACGAATATTACATCCATGCACGCACATAAGTAAAAAGGTACAATAGTAAATAAGCGTAAATGGGCCAGATGTGGCCAAGGTCTTATATCATAGGCTGGACAGGCCATATTCAGATGAAGTCTTGTAACGGAAAAGATACATGACAGTGGAGTCCCCTAGGATATGCCCACAGGCAATCGACCGCGGTACGTGATCTAATACTCAGCGTCATCTTCAACCTTCGATAGATGGTGAAACTTGTTCACCGGTATGTCATTCCTTGAGCTCCGAATTTATATACTTAGGCAACAATAAGTATAAATGTACTCAGCAAGTACTTATATCAGAATGCAAGTGTATATGTGTGTCTATCTACATGCAAGACCTAATCAAGGGAATGACATATTTCTTTTATCATAAAGCTAATTTGTCAAATATCACATTATAGCTAGTTTTCAAACATATGATTTAGCCATTTTGTAGTTGATAATGGATTATTTGACGTAGTTAAATTTACAAAAATTTAAAATAGAAAAAATAGGTTATTCAATCACGGACAATACGAACGAATACAGAAACAAAAAAGAACCGGCATAAAAGATAAAAAAATCAAAAAAATAAAATTTAAAAATAGTAAAAAAATAAGTCAAAAATCAGAAACTCAAAACGAAATAAGTGAGACCGCAAGCTGCCGCAAAGACCGTTCTTTTCAAACGCCCAAGCAAAGAAATCTTCCTGTTGGGTGCCCAGGGAATCTTTAGAATTTCTTCCGCGTCCAGGTGGCAGAATTCCGCTCTGATCATTGTGGCGTCCCATGATCTGGTCAATGGGACTATTAGCTCGTCCACCGATGAACAGTTGCCTCATCAGGTGTAAACGGGGGATTCAGAGCCGGACTCGTTGGGATCCAATTATCCGTCCACGGACAGATACAAGTTCCGTTGCCAACACGCTTTACCAGACCTCTGTACAAAGCTCCACGACCGTCCAGTACTTTTCCTCCAAAGCTGGCCTGGCCTGCTTATTTTTCCTTTGAAACCGATAACTTTTAGCTTTTACTACAGTACGTATCTTTTAAACAGAGTATTTTTTCAAGACAGGGTCTACAAGTTAAACGATGCATACGTTAAAAGTTTAACATCTGTACCATCCAAAATCACAAGTAAGTATATCTCTGTAATCTGTACCGTAAATAGACAAAATTCAAAAAATTCAGTTAAAAGCCATAAGTCGCAGCTGTTGTCAAACAGGGCCAGTATGAGTAAATCGCTTGCTGTCATGAAGTCGCCAGTTGGGTAATATTATGGGCCTGTTCTTTTCAGCTGCGGCTTATGCCTTTTGGTTAAAATCTTTAAATTTTGGCTGTTTACGGTACAGATTACGAAAAGACAGATACTCATTTGTAATTTTGGCTGATACAGATGTTGAGCTTTTAACATGTAGATCGTTTAACTTGTAGACACTGTCTTAAAAAAATACTCTGTTTAAAACAAAAACTAAAAGTTATCAACTTGTGAGGCAAAAAAAAAATAGGCTGATAATATTTTCCTTTTACACAAATCGAGCATGGACGCGTCATTAATGTCCATCCCTGTTTGCCGAGGAGCGCAATGCTGAAGGCTTGCATTTCCCGAAAGCCCATAAACTCTTCGGCTTGTCATATCACTCCACTGTAACCAGCGGATGCTTCGTCACTCATGGGGTCTGTTATTATCTCGTCCACACGATGAACAGTAGCCTCATCAGGTTATCCACCTTACGACTCCGATATGCGGATGTAGCTGAAGCGATCTTCTTGCGCTACTGAGCTTGACGAAAGCACTTCACAGCCGGCACAGTTGACCTTAGTTCTTCCATTGATGTACTCGAAAGCTCCCTCTGTGGACCGGCCAAGAGCAGTTGCGGGCCTAAGGAACAATTCTTTTCAGGTTTTTGGTTAGTTTTTACCTGTAGCTTCTTTCAGAAACCGCTATTCATCAGACTAGCTAGCTGCAATAAAAAAATCATCTTTTTTGGCCAATGCTTCCTCGTGAATGCTGAGGCTGCTGTGCACTTGTTGTTTCATATCCACGCTGCAGTTGGAACTAAAGAACACCACTGATTCGCGCTCATTAACCGACTGCCTCTTCGATACCTCTCAAGGGTATCTTCAAGCCGATCAGCTCCTATGTTGGAAAATAATGATACAATCATCGGCAAAGTGGAGATGTGAAAGCCAGGGTGCACTACTCGACAGGCCCTCTGCAGAAAGCAAGAGAAGCTAAGGGGACACCGGATCTCCCCGGCGGATACCTCTGCTTGGCTTGAAAACTGGAGAGTAACTTCCATCGACCCGAACTGAGAAACTAACCGAAGTGACGCACTTCATAATTAATGATATTCACCCAGTCCGGCGAGAAACTCATCCTCAACATAAAATATCCTCCAGATAAGCCCATTCCACTCTGGGCCTGTTTGGCAACGGCTGCGGTTTATGACTTTTGGCTGAAATTTTTAAATTTTGGTCGTTTATGGTACAGATTACGGAGAGAGATACTCACTTGCGATTTTGGATGGTACAGATGTTGGACTTTTAACGTGTACATCGTTTAACTTGTAGACCCCGTCTTGAGAAAATACTCCGTTTAAAAGTTAGGTACTATAGTAAAAGCCAAAACCAGAGAAGAGAGAGTGCTACGAGCCATGGAGGTGGAGGAGAGGCTTGTGTCTATGTCGTCGGCTGCGGCCGCCGAGTTCACGGAGGCTGATCTGGCAGCGGTGGGCCAGTTGGTGCAGCTCAACATCAGCGACGGTGGGGAGGAGGACCAGGAGGCCTCGTCGTCCTTCTCGCTGTCGGCATGGTCGGTGAACAACACCAAGGTGGCGGCGACGAGGGAGTTGGCCGAGGAGGATGATGAGGTGGGGCTGGATAGGAGTGTTGGGTTGATCGAGTCGTCTAACTGCCGTCCGAGATTTCAGGGGGGCAACCGCTCCACCCACGCGCCTTGATCGGAGGCGGTTCCAACAGATTGGTATCGGTCCCGGTCACTATAGCGCTATACAAAAGAGGGTTACGGCAGAGGGGCGAGCACCAACGTTGTTCTCTCCTCCATACACCCGAACATCACCCGATCTACTGAGGGCGCTACGGTGGACAAAGACCGACAACCTCGCCGCCGGCCATCTCCACCGCCGACACCTCCGTCTTCTTCTCCGACTTCGGCCGACGACGTCTTCTTCTCTGCCGACTCATCACCGACACCTCCACGACCGCATCTACTTCTTCATCTTCATGGCCACCTCCGGATCCGGTACGTGCTTATGTTTTTGGCTCTATAGTTTAGCTAGGTATTCATGTGATGTGATCTAGGGCTAAAGTGTAAGAGTAATTCTATCAAGGAGGGCCAGAAAAGAGGTACAGTCTGGTATCAGAGCTGTACGCCGCCATGAGGCCAGTGAAGGGTGGCGGTGGCGTCAAGCGGGAGAGTGAGGAGTGGAAAAGCCCTAAGAGATGGAGAGATCAGAGAGGAATGCCCTGGGCTGGGCTTTTGTGTAAATACTTTGTTTTTGTAGGGTGTTTACTTTTAATTTTCTATTCACTTTTTTTTTGACCCTGCGAGAGGCGAGGGCAAGGAATGGATCGAGGAAAAAGACAAGAAAACAGCAGCAAACTTGTACAGTTTTCAATTTGAACGATGCAGCGACCAGACACGAGCGTTTTCTTCTTCTTTTTTTTTTGTGTACGCTTGTATTGGTTAATATTTTTCGGATGCCTGCTTGCTTGCTTCTGGAACCTTCCACAGCTAGCTAGCCAAACTGCGTAACAAACGACGCCTTCGTTTCGGATGTAACCAAGCACGACAATACTTGGTTTCCAAGCAAAAAAAAAAATTAAATAAACATCAAAATGTCATAGTTTTTTAAAACAGATTCTCTAAACGGTTTTGTAAACTAAAAATTATGTGTGACATTCACGTCAATATCTTCATCGTCTGCTGTGTAAAAAATATAGATACAAATTATTAACCATAACAAAAAAATTATTAATCATAACTTAAAAAAACATCCTACAGCCTTAATGCGTATGCTGCTGGTACGTCCTAAGATCGACGCGACGCGACCCGATTCGATCGCACACCACGTGAAGCTCGCCGAGAGGAGTCGACGTGGCCTTTATTAACATGAGTAGCTAGCTAATCACCGGGCGGGCACAGAATCCTGCCGCGCGGTCATCTTCCACAAACACCCCCGGGTTCTACAAAAAGGTACTCCACTCCGCCGCTTGTGTACATTTTACCAAACGAACCTGGGCACTCCAAGTGAGATTTGCGAAGCTGATCGGTTCATTTTGTGCAAAGCCCCTCGGATTTTCTGATTCTGCGACCGGAAGACAGCGCAGATCCAGGTCGGTTTGTGCCGGGTGGGGTCACGGCGCATGCAGCAACCGCACGACGCAGCACACGAAGAAATCAGCCGGAGCGGAGCCCAACCCCTCCACGCCCGGCGCCACCTAAGCCAATCGCCCACCACCCCGCCATGGATGAACAACAAACCCTACGCGACCCAGCCAGGCCATCACCTCCGCTCTTCACGCCGCTAGAGCTCGCCGCGGCCGAGCAACTCGTCCACCTCAGCGAGAGCAGCTGCTCCGCCTTCACCCTGCGGCCCGCGGGGAGGGCCAACCCCCTCTGTGTGTATTTTACATACCACAGTAATTTACTATAGAGAATTTCTATTAAATAAAGGTATTATTGCTGGAATAAACTGTTATTTGATTTGATACATTGTGATCGTTAACGTTGATGAATTATTTGAACCCTCGGTAAGCAAAAGTTTACATAGCTGTTCTAATGCTACACCTTAAACTGCTCGGACATCTCTCATGCATAATCTTATTATGTAAAATAAACTGAGTTAATAACGAGTTTTCTTATTTCTGTAGTACAGGTATAACCACAACCGCTTGGGGTTCCATGGTTCTATTGGAATTTTTTTTATTTTCATCTAAGTGGAACGACCGTTGAATTTTTTTACTAGAAATTCTGCTCCTTTGAAAAGTTTTAGTTTGGGTTTTCCAAAAACCAAAGAAAAAGAGAATGGAAGAATTCTTCTTATTCCATAATAAAATAAAGGAACCCTAAAATTCTGTTTGCATAAGGTACACTGCCCCATACAATCGAAATCTAAGGCTGTGTTCAATATGGCTTAAGCTTATGGTTTAAGCTTATTTTTGCACTATTCATAATTTCGTCTTTTTCTGAATTTTTGACTTTTTTCGAGCTTTTTTTGTCGGTTCTTTTTTTTTCTCGTATTCGTTTGCGTTGTCTGTGATGGGCTAACATATTTATTATATTTTTCAATTTTTTTAAATTTAATTATGTTAAATAAGCCTCGTCACCATGATGTTTTTTCACCACACATGATTTTCAACCATAAGCTTTCAGCTTTCAGCCGAACCGATCACCACCTAAAAAAGGATATGAAACAATTAATGACTTTGAGAACGCAAAATAGTTGATGACAGAAGTTGTTGAGAAACAGAAAAGTAGAATGAAATCTAGATCCTAGTCAAATATTTTCTCCTCTTGTCCAAACAAAAGAAAAAGGAGACAATTTGAGCTGAACGCAAAACCCATACCTCTCATCCATTTAGAGCATATACATATGGAACGTATGACGCGTTTGTTACTTGGTAACTGGAATGCATCACCAGTAAATATTTCTCCACGCACATACAGGAAAGAGAGATGCAAGTACGGATGAATGCTCAGAAGCATGCACAAAAGAAGTAGGCTTTATGGGTCAAGTAACCCGTGCCGTGCGCACGATATTATCTTGAATCGAAGAGATCACATGATCAAGACCGACTGAACCACACAATACGCAGATAGGCACAGATGTGTTCTGTGCATAAATGCCAGGCAGTAATCGATGCTAACAGAATATCACCATTGCCATAACATTAATTTGCTCCTAAAGCCAGGAGAAGGGTGCTCTACCACGAAATATCTTCATGACTTCTAGTGAGAAAACAAGGCAAAGACAAGACCGTACGAAAAATACAGTATACCAGTTAGCAAGCACGCACATGAGCCAAAAGTCATGAATGACCAAGCCGCGTTTCACATGGTACAGAAATCCTCGGATCCAGTATTTCAAGGAGGGGGGAAGTAAGATACCCTCTAGACACAATTGAGTTACATAAAATTCTCATTAACAACGTAAAATTGCAGCAGATGAAGTAAAACGTTTGCATGATTCAAATATCCTCAAGGGAGGAGAAATTGTTGATTTCGGGGCTCCCAAATCAACCAATTCCCAATGCAAGTGGCAGCTCAAAGCACCAAATAGAGACCAAACTTAAAATCATCGTCCTCCTCCTCAGCCATGTGTTTTGCCAATTCCTCCTCCTGCTGGAGTTTTCGCGGCGCTTCTCAGCGCCTCCTTTTCCTTGTGAGAATTGGGAACCTCATTGCCTTGACCGCTTCATTGTGCATGTTGAGGCAAATGCAATCCTGGAGTTGAAGGCAATCTGTGGCTCATTTGTCGAGTAGACATCACCAGTTTCTTCGACACCATCCAGCCATTGGCATGGTCTATGGTGGCATCAATAGCACCATCCCTTATGGCCTTGGCTACAATGCTCTCCGCATCAGCAACAGGGTTCTCAGAGTCTAGCCTTAGCTTCTTCGCAATATCAGCAAGGGATATCCGTGAATATGAAATACTGATATTGCGCAGTCCAGTTCGAATGACATTGTGGCGCAGCCTCACAATCAAATGCGAGTCCTGTCTGCACTGAAAGTGCTTGCAAATTTGTCTGCAACAGCTCTAAACAATTCAAGATCCCCAATCCTGACAGCCTAGAGACCACAAAAGTAAAGATTAAAATTGGGAGGTTTTCAATGATAGCAACTTAATATTTGAAGAAAGACTGGTTACTTACATTTGTAAGCTCAAAATATGGTGTCAGCGCTTTCTTCATTCCTTTCTGCATGAAAACAGTCCTCTCCGGAATCTCCCCAAGCAGTAGCCTTACTATGATAGCCCATTTATTGCACTGAATCCGAAAACCACGGGCTGTCGTCGGTGCCTTTCGAGCAGCTTGCAGGAGGCTTTCTTTAGCATCTGTGTATTCCAACTGAATTGTCCTGATTTTCCCCAAGTAGAACAGGTATCGGCAGAACTGCAATAAAAAGAACTTTTAACATCTGCGTAGAGTCTGCGTACAAAACCAGTTGACTGCTGGAAAATCACATACTTCAATCATCACAAAGCATCCACTAAAATGAAGGCACCTTAACAAGAATAATTAACAACGAAAAATAGTTGATTCACAAAATCTACTGTACTGCACACAAAACATAATAAATTGATCTGCAGCACAATGATGGAACAAGCAGATGAATTACTTGCTGATTGGAATGCGCTTCAAAACGTGGTGCCTTCGACCTAAGTTTTTCCGCCTGATCATACAAGTTATAGTGGAGGTAATTGCGAAGAAGCAGGTTGAGCAGAGTTTCCTACAATCAAGAAAAACAAATACATTGCCACATATTAGCAGAATTTCACATTATAACATTTAATCAGTGAGGACCAGGAAATCGGAAGTTCAGAACTACCTGACCAAGCTCATCGCGGTGTAAAGTTGCCATTCTGTGTAACGCAAGCAGATTCCTGTACAAAGAAGCAAATAAAGGAAAGGAATAAAATACAGGGTAAATGGAAACCAAGGAGGCACTGGGAAAATATTAAGGTTGGTTTGACACTGAGAAGTGAGCATGAATGTAAAGTTGACATACCCACGGATTTCAGCAAGGCTGTTGGTAAGTTCGTGCACATACGAATAATAAAAGTACAGTCTAGAAGCCAAAATGTCAACAGTTCTTCGGTTCAAGTTCTTCAGACGAGCAATGCTTGCAGTTGCACATGCTTTAGCCTAGATACAAGTGGAGAACTTCAAATTAATATGTTTTATAAAGAAAACAAAATAAATCACCAGTCCTTGATGTACCTCATCGTATTTCTTCTGATCAATGAGGAAAATCAGGACAAGCAAGTAGCAATATATTTCAATCTCAGGAAGGCCATGCTTGATTGAAATCTGAGTTGCTGGAGCCGCATCGACATCCATCTCAGTGTCATCATCCTAAAATGTAATGCAGTAACATATGAACATCACGATTCACAATATTGGAATATGATAAAGTAAATCTAACTTCAAACTCCTTGTTATATCACTGTATATACCCCAAATTAAGAAGTCCTAGGCTGGTAGGCCCTAACCCTAAACTATGATGCAGGCAGCAGAAATGTACATTGACCAGACTTGAAAAACATACCACTGCTGCAACAACTTTAGGAATATATTTCCAATGTATCCTAAACATACTGTGAGCACCCACATACAAAAAGATAATGAATAAGGTTAAAAACACATGATGCAGGAAAACATGATGCTTTTGGAAGTTGAACCACAAGATGGAAGAATCCAATTAGTCACTATTCAGTACTGCTAGAGGTGCTTACTCAGAAGTTAGCAATAACATATTATTAACTTATTCTGAATAAAATTAACAGCACCAAAAAGCATGTCTGCGATCCAATAGCTGTAGAACAGTCAAATTATGTGCTGATAAATCAAACATCAATGGTTAGCATCATCAATGCCAGGGTTTGGAATTCGGTTTCGCCAAGCATCACCAGTAAATATTTCTCCACGCACATACAGGAAAGAGAGATGCAAGTACGGATGAATGCTCAGAAGCATGCACAAAAGAAGTAGGCTTTATGGGTCAAGTAACCCGTGCCGTGCGCACGATATTATCTTGAATCGAAGAGATCACATGATCAAGACCGACTGAACCACACAATACGCAGATAGGCACAGATGTGTTCTGTGCATAAATGCCAGGCAGTAATCGATGCTAACAGAATATCACCATTGCCATAACATTAATTTGCTCCTAAAGCCAGGAGAAGGGTGCTCTACCACGAAATATCTTCATGACTTCTAGTGAGAAAACAAGGCAAAGACAAGACCGTACGAAAAATACAGTATACCAGTTAGCAAGCACGCACATGAGCCAAAAGTCATGAATGACCAAGCCGCGTTTCACATGGTACAGAAATCCTCGGATCCAGTATTTCAAGGAGGGGGGAAGTAAGATACCCTCTAGACACAATTGGAGTTACATAAAATTCTCATTAACAACGTAAAATTGCAGCAGATGAAGTAAAACGTTTGCATGATTCAAATATCCCCGCAAGGGGAGGAGAAATTGTTGATTTCGGGGCTCCCAAATCAACCAATTCCCCAATGCAAGTGGCAGCTCAAAGCACCAAATAGAGACCAAACTTAAAAATCATCGTCCTCCTCCTCAGCCATGTGTTTTGCCAATTCCTCCTCCTGCTGGAGCCTTTCGCGGCGCTTCTCAGCGCTCTCCTTTTCCTTGTGAGAATTCGGGGGGAACCTCATTGCCTTGACCGCTTCATTGTGCATGTTGAGGCAAAATGCAATCCTGGAGTTGAAGGCAATCTGTGGCTCATTTGTCGAGTAGACATCACCAGTTTCTTTCGACACCATCCAGCCATTGGCATGGTCTATGGTGGCATCAATAGCACCATCCCTTATGGCCTTGGCTACAATGCTCTCCGCATCAGCAACAGGGTTCTCAGAGTCTAGCCTTAGCTTCTTCGCAATATCAGCAAGGGATATCCGTGAATATGAAATACTGATATTGCGCAGTCCAGTTCGAATGACATTGTGGCGCAGCCTCACAATCAAATTGCGAGTCCTGTCTGCACTGAAAGTGCTTGCAAATTTGTCTGCAACAGCTCTAAACAATTCAAGATCCCCAATCCTGACAGCCTAGAGACCACAAAAGTAAAGATTAAAATTGGGAGGTTTTCAATGATAGCAACTTAATATTTGAAGAAAGACTGGTTACTTACATTTGTAAGCTCAAAATATGGTGTCAGCGCTTTCTTCATTCCTTTCTGCATGAAAACAGTCCTCTCCGGAATCTCCCCAAGCAGTAGCCTTACTATGATAGCCCATTTATTGCACTGAATCCGAAAACCACGGGCTGTCGTCGGTGCCTTTCGAGCAGCTTGCAGGAGGCTTTCTTTAGCATCTGTGTATTCCAACTGAATTGTCCTGATTTTCCCCAAGTAGAACAGGTATCGGCAGAACTGCAATAAAAAGAACTTTTAACATCTGCGTAGAGTCTGCGTACAAAACCAGTTGACTGCTGGAAAATCACATACTTCAATCATCACAAAGCATCCACTAAAATGAAGGCACCTTAACAAGAATAATTAACAACGAAAAATAGTTGATTCACAAAATCTACTGTACTGCACACAAAACATAATAAATTGATCTGCAGCACAATGATGGAACAAGCAGATGAATTACTTGCTGATTGGAATGCGCTTCAAAACGTGGTGCCTTCGACCTAAGTTTTCCGCCTGATCATACAAGTTATAGTGGAGGTAATTGCGAAGAAGCAGGTTGAGCAGAGTTTCCTACAATCAAGAAAAACAAATACATTGCCACATATTAGCAGAATTTCACATTATAACATTTAATCAGTGAGGACCAGGAAATCGGAAGTTCAGAACTACCTGACCAAGCTCATCGCGGTGTAAAGTTGCCATTCTGTGTAACGCAAGCAGATTCCTGTACAAAGAAGCAAATAAAGGAAAGGAATAAAAATACAGGGTAAATGGAAACCAAGGAGGCACTGGGAAAATATTAAGGTTGGTTTGACACTGAGAAGTGAGCATGAATGTAAAAGTTGACATACCCACGGATTTCAGCAAGGCTGTTGGTAAGTTCGTGCACATACGAATAATAAAAGTACAGTCTAGAAGCCAAAATGTCAACAGTTCTTCGGTTCAAGTTCTTCAGACGAGCAATGCTTGCAGTTGCACATGCTTTAGCCTAGATACAAGTGGAGAACTTCAAATTAATATGTTTTATAAAGAAAACAAAATAAATCACCAGTCCTTGATGTACCTCATCGTATTTCTTCTGATCAATGAGGAAAATCAGGACAAGCAAGTAGCAATATATTTCAATCTCAGGAAGGCCATGCTTGATTGAAATCTGAGTTGCTGGAGCCGCCGCATCGACATCCATCTCAGTGTCATCATCCTAAAATGTAATGCAGTAACATATGAACATCACGATTCACAATATTGGAATATGATAAAGTAAATCTAACTTCAAACTCCTTGTTATATCACTGTATATACCCCAAATTAAGAAGTCCTAGGCTGGTAGGCCCTAACCCTAAACTATGATGCAGGCAGCAGAAATGTACATTGACCAGACTTGAAAAACATACCACTGCTGCAACAACTTTAGGAATATATTTCCAATGTATCCTAAACATACTGTGAGCACCCACATACAAAAAGATAATGAATAAGGTTAAAAACACATGATGCAGGAAAACATGATGCTTTTGGAAGTTGAACCACAAGATGGAAGAATCCAATTAGTCACTATTCAGTACTCGCTAGAGGTGCTTACTCAGAAGTTAGCAATAACATATTATTAACTTATTCTGAATAAAATTAACAGCACCAAAAAAGCATGTCTGCGATCCAATAGCTGTAGAACAGTCAAATTATGTGCTGATAAATCAAACATCAATGGTTAGCATCATCAATGCCAGGGTTTGGAATTCCGGTTTCGCCAAAAACTCTGGCCCTGCCCAGAATGACTATTCATCAATCTGAATTCAAATTTTCAAATCTAAATGTTTCTGGGCCGAGATTGTTCTCCTGGTACCCACCGCGAAAACCGGTTACTGCTGGAATTATACACATCATGCAAGCATATCCACCCTAAACAGCTATATCTAAGCAGTAATAGTAACATCATGGAAGCAACGGCAGTTGAAGACCACAGCCGTGACTAAACTAGTACACTCTAGTTGCTCTCGTCTAGGGTGATGCCAGTAATAGTAGCAGAAAGAACTTACCTTGGGGAGGAGGGAGGTGAGGCGGGCGTAGGCGTCGGAGGAGGCAGGGAGGGCGAAGGAGAGGAAGGCGGCGACGTCGCGGGCGGCGAGGCGGCGCCGGAGGGCGATGGTGAGGCGGACGGCGCGGGAGATCCGGCGGACCTCCTTGGACAGCGACCCGGCCTCGATCACCGATGCGATCTCCTTCAGATCTGGGGCGCGCGCAACACATCGAGGCAAGAGCAAATCAGAACAAATCTGAGGAATTTTGCGGCGCGGGAAGGAGAGAGCTAGGGTTTGGGGAGCTTACGGTGGAGGGTGGAGGGCACCGAGCCGCGGCGGCGGGGAGGGGCCGGTGGGGCTCAGAATCGTTCATCTGCACGTCTTCCGGCATCGCGGCGGCGGCGAGGAGAGAGAGGGTGGATAGGGAGGCTTGTTGGTTGGTGCCTTCGCCTTCCGTTCTGCCTCAAGGAAGATCGCTCGCTTCGCTTCCTTTACTACCCATATGTCAGTCCTACTTGGATTCTAACCATCCGCTTTTTTTGGCTACGACGGTAGCTTTCAGTTCATGATTTTTCAATTCTGTTTATTTACGAAAGATAGTACGTAAAATAAAATAATTTTATATAATTTTGATCAGTATAACTAAATTCGATATAGTATCTACTATAATCTACTATAAACCCCATCTTAAAAAGACGCACCATTTACAAGCTAGTTATTGTAACACGGAAGTGATAAACTAAAGCCAAAGCCGCTCCGAACCCACCCTTTGTGTGTGAAGCCCTTTTTATTGTTTTTTGGTGGTTTTTGCCTTTAACTCCGATTTCTTCATAAACCGAACCAAATATGACGGTTTCTTTAAACGGCTTCTCGAAGTGGATTCTGCAAACGGCTTCTCGAATTTAAAACCATTTGTATCGTCTGTGTTTGTGTCTCTGTTGTTCGTTGCCGTCTCAAAAATACATATAAAACTATCAGCTCCAGCTAAAAATTATCAACCACATTCAAAAAAGATAGGGCCGACACCGTCACATGAATCCAAATTGCTGTTAAAGATTTTTACAGTTTTGCTATAGCTGACACTGTAGTAATCTACTGTTGTAGTATTTTACTCTTGTGGTTTGATGTCACCCGCTTCTATCTTGATCCAACTGACATCCGCAGTTGTTTAGAGGGAACCAACGGAGGCTTGGCGCCTCCTGAACTCATCGAATTCATTTACTAAAAACCGAATTGTGTGTTATAGTGATACTTTGGGATCCATCAAATGATCCCCTTGGCCTGTTGCGGTTCTCTCTCTTAGACTGATTCAAGGGCTAGCTCGACTTGTTGTAGTTGCCTCATAGACTGAGAGAATCAGAGGCTCCTCGCAGACTGCTACTAGCTATTAGAAATTTAGGTCGCTAGTGTTTCCTTTGTTAGGCTTCAAAGAAAAAAAATCAGGTGCATTGAGTTTAAACTGAAAAATTCACATATAGGCTAAAAACTGCTTAAAAAAATTAGACCCCGTGTGGTGTGCCACCAGGGCCCATAAGTTAGTTCCGCCCGTGGTTGTGCATGTTGCAGTGAGCACGATTCTTGAGGCCATCACGGGCAAGCTGATCGGCCTGGCGACGGGGAGCGGCCTAGTGCGCGTCGCCGGGATCGGGGCGATCTCCGGCGCGGTGGTGGCGAATGGAGGCCGTGGAGTCGTCCATGGCCATGTGGCGCTCCGACGAGTCGGGCATCTGGAACGTTCCATACGTGGTACGTACCAAATCAGCTTAATGCAACTGAGCAGTATTCAGCGTGCATATTAATTGTTTTGGCAATTAACTTGAATTCTTGATTATTTTTGCCATATCCAACTGATCACAGGCATAACAAGTTTGTACTGCCAATCCGTTTGTTTCAGCTGGATGGTTCACCGAGCACACCGTCGTGGGCGCCAGCGGGGAGCACATCGATCGGCTGCTCCGTGTGCCTTCACGTCTGCAGCTGCGCGACGCCGCCGTACGCCTCGCGTGCACTTCTAGCGCGTCTGAGCGTTAATTGCTGCTGCTGTTATTGAAGGATTTCACGAGCTGCCCGCGATTGCACCATGTACACGATGAAATGGACAAGAAACAGCACGACCATCAAGCTAAGCCAAGAAACTGTGATCATGGATGTTACCGACCTGCAGCGAAGACGAAGGCGACCACGCCGCTAACTACTGCGCCCGCGATGCTCGTGCCGCCGCCGCCGTTCCCTGCGGCCGCGTCCTGGCCCGAGGAGAATGCGGGAGGGAATGATGGGTCGGCGCGACCTGCTGCGGCCTCCATGAATATTGCAGAATTGCGTGTCGGTACGTATGGATCGGATGCCGTGCACAGGAGATCGGGTATGTGATTTTTTAAAATTTAGTTACACCAAATAAATTATTATTAGATACAGTGTAATTTTAACCAGTTATAATGTAATTTTAGCCATAATCCAACTTATTTTAACCTAACCGAGCGACACCTTAGTTAGGTAAGAGAACCTAACCGAGCGACACCTTAATTAGGTAAGGGAATTGCTGATCGAATTCTAACATATGAGACGAAGGCTAATGGTGGGCTCGAGAAAAAAACACCAATAGCATAGCCAAACTCAACCATGTATACAAACTATTTTCTATTCTTAATTTGGACCTCGTTAATTACCAGCCTACAGCTCACACCATGACATGTACTATCTATGTGAGGTTACAGTTACTCGTTGTCATCTATACAGAGCCATGGTTTTGCTTCACATAGAAGCATCTCAAATCTCGCTGTGGCATGGCAAGCAAGCTTGGCGTACCGGGTAGCTGGCGGAACGAGTCCATCGGGCAAGGCAAAGGCAGAATAAATGCTAACCACCCAGCACGCGGCTGATGGGAATGGCGGCCGGTTGGGGTGGATACGCATAGGAGTGCAAACGGAGCGGATGATTTTTGTTCATCTAATCGATCAAAGGTATATAGAACGGATACGAAAAAGATCGATAGGTATCCGATACTATCTATGTCCGATTTCGACTCTGAGAAAAAAAATGGAATATGATACGGGATAAGTAATATCCGTTTGTATATATCCGTATGTCAAATGATATGAGAAAGTCTGTTGCGACTTCACCTAGGAACAAAATAACATATAGACAGATTGTCATATCTAAACAAGTGGGAGTACTGAGTGTTCTTCCTCAACATCTCAGTAATTAGTCTCTCTATATTCGCTCTGATTGTACCATACTATCCAATATCATGTGCAAAGAAGCGGATAATTTCCGTCCGACCGACCATCCGAAAGAATATGGAACAGATACAAAATGGAGAAATAGATATCCGACATTATCCGTGTCCGACTCCGAGGAAAAAATATGGAATAGGATACAAGATAAGCAATATCGGTCCGTATCTATTCCGATTGCACCCCTAGCTACGCGCGCCGCTCCCTTCAGTGCCGTGCCTTCATATTTGTTCATATATACTTTTGATTTTAGTTTTACTTTATAAACAGTAATAATTTATAAAAAAATTATAGAAAGAGAGACATTTACATATAATTTTAATCTATATAAATAAAATCACTATAGTATATACTATAATCGATTAGTAGATTATATCTTAAAAAAACTCTATTTAAAAGCTAGATACTATAAATTAAACATTTATCCCGCTCCCCCTCTTAAGGGCTAAGCATTCCTTTTTCCGCACAGCCCAGAGTCACAGGTACGATTCCCCTTGGTCACCAAGTGTCTCGGATGCAAGTAGAAATATTCAAGTTGGGGAATATGTTGGCTGATCTTTTCCAGGTATGGCTTATACTTTCACCTAGACGAATAGACGAGACGACTTCTCTATTGTCATTTCAAAACAGTTTACTAAGACAGTCTTTCGAAACGGCTTATCGTATAGCCACTCGCACTAGGGTCAAAAATCATTGGGTGCGGCAAAAAAAAAAAGCCACCCTATATGGCTGATGTATATTCCACGCATAAAGTCTAACCAAGTCTGAAAAGGTAAATGGTTTGAGGTCGCTGAGATCAGACCGGTGCAGGGGGGAAATATTGATAACTGAAAGATACACCGGCAAAACCCAGACGGGCCATAAGGATTTTGGGCATCCAATAATTGGGCCAGTTTCCAGCCAATAATTACTCTTTTAACAAAAACCCATCAAGTCCACCATTGTCATTGTATATTGTAGCGTTTCCATTTAAGTGCAAAGCGTAGAGAGTTTTCTGCAAAAGTGTTTAAGTGAGATGGAGTTCTCACCCACCTCCATCTGAGTCACGCAATCTAGATCGGATGGTCCACATCACCATTAGCATCTTAGTACTGAAATAGCTATTAGCACTATATATATATATATAAGAAAGACGCGTTATCCAGCGCGGGTCTCAATGCACGCACGCAAACTGGCTTGCATCTGTGGTTCGTGCGTAACGAGATCGGCAATAACTTTTCTAGCATACGTTATGAAAGTTACAACCGGACAAAGTAGGAGTTATTAGCTCATCACAATTCGTGCGTAGCTGAGGTTTTCTTAATTTGTAAAACGTCATTAGCTTGCCCTCTTCAAGTTACATGTCGTGAAATATTAAGTTATTGCCACTAATTGTAGTTTAACATTTTTTTGCAGCGAGCCAGAAAGTTAGTGGCGTTTGTGAATGAAGTTATTGTCATATACATGTTGAGTTACTACCATTATTTAAACTTACTATTGATAGTAGCTTCACGTGTATTTGGAAGTAACTTCATTAACAGACGCAAGTAACTTTCTGGCGCGCAGAAAAGGTACTAACAGAAAAGGTATCTTTCGATATACAGAAAGTTATCACTTGTGTAATAATAAGTTGTGATCTACTACCGGTGGAGTTACCATCCTCTATACAATGATGCAATTTCGTTGTGATCTGTCCAAATTTTCATGCCCATAATTTTGGGATTCCGTATCGTGGGTTGATTGAGGTGCGTTTCTTTCGGTTAGAACTACTAATTACGTCTTGTTATGATCTGTCCAGATTTCCAATTTGAAAGGTTGCACCAGAGATAGATAGAGCTACTTCCACTGACCTGACGAATGGCTTTGGGAGAAATGGCGGCCAACGAAGATGCAAATGCTCCAGCGGTAACCAAGAAACAAGAGATGTCGAATGAGGATAAAGAAGGGCCATAAGGAGAGAAGATTCAGGAAGTAATAGCATCATCTACAGTGATAGACCCAACTCTAATCGTGGTGAGTACTCCCACCATTCGTAATGAAGCAATGAATAACAAAGTTCGTAGCATCTCCCCTTTTTTCAACTAAGTCTTAGAGTCTTGACAACAGCATGGCCAGCCGTTCAAGGGCGAGTGCCCTACTCTCAGTTCTCGGGCCTATACCCAACCACCGACCACAATACCAACCTGTGGTCAGACCGGCATCTTCCTAACGGTCAGACTAGACGGAGACAATCAGACCGTCCTTGTTTGAAGATTGTTGAATTTGTTTGGCTCAGGTTTCTTGCTTCGTCTTATGAAGTCCAAGTTGTGTGATCTAAATATTGTGACTGCCATAGTAATTGAATAAAGATTTAAATACCGAAAGGGAAAATGTTTCAAAAATATTTATCCCCTCTTATTGCCTAACACCGGTGCTAAAAAAAGAACCCCTAACGCACGTAGCAGCGCTCTGTATATGGCTAGTGTCCTATGATAGGTTCTAAGGTGTCCTCTGCTTGAAGTTTACATGCCTGGTAGGCTGGTGGTACAAAGGCACAGCCTGGATGCCCATCACCCACCTTGTTTGTTTGGTACGCTGATCCTAGTAAGGGATATAGGTCTCTGATGCTAAACTTGCCTTCTTTGACGAAATTTGTGTGCTCCCGTACCAGCATTTTGCATCTCCTTCGGTTAAAGGGGCAAGGAATGAATAAAGCGATATAGCTCAGCCCATAGGGCAGTACATTTGATATGACCTCTTCCACTTCAGTTGATACACTGTACGTTACTAAAAGAGGTAGTGTCCAAGAGGTAACTTTCGCTTCTTTTTACCCTTTACCCTTTAAATATGCAGCAGCCCTGTTGTAGCATTGCTGATATGGGCTTATGATACGAAGACCTAAAGAACATCATCCACAATCCAAATCCTCCAGATTTAGTTTACTTTACCTTTTGCTTTTTCTCCCCTATGTTCCCTTTATCTTTTCCCTTTTCTTTATTTCCAGTCCTATTTCTTATTCTACCATCTCATATTGTCCCCTCTTCTTTTCCTAGGTTCCCACTTTAAGCATCTTATCTTTGCTTCTTCAGGGAGGCAGACAACCTTCTTATATTAAAAAAATGAGGGTGGAGTTACCATACTCACTTGAACACCATATCCTTCAATTCTTCAACCAGTAACCTGAGCTCTTGCCACCATGGCAGGTCTTAGCACCGGAGCAGGCGCTCCTGTTGTGAAGGTGTACCATGAGAAATCCATGATCCTACCCGATGTGTCAAGGGTGCTTGCATGCCTGTATGAGAAAGATGTCAAGTTTGAGTGTGTCAAAGACTCCTACAAGGACATACTCAGACTCCAGGTACTTCCGGTCTAATGTCTTTTGCGGCACCCAAATTGTAGAAGCAGTAGTTTCTTTAATTTATGCAAATTGATCTCATTTGAAGTTTCTGTTTTCTTACTCCACCCCTGCAGGCTTCGAGAAGTGTTCCAGTTCCGTTGTACGACGGACCCACATTTCTACAAGGTAACCCTGCTTGTTACATAATCCAGCCATCCTAAGTTGGTGAGGTGCATTCCATGATTATTTAAGCTTGTGTGACTACATCAAAATAGCAGTTAAGTTACACATTCTAGAATGAGACATAGTAGTCTTGATCTCTTACCGTTGTCTCAACATGCACGCCTTGTTAATAAGAAAGGTTGCTCTGAGAACATCCGCCCAAACCCAATGAGAGAATTCGGGTTACATCCGGTGCATCTGCCCTGCAAAACAATTTGCACAGGAAATTTTTAAATCTGCTACAAATACAATCAACGCAGTAATCCATAACCATGTGATCTCTGAAGATTTAGACAGGGTGTTACAAATATCTTATCAATGCAATGGCAGGCAAAATAACATGAAAGTTGAAAATAAAAAAAGAAACTCTGCAATTCCAGCTTATATATTCCTTGATCATACAATGTCCCCTTTCATTTGAATGTGCTAGTTCAAGTGACAACATAATAGTAAGGAATTCCTGCTCATCATGTTGTGAACTACCACATCAAGAGAGGTGCAACAGCGACAACTTAAAATAGAACGACGCTAAGTGAAAGAGGGCACCGATTGGAGAAGAAATAGATCTAGAATAACCGGTCAAGCGAACGACCACAGCTGAATTTTAGGGACTAGAGACTTATTTATTCATCTTTGCTTGCTTTATAATAGATACATGTTATTCCTTTTATAGAGACAACCTAACTTAACTCTTGAGAAATAATTTATAAGAAAACTTATCTTTAACAATTCAATTTAATAATAACTTACCTAGCTAACAGATAATACCAAACACTTAATAGATAGATTCCTAAACAATGTGGTGCTACAGTACTCTTGTGCACAATATATGTGCTACAGTAACTGGTGAACAGTGCGGGTGCTAAAGTAACTGCGCACGTACCACATCAAAAGTTAGTGCAAACTGCAAACCAGTTTGTTCCAAGTCGCACATGCCCATTGCACCATAAGCAGCAGCTAGTTCCATGATAGAAATGAAAATATGCAATGTTACTTGCATGTCTTACAAAAATGGTTTGGAAATGAAAAGCTTCACGAAACACTTCAATAGAAACACTGAGAAAATGTAAGAAGTATATCTGACATGTATGCAAGTATTTCATGGTCGTGCCAGCAGGATTTCACGGTGCCAGAATACAACACTATTTCTTTCTACGTACTAATCATATGAATTGAACTACACCATCTCAGTTTTTCAAGTGAAGTTACGTAGGAGTTCCTTACTGTTTCCGAGAAACTAGAGTTGCAGAACTAATATGCCTTCTAAATTGCAGAATCAAGAGCAATCTGCCGCTATCTAGCAGAAACCTATGAACAGCGTGGGTATCCTTTCCTCCTGGGGAAGGATGTCCTTGAGAGGGCTTCCATTGAACAATGGCTCCGGCATGAGGAGCATGCCTTCGATCCTCCGAGCCGGGCATTGTTCTGCCACCTGGCTTTTCCTTTGCGTGATGAGGACAACGATGATATCAACAGAGAGAAGAGAAAGCTGGAAGAAGTCCTGGCAGTCTACGAGCAAAGGCTTGGCGAGAGTGAGTTCCTTGCTGGGAACAAGTTCACCCTTGCCGACCTTGTTCACCTACCAAGCACCCACCACATTGTGACATCCGAAAAGTTCGCTTACCTGTATGACTCAAGGAAGAACGTGCAGAGGTGGTGGAATACTATCTCTACCCGAGATTCTTGGCAACAGGTGCTGAGGGATATGAAGAGCGTGGAGGAGCAGTACCAAATGGAGGAACTTGAGCGGCAACAGCTGCAGCAGCAGCAGCAACAGCAATGGCAGGCAGAACCTCCTCCAACATCTGGTTTCCGCAACATTCGCATAGACCCTGGAAAGCAGACTGGCACCGAGTCACGGACAATACTGGTCCCACCTCCCAGTGCTGGTCAGAAATCTAAAGCACAACCTACTGATCTGAAAGTAAAATCACCATTGGAAGCAGAATTAAAAGAAGATACCCAGGGTGCCATGAGTGGAGATGAAAGGTTCTCAACTAAGAGGCTCAGGAAAATGTTTGAGGAAAGTGAAGCAGCAGAACCTCCTCCAACATCTGGTGGCCGCAACATTTGCATAGACCCTCGAAAGCAGACTGGCACCGAGTCACGGACAATACTGGTCCCACCTCCCAGTGACGGTCAGCAAAGGCTCAGGAAAATGTTTGAGGAAAGTGAAGCAGCAGAACCCAAATCACAGTCCACAGATTTGCATGCCCCTGAAAAGGAGGAAACACCTTCCATTTATAAGAAGCCTTCAGATGTGCAAGACAGAAAAAGTCAAGCCGATACTGTCTTGGCTGATGGAAAAACTGGCACTCCATCAACCAGCAAACAAGCTCCTGACACTCCAACAACCAGTGCTGATGAAAGGAGAGCGACTCCACCACCAAAAGGAGAAATGGATCGAGATGATCGTGGTGCCACTGAGCCATGGAAATCACCATCCAGCAATGAGCAAGAATCACAGCAGCGTTCTGAGCAAGAGAAGATGGCCCCAACTGATCAGCCAGCTGCTGAGAACATTGCAGTCAAAGATGCTCAAGGTGAAACTGCATCACATGCTAGACACCGTGGTGCCCGAGACATCACCAAGGAAGCTAGAGAGGCTGATCAAAAGGGGGTTCCATCAGCACCAACCCAGGAACTACCATCAAGTGATCAAAATGGCCATCAGCAATATAAAGCACGACCTACTGATCTGAAAGTATCTGACTTGTCACCAATGGAAGCAGAATTAAAAGAAGATACCCCGGGTGTCATGAGTGGAGATGAAAGGTTCTCAACTAAGAGGCTCAGGAAAATGCTCGAGGAAAGTGAAGCAGCAGCACTCAAATCACAGTCTACAGATTCGCAAGCCGCTGCAAAGGAGGAAACAACTTCCGTTTATAAGAAGCCTTCAGATGTGCAAGACAGAAAAAGTCAAGCCGATACTGTCTTGGCTGATGGAAAAACTGGCACTCCATCAACCGGCACACAAGGTCCTGACACTCCAACCAGTGCTGATGAAAGGAGAGCGACTCCACCACCAAAAGGAGAAATGGCTCGAGATGGTCGTGGTGCCACTGAGCCAAGGAAATCACCATCCAGCAATGAGCAAGAATCACAGCAGCGTTCTGAGCAAGCGAAGATGGCCTCCCAGGGTGTCATGAGTGGAGATGAAAGGTTCTCAACTAAGAGGCTCAGGAAAATGCTCGAGGAAAGTGAAGCAGCAGCACTCAAATCACAGTCTACAGATTCGCAAGCCGCTGCAAAGGAGGAAACACCTTCCGTTTATAAGAAGCCTTCAGATGTGCAAGACAGAAAAAGTCAAGCCGATACTGTCTTGGCTGATGGAAAAACTGGCACTCCATCAACCGGCACACAAGCTCCTGACACTCCAACCAGTGCTGATGAAAGGAGAGCGACTCCACCACCAAAAGGAGAAATGGCTCGAGATGATCGTGGTGCCACTGAGCCAAGGAAATCACCATCCAGCAATGAGCAAGAATCAGCTCCACCGGTTCCAAGCCAACCTGCACCTCCTTCTCCAATCCAACAAGTATCTCCAGGTGCTCCTAGCATTGATGAGTTGGACAAAACAGCAGGTGTTAACAGGAGAGCACCACCAAGCACACCAAAGCAAACCCCAACTGATGCTAGAAATGCTTTAGCACCAGTGCAAGGAGCTGCTCCAAGTGCTGATGGTATCAGTGACAAACAGTCAGACAAGAGTACCATGGATGAAAGAGCGCTAGAAAAGACACCAAGGCAGGCACCACCTTCTGACACTCGCCATACATCAGCATCAATCCAAGGAGAAATTAGGGTTCCTCGTGGCCCTAGTGATGACATGTTGGGAAAGACATTAGGCACAGATCAAATAGCTACTCCAGCTGCATCAAAGCCAACACCAACCCGAGGAGAAGTCCCTGATGTTCATGACACTGGTGATGACGCAACCAAAAAACCTGCTGTTGACACAAAAGCAGCACCAACCCAACAAAGGCAAGAATCAGTTTCAAGATCTCAACAAACAACTGAACAGATTAAAGGAGTCGCTCCTACCTCACATGGCAGCACTGGAGATGAGTTAGCCAAGATAGCAATGGCTGATGAAAGTGCAACACCACCTGCACCAGTGCAAGCACCAGCATCTGATGGAATGATTGCTTCCACAGCTCTCAAAGGAGGCATACTTGATGCTCGTGGAAAAAATGAGGCAGTCAAACCGTCAGTTGCTGATCCAAGAGGTATGCTTACTACACCAAGAAGACCAGCACCAACTCCTGACACTCAACGTCGTACCACATCAGGTAAAGTAGCCTCCACTGAAATAAAATTTTCCAATCTGATGAAATTGTGTCCCATGCTGCCGTGCGTATGCATGGTCAGCAGCACTGGGCAGGCAATAAGGGAGCACTAAGTAGTTAGCTCAAACTAGGCACCTAGGCCTTCCACAAAGCAGCAGTTCCCAATTTCCAAATGAGTTTCATGCACCAACACAAAATCCCCATATCTTATAGGAAAATGCTGCATTTGTATTGATACTTCAGCATTTTCAACACTGATAAAACCGTCTCATATCACACATTGTTAGAATGCTTCATATTTCACCAATTGTAGGACCGGATAGGCAACAGAGGGGGTGAATGATGCCTTTAAATTTCCTCCAAAGTATTCACTTACCCCTTTTCTCCTGTAGCTACAAAACTATGAAGATTAGAATTGAAATCCCACTTGAAAACAAAAGAAACAGAGTCAAACACAACTAGACGGCAAGAAACACAGTGTGGTCAAGAGCTGACGATGTAGTCGAATTCGACTACCAGTCAGAAGTCCAACGTGGTTGGAAATCGACTACCGAACAGAAATCACGTAGTCGAGAACTGACAGTACGTTGGAGATCAGTGTAGTCGGAAATCGCCCCTCACGGTCGACGACTACGAAACGGTCGAAAACCAACGTAGTTGATAACCACCGAAACCAAAACCAATGTGATCGAAAATGGATGTAATCAAAACCAACGTGGTCGGACGTCAATGAGTGGTTGAACAACCAACGTGGTCGTAACCAGTCGAAGAACAAAGTGATCAATATGGTCGTAACCAACGTGGTCGTAAGCCAATGAGTGGTCGAACAATCAACGTGGTCAGAACCAGTCGGCAACCAAAATGATCAGTATGGTCATAACCAACATGGTCATAAGCCAACGAGTGGTCGAATAACCAACATGATCGGAACCAGTAGACAACCAAAATGATCGACGTGGTCGTAACCAACGTTGTCGTAAGCTAACGAGTGGTCGAACAACTAACGAGGTCGAAGGCCAATGAGTGATCTGCGACTGGCGTGGTCGATTCAGTTCAAGAGCAAACCAGTGAGTCAATGATTAGCGAGCGGTCGAAAATCACACGCGGTAGGGAAAACACAAAGAGGTCGGAAGACTGAGCGAGGTCGAAACCGATGCGATTCAATCTGGAATTTGACCGTGGTCGAAAACAATGTGATCATAAATTCGATCGACGTTCCAGATAGCTGCACCGACTGTTTCAACTCTGATTCAAAACGAAAATAGATGGAACTTTTGATCCGTAGATCCAAATGATGTGAAACTTTATAGATATCATCTTAGGGTATTGTGAACCTATTCCAACAAACGATCATAAAAATTATGACCAAAGATGAGACCTTTTTCAGTTTGTTGGAAGGTCAAATCAAAACCGAGTCAAAATCAAAATCGGTGAATAAAACTAGCTCGTGGTTGGATGATGACCAGGATGAGTCTAGATGTATTCCCACATATCACAGCAAGTTAGAACAACAAAGAAATTGACTCAAAAACCCTTGGATCAAGAAATCATATTTTGAGGCCAAATCAAGAGCAAAACAACCAAATTAAGATGGATCCATAAAAATATGCAAAGATTGATGTATTACTCACTTGAGAAGGTTGAGTTTACAGCCACTCCCGTCCCAGTTCCACCGAACCATGGCTCACTTGGCCCGTGCAAGCCACCTGGCGTCATCCCGTCGTTCGAACTCGCCTTCAACATTTCCGTCTTTCTCGTACCATGCTTGAGCTCACCGTCTCACCCAACATCCTTGATCGTTCTGGGTCTCAATTCCTCCATGAGCCTAGCTCCGATCACAGACAAGAAATTCGTTTTCAGGCACAAGTTCTTCCCAACTTAACCTACATTAACCAAGATATGCATCATACAATTTTAATCCAACGACTCAGGCCAACCTAACTAAATCCATAACTCAAATCCTAAATTCTCAATTTCTGCCCAAATCAATCCTGACAGAGAGTAATCTTTGTAAAGTCAATTGACCACTCCATTGACCACTCCACAGATATTGCAATAGTTTATCACAACATTAACCTAGACCATCTCACGTGGTCCTTCACCAATTATAGTTCAACGCCAATTTGGATAGCTGATTCATGATCTTAAGTTAGTTACAATTTTCTTTTGGATTAGGAATCCCTGCCTAAGGGGTGAAATTATCTATATAAATATTTGTAATCTATGTTTTGATGTGTGGACTGATCATGGGCTTATTGATGCTATAACACAGATCAAGCGTCAGACCAAGTTCCACCATTGCCTTCCTTCACTGATACAAGGAACGAGAAGACTGATATTGCTGAAGCTGGTCGAACCAACACAATAGCACCCAATGAGCAGCCAGGTGGGAGAATTCCCAAGAATGCTGGAGCACCTGCTGCAGGGCCTTCACCAATGAGGTCACAGAAAAACATGAATGAAGCACATAACGATGGACCATCCATACAGCAGCTGTCAAGTGATCAATCTAGGGCTCAGCTAGCAGAAAACAAGAAGCAAGGTGATGATGCAACACCACTCACTGAAATTGGCAAGCCCAAAGAGAATGATTTCTTGGCAAATGCCAATCAAAATAACACTGGACAAGCTCAAGTAGCATCAGCTGATGGACCATCCAAGCTGCAAATGCATTCTGACCAGAACAAGCATATATCATCTGAAGATATTGGCAAGCGAACCAATGAAATAGTAAGTTATCGCAGCTCAGCAACATCCAGAGAAATGCCACCTTCAGTCCCCGAGAAGAGCATGGGAGAGAAGCAACTGCAGGGTGATAAGTCCAGTACATCACTGCAAGACAATGTGAAGCAAGGTTCTGAAGCTGCACTATCGATGTCTGGAACTGAGCAGCCTAAGAAAAAGGACCTCCTCGCAAATGTTGATCAGAACAGTGGAAAAACTCCAGGAGAAGCTTTACAAAAGTCTGAAGAACAAACCTCTGCTGATACTCAGCAAGTGAAAAGCAACACAGGTAATAGCAAATCGGATGGCTCAAGCAAGCCCACCCAGTTTGATGGTAATAAAGGTAATCTTCCTGAGTCACAGAGGCGTGACTCGTCAACCAACCCATAATACCTTCCATCAGGTCATTTACTTGCAGCTTCTTTGCTGTAGTCTTATCTACCTCCCCACTTTCACATTCTCACACAATAAGGTCCATTGTCTTGTCACCTTCGGACCAACCATGCCAGACAATGTTGTCTACTCCACGTGTTATATTGTTTTTACTTTCCAAAGGTGCATTTATGTGTTGTTATTTTGTTGAACAACGACTTGCTTATATATCAAAGTCCTTAAGTTAGTCTGATTTTGAATAGTGTGAATGCAACATTGTGTTCTCCACAACAACCATATCCCTTTGCATATTATCCATATGTGTTCACCTTAGTTGTCTTCTATTGCTATTATTCAAATTATAGTATTCTTTAAAATCCCACTGTTCTGGAATCTCATAGACGCAGTGCCATTAGCCAATTATAAGTTAGGATATGATTGAAGCGGAGAAAATAGGATAGGCCTTGCCGGCAGCCTCTAATAAGTGTCAAGTTATGCAGATGATCAGCCAGAGATAAGCAATTGAGTCAAACACAAAGGTAGAAAAAAATGAATGCTGCAGAAGGATTATCATCGCAGTTGCAAACCCGCACTTCTTATTATAGCTACTAATCTGAATTTAGTTCATACTTCATGGATAAGTGTCGATATCTTTTTTTTTTAGAATCAAGTTAAGTGTCTATATCTTATCACCATAGTAACAACTAACACAGCAGGCATCAACTCAAAAGTACTTACCACGAATATATTGCAGCACCCAGCCCTAGGTCCCAGCAATATGATTACACTCCTCAACGGTGTGACCTTAGATTGATACTTTACCCTAGAAAAGTAAATCATATAATGAGCTCAACAAACAACAAATCAGCAGCTGCCAAATTGGATGTTATAGGAACAATGTTACTCCAGTCTGCACTTTATCTCTATGAGAGCGAAACTAAAATCCGCCCTAGATACACATGCAAAAGAATTGTCCCTGTTTTGGGGTGGCCCAGCCGCAAACGACTGGGCCTTACAGCAGCGCCAATAGTATATGCCCAATAATATAAAGGAATATACCCATGTACTCGTATCTTTTGTAATTATTAAGGGGTAGAATGGAAATTTCCTATCCCACCCCACTCATGTATATAAACTCCCAACAGGGGTATGAGGAGAGCAAATCCACTCATTTTACACACAAGCTCTCTCTCCTATCGTTAACTCTATCTAGCCCTACCTCCTCTCATGGAAAAGGGGGTACCCTATACCATTGTTATGTTCATGCTACAACAGTTGGCGCTGTCCGTGGGGACCACGCAAGAAGCTGCAAAAAAAAGGAGCTAGAGAGCAACAACAACCAAGCAAAAGAGAAGTACGACGGTAACGACCGTCGAGTCCAGCACGCGGCGACTGGTGGTCAAGGCGTGCCACCCCATGGCAACGATGCCCTAGCACCGCGGGTGGTGAGTGGTCAGCGCCGACACGATGAGCTAGCTCCAACGCTAATATTGGCACAACAGTCGCCGAAGCCGCCCGCACCGGCATGACCGTCGACCATGGCTTCCGCACCGGTATGACCGTCGACCACTATGCCATATCCGGAGATTCTCATTGCCATCATCACGACACAAGGGAGTCACAACCACGATGGTGACCATCTCGTGATTGTAGACGCCTGTCCGACCTCGTGGTCATGACTTCATTGGCATCTACGACCACGTCGCGATCAAGCTCCACCGGACTTCGCACGATCTCCGCTGGACTCCATGAGGATGTCGCCTCTGCCGGACTTCGCGCGATCTCCGCCGAACTCCGCGAGGATGTCACCTCCACTAGACTTCACACGATCTCCGCCGGACTCCGTGAGGATGCCGTCTCCGCCGGACTCCGTGAGGATGCCGCCTCCGCCGGACTCCGCGAGGATGCCACCTCCGCCGGACTCCGCGACGATGTCGCCTCCGCCAGACTTCGCACGATCTCCACCAGACTTCGCGTGGATGTCACCTCCGCCGGACTTCGCATGATCTCCGCCGGACTCTGCGAGGATGTCGCCTCCGCTAGACCTCGCACGATCTCCACTGGACTCCGCGAGGATGTCGCCTCCGCCAGACTCCGCGCGGATGTCGCCTCCGCCGACTTTGCTAGTTCTACGGTGGACTACGCCCGATCTCCGCTGGACTCACCGCAGGATCGTAAGCCCTCCAACGAACATGCTATGGTCGTGTGCGTTGCCACGACCATTGCATGATCATAAGCTTTTCTACGAACATGATATGGTCATGGGCTTTGCCACAACCACTTCGTGATCGTATGCCCTTTCTACGACCATGATATGGTCATCAACCTTGCCACGAGCACTTCGTGGTCGTAGGCCTCTTTTACGAGCATGCTATGGTTGTGTGCGTTGCCACGACCATTGCATGATCGTAAGCTTTTTTACGAACACGATAGGGTCGTCAGCTTTGCCATGACCACTTCGTGATCGTAAGCCCTTTCTACAAACATGGCCTGGTTGTGTGCTTTGCCACGACCTCTTCATGATCGTAGCC
This sequence comes from Bonia amplexicaulis, assembly GCA_036346245.1. Lineage (NCBI taxonomy): Eukaryota > Viridiplantae > Streptophyta > Magnoliopsida > Poales > Poaceae > Bonia > Bonia amplexicaulis. The sequence goes on along the minus strand of CM070756.1, from coordinate 450,477 downwards.
CATCTCTCGACCATTCCCAGGCCACCTGAGCCTAACGCCGGGACCCTCACTTGGCACTGCCGACAGCCCTGGTGAGCCTCACGCGCTTCGTGCGCCTCACCAAGGAGTTCACCACGCTAATAGCATCGAGCGTACGACCACCTCGTGGTCGTAGACTCGTCAGACCACCTCGTGGTCGCGACTCCATCCGACCACCTCGTGGTCGTAGACGTAGTCGTGAGGACTTCGCCCGACCACTCGTGGTTGAGACTTCGTCGACACTTTGACGCACGACCACCTCATGGTCGCAACTTCGTCGACCTTCGTCCGACCGCTTCGGGGTCAAGACTTCATTGACAATCGTCCGACCACCTCATGGTCGAGACTTCGTCAACACTTCATCTAACCGCTTCGAGGTCAAGACTTCATCGACGCATGACCTCCTCATGCTCGCAACTTCGTCGACGCCAGTCCGAAGCGTAGGGACACGTGCGCTTCAAGACTTCGTCTCGCCGCCGACTTCGTCGACGCCAGTCCGAAGGGTGGGGACGGAGCGCGCGCACAAGTCTTCGTTTCGTCGTCGACCGACTTCATCGATGCCCACGACCACGTCTTCATCAACGTACTCGTCAGGCACTTGCATGACCACCTGGTGGTCCAGACTCCGGACAATCGTCTAACCACCTCGTGGTCGCAACTTCGTCGACCTTCGTCCGACCGCTTCGAGGTCGAGACTTCGTCGACAATCGTCCGACCACCAAATGGTCGAGACTTCGTCGACACTACGTCCGACCGCTTCGGAGTCGAGACTTCGTCGGCAATCGCTCGACCACCTTGTGGTCGAGAACTTCGTTGACATTTCGTCCAACCATCTCGCAGTCGTAGACTCCATCCGATCGAGGGGGCGTTGCGCGCGAGTCAAAGCTTCGTCTCGCCGCCACCTTCGTCGACGTCAAGTCCGAAGGTAGGAGACGGAGCGCGCGCTTCAACACTTCGTCTGACCAACTCGTGGTCGAGACTTCGTCAAAAATTCGTCTGACCGCTTCAGGGTCGAGACTTCATCGACGCACGACCACCTCGTGCTCGCAACTTCGTCGACAAGCGTCTGACCACCTCGTGGTCGAGACTTCGTCAACGTCAGTCTGAAGCATGGGGACGCGTGCGCTTCAAGATTTTATCCCGCCGTTCACTTTGTCGAGCCAGTCCGAAAGGTGGGGGATAGAGCGCGCGCAAGTCTTCGTCCCGCCGCCGACTTCGTCGACGCCCACGACCGCGTCTTCATCAACGTAGTAGTCAGGCACTTGCACGACCACCTGGTGGTCCACACTCTGTCGATAATCGTCCGACCACCTTGTGGTCGCAACATCGTTGGCCTTCATCCGACCGCTTCGGGGTCAAGACTTCGTCGACAATCGTCCGACCACCTCATGGTCGAGACTTCGTCGACACTACGTCGACCGCTTTGGGGTCGACACTTTTCCAACCGCTTCAGGGTCGAGACTTCGTCGACAATCGCTCGACCACCTCGTGGTCGAGAACTTCGTCAAACTTCGTCTGACCACCTCGCGGTTGTAGACTCTTGTCCGACCACCTCCGTCCGACCACCTCCTGATCGTAGATGCTCGTCCGACCACCTCGTGGTCATAGACTCCGTCCGACCACTTTGCAGTCTAGACTCCGACCGACCACCTCGCGGTCTAGACTCCGTCCGACCACCTCGCGGTCGTAGACGCTTGTCCGACCACCTCACGATCGTAGACTCCGTCCGACCACCTCACGGTCGTAGACTCCGTCCGACCACCTCGCGATCGTAGACGCCCGTTCGACCACCCCATGGTCGTACAGAAGACTCCGTCTGCCGCCTCCGTCGACGCCAAGTCTGAGCAGTGGGGGATAGAGCGCGCGCTTCAATGCTTCGTCTCACCACCGCCTTTGTCGACACCAAGTCCGAACAATGGGGGATGAAGCACGTGAGTAAAAGCTTCGTCTCACCGCCGCTTTGTCTGACCGCTTCGGGGTCAACACCTCGCGGTTGTAGACGCCCGTCCAACCACCACATGGTCGTGACTCCGTCCGACCACCCCGGGGTCGTAGACGCCCTCGTGGTTGGAACGGAGCACGTGTTCAAAGCCTTCGTCCCGACGATGACTTCGTCGACACCTACGACCACCTCGTGGTTGCACCTTCGATGATGTCGTCTGACCCCTCGAGGTTGAAGCCCTAGTCCCACCACGGCTTCATCGACGCCCACAACCAGGTCACGAGCGGCATAGTCGTGAGGCCTTCTTCGGCCACCTTGTGACCGACTCGTGGTCATCCGACCTCCGTCGTCCGTGCGCCGACCACGTCGGAGGCACCAACCAACAGGGCACCCGGGCCTTTGGCGTGGGACTTCGTCGCCCGCGTCTACGCGGGACCTCCGCGCACCGGCCAGCCTCTGTCGAGATATTCCACAACAACATCAAGATCGGTGAAACAACCCTGCTCTGGGAGGTTTACAGCGTCCACACCCTGGGGGCTAGGGTCTACCAGCTGCATCAGCTCGCCCATCGGCGCCTACGTGCTTGCTGCCAGTGACGAGGGTGGGCAGTGGGCCAATTGGTTACGCCACCACCCTTGACCTCGCGCTGTTGCCTAGGAAGTACTGTTGTGAGGGTGGCCTAACCCCAAATGACTAGGCCTTACAATAGGCCCAACAGTATAAAGGAATGTACCTATGTACCCTACCTACTCGTGCGTTACAACGAAATTTATTGGATATATAGAGAATTATGCTATGGAAAAGGGCTACTCTGATCAGTTAAAAAGTGGAGAGTGATGGGAAGTTAAGAATAGGACGGTTAGAGAAGAAGGGACATACGACCACCAACTTATTCTTTTATAATAGTAATGATTAAGGGGTAGGATGAGAATTTCCTATCTTACCTCACTCATGTATATAAGCTCCCAAGAGGGGTATGAGGAGGGCAGATCCACTCATTTTACACACAATCTCTCTCCTGTCGTTAGTTCTCTCTAGTTTTATCTCCTCTCATAGAGAAAGGGGTACCCTGTACCTACTGTTGTGCTCATGCTACAACAGTCCCAAAACGCTTTTCATGAAAATCTCCATGCAAAGATAGAAACCAATAGCACTACCAACAATATAACATGGAATGATGTTACTGGAATTGGGTGTTGGCTCCAATTGTAGAATGTCTCAATGACAGATTGCATAGCAAAAACCAATATTGTAGAAGAGCTTTGGTTTCAAACAACTGAACTTGAGAAATTTTTAAGTTGGATAACATCTCCATGTCAAGACAGAACTATGCATGGAAAGCAAACTATACATGAAATTGAGATCCTGAGTGAACATAAAGGAGGATTTTGCTAGGTAGATATCAAATTCAAACTTCTCTAGCTTCATGCAAACATGCAGCATAAAGAGACTGTTGCACATACTCGACCTATAGTGTGAAAAATCAGGCCCAGAACTCTTATATTAGAAAAAACATTAAACTTTCACTTACATGTGATGTGAGCCCATGTGCAAAGCAGTGCCAAAGTGAACTAGTATAGGACTGAAGGAACCTTGTTCATATTTGTGAGATAGAGCATGGTGAATTAGCTCCAAAAATGTAAGTTGAAAATAAACTAAAAGTGTAAAATAGTAAAATGCGCAAAAATTACTGAGAAGTAGCATACCAATCATCATCGGAAATCGTGAGTTCATACTTATAATAAGGTAAAGATGCAGACTACCTTGAAAACTCATGAGTCATGACTGGGCGATCAGCTCAGAAAATGGCGAATCCATGATGTCCAGAATGACTATCATTTTGAGAAAACATAATATCATCTGCAGAACTCATGGTTTAGACCCGTAAGGTCAGAATCAACGGGTAGTCCACCAAATTCATGAGCTAGAGCATCACCAAACACACATTTTCTTTTGTGTGTGTGAAATAGGTAGTTGTTCTCAAGTGACAAAATAACAAATCAGCTCTAAGACAAACAAGTTCAGCATCCGTTGAAACTAGCTGAAGTCCACAAGTTATAGCATGAAAAAATCAGCTGGAAATACACACTTCAGAGTAGAAAACTGTCCCCACAGTCTTAAGTTCTGATATCAGAGATGAATGTTCTGATATCAGAGATGTGGAGACCAAGGTTTTGAAGAGATCAACAATTGGCATCAAGCAGGCGCAAAGAGGTTGACAATGCTTTTGTGAGAGAGCAGAAAAAGGAGTTGGTTAGCAGTCTCAGTTACTGCGTTGTAGGGAGCAACTTCAGTCCCATCTTTTCTTTTCCTTGTTCTTCTTCTTTTGATTGCGTTCTCATCGTGTCCCTTGTTTTGTAAATTGCTTGCACTTTGTTTGGCCTTTGCCTTCTTCCTTAATCCAATGGCGTGCAAATCTTTTGTGTGTTCTCTTAAAAAAACGTCCCCCACAGCACCAAACTGCTAGCTTTTTAATCAACTAGAATTTGACATTCGTAAGCTGTAGCACAGAAAAAAAACTGAACAATATCAGAATCATAAGTTACGGACCAACTGAGCCTTGCTAAAATTCTAAGATATAACATGGAAAAATGAATCCAAAGCTAATGACTTATGATCGACTGAAATAGAGATAAATCAGTAAGGTAGCAAGTCAAGTCAGCCAAAGTTTGCGATTTTTCAACTAATGGAGGCATGCTCAACTTTTGTGAAGCATAATGTTAATGTAGCATACCGAAACTTGATACAAGACCATGAGGTGTGTTACAGCGCGGAAGTGCAGCATCGCGAGTACTGTAGCATGAACAGTACCATGCAGCACTGTAGCACGATCCTATAGCGGCTGTTTAAGATATAATCTTATCATATCTTCATATTAGGAAACGTTATATGTATATCTTTATATTAGGAATAATTAGATGCATATCTTTATATTTAGATAGTATAGATATGATATTATCTTTAGTTGATTGGTTGCATTAGATTGTGTTAGTTTCCATATTGTTAAGAGCTAACCTTATCTATATGAAGAGGGGAGCCGCATCATTCATAATCAAATAATAAAGTAATCAAGTTCTAAACCGGTTGATCTCCGGATCAGAGTCTCCACAAGGAAGGCCATCCTAAGCCATCCTAGCCTACCCCTACCATAACAAGGTGATACCCTGATAGCACAACAGATAGGTTGAGAACCTCAAAAGGTTTTTAGGATCAATACATATTTTTTTCTAAAAAAATCAAAGTTATCGAATGAAAGCAGGCCTAAATTCTCATCAAAATTGACAAACATGCGCAAATCCAAAAGCTACAGCATAGCGCATGCCAATGTGAACCCCAATTAGTAACTAAGAAAGCATAGGCTGAAACTGTCATGGCCTACATATGACATGTCAAATCAGAGTTTTTCAGTTGATGGATCGACTGAAACATGCCCAAATCGGTGGGTTACAGCGTGAGTGATGAACCCCAACACTGATGAACTCGGATTCAACAAACAATCCCCAAATCCAAACTATATCACGATGAATCAGCTAAAGCACGCATCTAATCTAACTCGCAACGGGCTGGCATCGGTGACCGATCCTAGCCCATGAACCGTAGCATGATGCATCAATTGTACAACTCGCAGTTCATACCCAAATGTGACTGGATACGACGAGTCCCGGATTGGTTGAAACTGGTCGAAATCCTTCAGCGTTGCGTGGTAAATCCTTGACGAGGCCGACGGCGATCTGCGCGGCGTAGAGGTGTGAGGACGTGAATTGGACGAGTGGGGAGAGAGTTTGGGTGGAGTGGGTGTACTTACGTCCGCGAAGCTGTTGGAGAGCACGAGGCCATGGTCAATGTCCGCTACGGTGGAGGCAACGGCTTGGTCCTCCTCGCCACGGGCGTCGCCGTCGCCACCGCCGCCAACGAGGTCAACAAAGTTGTTGGGCGATTAAACCCCAAATCAAACCCATTTACAATAAAGCCCTTAAGTTCTGTGTTATCCAAATGTTTTGGCCACGCGCGCGACAACACACACGTTTTTACAATAAAGCCCCTTAACTTTTGTGTTATACAAATGTTTTGGCCACGCGCGCGACATAACGGCAAACGTCGGCGAGATGTAACGACAAACGGCTGCGGGCTGCCTATTCCGGGCGTCTCTCCCGGCCACCGCCACGGAAGTCATGGCCGTCCCTCCAAAAACTCAAGCTTCTTGCAACTATCCGCACATGCATGCATGCATGCGTGCTCCATCGCCGCATGCAGCTAGCACTACGCCACAAGTCGAGGTCGTTTAACGAATCGCCGGAGCGAGGAACGTTGCCGATCGCCATATCGATCGAGGCCCTCGGCCGGCGGCCGAGGCTGGAAAAATGGCCAGATCCTACTACATCTGCTCGCACATCGACCCCCTGGGGCTCACGCCCGTCCCCGGCATCGCCCTGGACACGCTGTTCCTCGTCGCCATCCAGGCGCTCGCCGTCATCGTCCTCTCCAAGCTCCTCCACCTCTACCTCCGCCGATACAGCCAGCCCAGCGCCATCTCTCAGATCCTCGTACGTATGCTATTGCGACGATCACTCTCTTTGATTGGTTTACCAAGCTCTAAGATTTCTTGAATTGACATGCTTTCCACCGTATGTGTGCTTGCTTCCAGGCCGGCGTACGTTGTCATCGGTGGCATGGGGCTGCGCAACGCCATCGTCCATGTGGACGTGGACAACGTCGAGGACATGTACGGCGGCTACATATCCGCCGCGCGCGTCCTCTACATGTTCCTCGTGGGCCTCGACGTGGACATCGCGGCGCTGCGGAACGCCACGCGCCGGTGCGTCGCCTTCACCTACGCGACCGTGGCCGCCAGCCTGCTCGTCGCGGCCATCGTCTCCAGCGGAATGTACGGCAGCATGATGCACTCCCCGGTCAAGACGCCGGAGCTTCTCGCCGCCACGCTCATGCTCGCGCTGGCAAACACCTCGTCCATCGCCGTCTCGCGGATCGCCAGCGAGCTGAAGCTCACGGTAACCGAGAATGGGAGGCTCGTTGTCGCCGCCGCGATCTTCACCAACATCATCTGCGTCTTCGGCGACGGCGTCCTTGTTAGGTCCCCAGCGACGATCACCGGCGAGAACCCGAGTATAAATACACACGAACACAACTGGAACACGGGAGATTTTGTGCTGCGATGAAGTTGCAGCGTTGTGTTTTCTCTTCTCCTTTTATTATGCAGGGCAAAGCAACAATGCAAAAGGAACGGGGCGTCGGAGTGCTTCTCGCGTCGTGGCTTGTACACATTCGGGTGCGTGGCGCACGTAAAGATCACCACGCCCAACATCAAGAAGCTGGATGATCACAGTCAGCCCATGATCTTCATCGGCTATGAACTGAGATCCAAGGCGTACCGCGTCTACGATCTAGTGTCAAAGCGTGTACACATAAATCGTGACGTGGTCTTCGACGAGCTGGCGCAGTGGCAGTGGACCGACGACCAGGCGGTGAACGTCGATGACGACTTCATCATTGAGTACACCACCGTGGTCCAGTCCGGCGTGATCACCATGCTTCAGCCAGCACCAGCGGATGGAGCAGTGACGCCACCTGCGCCAAGTACACCTGCGATAGGCGCGAGTACGTCCACATCTAGCCCGATGGCACCCACGAGCGTGCCGCCGATCGAGTTTGTTTCGCCTCTACCTGAAGCAGAAGAGGTGCTCGACGATGACCATGACGACGCCCCGCTACGGTTCCGCAGAGTTGACAACGTGTTGGGACCGGCGACAACGCCGGGACTGGCTGCACGCAAACTGGACGAGGACCTGTTGCTGGTAAGCGCTGAGGAGCCGACGTCATTCCAAGAGGCGCAGTAACATGAGTGCTGGCGGTAGGCGATGCTCGACGAGATGACGTCGATCGAGTCCAACGGTACCTGGCGGCTCGTCAACCCACCACCACACCAGCGCCCAATCGGGCTCAAGTGGGTCTACAAGACCAAGAAAGACGCGGCCGGCAACATCACCAAGTACAAAAGCGCGGCTCATGGCGAAGGCATACGTGCAGCGGCAGGGCATTGACTTTGACGAGGTATTCGTACCGGTGGCGCGGCTCGAATCTGTGCGCCTACTGCTGGCACACGCGGCGAGCAAAGGCTGGGTTGTTCACCACATGGATGTCAAGTCTGCATTTCTCAATGGCGAGCTACAAAGAAGAAGTCTTCGTCGCATAACCGCCGGGGTTCGTGGTGACCGGCGAAGAGCATAAGGTTTTGCGCTTGATCAAGGCGCTATACAGTCTTCGTCAAGCCCTGTGCGCCTGGTATGCCAAGCTGAACGCCTCCCTGGTGTCGCATGGGTTCCAGCGCAGCGCCTTGGAGCACAAACCAGAGCTGTGTGAACTTCAGTAGTTCAGTACTTAACCGAATGCACATGTTGTTGCAGGCATGCAGCTGCATGGCAATCGATCTTCAGTAGTGACAGGCAATACAACAGGATGATTTATGTAGCTCCATTGGCACCATGAGTCTGAAGTTAAGATCGAGATCAGATCGCAATTACAACCAAGACGATCAGTTTCCAGACACAAAGACTTCTGGCACGGCTGTTCTACCCCACAATTAACCCGATAAGCCCTAACGGGCAGTGCATATTACGGGCAGAGGAGCCATTGCCAGTGATGGTAATCGACAAGAGATTAACACATACACAAAGAGAAAAGCCCAAATGACTGAGGTGCAGCTTGCCTGTCTCAAGTCTGAAACTCTGAAGTCTGAACCCATCCTCGCTGTCGGTGTATCGTCCACCGACCGGCCCCTGCTGCCATTTGACCGTCCGATCAAGATTCCGCGGTTAGGATTGGGTAGGAAAACGTGGGGGTAGTTTTTCAGAAAGGCCCTTCAGTTGCCTTGAAATACCCTTGTAGCCGACACGTTAGATCCTTGGATAATTTCGCTGTCGGATCAACTTTGCGCGGCCCAGATTCAGCGAGAGAAGGTAGAGGAGGGGCGGGTACTCAGATCGTCCCCGTCGCCGCTGCGGCGGCGGCCTCGAGGAGCAATGTAGAGGGACGCGGCGGAGATGCTCGGGAGCGGCGGCGCTCCGGCGATTGGTGGCGGCATGAGGGGGAGGAGCTAAGATTCTTGAGATCGAGCATGCCGAGGTGGGAACGCCGTTCCTCCCTCCCTTCCTTGGATAGTTGGATTAGTTATCTAATGCTAAGTCAAATTAGCCATCCTCCGACATAAGCGCGACATGATCATCTTTAACCGCGTTGGAGTGAATCCTCTATGTCAATTGGATATTTGGATTGTGCTATTTTTAAGTCATTTTCCGGCTTAAGCTCAAATGCTATCAGATCTAATTGAGCAGTCTGTGTGCTGATGATGGTGTGAGTGTTTGGTTGATATGATGTTTGCTTAAAGCACTGGATTATTAAGGACACTTCTTTCTTAGCACAATATGATAAAAATATGAAAATACTTCGTTTTACTGGTGTTACTGCTCTTTCAGGATGCAAGTTTCAGAGTGTTAAGAAACAAATGAGACTCCCTGAACCAGGGTTCCAAAATCCGGCAGGGCTGGTAACCAGAAATCCCGGTGACAACCAGGATGGAAAAATTGGCCAAAAATCCCGATGAATACAAATGCACTTTCTATATTGGATTAGGCTTTTTTTGTGCTAGATTACCTATTGTAGGAGCTAAATATGCATAAATATTTTAGTCCCAACATTTTGTATTATGTTTTCTCTAGCTTTTCTTGGTTTTTAGCGGGTTTTTTCGGTTTTTTCTGGTAACTGGTCCCGTTGCCGGTTTCAAACCATCCAAATTCAAAATTTGAAATATAAATTTCGTTCAGATTTTTTCCGGGATTTCCGGTAACCGGCCGGTTACCGTTACTGGTCGCCGGCCGGGAATACCCCTGGTTCCGAGATTTGGAATCTTGCCCTGAACCATTGATTCTGATTTTACTTTTGTTATTATAATTCAAACTTGAACATTGCAGTATCTTTGGTAGAATCTAAAACAGTAGTAATAGTAGCAGTAGTTATTGTTTCAATGGTAAGCTTGATCCCTTCTTTCCTAATCACAATGTGATTATTTTTACATGCATCCATCTGTACATCCACAGTACTATTGGAAAAACGTTGCACAAAACTGTGCTCCAAAAGTACAGTTGGGAAAAAAGATGGAAGGGGAAAAAAGAGGGATCAAGCTGAAAGCCCTGGAGATCATCACTCTTCAGGACTTGCAAACAGCAAATTGCTGGTTAAGTCCATTGGGTGGTTGTATCATTCTGCTTGGGTGGTGGCAAGGCATCACTATGGAGCTGAGGAGTGCCCTCTCAACATCCTCTGAGGCCTCTCTCCTGAGCAAACACATCACATACTCCATCAGTGCTGTATCACAAGGCATTGTGATCCTCCCATCTCTTGTGAACCCAAACTCCTCCTGAGACATCCTCAGGAGCTCCACGAAAACTGTCGTGCGGAGATACACTAAGGGGATCTCGAACCGCCTCCCATCGGAAGAGTAGACAATGCAGTTGCCCTTGCTTGCAACTAAGCTGCAAGATGGGTGGATCTCCTTGTCCACTCTCGTGGCCCTTCTTCGCCCAATGGCACCCATCCCCTGCCACTTCTTGGAAAGTTGAGCTAGCTTCTTGGAGCTGATCATGTTTGCTTGTCTTGCTTTTCAAGGAAATGGATTATGCCTTCGATATGAAACTATCAGGAAAAAGGTCAGTTTGTGTGTGGTGATGGTTTGTGCCAATGATCATGTATTTATAGGGCACAGATGTGATGGGGGGATCTGCATCTTGGTTTCCACAACTATCACAAATAGAAAGCTGGCAAGGGACAAGGCCATGAACCCCCTTGGTAAGATGTTGTTATCTGTGGTTGCAAGATTCAATGCACAGGACCGTTGTTTCTCACATGGTGGAGCCATCTTTACTGGCTTGGTACGTAACTGGCCACCAAAGTGGGTTGAGCTTTGACACAGCAGTACAAAATGTTTGGTCCAGTCCTTTAATTTGCCAGATCTGGGTATTAAACTTAATTACTGACTTACTGTCCCTTATTATGTGCTGTGATGCAGTTTTTATGAGGTCCTATTCATTTGGTATTGTGCTGTTCGATTACAACATCCTAAAATGAGGTAAATCACTCTGCCACCTTATGGTTTTATATCAAAAGATATTTTCTGTTGCATTGCCGAGTTTCCTCATGTCCCTTTTGCTGCAAGTGCTATGTGATTGGCTCAAGATGATTTAACTATCATCACATCTTCTAGAAAGCTGGAACGTATAATATTGATATCTGCAACAACTAATAAGCAAACCAGTGTTTCTATGTTGCTATATAAACTTCTAGCTTCAGGTTTCAGCTGTACAAGAACACACCTTTTGCTTAGATTGTACTATATGTTTAGATATACAGGAACCTCACGGTGTTCTAGTTGGCCTAACAGATCAGAATAGTGCTTATTCAGGTTAGGAAGACATTAATTGCAAACAACTTCATACCTGCCACTTCGTTTCTTGATCCTGATATTCAGGGTATCTAAATTCTGTAGGATTTCGTTGAACTTTCATGCTCATGCAACTCTGTGAGGATGCAACCCAATTCTCTGTTCATTAGCATACTCATAGTCTTGTCACTTCCAACATTGATCAATTTCAAATGCATTGCACTACTTGGTTTTAGCACTCATATTAGATTTTTCATTGCTTAGGATAAATAGCTAGTACTACTGTACTACTATAAGGTTTATTGGTTACATGACTTGCTATGTTTCAACCATTAAGAAGAACCTTTTAAGATAAATGGTAATGACGCTTGAGACATCTTTAGGAGGGCTTAAGGTTGAGCTTAGAACGTAAGTTTAAACCTTGCCAAACAATGTGTTCTTGGTGTGGTTTCTTGTTCTGAAGCTCTATATATATTGAGAAGCTAAAGCTGCCCCCCTCCTGTTTGTGAGGAACTGGGGATGGACAAGCTCAAGGCCTCAGGCGGTTATCTGTTTCTTGGATGGGGATGGATTGTGACTATCTGTTTTTTGGAAAAATGCATTGTGTTATCAGATCCAGACTTTTGGTTTTAGACTTTAGAATGTTGTTCTGTGGATGAATTGAGGGTATTCATTAGGGTTTTGAATGTAGAACCAGTACAGGTGAACAAATGGTCCATGACTTTCGTGTAGTTATCAATGACACTAGCTGGCGAGCAACAAGGCCATGAGTCTGGTAATGCAATGTTGGCTACAATGGAGGCAATGTCATTTAAATTGGATATTGTTGGGCCAATAGTTGGTGCATTGGGGTCCTTGCGGAGGCCATAGTCGTGATTGCTGGTTAGATGATTGGAATCGTACTGCAGTGGTGGTTCCATGTTGGACAGAAGACATTTACTCTAAGTTCCAGCTTTTGTGAACATAAGGAGACATTTAGGAAAGCATCAGTTGGAGAGCCATCATCAAGGGGATTAATTGGGATGTTTCGTGAGTCCTTCCTTAGCTGATGAAGCTCACTTCATGGGCTTTATGTGTTGTAAGGCAAGCTCATGTTTTGTGCGCCTGTGAACTAGCAGGAGCATGCTAAATAATTATTAGGTATTGGTTGAGGAAGCCTTAAGTAGTGCAAGCAAGTTGCGAGGTAATTCCATGCGTCAACTTTGCTTCAAGGTCTGCCATATTTCTAGCATCAAATGTGGTATTCGTTTTATACCATGTTAGTATGTTACTGCACTTTTCTTGAGGCATGTAAGTAGCTGAGATCCATCATGTGTCCAATTTTTAGATGTTGTGTTATAAATCGAAGTTAGCATAGAATTTTTCAAATTCTGTTATTGATTCAAGCTGGCGTGTAACTAGTCTTAAGCATGTTGTACCTGCCTTTCGAACTCTTGAGTGTGCAGGGTGCACTTCGATGAGTAGTTTGGTATGTCTTTTGATCCTTTATTACAATTGCAATCTGTTTGATGTTAATAAGCAGTAGTGGCTGTGTCCTTGCACATGCACTGCAAATTGCAATCGTGATCCGTACAGTGGAGGACATGTACTGCGATACTGAGTACTGACCCGTACAATGGCTAGAGACATGAGGGCAGCATGTAGGGTCCAGAGTTTTTAAGAAGCAGCTTCCTTTGTTAATTGTGTGTGAAGAATTGGGGTTGTTGATAGGCTACAGATTTTTGCCAACATCAATTTGGTTAGGAAGTTCTCGGTTGGTTCAAACAACTTGCTCGACAATTTCTTATCGCCACTGTACCTTGTGGTCCAATTGATCTCCAGCATCTCACGTCCCTCCATTTCCTTGTTTCTTCCTGAAATTCCTAGTAGGCCTACAAGAGTGCAACTAAGCTGGTTATTATTGCAACCAATTTTATAGAAATCATTGGTACTGTGACCAATTTTATGATCGCATTTTTTTTGTATGTTGAAACAGGCTTCTCGGGTGTTACTTTTCAGTATAACATATCTGTATCGTGCAGTCATTTTTTTATCCAACATTTCAGATCCTGACTTGATTGGAATTGTATGATCCAGTTATTAGGATGATCAGCAGCTCTAGAGAATGCATTTGGTCAGCAGCGCATCTAGTACTAGCAACCGGTGACCATGCTAATTGTCACTCCATTTGGAACTGGACGCAAAGGTATGCATGATAAAACCTTATACTACATGCGGTTGCGATAGATTTGAGATGTTTTCATATATCTGCACAAGTTGGTTTATTTGTTTGGTATTGCTGCTACATTGCCTTTTTTTACATTGCATTATTCTAGAAAATGGTGTTTGGTTGGGTAGGTTGGCTACTCGGCTAGTTTTGCCTAGGTTATGAACCAGCCCAGTGATTATTAACCAATGCCTGCCTGTATGTTTGCGGCCAGGCCAAGCTATACCCAGGCCAACAAGGCCACTACGGTCGCGAACACAACCTCTCGTGGAAGTTGGGATCGTCTCGGGTGAGATGTAAACGTTAGTACATGTTGCTCTTGAGAGAGAGAAACGTTGCCCGTTAACCAGGTCGAGTCAAAGAATAGGATGCTCTGTCTATATTGAGGCAGTGACTGAGCTACTAGATATCTTCTGCAAGTGCTGTCAATGTGTAGTGGAGTAGTGGAGTTAACGGAGGAGCAGTACGTACCGAGCTGAGTGGTCACATGCACTAGCTCTTATCTTTCGCATCGCAGGAGCTCTGTTTCCGGAAGGCTCGCCGTAGCAATTTCAACTTGTAGCTTATTGCTTACAACTTTTTCGAACAAATAAATATAACGATTTCTCTGTCGCTTCAACGGTTTATTAGGATAGTCTTTTTAAAGCGGTTTATCGATATTCGATTTGTTCGTGTAAGTAATCGCGCTAGAGCAAAAAAAAAACCATCAACCATAGTTATAAGCAATAAACCATAGCCGAAAAGAAATACACATTCAGCTTTTCTACACACGTCGACCTTTTCTCTCTTTCTAAGCAATAATTACTGGCAGCAAAGCACAGCGGTGTTTGTTTCAGCCTTTGCCCTTTGAATCGCCCATGGAAAGAAGAGAGATAAATCGTAGCAGTCACAAATAATGAAGTCTAGAATTGATCAGTGGGATATGAGGCAAGCCAGAATGAATTCGAAGAGTACTTTCTTTTTTCTGTATAAGAGACCAAAGAGTGCTGCTGCTCAAGCAATCTGGAAGTGTGAGACATTCAGGTGTGCTGCAGCCACAGTTGTGTTGGTAAATTTGAAGGACATGCAGACTGTACTGTACTATCCTACCTTCTAGAGCGCGCACATTCGATGCTGCTGAAATGGAAGAACTAGAAACCCAAGAGTGATACTGCTACCGCTACTCTTATATTTTTTTCTCCTCTCTTAGGCTCTGATTGGAGCTTAGAAATTTCGCCGAAACTGTAGGGTTTCTTTGATTCGTAGGATTCTAAATTGGTAGGAATAGAAAAAATATATAGGAATATGATAGGAATGTATGTGCAAAACAGATGATTAAAAAACGTAGGAATTTCATAAGATTAGGTGTGTATAGAAAGAAAAAAAATACATGAATGTTAGAGTGAATAGTGATCTTACTTGCTTTTAGTCTAATTGAACACTAACCACGTAGACAATACTGCTAATCAAAACACTATCGACAGCATGCAATAAAATCTTTCATTTCTTGCTTCAAACGAGAAGACACCTACAAGTGGGCCTAGTAAACCATCAATGTTATCCTATCCCCTCTCCAATCCAGTCGTTCTCATCTTTCTCCTTCATCCTTCTCCAAACCAACGTACCCAAGCCTCAAGTCGAGCTAGACCCAGTCGTTCTCACTCATCTCTCTCCTCCGTCGTTCTTCTCAAAACCTAAACCCCAAATCAAGCTAGACAAAGTGGCGGTGGCGCACGATATGTATCGCCGGTGGCGGTAACGGAGCGCACTGGCGAGTAGCTGCGGCGGCGCGATATGGCCACTGGTGGCTATGGCCTTAGAGGAATACTCAGTTCATTTCCACGTGAAACAAGAAACATTCCAAATGGCACTTTACGTTCCCACGCTGATTCCAGATTTCAGCTTCTTCCACCATTACCAGATCACCGAAAACTTCCACCAAAATTAGCCCACATCATCCGCATTTTACACTTTATGACACTCTTGGTAAAGCGAAGAGGCCAACTCGTCCAGCTGGCGCCAGAGACTAGCCAGGGCTCGGTAGAAGTCATTGACAGAGGAGTCTTCTTGGAAAAGCGTTCCAACTCATGATAAAGCGAAAATAACTGAGCATCGATGTTCCACTAGTATCGCTCGCGCACGCACTCCTAGATCTAATGAGTGGAACGCAAAGAAACAATGTCTGGCTGGATGGAGTCGTCGACATTGACCACTAGGATGGCTCGACCATAGGCCTTATCAGCACACTCGCGCTCGAAAGCATCTATGTCATACTGAAATACCTCATTAGCAACGTCAGCAACAGCAGCAACAACCTCTATCTCCTTCTTGACGGCCTCATCTTCTGCAGGGGGTGCAGAAGTAGACTGTCTAAGAGAAGGCTCAACCGGCGATAGCGGACAAGATCGAGCACCAATGACATGTCTCAAGAGGAGGGGACCATCGAGCGTGATCTCCATGAGTGAATACTATAATCTCTAGTTTGTCCCATGGAGCTTTGTTCCCGAAAATAGGATTGTAGCTGATGGAACGGAAGCCATTGGTAGACGGTACAGGATGGCACGGCAACCAAGGCAACGAAGTCTAGCGGGCGGCACTGGATGGCGCGGCGGTTAGATCGACGTTTTTTATTTTTATTTTTGATTTTTTTTAAGGAAAAGTTTTGCTTGTTTTATATAGAAGCCTGAAGTATAGGAACCAATCAGTTCCCTACAGAAAGCTGAAGTCGACATGGTCGATCCGGCGGCGGCTACCGTGCGGGCGGCGACTCCGACTCCGGTGGGTGGCGGCTCCGATCTCTGGCGGGCGGCGGCCTATCAACGACCTTGCGGGCGGCTCCAGTGGGCAGCGGCCTTGCGGGGGGCAAGTTTCTCCTCTCAGTGGCGCCTCAGGCTGGGTGGGATGGCAGTGGAAAGAGGTAGGTTAGTGCCCTAGCTCTAGCTCTGATACCATACTATGAATATTGTGTATATATTCATGGGGTCCAATGGATAGTATATATAGAGAGTACAAGATGATATTATAAAAGAATATGCCATGCACATATAAGAAAATACAAAGACATATAAGGAAATATAAAGGAATTTTTATTCTAACGAAAAGTACTGGCACCTATTATTTTTTATTGTCATAGTTGAATTCGTTGACCATCTGGTTATATTAATATTCAAATATTTTGACTTCCTAGATGTTGCCATTACAACATTGAAAGGCTGCTTTACAGAAGCTGTTGTTATGCATTTTTAGGTTGGCATCTTGGATTACTTTGTTATTTGTATAATTGTATATTAATATTGATACATACAATGAATTTTCATGTTGATGCAAATGTGGCATGCCATGTCAGAATGCCATCAGATCCAGTTTCATGCCTTATCCCAGTGGTTGGATGAACAGCAACAACGCACATAGCGGTATCACAAATTCACAGTTCCAGTCTCGCAACCAATGTGCCTTGCTTGCGCTTGGCTTGTCCCCTCTGTCAGGTTTCAGGGTCGTCGCATGGCCTGCAGCAGCCGATGTGAAGATTTGTCCTCCTGAGATGGGGTCTGATCAGATTGTTATTGCTCTTAACAGACCTGCATTCTCAGGGTTGGATGATCAGCTATTTCTCGTCGTACCTATTACCAGAGAAAGACGATTCTGTAAAGAAATAAGCAGAAAGCATCAGAGACAAGGAGGAATGGAAGTTGCTGATCAAAACAGAGATCTTAATATCTTTGATCATCCATGAAGGCCCTACAATTGTTTGTAGAGATGCTCTTTAAGTCAGTGTATAAACTTAGTATTGTGGGATGAATCGTAGCAGATGCATGATTGCACGATACTGAGACATTTGGTGCTCTCTGTGGAGCTCGTCTGCAGCTTCGCACCGCAGTATTTGCACGGTTGCCGGAGCTTGAGCTTTTTAGGCTTAAGACAACACCGTCTGCAAACTCCTAATTTATTCAGCCGTCATCAAAGTTTTCGATCTGTATACATATGATTCATTTGTACCTGTGACTTTTGTATAGCTATGTTATAACTCGAGCCTTTGCGTAGTAGCATTTTTCTTTCTTCTTTTTACCTTTCTCAATGTGTTACTGAGTGGTAGTACTGCAGATTAAGTTGTAGAACGCCAGTCTGTGAGGTTGTTTCATCACTAGAAAATAGAAATAAACAAGCTGGTGCTCTTGATGTGCCGGGGTCCTCCTCGTAAAGACACACACACACACTAGTGAGTGCTGCAATTCGATTCAGAAAATGACACTTATCTCATATGGTAGGAAGAAGAGGAACGCAGCAGAGAAATCTGTAATGATCAGGACTTAGGACTGGTGGCACGCACATCGTATCAGGCCACGTATGCACATATATCTGACCCCGTCACACAAGGCAAACGAGCTTGTTTAGACTCCAGACCCAGAGGATCCCAAGGATCTTTTGCTTCATTTAAGAAACCCTGAAACATGCCAACATAGACTACTCAACAGGTACAGGCTCATACGGATCATGTCCTATTCTTCTCCGCGCACGCGCAAGGCCGTGGTAGCTTCGCCGGCTTCGAGAATGGACATGCCATGCATGTACTGAGATGTCCGTACGCACCAACCGCAGCTCAATTATACGCACACACACAAGGGAGGCTGAGGCGATGGCACGATAGACGTCCAAGTGTCCCACCAGCCGCTCGCAGTTGGTGGTGGTTCCAACCGCGCGCACGGCAGTACGTCGTCGCCGCGCGCGCGCGCTCGTGTGGCGCGGCCAAGGGGGGCATGCCAGCCAGGCCGTGCCGGTGGCCACCGGCGCCAACATGACAGCGCACGGACGCCCCTCCTTGTTTCAGGTGTGCATGGTGTATATATGCGCTTGCAAGGCGCGTCAGATGAAGAAGCTAGCAGAAGCAACTTGGCATCTGTCCAAGTCTCTGAGTAGCCAAGCTTCTACGGAGTGAAGTAACTGGTCAGTGAGCCAGATATGGAGGTGTACGGCGCTGAGCAACAGCTCCGCAGGCTAAGGCAGCACGTCGCTTCGTCGTCCTCCTCGGAGGAGGCGATGGCCGGCGCTTTGGAAGGCGTTGCCCGCGTGTACGAGCACGTGGGGTCGCGCGTGTACGAGCACGTGGGGTCGCTCGTGCGCTCTGCTCGCGCCGAGCAAGTGGAGGAAGAGCTGGAGGAGTCCGTCGCTCTGCTCGACACGTGCGCCGCTGCGCGGGAAGGCCTGCGCGCCATGCGCACGTGCGCGCTTGACCTCGAGGTGGCCGTCCGGCGGGGAGACAGCGCCGGCGCCCAGAGCGCGGCCCACGCGTACGCTCGCCTGGCCAGGAAGGCACGCGCGGACGTCAAGAAGCAGCAGCGCCGGCACCTCAGCTCGAGGCACCGACGTCAAGCGCCCGACGACGACGGGCACTCGCTGCAGGAGGCACGACGGGTCACCGTCGCGGTGCTCGAGCGCGTCGTGGTGGCGCTGTCGCGGCGGATCCCCGTGACCGGGCCGAGGGCAGCCAGCAAATGGTCGACGTGCGTGGTGCGGGTGTTCAGGAAGACGACCCGAGTGGCGTGCGAGGACGCCGAGGAGATCGCAACCGCCCTGTGTTCCTCGTCCAAAGATTTGCACGACGGAAAGACGGCAACGCGAGCGCAGAAGGAGCTGAGAGCGTTGGGAGACACGATCCAACGTCTCGACGACGGGTTGGAGCTGCTGTTCAGGCGTCTGGTGCAATGCAGGGTGTTCTTGCTCAACATGTGCAGCTTATAGGCGCCGCTGCTGCACTGCACCTGGAGGTCCTGGACTGGAGTCACTGGACTAGTGTGTGTTTGATCAGAGCTTGAATGGATCAGCAGCGTGTACTGTGCATAGGACAGAGAGATGATCGCGTAAAAATTTTGACACTTGGCTATGAAGAATAAAATAGCACTAGGAAAGTTTTGAGCAATTGGTGTTTAACTTTTCATATTCTCTCTCTTTCATTCGTGTGTATGCTTTCTATGTAAGCATGCAATTGATATGGTGTAGGACGCTTTATACTTAAAACTGGAATCTTAACAAGAAGAAGCACAAAGACACGTCTCCTTCACTAGACAAGGTAAATTCATGCATCAGTAAGACATGAAATCAAGGGGCAAGATATATATCATGAACAGTCAAGCCGTTCTCC
Organism: Bonia amplexicaulis; assembly: GCA_036346245.1. Lineage (NCBI taxonomy): Eukaryota > Viridiplantae > Streptophyta > Magnoliopsida > Poales > Poaceae > Bonia > Bonia amplexicaulis. The sequence goes on along the minus strand of CM070756.1, from coordinate 430,745 downwards.
AGACATAAGCCTGCAGGCTCAGTTGCTTAATTATTTTCCCTTTCACAACCGAAGTGTGCTGCACATTGTTCGTTGATCATGGAGGTGGGAACAAACTGGGAGTTGCAGCCTCCCAATTCTCCAAGTCATTTGATGCCCCATGGAGATTTTCAGACTATTTGACACTATTTGTAGTAAGAGAAATCCCCGGCGAGCCCGCTTACATCATGGAGTAATTCTCTGCAGACACATGCAAAACTCCCAGACATGTATACACTTCCGTGTTTTGATTTGTAAGAGCAACTGCATCAACGAGGAGTGATGCCTGTACCATGCATTTTAGCAGGCGAATATAAATGGTGGATCATGCTTCGGATTGCTGAAACATGCCTCAACACTGACGAACCTCAACAGCTCCTGGTCATCCATCTGAACCCAACAACGCATCAATCACTTGCGCGTGCAGTTTACTTTGCTGGCAATGCATCGGACATGACAACCCAGCTATGTTAGTTAGTAATATGTGTTGAATTAGACAGGGGAAGGGCATCAACTTGTCTGTGGCCATGCAATCAAGAGCAGATGAGAGACTACTGATGGAGGTTCCTGCTGTCTGTCCATTTTGCTACATCACCCATCCTCTCAACCTCCTGATTGTACGTAGGGAGAGTTAGAGCATCGACACCATCAATTCATGATCTGCTCGCTTTGTCTACCTCATCTCCCATACCGACACCATCAATTCATTCATCATTTGCTCCCTTTGTCTACCTCATCACCCATACCGACACTGAGAGAGAGCACCAAATTTCCTTCCAAACATGACTGGCCATCAAAGATCAACAAGTTTGCCGTCTATCCCTCACACCAACGAGATCAAGGTTGAAAAGAGCTGCACAACATAAATTCAGTCATTTCCTCGCCACCCGCCACCATTGGAGTGGTATGCAATGGACTGAGGAGGCTTGGAGACGTCTACAACTGCATCAATGAGGTGATCATATGCTTACATAGCAACCAAGTACATGGGAAGAAGCTGGAGGAAGAAATGGAGCGGTCTCTTGAGGTGCTGGATCTCTGCAATGCCATGCAAGAAAGCTTCACTGACCTGAAGATGACCATCCAGTCACATGTGCAAGTGCGCGAGCCATCTTGTTAGTTAAACTAAACACCCGTGCAGACTGATATGTCACCAGTAACTGAGACATGACAGGCACATAAGCTCACTCATTAACGTTTGTTGCACTGACCAAAAACAGATGAACAACAGCTTGTCTGGACTTGGGTGGCTATGTTTCAGCAGATCACTTAATACAACAATTCAGATCATATGGAGGTTAGTGGATGAGATTCTTGCTGTCGATTGCTCTATTCATGTCATTGCTTCTGCCTCTCCGCTATAAATATAAGGAGAAGCCAAGGGTTTGAACACCAAAAAAATTCAGCTTGTCTTGCCTGCTCTTCACTTCCATTTCCATACAGAAGGAAATAGCACCAAAGCCTCAATTCCAAGCATGGCTTGCCATCTAAGATCTGCAAGCTTGCCTTCTAGCCCTCGCTCAAATGAAACCAAAGTTGAGGAGCAGCTCCAGAGCCTAAACTCAACCATCTCTTCACCCTCGGCAACCATCGACACAATGTGTGACAGTTTGAGGAGGCTTGGAGGCATCTACAACTGCATTGAAGAGATGATGCGCACACCCAGCAACCAAGCTAGCATCCGCCAGACCCAGCAAAGAAAGGCGGTGGAGGAAGAGCTTGGACGGTCAATCGTCTTGCTTGACCTCTGCAACGCCATGCAGGAGAGCTTCATGGAGTTGAAAATGAATGTCCAAGAGCTCCTGTTGGCTCTCAAAAGAGGAGAAGATGCATCTGCTCAAGTCAAGGCATACATCCGGCTAGCCAAGAAGGAGCAAAAACAATTCAAGAAGATCAGCAAAAAGACTACTTCTGACAAGAAGGACTGCAGGGTAGTGAAGCTACTGGCAGACGCAAGAGAGATCACTATCTCACTGCTCGAATCCACATCCCGCCTCTTGTCAAAGGAAATTGTGATTCCCAAGTGGTCTCTTGTCTCCAAAACATTCCAGAAGAGCAAAGTAGAGTGTGAGGAGGTGCAATTGCAGGCATTAGAGTGCAGTATCAGAGATCTTGAGAGTGGAGCGGAACTTCTGTTCAGGAGATTGATCCAGAGCAGAGTTTCTCTTCTGAATACTCTTAGCTCGTAGATACCTGAGCTCTCATTCCCTGTGATTGACATCCACCTTTTAAAGGATTAGTCAACCATCACAACAATTTTGCAATATGTATGCTTGTGGATATGTATAGAAAGTTCACTGAAATCGAAAAAACAAAGTTTTTACCAATTCCATGTTGCGAATATCCTGACTAATTGACTTGGCTTCTCATAGCTGAAAAAAAGTTAGTGCTTGGTGAATGTCATCATTTACGGGCAACTGAACAGAAACCTGAAATTTGGAGCACCCCAGTCCAAGTAAACTTTGCGTTGTTTCTACATTATTGATGCTAAAGAAATGATGTCTCCACAAGATGATCGGTTATGGGCCTCACGGAGATGGTTTTTTTTAGGCCATGTTAGTCACATGTGCCTCAACTGCAAGATCCTTGCGGAATGGATCTTGCTCTACGCAGTTGAAACATGCCAACTCCAAGCCACAGGCTATGACCTTGTGATTAGCGCTATCACTACTGAGGAAAACACCTACTTATGTCAATGACTAACAAGAATCAATTAATACCACCAATAATACTCAATTAACAACCCGTTAAAGAACCTTTCTTGCACTTACTTCAAGATCCATCACGACGCTAGGAACCAATGCAGATTCTTGCTACCAATAATTGGAACATGACAGAGTGTTAAGCTCATTTTGGAGGTGTCTGGTGGCCTAAAAGAAACATACATCATGTGTAAAACCTTGATAATGTGGCAATTCTGCAGCATTGGGATGAAACTTTAACAGACAACATGGTCGTAAAGCCTTCCGACCACGGCCAACGTGGTCGTAAAACTGTCTGGCGACCTCCGATCACTGCCAATGTGGTCGTAAACCTACCTGGTGACCTCCGACCACGGCCAGGGTAGTCGTAAACCCATCTGGTGACCTCCGACCACGGCCAATATGGTCGTAAACGCTTTCGACCACGGCCAACGTGGTCGTAAAACTGTCTGGCGACCTTCGACCACTGCCAATGTGGTCGTAAACCTGCATGGTGACCTCCGACCACGGCCAGGGTAGTCGTAAACCCGTCTGGTGACCTCCGATCACGGCCAAAGTGGTCGTAAATCCGTCTGGTGGCCTCCGACTACGGCCAATGTGGTTGTAAACGCTTTCGACCACGGCCAACGTGGTCGTAAATGCTTTCGACCACGGCCAAATGAGGCGACTGACTTCCGACCACTTACAGAGTGGTCGTAAACCCTTCCGACCACACCAAGATTGCTCTGTAGTGGTCGTAAACCCTTCTACAGACAATCGACCACAGTCAACATGGTCGTAAGGGACACCGCCGACCACTCAAAAGGGCTACGACTTTGAGGAAAAGACATAAACCAAACTCAACCTCTTTAAAACAAGAGTCAATTACTCATCACAAATATGGAGTCACCTCTACATGACTACATGGTCTCTCAACAGCCATGTTGAGGAGATCATCCACTTGGCCAGCAACCAAGTTTCCTCAGCGCAACAAAGGAAAATGTTTGATGGGGAAATGGAAAGTTCTCTCGAGCTAATCGATCTCTGCAATGCCATGCAAGAGAACTTTACCGAGCTGGAGCCCATCATCCAAGATTTGCAAGCAGTTCTCAGAAGAGGAAGCGAAGCAAGCATCCAGGCCAAGATCCAGTCTTACATCCTCTTGGTCAGGATGGCGCAAAAACAATTCAAGAAGATTAGCAAGAAGACTACTTCTGACAAGGAGGATTGCAAGCTGATCAAGGCTAGAATGATCACCGCCTCTCTACTTGAGTCCACCTTGTGCCTCCTATCGAAACAAGGAGTGATGCCCAAGAGGTCTCTTATCTCTAAGGCATTTCAAAAGACAAGAGTAGTTGTTTGCGATGGGGAGCAGTTCCTATCGAAACAAGTAGCGACACGCAGCATGCTAGCTCCAATCCCCACGAGGCCCGACCTTGCGATTAGCCCCGATCATTTTAGTTTTAACTATCCAAATTGCTAACGCGACACGCAACAGTGCCGGGCTGGTAATAAGGCAATGCAACTGAAACAAAAGTTAGGGTTCCAGACGGCCCGACCTCTGGCGAGAAGTAGGGACGACGGGAGCTGGGTTTGGCCCGAAGATCATCAGCGACGGCGTGCCTGCCGGAGGCTCCACGGCGGAGATCGGTGCCTACACCCTTCTTCTCCGGTAGTCTAGTCCTTTTTCTGGGTGTGTTCTCCATTTTTTTTTTCAGGACGGATATTTGAAGTGGTGGAGGCTTCTGGGCCAGACGGGCTTTCTTTTGGGCCTAATATCTAAATGTCGGCCCAAGATAGCGTCAGCCCATCAACAGGCGTGGCAACATCCAACAGCCGGACTAATAATACACGCGAGCTACACGTTTAATAACCCTTTTTGCGCGCGCGCGCGTGTACATATATATATATATATATATATATACCTAAAGTGATAAAGGAGTATTTTATATTTGTTTAGGTGGTATATTAGAGGTGGGAGTAACTACACCGGTGTAGAAAAGATTTTCCTATATATATATATATATATATATATATATATATATATATATATATATACTGCACATCCATCATGATTCTTGTTGCTGATAATTGGAACATGATAGTGCGATAATATCAATTAGGAGCATATAACTCACAAGGAAACTGTGCATACATGAGAAATGCTGGAGGCAGCTGAAACATGCCAGCGATGCTGAACGGGGAGGTGTTGAAGTCAAATCGTGCCATTCACCATCAGATCTAAGAGTGTGTATGGTTTACATATCTAAGAATACAGTACATTGCATCCTCGTGCAGTTTGCTTTGCAGCCAATAATGCAGACATGGCATGCTCACAGCGCATAGGCTCACGTTGAGATGGGTTTGGTGGCTAATCAAACCGAAGGAGTATCTCAATTAGATGCACTAAAAAAATTACACAGCACATGGCTTCTCTCGAGATCTCAATTTGCATCACATTATCAAATGAGATAGAGATACCAAATGTTTCAGACAGCTTAAACAAGCCAGCGGCTCTGCACGAATGGAGCTAAGTCGTCGCCGATTCGCAATGCAGAAGATTTATACAGCAAATTAATCACCCCCTCGTGCAGATGACTTTTGCCGCCAATACTTGAGACATGATAGGCTCATAAGCTCAGAAGATGCGACTAGTATAACACTAAAGAAAAACAAGATGGCATCTGCTTTGTCTTGGAGATGGGTAGCCATGCAGCTGCACAACAGTATGTCACGATCCACGAGATTCTTCTTGTCTGTTCAAGAGATGATTGCTTGTTATAAGTAGGAGAGAAGGCACAGGGAGATTGGCGCCAATGCAGCACAGTGTCTGTGTCTCCATACAGGAGAAGGATTGCAAAGGACCTTCCATTCCAAACATGCCTTGCCATCTGCGGTATGTCAGTTTTGCCTTCAAGCTCTCTCACCAATGAGATCGGAGTAGAAGAACAGCTGCATAGCCTACACACAATTGTCTCTTCGCCTTCTGAAGTTCTACGACAATCGAGACAATGTGTGATGGACTGACGAGGCTTGGAGATGCGTACAACTGCATTGGTGAGACCATCAGCTTACCCAGAAATTAAACCTTGTTAGCCTTTCCTAGCATCAGCAGAGGAAGGTAGTGGAGGAAGAGCTCGAGCATTCTCTTGCTTGACCTCTGCAATGTCATGCGAGAAAGCTTCAGTGGGTTGATTATGACTGTTTCAGAGATGAATTTAGTACTCAAGAGAGGACAGGAAGCAGCTTTTGAAACTAAGATTCAGTCCTACTGCTACACCGCTTGGTGAAGAAGGCGCAATGGCATTTTTCAGGAGATTGATTCAGAGCAGAGTTTCTCTTCTGAATGCTCTAAACTTGTAGATAGATCATATACCAACTCTGATTCCCTGTGATTGGCATCCGCCTTTTAGAGGATTTGCTGATCATCATAACAATTTTCCAATCTGTAAATGACAGGAATTGTACAGAAAATTACTCAACTGAGAAACGAAAACATGGTCCATTTCCAGTTGCCGATTACACTGTGGATGTATGCTGTGATACGATCACCGAAGTTTAGAGCAGATCATTTGGATAAATTGCCCACAAAAAAAATTTACCTAGAATATGCTTATCATTATTAACTGTTATATAACCCACACTTTGTTTAAGTTGAGCTTTGCAATGCCTTCCTATGAAATGGCCATGTTATTTCAATCTCACATGATCCTTCACTTAGCAACAAGCAAAGGATTCTTGTGCAGTGGATCTTGCCATCCATAGCTAAAACAAGCCAGCTCCAACGCACGAGGTTAAGTGTAAGAGTAGCATGAATTGTGCAGAATAATACACCTACTAAAATAAAAAATAGTACAACAACTAGATACCACCCATGCCTCCAATAATACTCAGTTAGAACCCCATTAAACAAGTCTCTTGAGCATACAATTATGTCAAGGTCCCCCAGAAGAGTGAACTAACCTGCTGATTCTTGCCTCCAATAGTAGGAACCTGACAATGAGATAGTTCATTGGGAGGATAGCTAGTGCACTAAACAAATTGAACTACACATGACATGAGTGACGAAACAGATTGCATATGCTGCTGCCAGATCTCGAACCTTGATAGACAGCATCTGGGAGATGAACTGGCAGGATTCTACTTGTCTTAGTCTACCATCCAAATGATGCTGTCTCATATACTTCTTCTGTATAAATAGGCCTCAGCAGAAGGCTAGACACATCAAACCAAAATTTGCTCTCCTTCTTATCTCCTCAACCTCAACACAGAGAGAAGAGTTTCAGCAACAGATATGGCTTGTCACCTAAGATCAATTAGCTTGCCTTCTAGGCCGCACTCCAAAGTTGAAGAGGAGCTACACAGCCTAGAGGCATGCATCTCTTCACCCTTCATGAACATCGAGACGATCTCTGATGGTCTAAGGAGGCTTGGAGACATCTATCGCACTATTGAGGAGATCATGTGCTTGCCTAGCAACCAAGTTTGCTCCTCCCAGCAAAGGAAAATGTTGGATGGAGAAATGGAATGCTCCCTTGAGCTATTGGACCTCTGCAACACTATGCATGAGGACTTCGCCGAGTTGAAGGCCATCATCCAGGATCTGCAAGTGGCTCTCAGAAAAGGAGATGATGCATCTGTTCAAGTCAAGATCCAGTCTTACACCCGCTTGGTGAAGAAGGCGAAGAAACATTTCAAGAAGACTGCGAAGAAGGTTACTTCTGACAAGGAGGATTGCAGGATGGTCAGACTGTTGAGCGAGGCTAGAGAGATCACTACCTCTCTACTCGAGTCAACATTGCACCTCTTGTCCAAGCAAATTGCAATCCCAAAATGGTCTCTCATCTCCAAGGCATTCCAGAAGAAAAACTCAGTTGTTTGCAAGGAGGAGCAGTTGCAGGTGCTAGAGTGCGGCGTTGGAGATCTTGAGGCTGGAACAGGGCTTCTGTTCCGGAGATTGGTCCAGAGCAGGGTTTCTCTCCTAAACATTCTAAGCCTGTAGATATTCCACAAGATCTGTCACTCTTGACACCGTGCGATTGGCATCCGCCTTTTAAAGGATTTGCTGATCTTTCCCATTGTATATGTACAAATGTACAGAAAAATCCATACAGAAAAAGAAACAAAAGTTTTGATCTAATTCATGCTGTGAATTCTATCCTTGCATGCTCCTGATTTCATTCATGATGCGACGATGCGATGCCGTTATTGCTGCCTTTGCTTTATGACAAATATACAGTGCAAAAGCCAGTCATAGTAATTTCTTCCTCTTTTTTATTTTACTGCCACTATGATTTGTAATGCAATTTTTTTCACAGCATAAATAGTTAGAGTCTAGTGGTAAACTTTTTAGAATCAGCCGTATAAGTTTTGTGCTTGTCAATAACTGCCTATTTGTTTGTATATTCATGTGAGCATGTTACCTCACACTTGTTTAAGCTCATAATTAGTACATGATCCTTGTTTGGTGGACCTTTCTCTACATTCATAAAACTTGCCAGATCCAAGCTGCAACTTTTAAAACCTGTAATTAGCAGAACATATTAACTGGCCGAGTCTCTACATGATTGCACAGCTGGCCATGGTAGCTGGCCATGGTATTGCATTATTTTTCTTATTGAAACAATATAGCTTTTAAAAAAAACTTTAAAAGGAAATAGGCAAAAGTTTTGTTCAATGATGTAATCCATTTTTCCTTTTTCAAGACTACTTGGTTGGTTAACAACCACGAAATGGGAGGATTTTTATATGTGAATAAGCTCTAGGTACAATCAGTGGTGTAGTCGAGATCTAAACCCTGTGGGGTCAACCCTTCTAAAATCTTTAGACTTTTAGGAATTTATCTACAAATATTAGTAGTAATCGGGCATATTTTGCAAAAGCCTATGGGCAATGGTGGATCTAGAACATAAATGACACGGGCTTCATGCTCCATATATGTACTTATTAATGCATCCATCTACAGGTGTAATTAGAGCGGATACGGACAGATATCGCTTATCTTGTATCATATTCCGTATTTTTTCTCAGAGTCAAAGTCGGACACGGATAGTGTTGAATACCTATTTCTCCGTTTCGTATTCGTTCCATAAGCGTTCGGACGGTCGGTCGGACGAAAATTATCTATTTCTTTTGCACCCATACATAGGACATATGAAGAGACACACTGTATAAGTTTAGACTATAAGTAATAAAAATTAAAATCACGCGAGGGCATGTGCCCCCATATTTGTGATGTGCATCTGCCCCCGCCTATGGGTCAATTCACCCCGCTGTTTTAGGCTGCCTACGCCACTGGGTACAATGCATAGGTGACAAAATCGACAGTCCTCGTGTCCTCCGCATTTTAATAACCCCAACGCCCATAGCATTTGCGCAAATTTTATAGTGTGGACAGTATGGTAGGCGTTCTGACACCAACAAAGTATGTTCGATGAATGAGAAACAAATGCAAACTTTCCAATTGGGCATCTTAGAAATTCAAATCCATTTGTGCCCCTGTCTCTCGATAATGCCTAACATCGATTCTGCACAAGATGCAAAGTTTCTGAGGATCCGGGAGCTATGCACTGATTCATTTACTGGTGTTTCACAAGATGGCTGGTAACTCGTAAGGCATCGCAAACATAAAAAAAGAGGATTAGGGTTAGTTAGAGGCATACCTCACCTCGGGCACACTGTGAGGCCTTGATCTCGGCCTGCCATCCGGGGCGAGGCTCTCCGGACGCGGCTCGCCGGCGCGGTTTCTCCTCCGGCATTCTTGCCCTCTTCGGTGGTGGGACGAACGAACCAGCGAACAGGCAACTGGTTGGGTCGGGCCATAAAGCTTTTTCAGATGTGGCCCATAGAGTTGCGTGACAACAACTGGGTTAATACAACAAGATTAACGCTTCTGGGTAAGGTGCAATCCAAGCGAATAGAGGTAGATATCATCTATCCTGTATTTTATTATATATTTTTTTAGAGTTAGCATTAGATATAGTTAATATCGAATACTCATTTCTCCATTCTATATTCGTTTCACAAAACTTTGGACGGTCAGTCAGATAGAGATTATCTGTTTCTTTTGCATCCTTAGTACACAGGACATTGGATAGTAGATGTGCAATTAGAGCGAACACGAAAAGACTAATCGTCGAGATGTCAAAAAAAAAGTATTCATCATTCTCCACCTGTTTAGATACGGTAATCTGTCTACCTATTATCTTGTTTCTAAGTGAAATCATAACAGATTTTCTCGTATCACTTGACATACGGATATATACGGACGAATATCACTCATTCTGTATATTATTCCGTATTTTTTTCTCGGAGTCGGAGTCAAACATAGATAATATCAGATACCTAATTACTCCTTCTACATTCACTCTATAGGCCTTCGATAAATCGATCAGATGAAAATTATTCGTTTAGTTTGCACCCTACTTCGTTGGCAAAAACAAACTACTACTTTTTGTCCTTCTTGTTTTGCATGCACCTGTTTGGCTGTATTTCTCTTAAAATAAACACTCGTTTGGCTTTCTTGGAGATCTGCGATTGCACGCATGCGTAAATTAGACGCCCGCGCGGATTTTCTGTTGCCGCTGACTGGAACATACATGCCAGTGCGATAAATATAAGCTCAGTTAGGAGCAACATGATTAATACTGCACTAGAAAACTGTACTGCACGTGGATCATCTCGATCGAGATTGCAGCTGAAACAGGCCAGCGATGCCAGCGATGATACATGGCTATTATGTCGAAGTTGAACCGCCATCGATCTGAACCAGATAACCGCACCGCGTTGGAGCCTGGAGGCTAGGTCAACTCCTGCTTCCACCCGCTAAGTCACAGTCTCATTGCATGCTCGCCGATCTCACGATCTCGATCTGATACTAAACCAGGCGTACGCGCCCGTGCAGATGGTCTTGCCTGCAGTAGTCGAGACATGACAGCCTATTTTGCATCGAGCAACACACATAAAAAAGAAGCAGAAGCTTGTCGTGGAGATGGGTGGCTTGATTTGATTATTTGGTGCAGCACAACACTTCGTTATCCATGAGATTCTTGCTGTCTGTTGGTTCAGGCGTTCAGCTATGTAATTGCGTCGTCGTCTTCTTCTTCTTCTTTCGTTATATATAGAGGGAAGCCATAGCTGGGTCGACACCATCACAGCACTTCCTATCTCTTCCATTTACAGTGAAAAAGAGCACTAGACAGCGGTCACAGCTTCCAGACCAAGCATGGCCTGCCATCTCAGATCTTCAAGTGTGCCTTCGAGCCCTCGCTCCAACGAAGCCAACGCCGAGGAGCAGCTGCAGAGCCTGAAGGCGATCATCTCTTCACCCTCTGCAACCATTGAAACAATGGCCGATGGTTTCAGGAGGCTTGGAGACGTCTACAACTGCGTCGACGAGATGATGTGCTTGCCTAGCAGCCAAGCTAGCCTCTGCCAGACACGGCAGAGGAAAGCAGAGGAGGACGAGCTCGAGCACTCTCTCGTGCTGCTCGACCTCTGCAACGCCATGAAAGAGGGCTTCACGGACCTCAAGGTGAGCGTCCGAGAGCTTCTCATGGTCCTCAAGAGAAGAGAAGACGCGGTTGTTCAGGCCAAGATCCAGTCCTACGCCCGCCTGACCAGGAAGGTGCAGAAACAGTTCAGGAAGATAAGCAACAAGTCTGCCTCTGCTCATCAGGAGAGCTGCAGGGTGGTCAGGCTGTTGGGCGGAGCTAGAGAGATTGCCTTCTCAATGCTTGAATCGACACTGCATCTCCTGTCGAAGCAGATCGCAATGCCGAGTTCTAGCAAGTGGTCTCTGGTCTCCAAGGCATTCCAGAAGAAAAGGGTTACATGCGAGGAGGAGCAGTTGCAGGCATTGGAGTTGGACATTGTTGATCTTGAGAGCGGAATCGAGACTTTGTTCAGGAAACTGATCCAGAGCAGAGTTTCTCTTCTGAACGCTCTCAGCTTGTAGATTAGGTCACACACCAACTCTGAATCCCCTGTGATTAGCATCCGCCTTTTAGAGGACTTGCTGATCATCGAAACAATTTTTCGATGTGTATATGAGAGAGTGTACAGAAAATTACTCAATTGAAAAAAAAAGCAAAGTTTTTGGTCCATGTCCTGTTGTCAATTTCACTGTTTTTCCTCCTTACTTTTCTTACTTGACACGGGTGGATGGCAGCTAAACAATCACCGGAAATTTGGAGCGCTTCAGTTGTGGCTTGTTCAAGGGGCAAAAAGCGTAATTTACTCAGAAGATGCTCATCATTATTGGCTGTTGTAGAAGCAATCGGTACTTTGTAGTAGCACACAGTTCAAGTTTGTTTTTGCAAAGCTTCACCATGATGGTCATGTTACTATTCACATGAGATGTGCCTCAACAAACTGGCACATGATCCTTGTGCAGTGGATCTTGCTCTCCATATAACTAATGGGTGTTGATAAACATCATCCGGATATTTTCTTCCTAACTATTATTCAGATTTGTGACCATTAGATTAGAGATCCAACGGCCATAAATTCTCCCCCACCCACTCCAAAAAAAATCCCCCTCCTCCAAAATAAAGAGACCGTTGGATCTCTAATCCAACGGTCTCAAATCTGGATGTTTGTTAGAAAGAAAACATCCGGATGATATCTAGACACACCTATAACTAATTATTGCTAATTGTTCAGCAACCAGATGGAACAACACGCATGGCACCAATACTACTCGGTCAGTAATCTCCATTAAACGAGTGTTAGAGCATGCACTTTAGTAAGCTGCATGCTGATTCCTGCTGCCAATAATTGGAACATGACAGTGTGGTTCAGTTAGACCTAATGGCTAATGCACGTGGATTATCTCCAGATTGCAACAGATGCTTAATTCTGCGAGCGCGGCAGGCAGGCGAAACATGCCAGCGATGCTGCACTGCACGAAGAGTGATCAGAGCCAGATCAACTGTTCTTCGACTACCAAAGGGCACAGCTCTAATCCTCTCATTGCGCTGCATGCTCACCGATCTCACGATCTGGATCTACACACCCGTGCAGACGAGTTTGCTGCCAATAATCGAGACATGATAGCCTAGCAACCTCAACTTGTCGTGGAGATGGGTGGCTTTTGTTGCAGCAGCACAGCACTCCATTATCGACGAGATTCTTGCTGTCTACAGGGTCACAGATGCCATGCCTTCTGCCTCTTTCGTTGTTTATAGGGACAAACCATGGCCAGAGGTCGACGATTGCAGGACAGTTTCTCTTCTCTTCTTTTCCGTTTCCAGAGAAAAAAAGAAAGAAAGAACTACAGCTTCCATTACAACCATGGCATTCCACCCCAGATCTGCGAGCGTGCCTTCCAGCCCTCGCTCCGGCGAAAACAGCGTCGAAGAACAGCTGCAGAGCCTAAATGCAACCATCTCTTCGCCCATCGAGATGATGCGCGATGGGTTGAGGAGGCTTTGAAACATCTACAACTGCATCGATGAGCTCACGTGCTTGCCCAGCAGCCAAGTCCTACTTTGCAAGCCACAGCAGAGGAAAGCTGTGGAGCAAGAGCTTGAGCGCTCTCTAGGCTTGCTCGACCTCTGCAACGCCATGCAAGAGAGCTTTTCTGAGCTCAAGGCAAGCATCCAGGACATGCAGTTGGTTATCAAGAGAGGAGATGATGCAGCTGTTCAAGCCAAGATACGGTCTTGCATCTGCCTGACCAAGAAGGCGCAAAGACAGTTCAAGAAGATCAGCAAGAAGTCTACTTCAGCTGATCAGGAGAGCTGCAGAAGTGCAGAGTGGTCAAGCTGTTGGCTGGAGCTAGAGAGACCGCCATCTCAATGCTTGAATCCTCATCGCATCTCCTGTCGAAGCGAATTGCGATTCCGAGTTCTAGCAAGTGGTCTCTTGTCTCCAAGGCATTCCAGAAGAAAAGGCTTACATGCGAGGAGGAGCAATTGCAGGTGCTCGACTTGGACATTGCTGATCTTGAGAGTGAAGTCGAGACTTTGTTCAGGAAACTGATCCAGAGCAGAGTTTCTCTTCTGAATACTCTGAGCTTATAGATTAGATCATATACTAACTCTGATCCCCTGTGATTGGCGTCCACCTTTTAGAGGATTGGCTGACCATCGTAACAATTTTCCAATGTGTATAGATGAGAGGAATTGTACAGAAATATACTCAATTGAGAAACAAAAGCACAGTGTTTTGTCCACTTCCTGTTGTCGTCTACGTTGTTTATGCATGCTTTGAAACAATCACCTAAGTTTGGGGCGGTTCATTCGAAAGATTTTTTTTTCAGAAAAAAAAACAATTTACTCAGAAGATGCTTATCATTATCGACTATTATAGAAGCAGTTAGCACAGATTGTCAGATTGTTCAAGTTGATCTTTGAAATGCTTTACTATGAGATGGCCATGTTATTCAGATGCCATGTGTTGACCCAGCGACAAGCAAAGGATCCTTGTGCAGTGTACCTTGCTACCGTAGCTAAAACAAGCCAGCTCCAACGCACGAGGTTGAGCGTGTAAGCAGCATGAATTATGCATAATAAAACACCTACTGAAATTAACAATTGCACAAAAACTAGGTAACACACGTCACCAATAATATTCGGCGAGCATTCCATTCAAATAGTCTCTAAAGCATGCAATTATGTCAAGATCCACCGGTAGAGTGAACTAACCTGCTGGTTCTTGCTGCCAATAGTTGGAACATGACAATGTGACAGTTCATTGGGAGGATAGCTAGTGCACACTAAACAAATTGAACTAGACATGAGTGATGAAACAGATTGCATATGCTGCCGCCAGATCTCGAACCTTGATAGACAGCATCTGGGAGATGAACTGGCAGGATTCTACTTGTCTCAGTCTACCATCCAAATGATGCTGTCTCATATACTTCCTCTGTATAAATAGGCCTCAGCAGAAGGCTAGACACATCAAACCAAGATCTGCTCTCTCCTTATCTCCTCAACCTCAACACAGGGAAAAGAGTTTCAGCAACAGATATGGCTTGCCACCTAAGATCAATTAGCTTGCCTTCTAGGCCTAACTCCAAAGTTGAAGAGGAGCTGCACAGCCTAGAGGCATGCATCTCTTCACCGTCCGTGAACATCGAGACAATCTCTGATGGTCTAAGGAGGCTTGGAGACATCTATGGCACTATTGAGGAGATCATGTGCCTGCCTAGCAACCAAGTTTGCTCCTCCCAGCAAAGGAAAATGTTGGATGGAGAAATGGAATGCTCCCTTGAGCTATTGGACCTCTGCAACACTATGCATGAGGACTTCGCCGAGTTGAAGGCCATCATCCAGGATCTGCAAGTGGCTCTCAGAAAAGGAGATGATGCATCTATTCAAGTCAAGATCCAGTCTTACACCCGCTTGGTGAAGAAGGCGAAAAAACATTTCAAGAAGACTGCAAAGAAGGTTACTTCTGACAAGGAGGATTGCAGGATGGTCAAGCTGTTGAGCGAGGCTAGAGAGATCACTACCTCTCTACTCGAGTCAACATTGCACCTCTTGTCCAAGCAAATTGCAATGCCAAAATGGTCTCTCATCTCCAAGGCATTCCAGAAGAAAAACTCAGTTGTTTGCAAGGAGGGGCAGTTGCAGGTGCTAGAGTGTGGCGTTGGAGATCTTGAGGCTGGAGCAGGGCTTCTGTTCCGGAGATTGGTCCAGAGCAGGGTTACTCTCCTAAACATTCTAAGCCCATAGATATTCCACAAGATCTGTCACTCTTGACACCATGCGATTGGCATCCACCTTTTAAAGGATCTGTCGATTGTTATATAGTTTTTCCAGTTGTAAACTTGTGCAGATGTACAGAAAATTGCCAAATGAAAAACCAAAGTTTTGATCTAGTTCATGTTGTCTATTTACTACTTCAGGCATGCTTCCAATCTCATTAATATCATAACGATAATGTTTTACTTGCTCTATGGCTTAAAGCTATAGATCATACAATGAATATACAGGATATTTGGGCAGATGAAAATACATAAATAAAAAAAGCTGCATATATTTCAGTCACAAATTAAATTCTTCATCTTATGGAAAATGCTTATTTTTGTGCAACTGTTTGCTATGGTTAGTATGTAAATATTCTTTTCAGGAATACAGGTCAAGTGCGCTTAGTTGTTTGATTTTTCAAATAGCCATGTTGCCTCAATACCAGTTTAAGAATGTTATTTGTACACTGATACACTCCTCATCCGGTGGATCTGGCCCTATATAGGAAACATGCCAGCTCCAAGCCGTAAGGTTTATACTTGTAGTTAACACACAGCTGGTGCTAACAGAAACCTGGTCTATATCAATAATTGCCTGAAAACAGGCCACACCACATGTATCCCAAAGGGGAAAAAAGCTCAATTTACCGTAGTAATAAGCTAAACGTTCAATTGGATTATTTCTGCAGTAATTGGGACATGAGTAACTGAGGAACACACTTGAGGCTACTAAGCAGAAAAAAAAACGTGTACGCTCATGGCTTCTTTCAAGATCTTTTTTTTCGACTTTCCACATCTGTTGCGACGCAAATCTGGGACTGGCACCTTAATGCACAAAATCTAGGAGATCAAATAGCAAGGTTATGTGTTTACCATTGGAAACTTGCCATGGTCTCATTTGCTTCCTGTTCATAGGCAGGCCTTCTCCAAAGGGCCAAGGCAATCACACCTCTTTCTTTCATTTTTTATCCAATTGTTTCCATTGATTGGTAACAGTAGAGAACTACATATTACAAATTTATTCATGTTTCAGTCAATTCTAAACTAACTTCTTTTTTTGGTTGATTAGTCATGCTATGGGCCTATTCTTTTCGGCTTTTAGGGACGGCTTTTGACTTTTGCTACAGTACCTAACTTTCAAGACGAGGTTTACAAGTTAATTGTAGTACACAATAAAAGCTCATTATCTATACCGACCAAAATCGCATATGAGTATCTCTCTCTATAATCCCTGTCGCAAACAGCCAAAATTCAAAAAATTTAGCCAAAAGTCATAGCCACAAAGAACAGGATAAATCATGGTTTGAGAACAGTATAAGCTGAATGTGAATTCATGAATTTTAGGCTGATCACAAACTTCATGTCTTTGATAGCCCAAATTGTTGAGATTCTATAGACATTAGCTAATAGCATTGCAGTTTCTTGCACACACCACAATGCAAATATACAAGAAAATTTGTAGTCACTCATCTGCGTTTTGACGCACAGATCTGCATCAGAAAATATGTCCATAGGTTTGTTGAAATCTGTCTTCTCAAAAGTATATGTCAGTTTGCTTGGACTGCGCCTTGAGATCCTTCAATTTCTTCAAGATGTTTGCGAAATAATCTTGCAAGTACTTCTCTAAGGTGAGGATATCCTTCGCATCCACCCCAAGAAGCTGGTATGTCTCATTCATTGGAACTGAGAAAACTGTGTCGCTGGAGAGCACCTGGATTATAAAAATGTAAATCCTTCTTGTTAGCCTTCACAAACATTGACATATATGTTGCCGTTACTGAATTACATGTACACTGCATAGAAAATGCCTAGATGGTAACCTCTGAAAATGCCAGCCTGTCAGCCACATCGTTTGTCCACTGGAAGAATCGTGTCAATTGACGAGTAAATCTCAAGACTGCAACAGGGACAGTAGTTACATTGGCATCTTGCCCAGCCAACCTCTCACACAATGTAATCACCTGAAGAGGAAAAATAAAATAAAAGGATAAACAATACTATTCCAAGTCCCAGAAGCCATCATTTCATACATTCTCGAAAACAAAATGAAATGCATGAAAGACAAGATTGGTACATTCTGATGGATAAGTCTCTGTGTTGCTTGGTGCTTGTGGGGCTGCAGCACATGGTGTTTTTGCTGCCCTTCAAGGACAGCATCTTAGAACAGCATCTTGACTAGCATCTAGGACAGCATCTTAGCATCTTGACTAGCATCTAGGACAGCATCTTAGACTAGCATCTTAGCATATGCTTGGCTGGTTGACAGTCTATAAATTTGTATCCCCAACCCCTCAGCTTGGCATGGCATTGTGTGAGAAATAAAACTAGAAAAATTGTCTCATCCCCAAGTGTCATCCTCTCGATGAGAGTAAGGATTTTGCTATCACCAAGAGCAAGAATCCAGCGACTAACAATTGGTATCAGAGCTATACTATCCTGTAGCCTGAGCATCTCCTGCTCAATCCCTTCTCTTGCGTCGCTTCCAGCCTCGCAGCAGCCCCAACTAGCAGCAGCAGCAGCTCCGGCTGCCTCTGCTCACTCTTCCCCCCGTTCAGACGAGCAGCAGCTCATCAGAGGCAGCTCTCTCTCCACGCAGCAGTCCCCCGGTGGCGCGCCATGTCCGCAGGACAGTCTCAGCACTCGGTCGCCTCGAGCACGCGGCGGCGGCAGGAAGCCGAACTCGCTGTGGCAGAGGAATGCGAGCGGCGGGCGGCGGCTGCGGCGGCGGAAAAAGCGTCAAGGTCGGCAACGGGGCGGGCGGCGGCAGAGCGGAGGTGGAAAGCGGCGGAGGTCGAGGTTCTCAGCGGCAACAACAGCTCCATCTCTGCCGATGACAGCGCCAACGGACCTTGAGCTGCTGGACAAGGAGGCAACATGAGGCGGCGGCGCGATGGGCGGCCGCGACGCCCACGAGCGCGGCGGCGGCCAGACGGGCGGCGCGCGCCGGCGCTCTGGAGGAGGCACGACGGCGGCGGCGTGCAGTCGGCGGAGAGCGCGGCCTTCACAGCGACGCGGCTCTCTCCCGGTTGATGCATCGTGGTCACCACGAGTACCAGTCGTCGTCAGGGCGTCGGCCTGGGCGGGTGGCCTACCTCACCAAGACCAACTACGTCGAGTGGGCTGCGGTGATGAGGGTAAAGCTCCAGGTGCGGCATATGTGGGATGCAGTCCGGTACGGCGACGTCGACTACGACCAGGATCGACGGCGCTGGATGCTCTCATCGCTGCAGTCCCGCCCGAGATGCAGTTCTCGCTTACCAACAAGCGGACTGCCAAAGAGGCTTGGGACGCCATCGCTGCAAAGACGCATCGGCGGACCGCGCCCGCAAGTCTACATTACGATCACTACGCAGGGTGGGAGAACACGCCTTCAAGCCGGTGAGAACGTTGATGATTTTGCTCTCCGTCTCAACACTCTATTGCAGAAGATGGTGCAGTTCGGCGACGACACCTACGGCGAGGAGAGAGCTGTGGAAAAGCTCTTCCGCTGCGTCCCCGAGAAGTACAAGCAGATGGCTCGCTCGATCGAGTCTCTGCTGGACCTCTCCACGATGACGATCGAGGAGGCGTTGGGTCGCCTCAAGGTCGTTGACAGCGATGAGCCACAGCGCCTCTCGGGACCCGTCACCATTGGCGGGAAGCTCCTCCTCACTCGGGAACAGTGGGCCGCCGGCCAAGGTGACAGGAAGAAGGGGGAGCCTTCTTCCACGACAGCGACATAAGCGTGTAAGCAGCGGCAAGCGCAAAGACGCCTGAGCGGTAGCGAGGACGTCGCCGAGGGTGATGACCAGAGGCGCCAGCGGCGCGCACCGGCAAGCAAAAGCCAAGACGAGACGACTCTTGCCATAAGCTGCGGCAAGCTCGGT
Source organism: Bonia amplexicaulis (assembly GCA_036346245.1). Lineage (NCBI taxonomy): Eukaryota > Viridiplantae > Streptophyta > Magnoliopsida > Poales > Poaceae > Bonia > Bonia amplexicaulis. Next base: position 411,483 of record CM070756.1, on the reverse strand, counting down.
CATTGGGCCAAGGATTGTCGACGACCACGACGCGGAGCCCACGTCGCAAAGCGGAGGAGGCGGCACGGCTCGTTCATTGCTCATGCGAGCATCGAACTACCTCGGTGACCGCCGCAGCGACTCTCCTCCACCTTGACGAGCCAAAAGCACACGCCTCCTCGGCCGACGGTTAAAGAACGACAAGACCGACGGGTGGTGCTCGACACCGCGCCACCCACCACATGACCGGCGGCGGAGTTCTTCTCCGAGCTCGACTCAGCGTTCGAGGCACCGTCTGTTCGGCGACGCCCGCCGTGGAGATCAAGGCGTCGGCTCTGTCGTCTTCGTCACCAAGATCGGCGAGCACCGGCCGCTCACCGGTGTCTACTACATCCCGCGTTGAGGAACTCCATCATCGCCTTGGGACGGTGGATGAGAACGGATCGCGTGGAGATCGAGCACGGTGTCTGCGCAGACGGGATCATCGCCCGGCTCCTCGTCAAGGTCAACAGAGCAACCGCCCACGTCCTTCACGCGCGGTGGCGCAACCTCGTGTCTTGCGGCCGCCGCGACGACGACGCTTGGAGGTGGCACGGCGTTTGGGCACCTCAACTTTGAGGCCCTAAGGCAGCTCGGCAGCAAGGAAATGGTGCGGGGCATGCCGCACGTCGACCACGTGGAGCAGTTCTGCGACACCTGCGTCCTCACCAAGCTGCGGCGGCTCCCCTTCCCTCGCCAGACGAGCTTCCGCGCCAAGGAGAAGCTGGAGCTCGTACACGGTGACCTCTGTGGCCCCGTGACACCGGCTACACCTGGAGGCCGGCGCTACTTCCTCCTCCTCGTCGACGACGTGTCCCGCCACATGTGGGATGTCACGCTCGGCGTCAAGGCGGCCATGCGGACGCCATCAAGCGCCTTCAAGCTGCCGCGAGGCGAGCGCGCCGCAAGCTTCGGGTCCCACGCACGGACAACGGCGGTGAGTTCACGGCGGCCGAGTTTGCGGCGTACTGCGCCGACGAGGGGATCCATCGTCACTTCTCCGCGCCGTACACCCCGCAGCAGAACGGCGTCGTTGACGCCGCCGCAACCAGACGGTGGTGGCCACCGCCCGCGCCTCCTCAGCGAGAGAGGATGCGGCATTCTCATTGGGGAGGCGGTGATGACCGCCGTCCACTTGCTCAACCGCTCCCACCAAGGCCCTCGGCGGCAAGACGCCATACGAGGCTCGCGCACGGCGCAAGCCGCGGTGAACCACCTCCGTGTCTTACCGCCTAGCCTTCGTCAGGAGCTCAACCACGTCGGCAAGCTCGACGACCGAGCACGCCAGGTCTTCATCGGCCACGCGGGCGCCAAGGCCACCGCGTCCTCGACCCTACGACACACGGCGTGCACATCACGCGTGACGTCGTGTTCGACGGGCGGCGGGCGTGGGGCAAGATGGTGGATGACGGCTCGACCGACGACCGGCGATTTCATCGTCGACTCACGTCCACCGAGGAGGCGGGGAGCGGCGGCTCGTCTTCACCGAGCTCGCCTACACCACCGCCTCGTTCGCCACCACCTCCCGTGAGTCGCCACCGCGCCGGCTCCGGCAAGCCCACGAGCTCTGGCGAGTCCACCGCCAAGACCGCCACCACGCCTCGCTCTCCTGCCGGCACCTACTCCTTCGAGCTCAGCCGGCGGCCGGCCCACGACGAGCGGCGACGTGGAGTTCGCCACCACCGTCCAACGACGAGGATCGCGATCGACGCCACCACGGTGGCGAGCCTGCGCCTCTGCATCGTGGGCGACCTCCTCGGCGGCGGCCGGTCCTCGAATCGGCGCGGCGCAACTCGAGGCGAGCCGCACCTCGCACAGATTTACGGCGAGCCTCGTTCCTTCGTCGGCGGAGAGACGCGGCATGGCGTGCCGCGATGCGAGAGGAGATGGACGCCGTCGAGCGAAACAAGACGTGGGGCTGGCCGATCTTCCACCGGCCACCACGCCATCTCTCAAGTGGGTCTTCAAGCTCAAGAAAGACGAGGTGGAGAGGTGATCAAGCACAAGCGCGCCTCGTGGCACGTGGCCGTCCGGCAGAGGGAGTCGACTTCGACGATGCCTTCGGCGCTGTTGCGGATGGAGTCCGTGCGTCTCCTTCTGCACTCGCGCCCGGGAGGGTCGGTGCGTCCATCATATGGACGTCAAGTCCGCTTTCCTCAGCGGCGACTTGAAGGAGGAGGTCTACGTCGCCATGTGGCACGGATTCATCATCCCGCAGGAGAGCAAGGTCCTCGCTGCGCAAGGCCCTCTACGGCTTGCGGCGCAGCATCGCGAGCTTGGAACGCCAAGGTGGACTCCACCTCAAGCAAATGGGATTCCAACAGAGCGCCACGAGGTCGCGGTCTCACCGGCGGGGCAAGGAGGCAATGCCTGGCGATAGGCGTCTCGTCGACGACCTTGTGATCACCGGTACCAGGAGGAGGAGATCGAGGCAATCAAGGCGAGATGAAGGCCACCTTCCGGATGAGCGACCTCGGCCCCTCCTTCTACCTCGGGATCGAGGTCCACCAGACGACTCGGCATCTCTCTTCGCCAGACTGCCTACGCCAAGCGCATCGTGGAGCTGGGCGGCCTCACCGATCGCAACCCACCCCACACTCCATGGAGGAGAGGTCAAACCGAGTCGTGAGAGTACGGCGGAGGAGGCGGACGCGACGCAAGATCGGCGGCGATTATGGGCGAACCGCTACCTTGTCCACACGCGACCGGACTTGGCGTTCGCCGTCGGCTACGTCAGCCGGTTCATGCAGCGACCGACGACGGAGCACCAGCAGGCCGTGAAAAGGATCCTCCGCTACGTCGCGGGCACCTCCGACTACGGCTTGCACTACCCAAGGTGCCCCGGCGCGGCGCACTTCATCGGGTACAGCGACAGCGACCACGCCGGCGACATCGACACGAGCAAGAGCACCGGGACGCTGTTCTTCCTCGGCAAGTGTCCGATCACCTAGCGATCGGTCAGCGGCGGTGGTGGCCTTGTCTAGTCTGCGGCGGTACATTGCAGCCACTACCGCTTCTACTCGGGCTCGTGGTGGCTCGGTGCTGGCGATCTCCTTGGCAGAGACGCGGAGGCAGTGGAGCTCAAGGTGGACAGCAAGTCCGCCTTGGCCTTGGCGAAGAACTCTGTCTTCCATGAGCGACAAGCACATCCGGGTGAGGTATCACTTCATCGAAGTCGCACGGATGAAGGGAGTGTCCGGGCCAACTACATCAACACCCAAGACAAGCTCGCCGACTTCGACCAAGTCTCTTGGCGGATCAAGTTCCGTGAACTTGCGCGGGATCGGGATGGCTCGATTCCTCACAAAGAGACACACAAGACTTGGGGAGAGTGATGGATAAGTCTCGTGTTGCACGGTGCTTGTGGGGCTGCGGCACATGGTGTTTTTTTGCCTTCAAGGACAACATCTTAGGACAAGCATCTTAGGACAGCATCTTAAGACAAGCATCTTAGGACAGCATCTTTCTAGGACAGCATCTTAGCATATGCTTGGCTGGTTGACAGTCTATAAATTTGTATCTCCAACCACTCAGGTTGGCATGGCATTGCGTGAGAAATAAAACTAGAAAAATTGTCCCATCCCCAAATGTCATCCTCTCGATGAGAGTAAGGATTTTGCTATCACCAAGAGCAAGAATCCAGCGACTAACACATTCCATATGAAAACAGACATGTTATACTAATTACCCATTCATGTGAAGCCAATATTAAATTGATTCACCAAACTTTTCTGAACATAATATACACTTCATTTTCTTAAAAAGCTATATAGTTCATTACCTCTTGAGTTGTCCAAGCACGTGGTCCAGCAAAAGTTAATAGTTTCTTGCTAGTCTTCTCGTTCCGCATAGCAATAAATGTCAGTCGAGCTACGTCCTATAATCACATCAGAGAAATTGTGTAAAAGGAAAGCCACTTTGAAGAGAGACTGGTACAAAGAGATCCACAGATTCCCTAAAAAAAAGAGATCCACAGTTTCATTTTTCAATGGAGAAGGACAAAAGAAAACCTGGGTATCCATGTAAGCAATCCGAGTGGGAGCATCAGTTCCCCAAACCGATTTCTCTTCTAGTATAGGCACAGCGTATTGCCCAATTAGGCCCTATTGCAACCAACATTTGACAGAAATTCATTTCTGGAAACAACAGGCAAAAATGACTGGAAGAAGCTGCACAATTGTCAATTCTAAGTTGCATCATTTCTTTCACTTTTACTTGTTTAGGTCTATTGTGATTTATGAACAATACACAGTTACTTTAAGAAGGAACTGCACTTTGCAATCTAACATCAGCATATTTCACTAGGATCATTTATATTCTAAGAAAGCAATATCCTGACCAAATATATAGAACCACAGGGAAAGGAACACATCTACCTGCATGAAACCACACAAACGGATGATGATGTAATCCAGACCAGTATCCTGAATAAACTTCTCTGTACAATGCTTGATTTCCATCAAGGGAACCTCAGGATGCTTGTCACAATTGTGGATGGAGTAGAACACGTACTTTTGAATCCCCATGGCCTTAGCACACTGTATTAGAGCAACCTTTCCTTCCCAATCTACCTAAATAGAATAACCATCAGCACAACTTAAACCTAAAGTCGTTTAATGACTCCATGGCATATATGTCACAATACGAGCATGTCATTATGATGACAGGAATGGGTTCTTCTCTATATTTTTAATAGACTGGTATACCATTCTTCTCTATATTTTTTTAGAGAATGTGCTGATAACGAACCGTCCGAATGGGTTCTTCTGGCCGTCCTGTTGCGCAGTCAATGACGGTATGAATACCAACAAGCGTCGCAGGTATCGTCTCCGGCTTGCTGAGGTCGGCCTAAATCAGTTACAAGACGAAGCACACAGAAATGGTCACGAGGCAAATCCGCGATGTGGTGCCCCGAATTAAATAACGCAGGAAGAATTGCAACGGCGGAGTTGATTGCATTGTAGCAGGAACAGTCACGGTGCAAACCTACATTGACCACAGTGGCACCCCAGTCACGTAGGAAATCGGCGGGCGCCGGCCGAGGCCTGACGAGGCACCTCACGTCGTAGCCCTCGTCCAGCGCCCTCCTGACAACCTGCCGGCCCAACGTCCCGGTGGCGCCGACCACCAGTATGCTCGTCGGCCTGACGGGCGTCCCCTGCGCAATGCTGGTCGGAACCACCGTCTGCGCGTTGCAGGCCACCACCAGCCTGCAGCACGAAGATCCACCTGAAGAACCAACACACACTGTGTTACCTTACAGAATTCCTAGGTTCTTGGGAGGCAAAAAGGGGCTACCTTTTGGCGGGCGGAGGGGGAGTTGAGGGCGCGGCGCCGCGCGGGCGGTCAGGGAGAGGGCGCGGCGGCCGGGGGAGGTGAGCTGCGAGGGCAGCGCGGCAAGGCTGGTCGACGCCATTCCGTAGGCGGAGGTGGTTGTTGCCGTGGCGTTGGCTGCCTCGTCGGGGTTTTGGTGGGGGACGAACAGCGGCGAGGAGTGGTGGAGAGGGGATGCGGAGCAGCCGATGCCCGTCGCGCCACGTCCACCGCCATCCCGTCATCCGTTTCCTCCACGTCACTTTCCGTTCTGCCAACCACATCCAGATACGTATTTCAGCAGAGCTTGCAATACGTACATTACAACACATGGCTGGTCAATGCGCTTTGCGTTTTGCAAAGCGTATTTGTGTTTTCTTAATGACTGTGGAAGGCGACTAGCTGGAGTCTCCATTCTCGGCGAGCTCCGATTCCATCTTCCCACCATCTCGCCGTCGGGAGCGAGAATGCAGGGTGGATCCAGCGGCATCGTCTACGGCGGCCTCAAGTACCAGGCAAGCGACAGCACCTTCTGGAAACTTCTAGAATAACCTCCCGTAACCCCTCTTCCCCTTCCTCATCTTTTCTTCCCCTCTTCCAGGCACGGTGCATCGCCGACGTGCGCGCGGACGCCGGGTCTACCACCTTCCTCGCCGGCACCCTTAGCCTCAAGGAGGAGAACGAGGTGCGTTTCTTGGCGGGGGAGGGGGGTGGGGTGTCTCTCCAACAACTCATCCTGCGTTCATTCATGGACTATGCCCTTCACTACAGCAATTTGATTGGATCTCGAATTCTTTGTCCAAGTAGGTGCACCTGATCCGGCTGTCGCCGGCGAAGAGCGAGCTCGTGTGCGACGGGCTGTTCTACCACCCCAACGAGATCTGGGACCTCAAGTCCTGCCCCTTCGATCACAGGGTCTTCTCCACAGTCTACACGTCTGGTAAAAAAAATTCCCGTTTTTCTTTCTGTGTGGTGCGTTGAGCATTGCAAGATGCAAATCAGAAGCGTTTTGCGTGTTATGATGTGAATGGCAGGTGAGAGTTATGGTGCCTCTGTTTGGAAGATCCCTGAGCTGTATGGGCAGTCAAACTCGCCGCAGCTTGAGCAGCTCTTCGTGCTCGATGAGCACACGGCCAAGATAAGATGGTGCGCTTTTGTTTCTGTTAAAGCTATGTGCTTGTTATAGAGCTGTTTAATCTTCTTGCCACAGAAGACTTCTTTCTACTTATTTGAATTCTAGACATAGATGTAATCAAAGTTTAGTCGCTGAATACAATTTTGCTTTTTAACATGCCCAAGCCATGGGCTGCTTATTTGTAAAGGCCGAAATGGGATTTCCTTTTTGTTTTTGGAGGTGAATTTAGTTAAAATTAAACAACAAACTGTAATGCTCTGATTATGAATGTGGCGATGTGACTATTCAACACACATTGACACGTGAAGGTTTTACTGAGAGGGTTGCACAGAACATTTCAATTCAGCATAGCATACCTCACTTGTTTCAAACCACATAACCACCATTAAAGCAATCCAAGAATTAGTCGTGTGTCTCACTCTCTGTGGTTCTCACAATATATTATAATTTTATTTTCACTACTATGGTTATTTGAGCTAAAGTTTCAAGTTTTGATCTCCTTTCATAGTCTTATAAGTTGATCATATTATGCTATGCATATACCCTTTACTAGCTCTTTACATATATCGATATTTTCTGGGAGACACCATACTCAGACAATACCTCTAAGCTAGTTTATTTTTGCAGTGTCCTCTGGTGGCCACTAGGGAAGCACGATAAGCTAATTAGCATTGATGACAGAAATATTTTTCTCTGGAACATAGACGCATCAAATAAGTCAGCCAAGGTGTGGCCATCATCCTTTTGTTTTACCAAGATTACATGAACATAATTACGTAATCTTTTTGTTGTTCTAAGCATTAAGTTTAGTATCAGGTTATGAAAATTGAAGGATCAATATCTTTAGTAGCGTCAGTTTAGGTACTTCATCGTGGTCCTAATGTAAGTTCCGGAGTTGCAGGTGATATCACAAGGTTCCGCTGACATGCTTCCCAATTTACGTGGTGGAGCTTGGGATCCACACAATCACAACTCAATTGCTGCAATAACTGATTCATCACTTCACTGCTGGGATCTCCGCTCTATGAAGTTAGTACTTTGAGAATCTTGACCTTTTTAGATTTTCTAAGCTCATATCTGTAGTTTAGATGTTGAATTGTTGCAGTTATATCTTTATTTGTGAACTTATTATTCCCAGGAAATCAAATTCAATTGAACATGCACATATTCGGGATGTGGATTATAACCCCAAGAAGCAAAACATAATTGTGAGTATGATACATACCCTCATTTCTTTCAGATCAAACGATAGTTCATTTTCTTCGGTCAGAAGAGGAGCATGCTTATGAATTGCCTTTCTGTTGTAAAAATGAAAAAGATATTTTTGTGTTACTTTCTTTTCTTTGTTACCTTTCAACTTTGTTTGTCTTCATTTTGATTAAGGATTTTGCAGGGTTTTTTTGTCTCGCATTAGTAGTAAGTAGCATAACTAATATTCCCTCTGGGTATGCCATTGCTTGTTACTTATTGTTCAATCAAATGTTAAGCCTTGATTGTGTTTTACCAACAAATTTGGTTTTTTACTATTTTTATAATAAAATCAGTTTAATCTAGCTGAATCCACAAATCCTATTTCATAGAGTTTGCCGAATGGGACACCCGTGTCCTTGTCCGTGTCCGAGTAACAGTCAAGACTGATAGTTATTGCTATTTTTTATTCACTTTTCATTTATTATGCTGCTAATGGGGAATGCCCTTAAAAATTGCAGGCAACAGCTGAAGATGAATTTGGAATTCGCTTGTGGGATCTCAGAATGCTTAAGCATCCCCTGAAGAATCTCCCTGGACATTCACATTGGTATATTGCTGTATCCTATAGTAAATTCAAACCAAAATCCTTTCGTTGCTCTGTTTAGTTGGTAACATACCGTAAACTTGCGCCTTTAATTCTATGCATAGTGATGTGAAATGTGTACTGCTTGATGCGTGAGTTTCTTCAAATGGGCACATTTTCATCCCATTTCAAGATGGTTATATTGATCTAGCAGTGCACCGCCCACCACCTATATGGGATGATGGCGTTGAGTGACCAATTTAACTTATGTGATTATGCTAAGTTGCTTTTGTGCTTTCTTAATCCAGCATATGTCTACTTGATCTCATCGTTATGATTTTTACAGGACATGGTCTGTTCGGCACAACCCCGAGTATGATGAGCTGATTCTGGTCTCTCTCTCCTCTCTGTGTGCACGTGTGCAAGTGTTTTGTACATTAATAATGTATCTGTTTTACTGTATACTGACTATATTGAAACTTATGTAGAGTGCTGGAACAGATTCAACTGTCAATTTATGGTTGGCTAAAGTTGGCACTGTTGATTCTGTACCTGAAAGGTTTGTATTCCTTATGGGTTTTCTTGTTTGATTACTTTGTTTAAAGTTGTCATTTTGAATCCCCAATATTGTTTTCTCAGCCCTTCTGGTTCACCCAAAAGGCAAGAAGAACCATTACTCAACTCGTACACTGACTATGAAGACAGCATCTATGGTACCCTCAAACCTCCCTACTTGTTTACTTCATACATTAGAATTTTGACGAGGAATCAAAGAGCTAATTAACATTGTAGGTATTGCATGGAGCTCCCATGACCCGTCATTATTTGCTTCTTTGTCTTATGATGGAAGGGTAAGTACCTGCAGCATTTATTGCTCATTGGAAATGTTTGAATTGTGCTTTCTAATGTTAGATATTATCTGAATCTTGACTCTAATCACCTATGAGAAATCCCCTGATGGTCAGGTTGTTTTAGAATCAGTCCAGCCCTACTTGCAGAGAAAATGAAGCTTGTCGGTCTATTTTCTCCACTGTAAGGGCATAAATACTTCACCTCTTTGCTCAATGTATTGTCCTTGTGATTACCAATGTTACCTCTTGTTCTAATAAACCATTCTTTTTCCCCTCCAGCAGACTTGTTTGTTGTGCATATAATTGGTGCTGTAGAGCTTCGTCTTGCCATTCCATATATTATGTATTCTGTTACAAGGAGTTGATGCGATGATCCGATTCTGCTGCTTGTAGTAACCCCAGGACAATAGCAAGCCAATAATATTTCAGTAATCATCTTGGCTGAAATCCAGTGTTTGATTTGATGTGCCACCCTTGTGATTCAGGCCAGCTGTGGTTACCTTACAAAAAAATCTGTCTAGCCTCAGTTGGAAATAATATAGTGCAGTTGAGATTACCACCAGTTTTTCTATATTTTCAATTTTTGTCACTTAGTTTTTTGTTTTCAACTCCTGGGGAAATTCAGGGAACGTCAGATCAGTAATGTTAAATTTTTAAGTACTGATGCTCGATTGATTATTGGGATTCTTGCATATCAGAAAAGGGTCGATTGACAGATGTTGCATCATGTGCTGAAGTAGAATCGAGCTGAATTTGTAAAACTGTTGAGAATAACAGAATCAAACGTTTTTGAACTCTTCTTTTTTTAGCACTCGATTGTTCGTTGGGCATTGATACAATAATCTGATGTGCATATACGCCTCAGACAGTTGAATCAGCAGTTCTTCATTCAAGGGCATGAACACCTGGATAATCAGCAAACTATTTTTGTTCATTGAATCTATAATAAAGTTGCAAATTAACTACTCCGTTAACATACCTGGGGCGTGAACCAACTACGAACATGTCGCTCGGGCAGAAGCGCGACAAACACAATGAACTGCTTGGGAATCACATGGTTTGAGTACGAACTAACTACGAGCTCCTGACTGTTAAAATAACAAAACTAGTACCTCTTGACGTTTTTTTTCTGAAAAAAAAATGCCAGATATATTGGCTCATAATTTATGTTATAGAACTGATCAAATTTCTTGCTCAAAAAAACCTTGACTGTGGTCATCAAAACCCATTCCACGACTTAACAGAAATAAAGAATTCAGGGCGAAAAACTGCTGTCCTGACACCAAAAATCAAAAATTCAAAACGAAAAACTGCTGTCTGGCGGTTTGACCGGATAGACCAAACGGTCAGACCGCTGACCGAAGATACCTTGCGGTTGAACCGCCACACTTCAGAACTAACAGCATATAGACATGCACTCATCAGTCAACTACGCACTCGAAAGCATGATGCACGCCGCGGCAAATCACTCGTCAAAGTCCTGTTTTCTTGTACATGCATGATCAGACATAGAGGTCCATTTTCTTACTTGCGTGTTCTTCATGCATGCAAGGATCTAACTCAAATAACGCCTTGACCAAAATGCATTTTCAGATTTCAAATTTTCCAAATTACAAGAATCCATCGCAATATGTAAAAACTTGACCAAAATGCCTCTTGTTGCTTCATGCATGGATGGATGCACGCCCTTGGATGATGTTTCTTCCCACTTTCAAGGATCTGGCTTTCGCTCAAGCTATATGTCCTCTGAATGAGGATGGAACACGTAAGAGGCTTTGCATAGTTAGAAAAAAGCTTTTGGCACGGATTGGGCTAGCTGCAATTCCTACGTTACATTAATTCTTTGATCTGTTATCGGGTGCTCCAGGTCTTTGGCATTTGATGACCCTCTATAGGAATACGATCGAGGAACTAGCTTGCACCCTGTGAACATGTCACATACCTAGGTAGGGAACGTGGAGAAGCTGAAGAAATCTACGAGCTCAGATCACTGTTCCCCAGTACTCGACTAGCTCCATCCATGGTGGATATATCGATCGAGGCCAAACGCTTTCCCCAATGCTTGCTCCTATCTTTAGGCTCCAAAAGTATTCTTCCTTTCTACCTCACGCGTGTGAGGTGTACATCCACGCATGCTTGCTTTCGTGCTCCGCCTTGGCTTCAACTCCACGCATGCTTGCTTTCCAAACCAAGGGATAACCACCCATCTAAACACCACCACATTCTCCAAGTGCAGCGAGCACACACGCAGATCGAAGCAGTGGAGCAACTGACTCTTGTACCCTGCAGTGTTTCGGCCAAAGTAGGACTGCATGCAGTTGGTCTTAATTTTCTTTTCCTGCTTGTTGAAGAGGTTCAAGAGTCTTCAATCATTTGGTTTTGATCTCTACTTCAGATCTCTGCTGGTTCTCTGATTGTTTATCTTCGGGAAAGTCTAAAAGTTTCCTTGATGCCTGCTTTTGGTTGGGTCTGGTCTTCCCAGTCTTTCGGCTAGCTCAGTTCTTTAGTCTTCAGTTCATCTTCTTTTCAGTCTTTTGCCAATCCTGTGTTGTGAAGACTGACTTTGCCTCTCTGGTTGCCTTCACTGATCTGAAAACCGGTCAGACCGGACAAATTGTTGTGGCCAGACTACAGTCTGTTGAATAGTGGAACCAGCCTCTAAAAATCAGTTTTCGGCTGCAGCCTATTTTTGTCTGAACTACTCCTTGCCGGCTGTTCCCTGCTTTATCTTTTGCTATATGCTTTTTAGTTCAGCTCTCTCTTTCAGTTTTTGCCTCACTTTACTTTGATTGCTTTTCTTTTTCCGTTTGGGTGCCAAACTGCTCTAGTATATGCAGAAGTATTGATTTCAGCTAGCTCCTGATCTCCTGAATCCGGCTGCTTTGCTCCCTGCATTTCATCTCAGTTTTAGGCTGCATGTATTCACTCTTTTCTGATTTCTTCCTCTGCCGACTGCAGTGTGTAATACTTCTCCATTTAGTGTTTTTCTTTTTATTCTCTTGCTGATCTTTGACCATTTTGCATGGAGATCAAACGGCATTATTTTCAGCTAAAATTTTTACTGGTTACTCTCTGATTTATGCTGAATTTATTAGTATCGCATGCGTTCCAGTTTTCAGCAGAATTAATTTTCTGTGAGTTGCTTCGTTCTGCATCTTTTTGAGTAATCAGTGTACGAATTCTCGAAGGCGATTTTTAAGAGAACAATATTCACCCCTCCTCTATCGCCATTTCGGTCCTACAGCTGGTTTCTTGACTCTCATGCATGCGCGCGTCCATCTGCCTGAAGTTGCAAGAACCTTCTTTTACCTTGCTGCATGGGCCCTCCACGGCCGGCCTTGCCGGCCGTCGACGCCACCGCCGGCGTCAAGGTTAAGGTCAGCGACCGATACGTAAGTGCTGGTCTGCCTGCATCGTTTGTCCTGTGTGTTGAGGTTTACAGGCCAGATTGAATTGATCCGTGTGAACCATGTGGTTGCGTGTGTTGTATGCATATGTGCAGGTTGAGATAAAAAATGGCATCTTCGAGCTGACGCTGTCCAACCCCGAGGGGATCGTGACCGGCGTGCGCTATAATGGTGTGGATAATCTGATGGAGATTATTAACAAAGAAGACAACAGAGGGTACGTACTATCAATTTTCGCTTACATATTTTCTTGTCCTATTTTATGCTTAGTTGAGTACATCCGTACGAGAGATTGGTGCTACTTGGATTTTTCCACAACTATAAGTGTACATTAATTTATCCTTCAATTATTTTTTTAGTTTTAAATTGATCAAGAACCCTTAATTTTACTCCTCATGGAAATAGATGCTGCAACTGTAGTGAGCAAGAGTAATGTTACTGCACTTTCTGTCAGGTACTGGGACATTGTTTGGAATCCACCTGGAGAGAGAACTGACATATTTGATGTGTAAGAGCTTTCAATTCACGATTCAGACTATTCCTGCCCCTTTTTTGGAATACCACCTTTTTTTTTTGTTGTTGTTGTTACAAGAGAAAGCCAAGATGTATCTTACATGGAACGTTCTCACGCAGGATCAAAGGCACAGAGCTCCACATCATATATCACGATGAAGGCCAGGCCGAGGTCTCTTTCACCAGAACATGGGATCCTTCTCTGGAAGGCAAAGCTGCTCCCTTGAACATTGATAAGAGGTGAATATTGATGCACAAGGATTAACAACGGAGTTGTTCTTACTGGTTCATTCCAGAAAAGGCAACTATATATGTTTAGAGCTCTTTTACGATACCCTCGATTTAATACGAGACATCCATTCCTTTCGATCAGTGGTTAGTTATACTATTGCTCAAAGGGTATATTTGTAATTTCCTAGCTGGAAAACAGGAAACGAAGGAAACATTAAGAGCAAAAAAAGTGTAAGATCCTTAACAAACCAATGGCTAGATTAGATTTCTACTGCTACCCCTTACTACCGGTAAAATGTACACTAAAAATTCTCTGTTTAACTGAGAAAGCACGTCCGTACAGGTTCATCGTGCTTCGTGGCTGCTCAGGATTCTACACCTATGGAATCTATGAGCATAAGGAAGGGTGGCCTGGTTTTGGCTTGGGAGAGAACAGGGTGGCTTTCAAGCTTCGGAAAGACAAGTTGGCCTAGTTCCCAAACTTGCGATTTTTGCTGTTCGTTGAATTCTGCTGTCCACTGAATCTATGTTTTGGTGCAAATAATTGCAGGTTTCATTACATGGCATTGGCTGACAATAGGCAGAGAATAATGCCGATGCCTGAAGACCGATTGCCACCCCGAGGCCAGCAATTAGCATACCCTGAGGCTGTCCTCCTTGTGGACCCGATAAATCCTCAACTCAGAGGGGAGGTAAGCTAACAGTCATAAGATAGTTATCCATGATAAAAATCTGATTACATTCTGAAGAATCTGAACACTACTGATATGTTTGTCAAGGTCGATGACAAGTACCAGTACTCGTGTGAAGACCAGTACAATAATGTCCACGGATGGAAATCGTTCGATCCTCCAATTGGCTTCTGGCAGATCACTCCGAGTAACGAGTTCCGGACTGGAGGACCTCTCAAGCAGAACTTGACCTCCCATGTCGGACCAACTATGCTGGCTGTAAGTTCAGGCATTACGATGATCTTGAATCTGCAAAGAGACTGAAATTGAGCTCAGGTTATTTCATGATATGCAACTAGTTCTTCTTAGAGTTTTTTTTAATCTGATTTCAGATGTTTCTTAGTTCTCATTATGCCGGGGATGACCTTTCACCCAAGTTCACGAATGGAGAATATTGGAAAAAGGTTCATGGACCAGTCTTCATTTACCTTAACTCCAGTCGGGACGGAAGGGACCCAAGTCCACTCTGGGAGGATGCAAAAGTTCAGGTGATTTCAGATTAAATGAGTGCTTAAGTATAGTCCAAGTCTGTTTTCACACAACCTAAGGGCACCCATAATCTATCGAATTAGTGAACTCTCAGTTCTCGATTACGGTTGAGTGACTAGTTCTCATGTCTAAAGTGTTATGAAAACTCTCTCTGAAAAAAAAACAAAGTGTTATGAACATTCTCTCAAAAGTGTGATGAAGTAACTTGGTACTTACGTTCTCTCTTTTGCCTTGGGAATTCAGATGATGACTGAGAAAGAGAGCTGGCCATATTGTTTTGCACTTTCAGAGGATTTTCAGAAGACTGGGCAGAGAGGTGGTGTGTCTGGTAGATTACTGGTTCGAGACAGGTATTGAGTAGTGACATTTCCCAGTTTTCTACAGTTATAGTAGCTCAGAAGTTTTGATTTACCGCAGATGTAGCTCAGTATCATATACATCTCTTAGTAATAAATTCATCATGTCATTTAGGTATTTAGATGATGATGATCTTTATGCCACAGAAGCCTATGTAGGATTAGCCCTACCAGGAGAAGCTGGATCCTGGCAAAGGGAGTGCAAGGTAATGCATGCTGTATAAGTTTTCTTCTTTTTACAACGAGTTGTACTGTATATTAGAGTCTGAAGTTTATTCTCGCACACTGTAATGCTGCAGGGATACCAATTCTGGTGTAGAGCAGATGCAGATGGGAGCTTCTACATAAGGAACATTGTAACCGGGGACTACAACCTTTATGCGTGGGTTCCGGGTTTTATAGGGGACTACAAATGGGATGCCACACTAACCATATCTTCAGGTTAGCATCTTAACCTTGTTGTATCTCTTTTTTCCTGTTCTTCTTTGTTTTGGTTCGGATCTGAGAGGAGAGAGGAGAGGGAAAGAGGTTACCGTCGGATTGCGTGGAGGAGTTGGCCATCGTGGGTTCATTGGTGTGGTCTGCGCACGGGCAGCGACGGCCGGGGAAGAGGAGGACGGTCGCGGCGGCGCTGCTCCGGTGAGGTCGACGGCGGCGCCGATGGGGCTTCCCGTCGCGGACTGCGCGTCCATGTAGATCGGTCTAGGGAATGTCGGGTGGGGATTGCGGCTCAGGTGAATCTCGTAGCACGAGCCGCCGGCCCCCACCCCTCTATTTATAGCGCAGCGTGACAGGGGCCCATCGGCCAAGGTTGGTGTGCGCCCGATCGTATGCGGATCAAGGCCCGATTAGCCGTTGGGCTAATCGGCTGAGATCAATCTAACATTCTCCCCCTTGATCTCACTCTATACTTTATCTTTAATTACTTTTTACTCATTCCATCACAGTTAGTGCATAGAACATATCTCATCGTCACGGTCAATTGCCGATAGATTCAATGACTACAATACACCTCTTTGTTCTGAAATAGTTACTTTAATACTTTGGGCCCTTTATAGTCCAGGAATCATAGGCTTTCCCTTAAACCCATGCCGGCTACATGTTCTCTGAACACGTTGGGTGGTAAGCCTTTTGTAAGCGGATCCGCTAACATCTTTGTGGTACTTATATGATCAAGACTTTTATCTTTCACAACATAGTACTTTATGTCAATGTGTTTGGCAGCACCACTTGACTTATTGTTGTGGGCATACGTTACTGCGGGTTCATTATCGCAGTACAACTTAAGTGGTCTATTGATGTCGTCAACCACTTTTAAACCGGTATGAACTTCTTAAGCCGTTCACCGCCTGTAGCCTCATAACATGCTACAAACTCGGCATACATTGTGGACGATGTAGTGACGGTTTGCTTTGAGCTTTTCCACGATATAGCTCCTCCTGCGAGAGTGAATACATATCCGGATGTAGACTTTCTATCATCTCCCGCAAAATCAGAATCTGTATACCCCACTATATGGAGTGTATCTGATTTTCTGTATGTCAACATGAGGCCTTTTGTGCCTTGCAAATAACGCAAGACTTTCTTTATCAATTTCCAATATTCTATTCCGTGATTGCTCGAATCGCCAAATAACCGGTAACAAACGCTAAGTCGTATGCGTACACACTTGAGCATCTTGCAAGCTTCCGACGGTGAAGCATATGGAACCGCTTTCATTTGATCGATCTCATCTTGGTTCTGGGGCATTGAAAACCCCATATCTGTCGCCCTTGACTATAGGTGCGGTGAAGGACTACATTTATGCATACCAAATTTCTTTAATACTCTCTATGTATGCCTTTTGTGACAGTCCCAATACCCCTTGTTTCTATCCCGTGAATTTCGATCCCTAGAACGAACGAAGCTTCACCAAGATCTTTCATATCAAAGTTTGAGGACAAAACTTCTTTGTCTCCGATGTGCATCGACATCACTACTAGCTAGTAGGATATCATCCACATACGTGATTAGGAAGATAAACTTCCCATCTTTAAACTTTGCATAAACACGTTGTCCTCTACATTCTCTTTAAACCCAAATTTTCTTATTGTACTGTCAAACTTCAAGTATCACTGTCTTGAAGCTTGCTTTAACCCATAAATCGATTTCTTTAGGCGGCATCCCATTCTTTCATTTCCTTCCACGACAAAACCTTTCGGTTGTGCCATGTAAACATTTTCCTCCAAATCCCCATTAAGAAATGCCGTCTTTACATCCATTTGATGTAACTCTAAATCATAATGTGCAACTAATGCCATTATGATTCTGAAGGAATCTTTACATGAGACTGGAGAAAAGGTCTCATTGTAATCAATCCCTTCTCTTTGCGTAAAGCCTTTTGCCACAAGTCGCGCTTTGTATCTTTCTACATTCCTTGGGAGTCAAGCTTTGTCTTGTAGACCCATTCTGACCCTCTTGTTTTGGCTCCTTTAGGAATAATTTTCAAGTCCCAGACTTTATTAGCCTTCATGGACCTCATTTCCTCTTCCATGGCCTCAAGCCATTTTGAGGAATTTTCGCTTCTCATGGCTTCTTCAAATGAGGTGGGATCATCCTCCATTTGAAATTCCTCTGTATGATAAATCTGATAATCATCAGAAATAGCTGATCTTCTTACTCTTTGAGACCTCCTCGGGGCCTCCACATTTGGTACATCTTCTGTTTGAGGCTGTTGTTGCTCCCCCTCATCTGTGGCAATTGGTTCTATATGATCCCGAAGAACGTGTTCTTCATTCTCATTCATTGTTGCCACGGGAGGAACAATAACAGTCTTGGCACCACGTTGTCTTGTCTGGTCGGTGTAGCGACAGCAGTAGTGCGAAGAATGGCTCTTGAATCATCGGAGTGGGCGCACGCCCGCTTCTCTTCAAGGTCAATCTTCGAGCTACCATGCTCCCCTCATCATTTCATCCTCTAAGAAGCAGTGTCTCGTTTCTACAAACTTTGTATATCCGTCGGACAAGAGAAACGAAAGCCTTTTGACTTTTCCGGGTAGCCAATAAAATGGCAACTTACTGTTTTGGGATCAAGTTTCCCAAGGTTTGGGTTAAATACTTTAGCCTCAGCAGGACTCCCCCACACACGTAAGTGGTTTAGTGAGGGAACTCTTCCTGTTCACATCTCGTACGGTGTTTTGGGCACCAACTTACTAGGCACTCTGTTGAGGATATGAATGGCGGTTTTCAACGCCTCCATCCATAAACTCAACGGCAGTGTGGAGTAGCTCATCATGCTTCGCACCATATCCATCGATTGTACGGTTGCGTCTTTCGGCTACTCCATTTCTTGAGGTTCGCCGGTGTAGAATCTTGGGCCACTATTCCATTTTTTCGTAAAAACCTTGCAAAGGTCCAGAACTTGTCCATATGGGGTATGTCGATCAGTAGTACTCCCCACCACGATCGATCGGACTATCTTAATCTTTAAATCGTGTTGGTTTTCAACTTCAGCCTTAAATATCTTGAATTTATCCAAGCCTTCATTTCTTTCTTTGATTGGATAAATATATCCATAACGGGAGTAATCATCCGTGAATGTTATGAACGAGTCATATCCATCCACACTTTTCACAGAAAAAGGACCACAAATATCTGTGTGAATAATTTGTAGAACTTCTGTGCTTCTTTTGGCGTCTTTCTTAATTTTCTTTACATATTTTCCTTTAATGCATTCTCTGCATTGTTCTAAGTCTGAGAACTCCAATAGAGGAAGAATATCATTCTTAACTAGTCTTTCTATTCTCCCCCCTCGAAATATGGCCTAAACGACGGTGCCATAATTTCGACGACGCATCTAGAGTTCTCTTCGTTTCTGTTTACATTCGTGAGCGAGGATTCATTTATGAACGTAATAATGTTCTCACCTTTCTTTGACATAATCATCTTCAAGAAATCGGGACAATCTTTCTTGTAGTGTCCCGTCTTCTTGCAGTGAAGACACTGATCTTTCTCCACTGTGAAATTATTCTGTTGAGGTGAAAAAGCAGGCTTTTCCTTGTTCTTTGAGGAGAAATTATCTGTTGAAAGTCTTTTCTTATTATCCTTCACATAGTTGATGAACCACCATGTGAGGATTTAAATCTTTCCTCCTCTTGCACACACATAGCTATGCACTTTTCTAAGTCCCATTTCTCGGTCGCATATTGTAGTTGACAACAAAGGTGTCAAACTCTTTCGCAAAGAAGCAAAAATCAAATGAATAAGGAACTCATCCTTGAGAGCCAAATCCATTGGTTTAAGCTTGGATGCCAAGTTGCTCATCCTTAGTATGTGCTCTCTTATGCCACCGCCACCACCGTAGTACCTTTTCATCACAAGTCGCTTAATCAATTTGTGTAGCATAAGTCTTTGAAGAGCCAAGAACCGACTCTTTATTTTGTCAAGGTACTACGTGATGTTGTCACACTGCGATTGAGACCACAATTGCAGACTCGATCGTGTTCTTTATCACAGCCAAATATTTCTTGTTGGCAGTGACCCACTTTTTATGATCAAGATCATATGACATCTTTATGGGAGCAAAGTCCCTCTGTATATAGTGAGAACATTTATAATAACAATAATAACAACAACTGCATGCCTTAGTTTCAACGTTGGTTAAAATTAAAGCATACAATTGTTTACACATTAAATCTACATCACCGTTGGGCAGAAATAGAAATAATGCATAAAATCATCAATTAAAATTATAATACTTTTAATGAGAAAATTATATGCCTTATTTTAACGTTGGTCAAAATACGACATACAATTTCATTTATACATTAAATCTACATCACCGTTGGGCAGAAATAGAAATAATGCATAAAATCATCAATTAAAATTATAATACTGTTATTAGCAACGTTGGTCAGAAAATAACAATATCATAATTTACAACAATCCTTAAAAATTAAATTCTCCCGTTGGTTCGAATTTAATTTAAAAGAGAAATCAACTTTAACTTTTGCAGCGGAAACAAT
Source organism: Bonia amplexicaulis (assembly GCA_036346245.1). Classification (NCBI taxonomy): domain Eukaryota; kingdom Viridiplantae; phylum Streptophyta; class Magnoliopsida; order Poales; family Poaceae; genus Bonia; species Bonia amplexicaulis. The sequence goes on along the minus strand of CM070756.1, from coordinate 391,663 downwards.
AAAATTATTCAAAATTAATTCATTCTTAGAAGCAATATTACTGTACTATTTTAATCTCTGAAAAATTAACACGTTGATGCAAAAATTAACAGAGATTTGAATCAAATTTCATTCAAAAAAACAAGTGCATTGATTCAAAAAGCAAGTGCCCAGTACGCTTAATGTTAACCATTGTTGACAGCATCGAGGTGCCACCAGAGCATGCATAAGATTCCCACACAGCCTGTCTCCCCATCACCCATTTAAAAATTGAGTCCACTTTCTTTGACCGGTCAAAAGGAAACTCTCCACCACTCATTGCCCCTGCGCGTTTCCTCCGGATGAAAAAATCCCCATGATCTCTCTCCATTCATCCGCAAGAAAAAAGGAACAGCTCATCCGAAAAAAAAGGATCGGGGTGGCGGTTTGCGGGGCGCCGGTGGGCGGGGCTCGGCAGCGAGGGCGGACGGCGGGTCGCCCTCGGGCGCATGCCCCTCGGCGGGCACGCTGCGGCGGCGCGGGGGTGCGGCCAAGGGGCGAGGCAGCGCAGCGGCGGATGATGGGCGAGCCACCACGCGCGGGAGCGAGCCCCACGGGCGGACGGACGGCGGACGGCGGCGAGGCCCAGCATGCGGCGGCGGCGACGCGGCGGCGGCGGCGGCGGGCAGCAGCAAGCGGCGGGCAAAGCGAGGCGCCGGCGGCGCAAGCGCGAAGTGCTGTGGCGGCGCTGCTGCGGCAGGTCAGCAGGCGCGGCCGCGACCGGGCCAGAGCCGGCGGCCTCGGGTAGGCTCGATACCATTGTTGTATCTCTTTTTCTGTTCTTCTTTGTTTTGGTTCGGATCCGAGAGAGAGAGGAGAGGAAAGAGGTTACCGTCGGATTGCGTGGAGGAGTTGGCCATCGCGGGTTCGTTGGTGTGGTGCGCGCACGGCGGCGGACGGCGGGGAAGAGGAGGACGGTCGGCGGCGGCGCTGCTCCGGTGAGGTCGACGGCGCGCCGATGGGGCTTCCGTCGCGGATCGCGCGTCCCCTCAGATCGGTCTAGGGAATGTCGGTTGGGATTGCGGCTCGGTGAATCTCGTAGCACGAGCCGCCCCCCACCCTCTATTTATAGCGCAGCATGACAGGGCCCATCGGCCAGGTTGGGCATGCGCGCCCGATCGAGCGCGGATCAAGGCCCGATTAGCCGTTGGGCTAATCGGCTGAGATCAATCTAACAAACCTGACTGCCATATATACCTCTTGCAAGTTGCAACTTTCAGTGTCATGTCCTGAGATATTCAGCATTACCGTTCAGGGGATGATATTTATCTCGGTGACCTTGTGTATGAACCACCAAGAGACGGTCCAACAATGTGGGAGATCGGAATTCCTGATCGATCTGCTGCTGAGTTCTATGTTCCAGACCCTAACCCCAACTATGTCAATAGATTGTACATCAATCATCCTGACAGGTGAAACAGACTGGCTACCTACTGACTTCTAAAACATCTACTAATCAAGTGGTCATCATTTCTAATCATACGGTGTTCTGATTGTTTATTACAGATTTAGGCAGTACGGACTTTGGGAAAGATATGCAGAATTGTATCCAGACAGTGATCTGGTATATACAATTGGCGAAAGCGACTATAGCACCAATTGGTTCTATGCTCAAGTTAACAGGTGGTGTTTGTTGTTTCATTCAGATATCACACAACTCTTGGCACAGAGCTACATGGGCTATTGGTCTGGTGCTAACATCTGTCTGTCTCGACTGCAGAAGGACTGATCGGAATACTTATCAACCAACGACATGGCAAATAAAGTTCAATCTTGACAATGTCGCTCCTGACAGCACCTACAAGTTCAGAGTGGCGCTTGCATCTTCCGCCCTCGCTGAGTTGCAGGTTCTTTCGGAAACAAGAAATGCTTTGCTTTGCTTATGTGCATTCCAGTGTTCTTATCAATTGCCGTCACTGTAATAGTTCCTGAATAATCAATCTTGTTCTTCAGGTAAGTTTCAATGATTCGGACATGAGTGCTCCTCACTTCACCACCGGGCTGATCGGCAGGGACAACTCGATCGCGAGGTATGGGATCCATGGGCTGTACTGGCTGTTCAACATCGATGTGAGTGGTTCTTGGCTTGTTCAAGGGGTGAACACCATCTATCTGAAGCAGGCCAGGAGCCAGGGCCCGTTTCAGGGAGTCATGTATGACTACTTGCGTTTGGAAGGACCTTGTGGCTGCTAAGCTTACCTACCTTACCTTGCTTATCTGTGTACCTAGTACAGCTAGTTGAGCTATGTACTTGTGTATGATTTGGCAGTATCCATCCACTAAGAGTCTGCTTATATTGCCTGCTGCTGCTGACTTCTGCTTCCAGAAACAGAAGCAAATACGCATGTTTCAGCTTTTACAAGTCACTTTTATCAGTTACTACCTTTTACTTTCATATATTGTAACATACTTTATATTTTATTATATTACAATTCCGTAAGTTGTATGATTATCTGAATGTTGTAGTGTCTTTCGTTGCACCATTTTTTTATGTAATGCAGTACTGTTTATCAGTCAGTTCTATCAACCACTACTATTTATCAGACACAACCAAAAGTTATTAGCAAAAGTTAATATGAACAAGCCCTAATAAGTAAGTTAATTTACCTTTAATTTTATGAGTCTTGTAACTAGTCTTTATAAGACATAGTCTAGTCCTATATTTGGAACAAAAAAAACGATGGCAAAGAACTCACATATTGAGTAACGAACCGAAGACAACGCCCACGTGTAAGCAGGCCTCCCCATATTGAGCCGGGCAGAGCGCACGACGACGCGCCTGCTTTGCCTAGATATGCACGTACATGGTCTATCGAATCGCAAATGGAGAGCACTGCAGAGCGCGAGCCGATGGAGAGAGGTGCACACAGCGTTAGGGCCATGCATGCGTGTCATTTTTGGGCGGTAGACAGCAAAAGGGACGTGGAATTCTGGATCTCGTGCACGCACGCACGCATGCATGCATGCACACCGGCCGCGTTACGTACGGCGAAGATGTGGACTGGATGTCCAACGGAAGAGAGGCGCAGGACAATTCGGCCTCGGTTTACTATAGTTGTTGGTTTAAAATTTTAAATACTCTCTGTTGTAAGAGATAATATACAAAGTGAAATAATTACATGCATTTTTTTACCGATCGAGCTGAACTCGGTTTAGTGTCTGCTATAATTTATTTATAGATCTTATCTTAAAAAACTTTAACAGTTAATTACTATAGTAAAAAAAAGCTGAAGCCTAAACGAAGTGCTGCCGACGCCGGTGGGCTTTAGCACCCGGACACAATTGTTGCCCGACACGCGTACCATCACCAATTGCTTGGGATCAAGCGGCTGCGAGAACATTGAGCGCGACGATCATGCACTAGCTGATCGATCGATCGGAGGAGTACGTGCGTGATAGCAGTAATTTGCTGCTCAATGAGTAATGCCGATGCCCCTGCCGGCCGATCGTACGCTGTGGCCGAGTCGATCGTAAGCAGGCCTCCCCGCTCGCGCGCGCGCCAGCAGCTGCCGGGCGGTGGTGTACTACGTCCGGTCAGGCCGGACCTGCCGGCCGGTTCAGATCTCAGACAATTCATACGAATAGGATCTGTAGCAAGTGAAAATCAAACTCCAGTTATCATGCAGAAGGACAGTGTGCCTCACCGCTAGGCTAAAGTATCGTTGGCGTACGTGAGGCGCCCGGGTACCTGGTGTCTGGTGTCGCGACGCTACAAGGATACGCGTTTGAGTTTTTGCAGAAACAACGACCTTTTAATTAAGCTAGGGCCTGCGATGTTTCAGTTGACATTAGGATTGGTTCCCGCGTGTACGTCTCAGGCACAGGACAGGCTTTGCAAGCCAAAAAAGGCAGGGCAAACACCAAAAAAGTTCTGACTTAGGCTAGGCACCTAAAAAGCTCTGATCGGTTGCATTCCGATCCATGTTTCAACGAACAGTAAGGTAAATGTCTGTTTTTTAAGCTAAGGCATATAGTTTTTTTTTGTTGCGGTTTGAGGTTTTTAAGTTATTTGTGCGAGAGATCACAGAGTAACAAAAACTCACGTGCGGTTTTTAACGATATAAATGAAGTCGGTATAGTATATACTATAATTAATTAGTATATCTTATCTAAAAACATATTTTGTTTAAAAGCTAGTTAGTGTAAAAAAGTAAAAAATAGAAACCAAAAGTAAAAAAAAAAACATAACCAAAATTCGACACCTCATGAGCTGTTACCATCCAAGGGATGGCCGGCCGGCCGGCCGGTACTACCTATTGGCTTGACCTTCTCAGAAAGCAAACGTCACACTCAGATTGATCAAATCTCCCTGTGTGCAACAGCAATACTCAGACCTGGCTGCCACTTCCTGTCTGCACTGCACAGATTTGCATGTGTCTCTCTCTCTCTTCACGTGGAAACACCTTCAATTCACCCATGCTTATTCTCTAGCGCTCAGCCACTTCCAAATGTTCCTTGCCGTTTCGTGCTTTGTTTATACCTTCACTTGTCTGTACCTTGTGGCTATACTTAAAAGGACGGCTAAAATTATATTATATTTGATAATAATTTATTTAGTGTAACTAAATTTTAAAATTTTAAAATAGAAAAAACATATTAGTCCATCACAGACAATGCAAACGAATACGAGCAAAAAAGAACCGATAAAAAAGTTAAAAAATCCAAAAAACCAGAAAAAGATGAAATTGGGGGTTCTTTTTGGCTGCGGCTTATGACTTTTGGCTGAAATTTTTGAATTTTGGCTGTTTACGGTACAGATTACGGAGAGACCGATACTCACTCACGATTTTGGTTGGTACAGATATTGGACTTTTAACATGTACTAGGTTTAACTTGTAGACCCTGTCTTGAAAAAATACTCCGTTTGAAAGTTAGACACTGTAGCAAAAGTGCGAAGCCACCCGGCTTCTCACCTACCGAACACTCCCATTTAGGAATAGTAAAAATAAGTCAGAAGTTCAAACCGAAATGAGCAGAGTCTTGTTCTTGTGCACAATTATTTTACAAGAAGACAATATAAATTGATCATTCATAATTTCTACATGATTATGTGTTCCAAACAAGGCTAAGAGGCCTTGATACAGGGGAGATGTGGTGAAACAGAAGAAGAAACAAGCATGCATATGCATGAAATGTAACCGGGGGCAAATTAAGATCTCTGGTATACACACACCTTGAGCTAGTACGTAAATGATTTAAACCAAGTAAAGGAAACCCATCCTAAGTTCTGGCCCGGCCTTAATTTGACAGGATGATCACATCAAAGTGACGGACACCAATATTGATCCCAGCCAACACATTACAAATAGAACAACAAATCGTCCGGCACATTCGCACGCTGTTATTTCTTGCTTGATCCATCCCTACAAACTACACTACACTGCATGCCCATCAACGACATAACATCACCAGCCACCACCACCATTAACTTAACGATCACATCGATTAACTCCATGCATGAACCCTACTAGGCTGGTGCTTACCTTGCATGCGTTTGTTCGTTCCATGTCCTAGCTACTTCATTTTGGGGTCCAATGAGCCCATGCCAAGACCGGCGGCGCCGTGCCGAAGCGGCAGACCAGCCGCCCCACCCATGGTCCGCACGACGCCGCCGCCGACGCCAAGGAAGTCCCTCGTGCTCAGCTTGCTGTCGTCCACGCCGGGGAAGCCGCCGCTGAACACCGCGCCGGCTCCGCTCCCGGAGGCCGCGAAGGTGTTCATCAGGTCCCGGAACGTGCTCTCGTTCTCCGCCTGAGATGTACTCCTTGACGAGCTCTCCCCCGCCGTGAACCCAGCTCCGGTCGGCTTCCCATTCAAAATGCCGCCGCTTCTGAGCCCTCTAAGCAGCGAGTTCACCCCGCCACCTGGGCCGCCGCTTGTCGTTGCGCCCATCTGAGCGGCCTTCTGCAACAGCGCAGTCGCTGACATCTGCGGCGGCGCGACGGTCTCGGAAGAGTTGTACAAGGAAGAGAAGCCGGTACCACCGGCCATTTGGTTGCCCATCATGTTCCCGGAGAAGATGGCCGCTGACTCGGTGTTAGTACTGCTGTTGCCGTGCTCGCCGCCACTGGCGCGGCTGAACTGGTCGGGGAAGACAAGACGCGCGTCCTGGCCGCCGCTCGCACCAGAGAAGAACCCCAGGTTGAGGGGGCTGTTATTCCCCGGCTGGTGCTGCTCCGGCAGCTGCATCAGGCCGTGGAAGGCCGGCTTGCCGTGGAGCAGTGAGGTGTGGCTGGGCTGGGTTTGGCCGTTCTCAGAGCTGCCGTGGTAGAACGGCGAGGACGACGACGAGGTCGGTTGTGCGGGGCGGAAAGCGGGGGAGCCCGCGGACGACGGCATGAGGTGCTCAAACTGCGATGCCGTAGCGTGGCCGTTGACGGCGGTGGCGCCCGTGGAGTGGGCTTGGTCTTGGAAGGTCGGCAGCTGGGAGGCGGCCATCCCGGAGAGCCCGATGGCCATGCTGCCGGAGCCGTACAGGCCGGCGCCAATCGGTGGCATCCTCGCGCTCTCCTGCGCCAACGCATCGCAGAACGCGCGGTGGGTGATGAAGCTGTCCCTCCTGTAACGCAAAGATGCATGGTCAAACCCCGAAAAGCACGTTAATTAATGTGACAATCTTTGTAAAATACGATACAGCCCCAGACAATGCTTCGCGTACAGTGCTCATTAGGTCGTACTATTAAACAGCTAATATGTGTGTGTGTATATATATATATATATATATATATATATATATATATATATATATATATAGTAAAAATAACAAGTGCTCCTTGATGCCCGAGCATCATAGTCTAAAATAGGTATGTATCGCGTGCGAAAAATTTTAAAATTTCTTAGATACCAAGTTTAACTAATTTACTAACTAGTTCGAACTGAAATTTGAACTATAGTTGCCTTTTTTATTGATAGTTTCATTGTAGGTATGTGCTGATTATATATATAAATCAGCAAAGCATGTGATCTAAATTCGTTCAAAACTTTGAATTCAAGTATATTTTTTCAAAGGTATATGTTTCATTTGAATTGTTATAGATGGGTACATGCCCTAAACTGATATTTTCAAAAAATATACTCGAATTTGGGTTGAATTCGTGCATTTGAAATCAAGGTGCCCGGGCACTCTGGTGCCCAATTTCAGCATATATATATATATATATATATATATATATATATATATATTCACTATAAAGTTGTGAAATAACGAGTAAATATGTGCTTGCATAAATCTTTTATATATTCACCCGACTTGTCGTATGTATTATCAGTTCTTTAGGAAAAAAAACAATACGCTTTAACTGAATTGTAGTAACATGTAGTACTAGTAGTACAGAACAATATATCCATTTAAAGTAGACTGGTACATTTAACTGAATTTACTTTGCACTGGAAGAATGTCTAACTACATGTGTGCATGTCATTTAGTATCTTGCAGGTGAGTAGTAGCAAAATCGTTGTAATAATGAACAGATATGCTTTTCAATGTGTAATGTCTAGAAGCCAACTTTGTAGAGTGGACTGATTAACCTTACAGAAATCGTCCTGCAATAAACGGTCGCTAGCTAGTCGTCTGTTCAAAAATATACGACGTTTTAATCATATGTAGTAATTTTTCCAACTTTGAGCACTAAAATAATACACACAGCAATTTTTTAGATTAATGGTATTGATTGATACCATTAGATTTTTTTTAACGTCAAGCACTTTTCACAGTACAATGTTTTACAATAGTTTTTGCTAACATACTAATACAAAAAAATAATATGGCGAAAGCAATACATTGAAGGCCATGCAATGCAATGTCCAAAATGGCACATAATTCTGAACGAAGGAAGTATCTAGCTTTCAGCAGTGCTAGTTTACTGATACGACAGTACTAAATTTGGATGGAACGTACAGATTGTAGCCCGTGAAAAGCATTCGAGTAAGCCAGAAATGGGAAGGCAAAACCAACATGTACAATTACTACAAAGCAGGTTCCAATTTGCAAATACGGGCATCCTTACCATATGCAAACCATCGATTCGTCTGCATGGATAGACAAGTAGCACGTACGGGAGCTAGGTAGCACAGCAGCGCAGGCGCCATCAAAAGAATAGAGCTGTCGCTGCATGCATGCATGCATGAAGCATCCCATCCGAACAAGCCTGGCATCGTCTTGCTACTGCTTGCAAGACACGTGAACAGGTGGGGGACGGAGAGAGAGAGGTGAGAGGTAGCCGGCTGCCGATTCCGAGGTGAAAGGGAGGACTGGACTGCCTTTTGTTTTTATGATGAGCTCTCGAGATGGCCATGGCAGCATGCAGGAGTGCATGTCTCCTTTACACGTGGCCCTTTTGAGATGTTCAAGGGGGCTATATGGCAGCATCTGGAGAGCGCCTCCGCTATGGCATTTTTTTCTCTCCTCCTCCGGTGGCCTGCTGCGCCCCTCCGGACAAGAGCAATTCACGTGTGACCAGCTCCTCTCTCTCTCTATCTCTCATCATCGGCGCAAAGGCCTCTCTCTTAGGAGTACAATCAGAGTAAATACGGATAGATATCGCTTATTATATATCATATTTTATATTTTTTTAGAGTCAGAGTCAGACACGGATAATACCGGATATTCATTTCTCTATTCCGTATCCGTTCCATAATCTTTCGGACGGTCGGTCGGACGAAAATTATCCGCTTATTCTCACAAAACATTGGACAGTATGGTACAATCAGAGTGAACATGAAAAGACTAATTACTGAGATGTTGAAGGAAGAACACCCAGTACTCCCGCTTGTTTAGATGTGACAATCCATCTATATGATATCTTGTTCCTAGGTGAGGTCACAACAGGCTTCCTCATATCACTTGACATACGGATATATACGGACGGATATCACTTATCACGTATTCTATTCCATATTTTTTCCTCGAAGTCGGACACAGATAATGCTGGATACCTATCTATCCCTTCCGTATTCGTTTCGTAAGCCTTCGATAGGTCGGACAGACAGAAATTATCCGCTCCGTTTGCACCCCTACTCTCTCTCTCTCTCATCGGCGCAAGGGAATCCAAACTCAATTTCCAAACAAGAAAGTCGCAAGACACAACACGGGCACAGAGAGAGCAGCTAGCTAGGCTAGGCTAGCCAGCCAGAGACAACCCTAACCCTAACACCCACGCATCAAATCACCTCCGAAGTTTCATGCCTTTCCGTGGCCTCCATCTCATGAGTGAATTCATCGTCACCCAATCATATATACCTTACCCCCACATAAAACAATTCAAAACTAGTACTGCTGGTTATGCTCCAGATTAAAGTAAAATCGCTAGCCATTAAATCGCTAGCCATATGAAATCACATCGCAAATTCGCATCAACTACGAATCACATCCGTAATTGAGGATCGAGGTTAATTATTACGTACCGGGAGAAGAGAGTGCCGCAGTCGCAGCGGTACTCGCGCGTGCCGCAGGTCTTGGAGTGCGCCTTCCAGTCCGACTGGACGGCGTAGCGCTTGTTGCACTTGTCGCACTTCCACTTCTTCTCGCCGTGCTTGCGGCAGAAGTGCTTCTTGATGCCGGTGAGGTCGCCAAGCGCGCGGGACGGGTCGTGGTGGACGCACGTCGGCTCCGGACAGAGGTACACGCGCCGCCGCGTCTCCTTGGGGTTCTTCTGCTTCAGCTTCCACGGCAGGTTGTGCCCTCGCCGGTGCAGCTGCAGGTTCTGCTCCCGCTGGAACCCCTTGTTGCACACCTCGCACACGAACCGGTTCGTCGCCAGCAGCGTCCGTGGGGACAGCGCGATCACCTCAGCATCCGGATCTGAATCAATCCATATATCTCGATCCATAATTATTCGTATAATTGATCGATCCACGGAACAAAAAAAACGAAATCTTACATCTTTTCGAAGGAGATCTAGCAATCAAGGAAACTACTGGATTAGGGTTCTTGGTTATAACTGAGTAATCAACCAAGGAAATTGAATTGGAAGGGGGCTGGGGATACTTGCTTGGATTGCCGGGCTGATTCCTCTTCTTCTTGGGCGCCGGCGTGCCACCGGCGGCGACAGGGGCAGAAACCACGTTCTGCGGAGGGGGAAGCGCCGTCTGCTGCGGTGGCGGCTGCATCTGCGCTTCGCCGAGTCCGAAGAAGTGTGCGGACGACGCAGCCGCCATCTATCGCAGAGCACGCGCGCGCGTACTAGAAAGCTACCTGCTACTGCTAGTATCCGCGCGGCGCCACCACCTTGTGTTGTTCTCTTATGGCTTCAGGTAATAAGCATGGAAGGCAGTGACTGACTAGTCCAAGTCACGCAGTGGCAACTATGCGTGTGTGTATCTTGGACAGTAGTATACCTGACAGTGGCTAGCCTTTTCCTCTTCCTCTTCCTCTTCCTCTCTCTCTCTCGCTCCGGCCTCTTCTGGACGTTCTAAATGACAAAGGAGAGAAGGGGCAAATGGTGTGAGTCATATGCACTCTATCTAAGCTAGCTCTAGCAAAAGAGGTACATATGAGTATGACCAAAAGGATGCAAGTAGTAGTACATGCATGAGATGAGACTAGACTCTAGAGCATGGGTGGATCTGTGTGCCACAGGACAAACCAGCTCCTCTCTACAAACCAACAAATTAAAGAGGTCCAAACAATCTCAGAAGTTGTTGCACTCACAGACAAGGCAGCTGAAAAGAGGAGAAACACACCAAGCTAGCTAGGGAGGGCATGCATGGAGAACGAGGGAGAAGGAGAGAAGAATAGAGCAGGAGATGGAACCAAAACAACAACAACAACAACAACAGAACATCATCTAAGAAACTACCAAACAAACAAACAAATGAACTAGCTAGATATAGATAGGCAGTCTTTCTGAAAACATGAGCAACTTAATAAGCAGATTCAGGTGAGATATTCAGAGGCTAGCAAACACGAACCGGGCAATACCAAATTCGAAGAACCAAAAGGAAGCCGTAGCTGTCTAGCCACTCCAGTGATCTCCTCCTGCTCTTGGGTTGATCTCTCCAAGATTTGGAGCGTACAGGAACAAGGATGTGTTGGGAGTGTGCAGGGAGGGGGGGTACAGTACAGATGCTGAGTCGAGTGGTTGGTTATGAGCGAGCGAGGGTTCCAAACCTCCTCCTCTATCGTCTCACGCGCAAGGCAGCGCTGGCGATACGCCGTGGAGAGACAGCGACCTGGGAGGTGGGGCCCACCAGGAGATGCTCATCCCTCACCCATATGGGCCTGCCTTTCTCTATTCATCTCCGTCTCTCCCCCGTCAGGTTTGCATGCGATGCGCTCAGTGGGGTGCCCTTTTGGCCGGATGCTTGCTTGCTTGCTTGCTTGCTTACCCGATCGATTACAGGACGTACGTGTAGTAGTAGTAGTAGTAGTAAGGCAGTAAGTAAGTAGTAACACACATTGATGCTCTCAGTCTCCAGTTCTAACGGTACACAAAAATCCATTATATATGTAGGAAACTCAAATTTTTGGCTTCCTATCATGCATATGTTAGTAATTCGGTCCACATGCTTGTACATCAGTTTGCATTTACTTATTGGACATGACACGATCACATTTATGTTCAAGAAAAGGGTAAAATAGATATTATTAAAACTAATATATATTGAAGGGGATCAAGTTGTTCAGAGAGCTAGCCATTGATCTCACAAGAGCGAGCTGTTACTCCAATATGGTGTTTTTTTTTCCGAGTAACAATATGGTCTTGACTAACCTCTAAAAAATGTGAAAGTAATTTTCAACATGCATGCAATGGTTTTAACGTTTTCATAAATGTTGGTGGTAAGCCAATATTTTTCGCATGTAAATATCTACTACACCATATTCCGCAATTTTCTGTTTAACTAATCATCAAGTGAAAAAGGGAAAAGAGAGGTACATGCACTCGGCGCAAATTAGGAAAAATGTTTTTTGTACCACAATGTATCATAGGTATACTGTGAATTCCAATTATAAGCTTATAGGAGTACTTTTTTTCACGGCATTCTTCGTCATGTACCTTGCTTCTCAAGGGTTAGCGGGCCATATAACAATAAGATATTACTTTGTAAATTCTTTTCTGATATGCCATGCACGATTGCATGTGATATGTACGACCCATCTCCAGAGCAAAAACTGAGCACAAAAAAAACATATATAAATCAAGAAGAAACAGAATGTGTGTGCGTGTGTGTGTGCAGATGTGCGCAAGTGGTCATGGCTGATCGTTTCATCTCCCCAGAAATTCCAAAGTTTAATTAGTAGATGACGGTGTATATATAGGAAGCAGCAAACCGTCGGTATAGAGGGGGATCAATTACACAGTGGCTAAGATGCATGGCAAGTAATGGACAAGCCGTGCACTGTCAACAACAGGACGAAATTATATAACAATTGCCAAGAAAAAATGGCTATAGCTAGCTCTTGTCACGAGCCTGTACTACGGTTCTCAATTTTCAAATTAAGTACAGTTATTAAGGACTTCAAGCGTAGCGCGCTTAATATCGTGCCAGCTGGCGATTCGTGCAACTCTAAGTTGAGGATGGTATTTTTTTTTTGTAGCGGCGGTATATGAGTAGATTGAATAGGCTCAGCGCAACTCAATTATTGAATCCATAAAAAAAAAACTCAATCTTATACTTTAGTCGAGCATGACATCAACGACTACGACTAGTAGAAAATTTTGGTAGCAAAAGAAAGCAATATCGCATGGCCATTTGCCACCCATTTGGACCCACCTTATTTTTTGTTTTTTTTATTTTGTGATGGGTATTGATAAAAATCATCCGGATGTTTTCTTCCTAACTATCATCCAAATTTGTGACCATTATATTAGAGATCCAATGGTTATGAATTCTCCCCCACCCCCTCCAAAAAAGATCTCCCCCTGCTCCAAAAAAGATCTCCCCTCTCTAAAAAGAGAGGCCGTTGGATCTCTAATCCAACGGTCTCAGATTTGGATGATTGTTAGCAAGGAAACATCCAGGTGATACCTAGACACACCCTTTTATGATTCCAAGCAAGACGCACATATCATCACACACACACACATACCGTAGACACACGTCGTACATCCACAACTCCACCACTTCATCCAAAAATGGTTCTCTATTTTTCGGTAATTAAAAGAACGTGTAACGAATTATGTGATATAAGAGAATTGCAAGTCTATTTGTACTTTTCCTGCTTTAGTGGTTTGCGATCGATGGCCGTTCGAAATTAATTAAAAACTGCAAAAAAAAAAGGAATACTTTTTTATGGCGTGCCTTGTCGGCTTTGTTCGGTTAGTTAGCCTTGCGTCCACGCTTGGTTCAATCACTCGACCAATATACTCCATGTGTACTTAAAAAGAATCGCCAAAAAAGATCTAACAAATTAGCTAGCAAGCTGGTGCCAATTAAGCTCCAATCCTAGCAATCAACACCGGAAAGTCCAAGTGGACGACTTCTCCACTCTGACTGTGCGTTGTCGATCTTGAGTTTTGACGGGTTGACGCCAACACGATTGACCTTCCTGTGTCGATCACGTACGTACACTTTCATTCATAGCTGAGTCGTCCTATCTAGGTAAGAGTCAACGCCCTGGCTCGTTGTCGATCTTGGATATCTCGATGGACTTCGATTTCTAATCAATGCGCCCCAGGTCGGGAAAAAAATGGCTCTTCAGTTCTTGCATGCCGCGAGAGCTCCGACAATATGTGCATGGACTGTCCGACAATAAGTGACCTTGATTTTCTTTCTAACTATCATTTAGATTTATGACCGTTGGACTAGAGATCCAACGGTCACGAATTCTCGCCGACCCCTCCAAAAAAAAATCTTCCCCTCTCAGAAAAAAAGGGGGAATCCAACGGTTGAGTTTTAGATGATTATTAAGGAAAAAAATATCCAGACGATAATAGGTTAGTGTGTTTACGAATTGAGCACAAGCCGGAGGGCGATTTGGGAGGTGGCACGGGGCCCAGGATGGGGAGCGGTGGCCGGAATCCGAGGGAAGTGCTGCCATGCCACGGCATCCAAGGGACGACAGTGACGCAGCACCTTTCCAGGAGTCATCTGGCATCGCCTTGGCGCCACCGGGGACAGTGATGTTACACCTCCTCCCTCAGCTAGCTAGCTATCTATCTAGCCCCTGCCTGCATCTGCAATCCTGCATGCATGTGTGCTGTACGGCTGTGATCGATCGATGTGCACACAAGATAGGTCATCTGAGATCAGCTTCTAAAAAGCACCGATCTCAATGATTCCGACCAGCTGATCAATCGCTCCTGGTACTTCTGGCTAGCTGTTCTTGTATGTACGCTGCTGGATGCATGGCCTCTGGAGTTATACTTGCTTGTGTTCTTTCCTTTCTCTCTTTTTCTGAAGGAGAGCCATGCTACGTACGTACGTGTGACGCATGGTACATATATATGCCAGACATATATAAACCGCCAACAAACGCACGTCGATTGGCGCCAAGCTCAAGTCGGTTCTTTACTTGGCTGGTCATCATCAGGTTCAGCTCAGGCAGCAGCGCTGTTGCTGTTGCTGTTGCTCTTCTTTCTTTCCATTCTTTCCTTGGCCTTCCCCCGGCCTATCGACGGCACACATTACCGCATGCGCCGCAGTTAACAAGGGAAGCTAGCTAAGCTAGAGGCCGCACGCTGATTGACTGCCGCCGCTGCCGCTGCCGCTGCTGCTGCTGCTGCTGCTATATAGTATTGTTCACGAGACATCGATCAGATAGATGCAGAGATTCAGAGGCGAGGAGAGAGAGAGAGAGAGAGAGAGAGAGATGTCTGAATCTGATGGAGTTTGACGGCTACCGGGTGGAGGGATGCGCGGCTGCGCTCCAATAATTTCGAGTGTGGCCCGGTCAGGGAGCCCCAGAGCACACCGGTACATTCCCACGTCTTGTCCATGCCCTCGAAATCCGAGCCCTGCAGCTACCTCCTCCACACCTACACTGTTCTAGCAGCTAGCTAGATGCACGAGAGATTGGGGGAGAAGATGGATAAGCTCAGGCACGACCGAGCTCGTAGCCCCATGCAACGCATGCATGGGTCACTAGCTGGCTACTGGTTGACATGCAAGTTGAGTTGAGAGCTGATCGAGGTCAGAGCTAGCCAGGCCTGCAGCTACAGCCGCGGGGAGAAGACTAGGCAGGGCTGCCCAGTAAACAGTAAGGTGGCTCGTCAGCCCATCCTAGCTTATGCATGTATACTACATATATGTAGACGGATTGCTGCCTCCGGAATGGTAAGGTAACATACCCACGAACCAAATCTGACCCAGCAACTCTTACCTACTTCGATGCTTGCATGTAGGATGATAAAGACATTATTCACTGCTCCTAGCTAGAGCTAGCTAGCTAGCTAGGACAAACTACGCACAGTGCATCCAAAACAGCAAGAGCGTTCCATGTGGCATAAGGGCACTCCTGTTGAATGCTAATTTAAACAATCCGGCAGTTAATTAATCTAGTTGGTTTGGTACTAATTAATACTCCCTTTTTTAAAGAAAAGAAAAAAAGAGAGAAAAAAACTGCAGTTAAGCAAGCGAGCTCTGGTCAGTTCTCCCGTGCTTGTACGGATGGCAGCTCTGCGGTCAAACAGGAGCAGAGCTAGCAGGCAGGCAGAGGGAGAGAGAGAGAGAGACCATCTCCGTGTATCTTCAAATTAATATTGAAGGCTGCCTTTTGAGAAGAGAACAATCAAAGCTATCAAGTCCTTGATGCCTCTGTGTGAGTGATGTGATTACATCTACATAAAGGGAGAAAGGTGAAGGAAGGGGGAGGTGATGATTGGCCCTTGATGATGCCGGTAGAAGCAGCCAGCGAAGCTGAGAGGGCGTCAACGACAGAAAGCCCACAAAAAGGTCTCATCAATGGCAGCCTTCCCCCTTGGCTAGCTTCTCTCTCTCTCTCTCCCGCCAAAAATATGGTCAACTTAGACCTCGTGCACGTCGGAAGAAGCCACTGATTAAGCTCACAAACCAAAAAAAACTTGTTACTTTGGTCAAAATCTTTATCCAGTCTGTTAAAGCCGAGTGCAAGCTAGGTCGTTTAGGCTTCGGCCTTGTAGCAAACTACTTTCTTCCTCTACCGTCCAATCTCAATCAAACAAACACAAAAATACACACAGAGAGCTAGCTTGCCAGCTTCATCTATATATATATCTGAATTCCATGCATGAGACTGCCTGCCGGATCGGTGCCCACATATCTACGTAGATCGATGCAGCATGCAGGAGGCTAGGCAGGGCATGTTCTTCTTGTTGTCTCGCTTGGACTCAACCGCTTGGGCTTCACCTGTATGTTTGCCCCTTTTCCTTTCAGCTAGCTTCCTGTGTTAATTCTGATCTTCTGCGCAACACCCGACCAACCCCGCATCAGAATACCGACTGCTCCCCGCACCCTTTTCAGTTTTGTCCGTTGCCTGCTAAGTGGAGCAGTGGTTAAACTTGCCTCGTAGACCAGACCGTGGTAAATTGAGACGACTTACTTTTAGGCTACGTTAGCCCTTGGGGGATTAAACTGTTGGACAAGAAATTTATGCGTTACAAAGATTATATTGCATTTGACGTAAGAAATCGCTCTCGGATTTGTGGGCTTGGGGTATAAGGTGCGGATGTGACAGTATACTAAAGTACACAAAAATAAACAACCATAAGAAAAGTAGGAAAAATATGTATTTTATTCATTCATTTGAGAAAAACAAAATTACAAGTTCACTTTGTATATGTGCGCTCCATGGCCTGCTTTATATAGCAGATCTGACGTAGGCGTTGTGTTCCCCTGGCTCCCGGGGCCTCGGAATGCTCCTGGTTAATTACATTCGTGAGGCGAACCCACAGAATGCCTCCGATTCAGCTACACATTGGTAGTCATCTTTAGTCTTCGCTTCTCGTTCTCCATGCATGTGATGAATGATGAATGCCTCCGATTAAGTTACACATTGGTAGTCATCTTTAGTCTTCGCTTCTCGTTCTCCATGCATGTGATGAATGATTAATGTATATGTGGGCGTTGGTATGATTCATAACCTTGTCGGTCTATGGGGCCATTGATAGCGTAGCCTTTATACCAGCTACGTCCGGCCGTGCCGCCTGACCTCGTCGGTATCGAACGTCACAAGGGGATGAAGTGGTCAAAAACATGCATAGTTTACACCGAGCTTGACTGATCTGATAACACAGCAACGGAATTGGTGTCATAGGCATAGCCCGAGTGATGAGACCAACAGAACAAAACATCGGGGTCAAGTATCGAAGTTGTTGAAAGTGACCGCTGGAGTGACTCCTCGAAAATCGAAGGCTATCGACATCAGAGAATGATTGATAATCAAAAGTTAGAAGCCGCCGACCATCGGTAATAGCCGATAGTCGAAAAAACATCAGACATCGAAGCAGCCGATAGTCGAAACCCTTCGTGGTCGAAGTGTGATCGAAATCCATCGGAAGTCATCCGTGGCCGAAATCCATCGTGGTCGAAAGCCATCGGCAATTATCCGTGGTCGAAATCCATCATAGTCAAATTCCATCCGAAGTTGTCCGTGATCGAAGTCCAACATGGTCGAAATCCATCGGAAGTCATCCGTGGCCGAAATCCATCGTGGTCGAAAGCCATTGGCAATTATCCGTGGTCGAAATCCATCATAGTCAAATTCCATCGGAAGTTGTCCGTGATCGAAGTCCAACATGCTCGAAATCCATCGGAAGTCATCCGTGGCCGAAATCCAACGTGGTCGAAAGCCATCGGCAATTATCCGTGGTCGAAATCCATCATAGTCAAATTCCATCGGAAGTTGTCCGTGATCGAAGTCCAACATGGTCGAAATCCATCGGAAGTTGACCGTGGTCGAAAGCATCGTGGTTGAAACCCATCGAAAGTTGTCCGTGGTCGAAACCCATCGTGGTCGAAACCCATCGGAAGACGTCCATGGCCGAAATCCATCGTGGTCAAAACCCATCGGAAGGCGTCCGTGATCGAAAGCCATCGTGGTCGAAACCCATCGAAAATTGTCCGTGGTTGAAATCCATCATGGTCAAAACCCATCGGAAGACGTCCATAGTCGAACTCCATCGTGGTCAAAACCCATCGGAAGGCACTGTGGTCGAAACCCATCAAATTATCTGTGATCGAAATCCATCGTGGTCGATAGTCAAAAGCTGAAAGCCATCGACCACTAGTCGTAACCGGTAGTCGGAAGTCATCGACCATCCGTTGTCACCATTTTTCGGGAGCCATCAACCATCAGTCGTAGCCCATTACTGTAGCTAGTCCGGCTACTGTAGCACGCCTCGCCCGAATACAACGGGTGATTAGCGGGCTTACGGGTACTTTGGTAGTCGAAGTTGCATGAGTACAATGAGTGGTCGGAGGCGCTAGAGTACCATAGGCAGGCAACACCGCTCGAGTATGGTGCGTGGTCGGAGATGCTTGAGTAGTGAGCGTTCGTGAGTGACTGAGTGTTAAAAGTCGATCGATCGAGGATGTCCGGATATGACAAGCGGTCAGAGACACTCGACTTCAAGAAGCAGTCGAAGGTATCTGTCTTCAAGAAGCGGTCGAAGGCACTCGACTTTGACAAGTAGTTGGAGGCGCTCGACTTCGAGAAGCAATTGGAGACACTTGACATCGACAAGCGGTCGGAGGCTTTCGAGTTTGAGCAGCGGTCGGAGGCGTCTGATTTCGACAAGCGGCTGGAGGCGTCCGTCTTTAACAAGTTCGAGAGTACCATAGGCGGGCAACACCGCTCGAGTATGGTGCGTGGTCAGAGATGCTTGAGTAGTGAGCGTTCGTGAGTGACTGAGTGTTAAAAGTCGGTCGAGGATGTCCGGATATGACAAGCGGTCAGAGACACTCGACTTCAAGAAGCGGTCGAAGGCGTCCGTCTTCAAGAAGCGGTCGAAGGCGTCCGTCTTCAAGAAGCGGTCGAAGGCACTCGACTTTGGCAACTGGTTGGAGGCGCTCAACTTCAAGAAGCAATTGGAGACACTTGACTTCGACAAGCGGTCGGAGGCGTCTAATTTCGACAAACGGTTGGAGGCGTCCGTCTTCAACAAGTGGTCGACGACATCCATTTGCGAGAAGTGGTTGGAGGCACTCGTATTCGAAAGTGATCGGAAGCATCCAAGTTTGGGCAATGGTTGGAGGTGTTCAACTTCGACAAGTGGTCGAAGGTATTTGTCTTCGATAAGCGGTCAAAAGTATCCAACTTCGATAAGAGATCGGAGACGTTCGAGTTTGGACAACGGTCAGATACGTCTGAGCTTGGAGGGCTATCATGGACGTCCAAGCATCGAAGGCCGGTGACGTCCAAATACAGAGGCGATTGATGGCGTTCAAGCATCACCAGCAGTCGTAGACTTGGACTGTGGAACAAATAAATGGTGCATTGATGGCTCGAGAAACAAGTCGTGAGGAGTTGGCCTGGAAAGTAATGATTGGGGCATGGGCCGTGGTCGATCCGGCCCATATAGCGTCTCCAATTTTCGTAAGCCTGCCGCGTCCTCTAGAACACTACCATTCGTGGGTCATCCCGCCCGTCCCCTAGATCCGGATCCCCCCGCTCCTCCGATCCATGCGGCCGCCGGCGATGCTCCGCTGGGCCGCGGCCGCTCTCGCGGTGCTCCTCGCCGCCGCGCCCGCCGCGGGCTTCTACCTCCCCGGCGTCGCGCCCAACGACTTCCAGAAGGTTCCCTTCCCTAGCCCCCCTCCCTCCGCCCGCTTCCCTCGTAATGGTTCGTTCTGTGTTGGATCTCGACTACCGGGGCCCAGATCTAGCTCTAGGTAAACTTGGGTTGTTCATAGGTGCCTGTGCGTCCAATTTTCTGGTTTGATCGTCTAGTTACAACTGTGGTGTTGGTAGGGGATCTTAACGTTGCGGGTATCAGTCCTCATTGCTACTAGTAGATGTTGTTTATACGCACCTAATGAATTGGTGTTGTTTCTGTGCATGTTAATTGGTCAGTTTGTGTAATTTGATGAGCTGTGAGCAGGTTATCCATTTTCTGCATGTTGGAAATGCCACGTAGTAGCAAATCAGTGCTAATGGGGCACCGCCATTGGACGTCCTAGCATTTGATTATGGGATGCCTCCACGGTTCTAGGCCCATCCGTCTGGAATTCTGGAATCTGGATGGAACATTAACATTTGATTAGGCCCCTTATTTCAAATTTCAATGTTGAGGCAAAACAGTTTATCAAAACGAGGAATAATTAAGTTAATTCTACAATGAGCCTACCGTACAGTGCATTCCGTATATTGCCTTTTGAAATATTTTTCACCTGTATTCAAACCGCATTTTTACAAATTTAGTGCATCGAGTAGTGCCACTTGGTTCTAAGATCTCAGGTGATACATTATACATGATGCTTATATTTTGAGTTTGGAAACAGCAGGTGGTATTTTCTTCCAGTCTAGACCTCTGTGTTCTGAACCCCAAGGTTCTTTTCTCTTGTTGGTTGTTGCCTGGTGTAACATGTGAGATCCACATTAGTTTTTGACAGTCGCATGTGTGTCCAACTGTCCATGCAACACTACGGCTAATTGCACTTCTACCCTTGATGTGTTACCCATTATGTTTTAATCCTTAGTATTAAGCATGTCTGTGCTACAAGGTATGTTCTTGATTAGTACATGTTTATTTTATCTGTTACACACTGAGAAAGCAAATATCAAGAAGGTGCATGAAAATCTTTTGAGGTTGTGAAGACAAGAAATTATATGCCTCTTATGAACAGAACTTTACATTTACCTCTTGTTTCGTAGCCTTTTAATGAATTTATGTGTTGCATGTGCTCTAATGGGTGTATACATAATTGTCTGCAGAAAGATCCACTTTTAGTGAAGGTGAATAAGCTGGCATCCACAAAGACACAGCTTCCCTACTCCTATTACTCCCTTCCTTTCTGTAAGCCTGGTACAATAGTTGACAGTGCAGAAAACCTTGGAGAAGTTTTACGTGGTGATCGCATTGAGAACTCCCCTTATGTGGTTAGTACTGGTTTACAGATTGCCTGAGTCTGTGTGTAGTCACCTATGTAATGTGCCTAATTACAGAGTTGTCATCTACTTTGCTGTTTGAACTATAGTTTGAGATGAGGGAGCCCAAGATGTGTCATATCGTCTGCAAAACAGCCATTAGCGAGAAACAAGCAAAGGAGATCAAGGAAAAGATAGAGGATGAGTATCGGGTGAACATGTATGGATTGTATATGCCACTTTGAAGTTTAGCTTGTATGATGAATTCCAGAGTAATGTGGTTAAATTGCTTTACAGGATTCTTGACAACCTCCCACTGGTGGTTCCTATAGCAAGGCAGGATAAGGATGCTGTTGTTTATCAGGGTGGATATCATGTTGGTGTCAAGGGCCAATATACTGGAGTAAGTCTATGTCCTCAGCTGACCTTTTGGTTTGGAACATGAGTAATGATCTCATTACAAAATATATTTTGCAGAGCAAGGATGAGAAGTACTTTATCCATAACCACTTGACATTTTTAGTGAAGTATCACAAGGATGAAAATTCAGATCTCTCTAGAATTGTTGGGTTTGAGGTCAAACCATTCAGGTTTGTTTAACTTAAGCTTTTCATGTTGGATTTATATAATGTCTTTTTACATATCGAGACTATTTTTGTTTACTCCCTTATGTGTCTTTGGTAAATTTCCTGTGTCAGTGTTAATCATCAGTTTGAAGGGAAATGGAATGAAGCAAGCACTCGTTTGAGCACGTGCGATCCCCATGCCAACAAGCTTGTAACAAACTCAGATACTCCTCAGGAGGTTGCAGCTGGAAAAGAAATCATATTCACCTATGATGTTGGCTTTGAGGTGATATTTGCCGTGACGTTTCTTCATTTCTTTTGTACATTTAACTCTTCCCCTAGGAGCAACATTTTAAATGTCAGCTCTGTTTGAACGATTGTTTTGTTTTCCGTGACATGGCTTTGCAGGAGAGTGATATCAAGTGGGCTTCTCGCTGGGACACCTATCTGTTAATGACAGATGATCAAATTCACTGGTTTTCTATCGTGAACTCTGTCATGATCGTACTTTTCTTGTCTGGTATGTTGGCCATGATTATGCTTCGCACTCTGTATAGAGATATCTCCAGGTACAATCAGCTTGAAACTGAAGAAGAAGCCCAAGAGGAAACAGGATGGAAGCTTGTTCATGGTGATGTGTTCCGCCCTCCAACCAACTCTGACCTACTCTGTGTCTATGTTGGTACTGGTGTTCAGTTCTTTGGTATGCTGCTTGTCACCATGATTTTTGCGGTTTTGGGCTTCCTTTCTCCATCAAACCGGGGAGGATTGATGACTGCCATGCTGCTCATTTGGGTCTTGATGGGATTGTTTGCTGGATATGCATCTTCGCGCCTCTATAAGATGTTCAAAGGATCAGAATGGAAGAGTATCACCCTGAGGACTGCTTTCCTGTTTCCGGGAGTTGCTTTTGGTATTTTCTTCGTCTTGAATGCTCTTGTATGGGGGGAGAAGTCGTCTGGTGCTGTTCCTTTCTCCACAATGTTTGCATTGGTCCTCCTTTGGTTTGGTATCTCAGTTCCTCTTGTATTTGTTGGGAGCTATCTTGGGTTCAAGAAACCTGCCATTGAGCCACCGGTGAAAACAAACAAAATCCCAAGACAGATCCCTGAGCAGGCTTGGTACATGAACCCTGCCTTCACTATTCTTATTGGTGGTATCCTTCCATTTGGAGCGGTTTTCATTGAGCTCTTCTTCATCCTCACCTCAATCTGGCTTCAGCAATTCTACTACCTCTTTGGCTTCCTTTTCCTCGTGTTCATTATCCTCATCATCACCTGTGTGGAAATTGCGATCGTTCTTTGCTATTTCCAACTGTGCAGTGAGGATTACATGTGGTGGTGGAGGTCGTACCTTACCTCAGGATCATCTGCAGTCTATCTATTCCTGTATGCTGGGTTCTACTTCTTCACTAAGCTTCAGATTACTAGGCTGGTGTCAGGCATACTGTACTTTGGCTACATGCTTCTTGCCTCCTACGCTTTCTTCGTGCTCACCGGCACAATTGGTTTCTGTGCCTGCTTCTGGTTCACGAGATTGATTTACTCGTCTGTGAAGATTGACTAGGCAAGAACCAGAGCAGAGTTGGTAATATATTCGGCTTTCGAATCTACTGTATGATTATTGTGAGACGAGGATCATTTTCCACATCGTATTTTACCCGATTTATCAGGGAATTTCTATTTTAGGTGTTAGTTTATAATCCGCCTCTGCTCACTACGGTTCAGATGATACATCTTCAATAAGGGGTTATGTAAGGCTAGGGCGCGATCACTAGTTTCATATGCCGATATGCGGCCTTTTTTCTTCTCATTTTATTATGGACTAGTGTATAAAAATTCAATTTATATGACTACTCAAAATTGTTTGCCGTCCTTGTACCTGTGCATGATGGATCTTGGTAAGTGTGCTCGGTGAGCTTCTATCACCAAAAACTGATTGCGCCAAGTTTTACGGCTTGTTTATACTCTAGCATTCTTGCTAGTCAATCTAGTGTACAGTTTCATACTCTGACAAACACAAGTGGAGCATGCAGATGGGAGTGTCACTGGCCACAGCGATAAAAAAGAGATGGAATTAATGAGCCACAAGGCAAGAGACAGCTGGGGCGGCGATGCTCCAACGATCAGATCGTACGGTCCACACGCGAGTCAACAGCATCAGTGTACAGTCAACACCGCCGAAAGAAACAGCCAGCGAGAGCGCGCGGGTTTGCTGCCTTGCTCCAAAGCTAGTCTTCCTCGTTTGCGCCGTCGTCCACTACTGCAACTCGCGTGCGTCTCGTATGTGAGACGGGACCCCAATCTTGCATCCACTCCGATGAGGCAGACGGCGATGCTCCTGTGCACGGCGGCGCTCGCTGCACTGCTCGCCGGACCGGCCGCGGCTTTCTTCGTCCCCGGCCTCGGTGCCCGCGAATTTAGCAAGGTAACAGCAGTCTGATATGCTCGACATGGCCTCTAGATCTCACTTGGCTCTAGCTCCGTCTGTAGGCTTGCTGGCCGTTACCCTAGGCTCCTCCAACCGTTTGCAATCCCGGAATATGCATGGCAAATGGTGTCACAAGTTTTCTCGGTACGCCCACTTTGTTGCTTTAGCGCATCCTTCTATTGCATTTCAAGTAGCTCAGACTTATCTCCACAATATATTCTAGTTACAGGTTTGGCTCACTCCATCATTTCAGATAGAGATCGCATCTTTACTGGTGCCTTGTGGAGAGATTTGTTTAAGCTGGTGCAGACCCAATTGAGAATGAGCTCAGCTTATCATCCGCAAACCAAGAGGGTTAATCAATGTGTTGAGGCTTACCTCCGCTGTTTTGTGCACGCTTGTCCCAAGAAATGGTTTGACTGGTTGTCTCTACCAGAATTTTGGTATAACACATCGTCGCATTCAGTGCTGGGGAAATCACCATTTGGAGTATTATATGGACATACTCTCGCCACATTGGTATTGTGAATACCTTGAATTGTGCTATTCCAGACTTGAAAATCTAGCTAGCTGAGAGGGAAGTTATGACTGAGCTCCTGCAGCAACACTTGAATAGAGCCAACCAATGCGTGAAGGCGCAAGCTGATACTAAACGTTCTGAGAGGGAGTTTGCTGTTGGTGATTGGGTTTTCATGAAACTCCAGCCCTATGTTCAGTCCTTCGTGGCCAGAAGAGCTAACCATAAACTCGCTTTCCGATACTTTGGTCCATTTCAAGTAGAAGAGAGGATCGGAGCTGTAGCTTATAAGCTCAAGTTGCCACCCACCAGCAGCATTCATCCGGTGATCCATGTTTCCCAGCTGAAAAGAGTCTTGGCGTCGGGTGAAAAAGGGCATCCTGAACTTGTAGAGTCTGAGGAAGAGCGGATTCTGTCAAGATCCTAGACCACCGGTTCCATCAGAAAGGGGCTTCCTCCTCCACTCAAGTTTTGGTGCAATGGTCAGGTACATCTCCCTCCAGCTCCACTTGGGAAGACTACGACGACATATTGTGTCGGTTTCCATCAGCTCCGGCTTGGGGACAAGCCGATTCCAAAGGAGGGGGAAATATGTGGGGAAGGACTTCGTCTTTTATGCAGATGCGATCGGAGGGGGAGGCATCTCTGCACTGTTGAGGCAATAGATTGAGCTTTTTCCCCAACCTGTTCTATTGTTCGGGGTCTCTCCTTCCTTCTTCCCTAATGTGATTCTTTCTTGTATTTTGTTGAATCTTGAAATATCCATGGGTAATTGGAAGAGGAACAACACAAAGCTACGGGTACGATCGGCTTCATGGCTTGCTTCTTGTTCACCGGGTTGATCCGGATGAGGCTGGGGGAATGATGGGCATGTTTTTTACAGTTTGTAAAAGCGGTTTTTGGCTTTTGCTACAGTACCTAACTTTTAAATAGAGTATTTTCTTAAGACAGGATCCACAAGTTGATTATAGTACACGTTAAAAGTCTAACATCTGTATCAACTAAAATCACAAGCGAGTATCTTTCTCCCAATCTCGTCAAAATACTAAAATTCAAAATTTCACCAAAAGTATATGTTCACACCAAAAAAGAAGAGGCATATATTGGAAAGGAATCCTTTCTGACCCTGAGTTGGTAAACGCAATTTTGGATCCTTCTTAATCTGACAGAGCGATTATAATTACTTGCATCAAAGCTTTTAATCTCTACTATTATATAAAGAGGAGTTGGTAGTCGTCGATGTGTTCTCCTCTCTACTCTCTACAGCTATCCGATTTGTTCTGGACCATTTATCTCTCTCCTCTCTCTTAGGATACAACCGTCCACCCCTCAGTTTTCCCGTCTTCTCACGCATTCTGGCCACCCTTCTCCTCTGTCGCTTGCTCTCTAATATTTGATGTATGAAGTTGGCCAGACAGTAAGTTCTATCTCATTGTTTTTATGACTTGTTGTAACACACGAGTCTCTAACCAGTTTGGATAATAAAATTGGCAATCTAATCTAATCCCCATTCTGGATCGCAATTAATTAGCGAGCCCTCCTGTAGATCGGCTTCTCTCCTCCCGCCCGCCCCGCCGAAATCGCCATGGCTCCCACCTCCCGCCCGCTGACGCCGACGGCCACCTCGTCGTCGCGGATAGACTCGCCGTCGCTCAAGGCAGCCCTCGCCATGGCCCTCATCCACTACAAACGCCTCCCCACCAAAGCCGCCGCCGAAGCCTCCTCATCCCCGCCACTCCTCCACTGGAAGCGCAAGGTCCCATTCCAGTTACCACAACCCCCCTCAAACCCTAACTCCGCCTCTCATTGTCTCCTCTTCTCCCACCCAGGCCAAGGACCGGAAGCGCGAGATACTCCGCCTCCGCGAGGAACTCAAGCTCCTCCAAGGTACGCGCCAATCCGCCTCGCCGTGTTCGTTCGATTTCCAGCGCCCGATTCGTACAACTTCCATGCGTTGTGGGTTCAGATGGGGTTCGCGGGGAGGAGATGGAGCCGCCTATCGCGTCGTGCCGGTGCCACTTCTTCGACGGGTGCGGGGACCTGCCGCCGCCGGGTGGCGATGGTGAGGAGCATTGGGTCGACGAGGTGCTGCGGAGGAGGTTCCTCAGATTGGGTACGGTTTTGAGTTCGCGATCGAGACGTGAAACGAATTGGCTTCGATCCACTGGTTTTTCGAATGTTGAGGGGCTTCTGGTAGAATTTTACACTTCTGCTCTGTAATTCTGTTCCAACAGTGCGGTGGAAGGAGAAGCGGCGGCGAGTGGATGAATCTCTCCCCAGGAGTAGATTGATGGGTGGGTGTTACTGAAAACATATCGTTCTGCTTTAAAATTTGAATCATTTCACTCTTAATACTCCTTATTTCAGATTACCGTAGGAAAAGTATAACCGCTTGAACCTAAGTTTCAATTGTTTAATTGTGCAGAGTTCAACAGTGAAGATGAGATACAACAGCTTAGCTTGTCGATTGATTTTCTGGTGGAGCTATCAGATGGCATTTTTGCCAAAGTAAAATTATGTTATCTCATTGTAAGTAAGTTCCCATGTTTTGTGTTTCTAAAGTTGGATTCGCTTGTGCAGAGAGAAGCCGGTTCCTCATTTGCGACATTTTCTCACCAAGCAGTAGACTTCATTTTGGGTAAGTTAGACCTGTGCTGTTATGCCATTAATGAATCTGACCAATAATCTAATTTACACATACTGTTTTGTGCGATCCACTGAGCGCTGAAGAACATACATCTACTAACTTGTCCCACTCAAGTGCTGAGAGGGACCTGATTTTTTTTCATTGAGATGACATGTCTGATTGTGCATATTGCTCTATCTCTGAGATTGATATCACGTTGGAAATTAATCATGATGAGCACTGACATGCCTGCGTTGGTGTGTATTGATGCGAAAGAAATTACTGTTGTCAATATTTCTTTACTTTCTGTTGTTCACCATTGCTGCTTTCATGGTTATAATATTTGAGGGAAGAAATGTTAGCTTATCTAGATGCCATTTTCAGAATTCTACTTCCATTGTGCTCTACTGTCGCTATCTGCTCCATATATAATTATATATATTTCCATAATTGAAGTATGCATGATAGAATGTTATGAACTCATGAGAGCAGGCATGTGTGTGGTTGTGTGAAATACTAAATGTATGATACACTCAACCCATGTTTAGACTTGCACATCCTGAATGTGTATGTCATGAGCGTAGGCCCTAGGCCCAACCCATCAACCGGTCATTAGTAGGAAGAGGAGATTGGTTTCTATTTGAGTTAAAGGTTAATTTCTATCTATTAGAGATATGATATTAGTTTCTATTTGTTAGGGATACGATTGAGATTAGATTCTATCTGTTAGGGAGAGCCCCTCTATATAAAGGGGGCTGCCGCATGCTATTAGAGCCAAGCAAGAAATAACAAAGTCATTCAAATCTATAGTCTCTCTCTCCCTCTACGCCGACACCGCCTGGCCATCCTCTCGATGGTGTTTACCCCCCTATGAACTAAGGTTCATAACAATTTGGTATCAGAGCCAACACCATGGCTTCTGCTGCCGAGTTAACATGTGGCAAGATCTTTGCTGGCTATGAAGAAATCTTCGCTGGACTCAAGAATATAGAGAACATGTTGAAGAAGATGATAGCAGCAAAAGAGAAGGCACAAGCAGCTGTTGTTACGCGATCTGCGGCGACACAAGAGGCAGAGGGAATGGTAGCCATGCCACGGCAACGGCGTTGCTACTGCTGCTCCTTCATTCAGCAAGGGCAGCTGTCAGGGCCCTTCGACCTCAAGGCGTAGCGGTGGGTTGCTGCTGGGCGTGATTGGCCCCGACGTCGCCTGGATTCTTCCTGTTCGCGCCAGGAGATACGAGCAGAGCGAGGTGAGACAATAGAGTTTTCTTTCTTCTTATTCCCTCCTGTGTGGATTACAAAGCTTATATATAGGACATAGACTCAGAAGAGTCCGGTTTAGTAAACCGAGTTCGACTCCTAATAGGACTCTTTGCTGTATAGAGCAACTAATTCGTATCTAATTAGGAAAAGGACCTGACGCCATGATTAGAGTTTGGGTTTGTTACGTCTATGATAGACTATAACATCTCTCCCTCTCATGAGCGCCTCGTCCTCGAGCCGGAATGTTGGATAAGTCTCTTTGAAAGAAGCCAACGAACCCAAGAGGCATCTCGAATCGACGCCCCGCCCATTGACGAGAACATGCCGGTGTCCTTGGCGCCGCTCAGCCTTCAAAACTGTCAATGGAGTTGGAAATACTCGACCCTTCTGGATAGGAGGTAACGGCGGTGGCGTGGATGGCGGCACACCTTGAAATTTTTTCAATAAGCCAATATGAAAGACATCATGCAATTTAGCGGACTGTGGCAATTCGAGTTGGTATGCAACCGACCCAATCTTCTTAAGGACTTTATAAGGGCCAAAATACTTTGGTCCTAGCTTGCCTTTCACTGGAATTCCCATGGAAGTCCGTGGTAGGTGAAGAAGGCGAATTGATCCAATCGTCCACCTCGAAAGAAATATCTCGGTGAGAGCGATCATAATACTGTTTTGCATATTGTTGAGCCTGAAGAAGACGTTCGCGAATATCTTGGAGGAATTCATCCCGGGCGAGTAAAGAGGTTTCTACGGCCTGGACGGCAGCTGCTCCTTGTTCATAAGAACGCAATGTCGGGGGGTCCCGACCGTAGACCACTTTGAAGGGAGTCTCATGCAATGCCGAATGAAATGATGTGTTATAACAATACTCAGCCCATGGTAACCACTCTAACCATTGACGAGGCCGGTCCCCCGTTAAACAACGCAAATACATGGTGATTACTTTATTAACGGCTTCGGTCTGACCATCGGATTGAGGGTGGTAAGCTGAGCTGAGGTGCAGCCGGATGCCCGCAAGACTGAACAGATCTTGCCAAAAGTTGCTTGTGAAAACTGGGTCTCGATCACTCACAATGGATGCTGGGATTCCATGGAGGCGTACAATTTCATCAAAGAAAACTCGGGCAACCGTTGTAGCGGAGTATGGGTGAGCTAAGGGCAGGAAGTGTGCGTATTTGGAAAAACGGTCAATTACCGAAAGGATGACTGTTTTTCCTTTAACGCGTGGAAGCCCTTCAATGAAATCCATGGCAATATCGCATCACTACCGAGTTGGAACTTCCAATGGTTGAAGCATCACAAAGGTGGAGATGCTCAATTTTGTTTCTTTGACAAACAAGGCAAGTCTGCACAAATTTCTGAACAAGCTTTTTCGCCCCAGGTATATGGAAGTCTTTGCGCAATCTATGCAAAGTTTTTTGAATGCCTTCATGAGCTGCATGGGCCGTCGTGAGGAGTAATTGTAATGATGGAGACGAAGCTGGTACAAACACTTTGCCGGAGTGAAGAATGAGATCGTCCCGAACGGACCATGGGGTACTTACTGTCCCCGACTCAATATCATGTCTGAGCTGCTGTAAGACGGGATCATTCAGAACCTCATTACGCAATTCTGGGAAGATGGTTAGAGTTGGTGATGATAGAGCGATGGTGGCGGTTGGTTGGTAAATATGAAAGGGCATCGGCGACGGTATTGAGACGACCCGGCCGAAATTCAATAAGGAAATCATATCCAAATAACTTGCTTACCCAGTGATGTTGTGGGATGGTGGAAAGCCGTTGATCCAATAGGAATTTTAAACTATAATGATCCGTGCGAATAATGAACGTGCGACCCCATAAGTATGGTCTCCAATGACGGACTGCTTGTACAAGACCGATTAGTTCACGTTCATAAGCTGGTAATTTGGAGTGACGAGGTACTACCGGTCGGCTGAAGAAAGCGATAGGCCCCATGCCTTGATGAAGAACGGCCCCAATCCCGGTTCCTGAAGCATCGCATTCAACCGTAAATTGTTGCTTAAAATCGGGCATGTGCAGCACTGGTGCTGATGACAAGGCTTCCTTGAGAGCTTCAAAAGCTTGCTGAGCCTCGGGCGACCATCCAAATGCTTCCTTCTTAAGAAGGTTTGTGAGAGGGGCTGCTATTTTTCCGAAATCCCGGATGAATTTGCGATAATAGCCCGCAAGACCTAAAAATCCCCGCAATGCCTTGATTGTCTTTGGTTGTGGCCATTCTGTGACTGCCTGTACTTTAGAGGGATCCATGGCCACTCCTCCTTCCGAAATTACATGACCCAAATAGGAAACTGAAGATAGGCCAAAAGAGCACTTAGATTGTTTGAGGAATAGTTCGTGCTGGCGAAGGAGTAAGAAAACCATGCGGATGTGCTGCAAATGTGCTGACCATGACGGACTATATATTAATATATCATCGAAGAATACCAAAACGAAGTTTCTCAAGTATGGTCGGAGAACCTCCTGCATTAGAGCTTGGAATGTGGCTGGCGCATTTGTCAATCCAAAGGGCATCACCAAGAACTCAAAAAGACCTTCATGTGTCCGGAAGGCTGTTTTAAAGACATCATCCGGATGCATGCGAACTTGGTGATATCCTGATCGCAGGTCAAGCTTCGTAAAAAATCGAGCACCCTGTAGTTCATCTAATAATTCGTCGACCACCGGAATGGGAAATTTGTCTTTAATGGTCAATTCGTTGAGGGCTCGATAATCGACACAGAATCGCCAAGTCTTGTCCTGTTTTTTGACCAATATGACCGGAGATGAAAAACTAGAGTGACTCCTCCGGATAATGCCTCGTGTGAGCATGTCATTGCACTGACGCTCTAACTCGTCCTTCTGGTGATGTGGGTACCTGTATGGTCGGACGGAGACAGGCATCGCCCCCGGTCGAAGATGGATCCGATGATCCTGTAGTCGGGCTGGAGGAAGTTCTGACGGTTCGGTTAAAAGGTCAGCAAATTCCTCCAATAGTGGCTGCAGCAAGTCGTGACCTGTCTGGACCAAGACCTGCATTGGCCGCTTGTTGGAAAGTCCCTGCCACTGAACCCGTTGTCCGTTCAACCAACACATCATGGACAGATCGTCGAAGTCCCAACGAATTGGACCCAATGTTTTCAGCCACTGGACACCAAGGACGATATCAAATCCATCCAAAGGAATTGCATAAGCTGTTATGGTAAATGGTGTCTGGTGAACGGTGAGCTGCAAACTGTGACTGACCCCAGCGCAATCAAGCTGGTCTCCATTTGCAATCTTGACGTGCAGGCTTTGGCAAGGTAGCAATTGCAAATCAGTCTTTTGTACCACCCGAGCGCTTACAAAGTTATGCGTTGATCCTGAGTCTACGAGAGCAATGAAGCTGTGTGTGCCGATTGATACGGCAAGCTGCATGGTGCCCCCATTGGAAGTTCCAGTAACTGCATGCAGTGATATTTCCGGGTATGTTTCTTCGAGGTCCAGAGCGTGCAAACCCTGCTGGTCATCCCTTTGTTCGTCGTCCTCATTCATATCAATATAGGTGAGAAAAGGTTGCTTACAGCGATGTCCTGGCTGGAACTTGTCCTCACAATTATAGCACAGTCCCTTGGAGCGGCGATCAGCCAACTCAGTTGGTGTAAGGCGTCGAAAGGGTTTGGTCGGATGAGGCCCTGATGTGGCCGGATGTGGAGGCGTTTCCTGGGGTCGTCCTAGGGCCGGAAACGGTGCAGACGGTCGTTGTGAGAAACGTCCTGGACGAGGGTGTAGATTAGAGTCGCCTGTGGCTGTTTGCACACGGCGTTCATAAGCACGGGCGAGACTCATTGCCACTTGAAGATTTGTCGGCTGCTGCAATTCCACATCCGTTCGAAGGGGTTCCTTGAGGCCGGCCGTAAAGATCTGCACCTGCTGCAGTGGTAAGAGGCGGTCTGCTCGACAGAGAAGTGCCAAAAACTTGGTCAAGTAATCGCTCACTGATCCCGTGTGTTGTAGTCGAGTTAATTCCCCTAATGGGTTACTCCTGACGGGCGGCCCGAACCTCATGTGGCAGAGGTCTTTGAATTGGTCCCAATATGGCTGCCCTTCGTCTCGTTCCAATTGGAAGTACCACTGTTGAGCGATCCCTGTGAGATGATATGCAGCAAGCCATACTTTGTCAGCCTCCTCGGTGCGCTGACCGCGAAAGAACTGGTCGCACCGGTTCAACCAAGAAAGGGGGTCGTCAGTGCCGTCATAGGTAGGAAACTCCAGCCTGTGATATCTCGGTGCGGTGGAATGTGAATGTGGATTAGTATTGTAGCGAGGTGGTAGGGCTGCGTGCTGTGGAACAGGGGGTTGCGGACGAAAGGGTGGCATAGTTGGGAGCGGATGCGGTGGAGGAAACATGGAATAATTTGCGTATTCTTCCAGGCTGGGAGCGGATGTGGTTGGGAGTTTGAAACCGCTGGAGAAAGACTCCCCTGGCGGAGCCGATGAAGCGGTGATGATCGAGGGATTGGCTCCTGACGGAAGTGGCAAAATTCTCGTGCGAGACACCGCCATGCCCCTGCATTCCGCCGCTTGATCTTGACGTTGGTGGTGATGCTCGCCGCTTCAACCGCCATCGCCGATCGCATCTTGCGTTCGCTAGCGAGTCCTACCATCCGCTCTCGGATTGCTTTGAGGATTGCGCTGACTGAGTTGGCCTCCTCGCTAGAATCGGAACCGGCCATATCTGATACCAAGTTGTCAGGGCCCTTCGACCTCAAGGCGTAGCGGTGGGTTGCTGCTGGGCGTGATTGGCCCCGACGTCGCCTGGATTCTTCCTGCTCGCCAACAGGAGATACGTAATGCAGCGGAGGTGAGACAATAGAGTTTTCTTTCTTCTTATTCCCTCCTGTGTGGATTACAAAGCTTATATATAGGACATAGACTCAGAAGAGTCCGGTTTAGTAAACCGAGTTCGACTCCTAATAGGACTCTTTGCTGTATAGAGCAACTAATTCGTATCTAATTAGGAAAAGGACTGGACGCAGCCAGATTAGAGTTTGGGTTTGTTACGTCTATGATAGACTATAACAGCAGCGATACGTCTTCAAGCGGCAACGACAGTGTCCGTTGCTACCTCATCATCTTCGCCGTGGCAAGAAACCTTTCGTCCCTTACGGATCGAAGAGTTACGGTGGCCTCAGCATCGCGTGGTGGAAGTGCAACCACAACACGCACCACCTCGCCTGCAACAGCCTCGACAACGACCCAGACCTCCAGCACATGTCGCTCTTCGTCTTCTTCCGCCCGCAGCACCCCGACGAGAGCTTTTTAGGTTACCGCTGCCTCTCCAGCTTGTCAACGTGGAGCTTGTTAGCAATCTCCACCCCCAACGTCACCTTCTCAGAACTTCAGATCAAGTGCCTCCAAGACCATAGCTACGCGCCCTCTTTTCCTTGTGCGATCTGGGATGGGGTCCACCTACAGATATGTCGACCAAGTCAATTATATGACACATAAAATAAATTAGACGCACCGCCTAGCAAACGAGCTGCATCTTCGGGAGAGGTATGTCATAGGCGTAGGCCTTAGGCCAACCCACCAACCGGTCATTATTAGGAAGAAGAGATTGGTTTCTATTTAAGTTAGAGATTAGTTTCTATCTATTAGAGATATGATATTATTTTCTATTTGTTAGAGATATAATTGAGATTAGATTCTATTTATTAGGGGAGCCCCTCTATACAAAGGGGCTGCCATATGCTATTGGAGTCAAGCAAGAAATAACAAAGTTATTCTCATCTATAGTCTCTCCCTCTCCCTCTACGTCGACACCGCTCGGCCATCTTCTCGGCAATGTTTACCCCCCTATAAACTAATGTTCATAATAGTGTAAGATAAAGTTTTGTAGTACTCTAGTAGTTACCAATTCAAGTAGGATAAAGTTGACATCCAGACGCATCATACATGTGCAGAAATAATTATGGTGCTGATAACTAGCAATGTTTTGAAATGGCAAAACAAGGATATGAAGTTAAATGCAGGCCAGGCAAGTCAATGGTTTGATTTTCTGTAGTTATTTATGTTAAGGGTATTAGAGTCATTTCCTATTGTCCTAGGGTTTCCATGTATTCACTATATGTATTGCCCCTTTAGAGCTGTGCAATACAACAAGCATTCATCCATCCATTGCTATTCTCATATTAACATGGTATCAGAGCTCTAGAGCTCTCCATCCGCATTCCACTGCTGCTGCTGCCCCTGGGAGGAGCGATCTTCGCTCCTGGGGGCGGCT
The DNA here is from genome assembly GCA_036346245.1 of Bonia amplexicaulis. Classification (NCBI taxonomy): domain Eukaryota; kingdom Viridiplantae; phylum Streptophyta; class Magnoliopsida; order Poales; family Poaceae; genus Bonia; species Bonia amplexicaulis. Next base: position 357,041 of record CM070756.1, on the reverse strand, counting down.
ACCACTGCCGGCCACCGGATCTGGCCGACCTCCCTGTCCTCTCTTGGCCGCCTCCAGCCTCCTACGCGCTCCGAGCCATCGCCGCGCCTGTCGGCCAAGGCCCCGCCGCCGGCTCACTAGATCCGCCGCCTCGCTACCTCCGACCTCTCGCACGCCGCCGCTGACACCCGCGCGCTGCCGGCCCATGCTCGCCCGCCGCCGCCGCACCTTAGCGCGCTCTGCTACTTGCCGCCGCAGCTTCCTCCCGGCCACGCTAAGCTGGATCCGACCGCCACCCGGATCGCCCATCGCCGCCGCGCCGCCGCCCTATCCAACCGCCACAGATCGATCCGGTAGTTGCCCGCCTGAAGGCCGCCACGCTGTGCCGCCTCCTTCTTGCCTCTCGCCGCTTTGATCCATTGCACTGCTAGGAGCTACGCCACCGCCCCAGCCTCCGCTGCTCGCCTCGTCAGCCCATCGCCAAAGACGCCGCCTGCGAGCTCGACCACTGTGGTGCCTGCATGGGCGATCCCCGGGCCCATGAGCTCCGATCGCCGAATCCGCCAACCCGCTGAGTTCTCTCCGGCCCATCGCCTCCCTGGGCCGAGCCCCCGCTCGCCTGCCTCTCTCGCGCACTCGTGAGGGAAGTGTGAAAGTGTGGTGGGTTCATCAAAAAGGAGAGAAGGATGGAAGAGAGGGAATTGGTATCTCTGTGGAGGAAGAAGATAAAGGAGGCCAGTTGTGCATGTGGCCTCCGGAGCCAAATCTGTGTTTTTGCTTGGTTTTAGGTGGACTTAAGGCCGTTGGATCTATGATCTGAGGACTGTGGTGCTACTTAGTATCTCGAGTATTTCCCTTTGAGTCTTCCGTTGCGCCCATCCAAGTCCGTAGCTTCTCTCTTTCAGTTCGTCAAAGCTGTGTGAGTCCATAAAATCTTTGTCAGTCAGCCGACAGCTTTGCTAGCCACGGTTCATCCTCTTGGATGAGTGTGGTCATCTCCTTCCTTTCGTATAGCTGCAGCCGCCGCTCTTCTCTTTGAGTCACCGCAGATCGTAGAAGTCATTATGATGCCGTCGCCCCGAGTTTCTAAGACCGTCGCGCTTCTCTTCAGCGGCGCCGCCGTCTCGTGCTTCGATCTACGCCGCTATGCTTTTATCTCTCTCTTCGGCTTGATTTGACAACTCTCTCTATTTGTGTCACCTTTCACATCTTCGTCGTGTTGCCGCGGTCGACTTTGCTCCCGCTTACCTCTACTTTCTCAGCCCCTGCACTTTGTGCTTTCTGGGCTGTTGCACGATTCAGGATGTTTGGTACTTGACACAATTTTCTGAGAGCCTCACGCTATGACGATATCTTCAATACTCGAATTTTGGATTTTCTCTATTTTAGTGTAAACCCTTCCAAATGCAATGCTATTGCATATGCCTTGCATTTGAGAGGGTGCTAAGGGTATTAGAGTCATTTCCAGTTGTCCTAGGGTTTCTCTGTATTCACTATATATATTACCTCTTTAGGGCTATGCAATGCAACAAGCATTCAACCATCCATTGCTATTCTCATATTAACAATTTATATGGCAGGTTGGTGGAACCTGAATTGACACCCTGTGCATTATCTTGTAGTTGGAATATGACTTAATGAAGTTACTTCCAGCCTTAGCTTTCTGTTTTCTTATGTTGGTGCTACTATACAGATAGACATCCAACACTAAAGCATGAATCTCCAAACTCAAAACTGCACTGCCATACATTTTTTTGTTGAGAGTTTGCCATACAAAATTACCAATGTATAAATACACAATTTTCTATTTATGTTATCTATTCAATTTATATTTGATTGAGACAACCATGGCTAATCAATTGGTAAGTACCTTTTCTTTCAGCCTCATTGAAGAGCATTCTATCAACCGAAAGGGAAAAGGAGCTGGTTGAGGAGATAATCGATTGTTTGGTGGCGCGTTTGATGAAAAGGATGTGCACCATTCCTGAAAACACTGGTACTTCAGATTCTGGTAGTACTTATTTAGTTATTTGATATATTCCTGAAGTACTTTGGATATTTTGTCTATATTCTTCCAGAAAATTACATGCAAAGTGATGGAATGATGCAACCTTCTATTGCCTTGATTTGGATTTTGGGCACCAAAGTTATTCTTTGTTGATTGCTTTCAAATTTCACAATATTTTGCTGTGGCCACAGGCCCAGGCCCTTTTCTTTTGCAATAGAGCACAAGGTGCTTGATGCTCCAAGGATCCTGGTAGTGTTTTATTCAGGGACATGGCTCTCCTAAGGAGAGCGTTAAGTTAAACTTGTAAGGTCATAGATGATCTGAACTGGGAGACATTCAAATAATCAAATGTGAAATAAACTACGCTTTCCTTAGTACTTTTCAGTTTACAGTAGACTAGGAAGCATTATAGCTTGCAATTTCCCTCTCAACTTAGAGATTACTATGAAGAGTTTATGTGTACTTTATAATAGGCTGTTCACAAAGTAACATTGACTGCATCTTATGTACCAAAAGTGGACTCGTACTCCGTGTGGAATTACTAGCAAGTATGGTAAATTTTTTGGAGGGTTCATCGTGCTTGTTTTACATGATTACTTACAGGCAAATCTTATCAATGTTTTTTTACATGATCACTTTGAATCACGTTTTATTTTGATCAGAACTGCTATGTGGTCACATCTTATAGTTTTGCTTGGTTACTTTTGATCATTTGATTGCAGAGTACACCACATTGAACAGAAAATTATGAGTGCTAAACTATGAATTTTGACAGTCGTGTGTGCGTTTCTAATATTACCAACGACATATTCACTTTTGTCTTTCATTTTGTTCAATATTTTGCAGGATCAGTTAACTTCTCAGATGCCCAATTCTCTGTGCAGCACTTGTTCCGTAAGTTAGGAAATGAGGAGTATATTGGTCAGCGGATAATCCTTGCAGTTTGTCAAAAGATCTCAAATGTATCAGATAGATTACTTCTGGTAGATCCTTTTGATGATGTCTTCCCTGATATGCATGGCGATATGTTTATTATGTAAGCTGATCTTCAACTCATTCCGATTTAGATGAGAATAGAAGAGTTTTAACTCCACTTAAGCCAACCATGATTGTCCAGTGTATCCATTTTAATTTTATCAGTTTGGAACAAACATTTGACCTCTTTAGCGTTGAATTGTGGATGAATAACTAATCAATAGTTTGCAGTTTGCACAGGGCGACTATTTCCCCATGCGCAATAGTTCATATAGACTCCTTTGGTGTTAAATAATGGATGAAAAACTAGTCAGTAGTTTGAGCAAGGCTACTATTTTATGATGCGCAGTAGTTCATACGGACTGTTAGTAATCTGGTTTGTAGTCTATATTTGAAAGCCTACAGGATTTTCTTTTCTGCTAATTTGTTGTACTTTCAGATGGGGTGCAGTCAATTATCTGCATCATGTTTTTTGTCAGTTGGCTTATTATTCATGAATTTTTACCCAACACAAGCTTTACTCTGATATTTCCAGTTCATCATTCTTGAAGACACTAGTCATGATGCAGCTAGTTTGCTTGACCTTTCAGGCTCATTAGAACTATGATTGTCATTATGATCTCAGTTACATCATTCTTGGAGATATTCTCTGTTGATGCATAATTAGTATTTGTTTATCTGGATTGGAATTCTTGTTATTTCCTATAAGAATTCCTTTTTTTTTTGTCACAGTTGGGTTAATTGCATGACTGTATCACTGAACATTGTGCATGCTCATTCTGTTTGAATGTTGCAGGATTCAATTAATCGAGTTCCTTATAGCTGATTACATGAAAAATTGGCTATGTTGCGAGCGTTTTGACAAAAGTTTGTGCTTTCTTGCTCCTGACGGCCCTGTTTTCTATTTGTTACGCTATATGAATTGTGTTGCATTCAACATGACAGCATGAAAACATCAACTCATTTGAACTGAGGAAATTGTGTCATCTCCACATCTATTTTTGACTTCACTGGATTCTTCTGGTTCAAATGTTTGCAGTATTCACCTTTGGTTTCTATATTATGCTTATGAGCTACACTTTAACACCTGATATTATGTACTTACATATTATATTTTAATTGCCAGCCACAATTACATCCATTAAATTGTACATCTCTAATCAGAAATCTAAATCGGCAAATATTGAAAAATACATGCAGATAATGCCACTGCGAATAGAGCTCCAATGCATCATACTTTATCGTACTGACATTTCACAAGAGATTGATCACACTTAAATACAACTATTGTTCAGGACTTTTTGAAGAATGGGCCAGATCTATTCTCCAAGCGCGCAAGGACTTGGAAGTCCTGGAGAACATGAATGGGCTGTACGTAGTGTACATTGAGCGAGTGGTCGGAAGGTTGGCAAGGGAGGTGGCTCCTGCTGCTCATCAGGGGAAGCTGAACCTAGAAGTCTTCTCCAAACTCTTGTGCTGAGAACGCCCAACCTCTGACTTGCCAATGTATTTACTCAAGTCACTTGGATGACATTTTCTATGAACTATTTAGATGCTTGTACTTCACAAATTAGCTTATCGAAGTCTACATGCTTGTTTAATGATATATATTTTTTAAGCCCGTCTTGTTTTGTTGTTAGCAACTCACAAAGTCTCATTTCACTTTCTGCACATCGATTTCAGGATGATTAGCCACAGAAAGATGGTCCAGCAAGCAGGTGTTCTGTTCTCCATTGAATGGCCGGGAACCAACGTACAGTCAAAAGTATGTTTTGTTAACTCCATCTTGTGTGAGTGAGTATGTAGTGCAAACTAGATGCTTTATAAAAAGAAGCAAGCTTTTTTACTCCAAAACACTTCTGTCATATCGAAAGGTATACATGTCATATTGGAAGGTGTACCTGACCATGTTGTATCTGCTTAAAAAAGGGGAGAGAACTTTTCTTAACGTAGAACACCTAAGCCCATTTGTGTGTGCCGTGCAAAGGGCGCTGTTGTCTGTTACTCTTTGGTGTGTATGCTTTCTTCATTTCTAGATGTGATGTTGAAATCACGGTGTCAACTCGTGCGATCAAACTAAATGACTAAGCGTGTTTTGGGGGGGCTTTACTGAGCAAGTAACTTCTTGCTTTACAATTGTGATATCATCAGAGTGCTCCTTGTGGCCAATTATATGATGACTTTCTGGAATTAGGATCGCAAATCAGTTGGCTGAATTTTTGTGTAACTACGAGAATCTAGCAATCTGGCATCCGTACGTATTCTATATATCGAATTAATGCTCACGAAATACTGTAACACAATTGTGAATTGAGCAGCTTAATGCCCTGCTGTTCCAGAGTCATCTGTCAATTCTTTAGTTTTAGGGGGGGTAGCTAGATTAGTTCTGAAGTGCTAGCTCCAATTCTGTTGCGGTAACATGGTGAGGACGACAAGCGCCATGAAAGATTAGGGAAGAGTTTGATCATGCTCAAAGAACATTGGATTTGAGAAATAAAAAGGCTAAATTCTGAAAGAATATTAGTGTGCTTTCACTCTCCTTTTGGGGAAGAATGAGCTTGCACTCTTCACCCTAAGACAAGGAGATAGCCCTGCCTAGCTGCCTTTAGTTGCCAAATTAGTGTTTGAGGAGTTACATCACCTTTTAGTCAGCAGCTATGATCGCTCCCTTTCTCTCCTTGTATAACAACAACAACTCATGATTGAAGAGAGAGAGAAATTAATTAATCTTGATCAGGCTCTTTCAACTCTTTATCTTGCTTAAGTCCAACCACCTATTCATCCCCTTGACAAGGCCTTTATGCTTGATCAATGCAAGGTCCTTTTCAGGGAGGACAATAACATCCAGCATCTTGCATCGCTTCCAACTAACAAGTGACGTGCACCGCCGTTCCAGAGCCTAAATCTGGCCTTCTTCCTCGACGGTGAAAGATCTGAACCCCAGGTTTGATTTATCATGCACATCTTCTTACCTTTTGAACACGAATGAACGAAACGACGAGTGCACGTTACTGGAAAGGTTAACGCGCTGGCGAGCCGGGCTAATTAGGGGACGGGTGAAAGAATAACCAGTTTCAAGAATCAACATCAGATTACCCTTGAAGGACTCCCTGGAGTTAGAGAGGTCATTTTTGTGGGAAAATTGTCGGGGTGTATTGCTTGAGCCTCGAAGAGCATATATATAGAGTACAATATGACTTATAGATCAATTCAATCTAATACAGATATAGACGGTTACTAGAGATATTGAAGAAACTATATCGGATACAAATCATTCTAATTGATTCTATTCTACCTCTTATAATCTTGCCAAACTTGTACTCTAACATCGCCTCGCAGTCGGAGCAGGAGCGTCGCGGATGCTCAGGCTGGAGAAGAAATCGACGAGGATGCTCAAGTTGAAGTAGAAGCCGACGAGGAATGCCATGCGAAGAGCCGGTGGTAAAGTTGTCTGTCATAGAGGTAGTCATCGCAGGAGGATTGCAAAGGAGGTTGTGGCCGAGGTTCATACAACCATCGACCACTGTAGGTATACAGTAAACCGGTCGTAACAGCAGGGAATCGGTCATAGCTACATGGATTCGGTCATTGGTCGACCTGCCGTGGTCAACATCGAAGATGAGAGAAAAGAGCAAAGAGGCGGCGGTAGCTACAGGGAACCGGTCGTAGCCACCGTGGTCGACCTGCTGTGGTCGATGTCGAAGATGAGAGAAAGGAGCAGAGAGGTGGCGGTAGCTACAGGGAACCGGTCGTAGCCACTGTGATCGGCCTGCCATGGTCGGCATCGAAGATGAGAGAAAGGAGCAGAGAGGCAGCAACAGCTACAGGGAACTAGTCGTAGTCACCGTAGTCGACCTATCATGGTCCGGATTCGGCGGCAGAGGACATCAAAGGAGAAGATGCTGACGGAACAGCTGACATGGTGGCAAAGGAGAAGATGCCAGCAGAACAGCTGGCGTCACTGGTGGCAGAGGAGAAGATGCTGACGAAACAGCTGGTGTCACCGACGGTAGAGGAGAAGATGCCGGCGGAACAACTGGTTTCACTAGCGACAGAGGAGGAGAAGATGCCAGTGGAGCAAGCTGGAGGCAGCAGCGCCGTCGGCCAAGAGGAAGAGGCAGGAGGAGGTCGGGAGAAGGCTGGCCAGGGCGACGTTGGGACGGATCTGAAACGGCGACGACCGCAGGCGTGGCGTAGCGGGAGTCAGCAGCCGGGAGTCGACGGTGTCAGCTAGGAAGCAGGGGAGGACGAAGCAGGCGAGGAGGTAGAAGGAGCCCGTGCAGACGTCCTGGAAGTCGTGCTAGTGGCGGTCCAGGTAGAGGATCCACCATAGGCCGTGGCGGCGTCCTATTGGTAGCACGGCTCGAAGTGGCGTTGGGCTCGGATCCGACGGTAGGGGGGTGGCATCATCCGATCTACTGATCGAAGGAAAGAAAGGAGGTCATCTATCTATAATGTTTTGCACGGCCCCAGGAGATTAGATCATGGAGATTGAATCGTCTCTCTTAGGGGTGGTGCGCTATGGAATTTGGTGGTGGCTAGGAACATACCTAAATGCGAACCCGCTCTGATACCATGTAGAAAAATAGAATGGCCAGCATAATTGTCGGGGTGTATTGTTTGAGCCTCGGAGGGCATATATATATAGTACAATATAACTTGGAAATCAAGTTAATCTAATATAGATATATATGGAAGTTTACTAGAGATATGAAAGAAACCATATCGGATACATATCATCCTAATTGATTCTATTCTATCTCTTATAATCTTGTTAAACATGCACTCTAACAGTTTTAAGCCCAGAAGTCAAACTATCTATGGAAATATGGCTTTTCGTGACACGTCAATTGAGATCTTACCGTCTAAAGTTACGTAGTGTTTGCTTGGCCTCTAAGACCTGGAGTCGCTAGTTAACGGCTAAGGTCTTATTTGGAACGCAGTAATTCGATAGTGATCATTTGGCAATTATAAAATTTCTGCGAACCAAAACATGCCCTAACTAAAAAAAAAAGGCTTAGGTTGTGTACTTGAATTCTCTATTGAGTTGGATTTAGGGGTTTTATAGTCCAAATTCTAAAAGGGGATTTGAGGATTTACCACTACAAAAGAAGTGCATTTGAGAATGTATCATCTGATGTCTTACTAACATATAATAAATTCTTAATTATTCCGTCCGATGTCTGACTGACATGGCAAATCCTCAATTATTCCGTTCTAAAATATGCGTGTGTCCTGCGTGAATAGTTGGAAACATGAGAAAAATACAGGCGCAGATTCCCACTGCCCATGCGTTTGGTGGTACTTGAATTTCGACCGATGAAAATTAATTCATTGTACGTACTAGAATCTGTACTTAACCATGAAAGATTATGGCGAGGTATTGAAGTTTCCCTAATTTTCAATTCTTCTAGTTATAGATAGCAACCATACGTGACAAGCCTGCCCCCACCACAGTCTGTCCATTTGCCTCATACGACGGCAGCATCATGTGGTCCTTGAGACATCTGAATCCCCATGAAGCCATAACAATAGAGGTTGCAACAAGCAGAGAGAGATAACCGCATGCATTCTTGCATGCTTGTGAGTGGATGTTTACCTGTAAGAGTGCAAGTGAAGCAAATAATTTTCGTCCGTCCGGCCTACCGAAGGCTTGCGGAATGAATACGAAAGGGGTAGATGGGTATCCGGCACTATCCGTGTTCGACTCTGACTCCGAGGAAAAAATATAGAATAGGATACGGGATAAGTGATATCAGTCCGTATATATCCGTATGTCAAATGATATAAGGAAATCTGTTGTGACTTTACCTAGAAACAAGATAACATGTAAGTAAATTATCACATCTAAACAGACGAGAGTACCGAGCGTTCTTCCTTCAACATCTTAGTAATTAGTCTTTCCATGTTCGCTCTGATTGTACCATACTGTCCAATGCCCTGTGCAAAAAAACGGATAATTTCCGTCCGACCGACCGTCCGAAAGATTATGGAACGGATGCGGAATGGAGAAATGGATATCCGGCATTATCCGTGTCCGACTCCGACTTCGAGAAAAAAATATGGAATAGGATACATGATAAACGATATTTATCCGCATCTGCTCCGATTACACCCCTATTTACCTGTGTTTGTGTCACCTACAAGAAGAGAGAGAGGCTCTCAAGTGAACTCCACTTACAAAAAAAACTTTTGCTTCCGATTTTAGTGTTAGTGCTTGCACGTCAAGATGTGAACATGAAGCTACATGTGGAGCTCTGAGCATTGATGAAGCTATGCTAATTGTCAGCAAAGAATCAATTGGACTTTTGTCCAAAGTGGTTGCTTTAGTTAGTAGAGCATGCGTGCATTTGCTTTAGTGTTTTGTTAGCCACATGCTAGGATTATTCAACAAGAAGAGGGAGAAAGAGAGGGATCAGTGAGATGATTAGCTAGCTTTGAAATGAGGACTAGAGAAATAGGCTCTCAAATCAGGTCTTCTCTGCAATGTACTTGGCATTGTCCAGATGCTTTGACATGAAACTCTTGAATTATGTATTGATCATTGGATTCATTGCATGCATGTAAAATTAAAATATCTGACAAACAAAAGGAATCCACGAAGTAAAAATCACGCATAGCTAACTCCATCTAAGCATCTAGCTGCTGCATGCTCTGACGCATGGACGGATGGACCCGTTGATCTGCAACTGAAAGCTACAAAGGTATGTCGTCATGGTTATTAAATCTAAGTTTATGTTGCTTATAAAATACAAATTAATAAGTATAGCCACTAGTGAAACACTTACCCATGGTTGTAGAGCATAAGTATGAATTCCTTGTTGTGGTAAGCCACCAATGCCGTCATCATGTAACACTCAACGAATGATGCATCCTCCTTAATGATATGCACGGAGACCAAGTGTGGGTCGAGAAAACCTACCGATGATTTCGTTAATCTGGCTTCAGTCACCATGTGTATATATATACAAAAGCAATAAGTTATATATGACATTTTGATATTACATGAATATAGACCGTGATTGTACACAGTTACAGTGTCCAACATCAAATGAGTAAGGCGTCGAGGGCGTCAAGGTTAAAGAGAAAGAATAAGTCCTCGAAAGTCACCGTGAAGACACAGTTATGAATATCGTGCTGAAGATGATGCGGCCTGAACTTGACGGTGACACCCGAGCGCCATTGTTCCTTTGGCTTGTTGGCCTGTTCCATGTACCATGCATGCAATTTCTAGCAAGCCGATCCTAGGGTTGGAGGCGCTCTATCGGGACGACCAATCGCTCGCCTAGCTTGAATTTTCAGGCCAACGGCAAGTAAACGATATCATCATCGATCTTATTCGGTTAGCCCTTGCCGCCTCGTTTGTTAGAGGCCGACTTCATGGTAGTCGACCGGGCACGAGATATAGATGCATGTGATCTACCGCGCCCTTATCGTGTGGATGCAGGTCATCAGGGATCCCGACGGCAACGAGGCCTCCCACAGGATTGCCTGCTCATCCTCATTCCTCCATTGCAGGATTTTACCCTTATACCCAGCGGAGCCGAGTGTGTGGGGTGCGTGTTTTTTGCTTGGAGGGCTCTATGCGCCGCACTTTAACTCCTAAAATTATCTGTCGTCTTCATCTCCATAAACTCTTGCCATTGCGGTTCCAGGAATGGATACCTTCTCCACGTATTGCTTGATAAGCATGCCCTTAAATTTCTTTCATGTTTTGCACGCCGTTAGCAACATATGTCATCGCACGGAGGCCTTGTGTAGCCATTATATGATCGAGCTTCAAGATGCGTGTACGTGCTTCTGCTGATGTATGTTGATATGATGGACAAATGCTCAAACTTACACTAAAAAGTCAGATGGCTGATTCATGTTCCTATATGATCATCAAAAGCTCCAAACGAAAACAAAAAAAAACTAAGGACATTGATCAAGTACCGAGCAAAAAACCAGCTTGTGCAGAGGGAAATCCTGCATCAACATGTACAGCAAGGAATCAATTAAGCAACACACAGAACCTGACGATCGAAACCAATCATGCATGCTAGCTTGCCTCTCTTGCATGTGCTAGCTTATAATCAACACACACGTACAGTACTACTTGGAGAGAATTCTCACTGATGTCTGACGATGTAGATTCACGTACGCACATTAATCGTACGTATACGTACTGCCTGATGGGAATTAAACCTATATACACGTACCAGTACTAAGTAATTAATCAAACATACATACTGGAGGGCTAGCATTTCACGACATTAACGTACGTAGTACCATGGTCCATGCATTGCACAGCAATACATGGACGTACGGACGACACATGAATGCACCTTACAGCTTCAAAGACAGGTCGATGTCGCCGGCCGCCCCTTGATCCCCGCCCCGCGGCTGGCACCAGCTGAAGTCGGACGGCGGCGCGGGCGGGGGCGCGGTGGAAAAGATGGGCGCGCCGACGGCGGAGAGCTCGCGACTGCGTTTGGCGAGGCTGCGCTCGAGCTTGTGCGCGTTCTGGTGGCCGCCCAGCGCCTGCGAGCTGTGGAACTTGCGGCGGCAGTACGTGCATGAGAAGGTCCGGTCGGGGTCGGCGGCGAGCGGCGGATGTCTGGCCGCCGTCGAGCGAATGAGCCGCAGGTCGAGGTTGAATGTCCTCGCACTTATCTCCTCCTCCATTTCTCGGTGGCGAGCGAGATGAGTATGTCCAAGTGCGGCCAGCAGTGTGTAGTGGAACGTGGCGAAATGCCTTAGGACTTAGGAGGCGGCCAGTGGTGCGCCATGTATAGAGTGGGATCGATTGCACTCCATCTGAAGGCGACGACAAATTAAATAGGGCTAGCTAGACGGGATATAATTTTGTGAAACTTACTGCCATAAGACCTGGATTAATAAGTGCCATTAACCACAGATTTTGTGAAACTTACATGTGCTATGTAGTTTACTCTTGCATTGCAAATAGGTATTCGCGTATATATACACGTACGTATACGTACGTCCCTAGGTTAGGCCATCTTTTATCTTGTACCAGAACGGACGGATATGCATATATGATGGTGATATAATCCGAGTGGTTAGCCAGTAATGGATGGGATGCACTGTCCCCCTCAATATAGCCAACCTAGCTAGCTAGCTATAACCAGCGGTTTGGTGGTAAGTCACCGGCTGGTTTGCAAAAAAGAAGAGAGTTCAGTTCAGCCATCTAACCCTAGCAAACCATGCTCCACGCATACATACATGGCTACTTAATTAAGCTAGCAAATTAGCTATTTCATGATCATAGCATGCTAAAGATTAAAGAGACCAGAGACGTGCGTGATGGAAGCTTTACCAGACTGGGAAATTGAAGATCTGTGTGCTCACCAATTTATTTTGGGGGAAATAGCTTGATGTATAGTATACAGAACCAATCAACATGTATGTGAGTACCTGACCATGCACTGCGTATCTGTATGTTGATGGCACGCAATCCAGTGATAGAGTCGAACAGCAGAGTAAGCTGGCTAGCTGTACGCATCATGCAGGGGTGGAACTGGGCCTCGATGCCCAGCAATTTTACTAGTATTACCTCTATTTAGTACTACCTTTATAACATATATACTATACCGGCCCAATCCGAGGCTTGAAATCTGTCCGCCCGGCAGCCCAAAGCGCGCGCGCGGCCACGCTCCCTCGGCCCACCAAACCAGCGAGATATGCCTCAGCGGCAGCCCGCCCCAAACCGTGCGCACCCTCAGGCCTCAGCCACCGAACCCTAACCCTAAATAAAATCCCCCGTCCGTTGGCCTCGATTGCACGACGCCGTTGCGGCACCGCCCTCGCCTGTAGTCCTTCACGACGCCACTGGCCTCGCCTGTGCGCGCCGCGCGTTCACCGGCCGCCATCCTCGCCCCTCGCTCCCGATGCAACGACACCGCGGTCCGCCGGCCGCACCTGCACGACGCCACTACGACGTCGCCCTTGCCTGCACGATGCCGTCAGCCGCCATCCTCACCTGCACTACCCCGGCGCCTCCCTCTCAGCCTGCGTCGCCCGTCTCCCACCCAGCGCCGCTCCGACGACGGCATGGATGGACAGGGTGCTGCTGGATGTCATCATAGAACAGCGTTCGTATGATATATGGACGTATGATGAGTATCTGCAGTGGTATGTACTCCGCCGCGTGGCAGACTCACTGTTCCTCCAACAGATCGCCTCGAGTAGGTCACACACGACGACAGTCTACAATGCTCAATCGATCGTCACTGCGCTTCACGGCGCCATGATAGCGTAAGACATGTTGAAATTTCTTATCGTTTCATTTACGAAATTCATACTTGTTGTTACCAAATCTGTTTCTTATATCACTTTAGATGGAGTGGGCATAATTTTCCCCATCTCTCTTCTCTCCCTTCTCCCACCTCTCCAATTGCCATCGCATCTTCGCTGCTCCTCTCCTCCACCCATTTCACTGCCTCCCATCTCCCACCACGGCCATCACACCATCACCGCCCTAGCTTGTCAGCACGCCACCATCTTCGCTGCCCATCAACACCACTTCCTCTCTATTCTTTGTGCCGCCAGATCATCTCCTTCTCTACTCCAAATCCTGTGTCACCTTAGATCCACGGTCGGATGTGGGCCTCGTCCATGCCACTGGTCCGATTTGGGCATCTTGCTTGCCGCCGACGTCATCATCGCCACCGCTAGCTTGCACCTCGGCCTGCATCGTCTTTACCGGCAGTGACAAGATCCAGGCCTCCTCTCATCTACTACTGAATGGATGCAAGCCGAAGAGGAGGAAGGGGAGGCGGCAGTGAGAACCTAGTGATGCTGACGACGACGTTAGGATGGGGACGTGTGAGTCGAGGAGAGGAGAGGATAGTAGTGCTGAGCGGAGGGGGCCAAAGACTCACGGGGTGTTGGGCGCATGATGCTTATAGCCAGGGCCCACCTATCGGCGCGTGTGAAATGCGGAAGGACGAACACCACCACCAACTCGAATATTTAAGATAGTAAAGATATATGGAGCTAAAAAGTGAGAAGTTACTCTTAATTATCGATTACTTGAGTGTCGACTTCTAATCCAAAGGTTCCATTGTGAACTGTAGACTGTAGTCAAAACTCGTAAGCTCAGACACAATTATATATATGGGTCAGTCCGTCTAAAATCTTTAGAACATCATGTTGCGAGTCTGATAGAAACATCAATCCACGTAGGGGCGTTTTTTTAAAAGAAAAAACATCAATGCCAGGAGTGTACGGGCATGAGGGTGTGGGGGGTTCAGACAGAGTGCAATGTAAGGAATCCAAGACAAAGCAGGCAGCACGTACTGCACGATGAGATGAGATGAGATGCTCACATGCATGCATGGTAGATGCGGGTACTATGTACTAGTAGCTAGCTAGCTCTACACTGCTAGTAGTAGCGCCTAGTCTTCAGTTCTCTCCGATCGCCCTCTGATCAGCTGGGCTAGCTCCTCCGGCAGCCTGGCCTCAACGGCGGCTCCGGCCAAATTCTCAGACTAGTTCTTCGACACCGACGTCAGCGCGGCGAGCTCAAAGCCCCACGCCGCCCCGTCATACTCCTTCATCTCCGCGCAGCCCGCTCTCGGCCTGCCCCTGCAGGTGCTCCTCCGACACCTCCCACCACAGCCGCGCGCTGCCCGTACGCGCACAGGTTGCCCAGTACGCGTCGGCACTCCGCCACCCGCGCCCACGCGTCGGCCGCGAACTCCAGCTCCGTCCCCGGCACGCGCCACTCGTACGTAGCTCAACTTCGCGAGACCGCCGCCGTCCCGTAGCTGACGCAGCTCGCCCTCGGCCTTCCGCCGCAGATGCAGGTTGGCCAACCACCCAGGGGCAGATGCACGGTCACAAATGTGGGGGCACAGGCTCGCACGATTTTAGTTTTTATTGTTTATAATCCAAATTTATATAGTGTGTTTTCACATATTAAGAACTATATCCATCTTAAAAAAAACTTAAACACGTTGACAAATAGAGAGAGAAAATAAAAGAAAAACACGCACGATCCGTTGACAAAACAAGACACTCCAAAAAAATACATGTAATAGTAGGTTTTTAGATTCATCCTACATCATTCACTAATAGTAGATTTCATGATCTTGGTATATTATAGTTATTTATTGAGCTTTGTTGTGATGTTAGTTGGTGTTATAAAATTTAGAATGTATTACTATCTGTTACATTATTGATGGATATAGAGGTACAAATAGAGTGGATAATTTTCGTCCGATATCCAACCAAAGGCTCACGGAACTAATACAGAAAGGATAAATGGGTATTCGGCACCATCCATATTTGACTGTATAAAAAAATATAAAATTAATAGGTATTTGATACTATTCGTATTTAACTCTATAAAAATATATGGAATAGGACATCCGGCGCTGACCCCGCGGAGCTCATCTCCGTCATCGGGCGTGCCTCTAGGTACACGTCGCAACAGGGAAAATAATCTCGACGTGGCTGGTGCCTTCGTCGTCCCCTGGTCCATCGCTCTAGGTGTTGTCGACCATGGCTTCAAGACGTCGAGACTTCACTGATGTGTTGTCATGCTTACCTGGATTGGTGAGATTATGCATGGAATAACCTCAATAGTTTGGATTTCAATTTTTGGCTTTTGGTTTCTAACTTCTAGTTTCTTATTTTTATCTTTTTTTTTATTTTTGGTTTTTTTTTATCTTTTTTGTTTTGTTTTGGTTTTTTTCTATATTCTTTTGTATTATCCGTGTTGAGCTAACCTATTTTTTTAAAAATAATTACGTCAAAAAATCCATCAGCAGCTACAGTATAAAATAAGTCAGATATAATATCAAACAGTAAAAAGCAAGCCACAAACCACCAAAAAATATTCAAATGAGTAAAAATCAAAGAACAAACTAGGCCATCAGGGAACAAGCTTGGCCCCTATTTTTTTGCTTTTCCATGGTTTTTAGTTTCAGTTTCTTCATAAACTAAAATAAATGTTTCTCCAAACAGTTTTTTAAAGCCACTTCTCTCCAAGTGGTTTCTTGGAGCCACTTCTTCATATGGTTTCTCGAATTCAAAATTGTGTATGTCGTCTGTGTCAGTAGACTCAAAAAATACAGTTAAAAACTATTAGCCGTTGATAGAGAACCATTAGCCACTGCCATCAACGCAGTTATACGATTGGATCACTAGAGGAAAGCTCGGATTCGGCGATGGACACGATTTCAAGACGAGAACCGTGAGGACTTCGGTTTCGAAGTTGCGATTTCCTTAGGGATTTCGGTCAGTTCTACATGATTCCAAGCTCACGTCTTCGCAGGATGGTTGTGAATCCGAAATACGCTTCTTCAGCCAGATAGCACTAGCTCACTGTCTGGGGTGAGCCAGAAAGCACTAGCTCAAGATTTCATTGTACCAACTGACAATCAGGAGTAGCAACTGTACAAATGTAGTTACAACTCAACAATTGCCAAAAAAAAACTACTCTTTTCAAATACTAGCCGAATTTGGTAAGCGCCAAAAGCAAATTCTCACGATATGGCTGCTCACACACATCAGTAAACCTCACAAGGTCACAGGAGTACAGGACAGACATAACATATCTTGCCGTAGGCGTAGACGATTATTCGGTTATTATTATTATTCACTTATTATCATCAGCAGGTCACACATTTTGTTCAGACATTACCCAATCAATAAGAAAGTACCAAGACAAAGGGAATAAAAGAGGATTTTACTAACCAAAGCAGAATGGCCTTATTCATCTGCGATTGAACAGGGAAATTTACAGAGGCTTGCACAAAAACTGCAGCTCTCCTTTAAGGCTAGCCACTAAGGAATCATCACATAACGCAAAGAAAAGGTGGGCAATAGAAAGAGACGAGGACAAGAAACAAAAACAAAAAAAAAATAAAGAGAAAACTATTGAAGGAACTATGCTTCCATACATGCTTGGCAAAGACCTATCCTAGTGTACAGGCTTGACCAGAAGCGCAAGAAGTCGTCTTCACCCATGTCTTAGTATTCAGCAGCAGCAGCAACCATCTTTATGCTAGTATTCAGCAGCAGCAGCAACCATCTTTATGCGCCCCCAACATTTTGATGAGGAAGCACACGGGTTCTATTTTGACTAAAGCCAAATCACATTGCCACCAAGTTGTTCTACGCTAAACCGCTCTCTTTGACCTCAACAGGCTTCACAGCAACAGATGAATCCCCACCAGCACCTTTCTCGGCCGAAGGGCTCATGTTCTTGGCCTCACCAAGCCGCACAGCCTGTGCAAAACTCTTGCTGATATGGCCCACCAGGTCAGTGGGCACAGTCAAGGCCTTTTTGGGCTCAACAACGGTAGAGCCGGATAGCTGCTGTTGCTGATGCAGGCGTGTCTTATTCTCCTGCTGCGCTTTCTCACGCTCCTCATAAAAGTCAAAGTCATCAAGGATTGAGGCATCCTCCTCATGGTCCTTGAAGATTTTCAGCATCTCCAGTCCTTGCTCCAGTTTCACCTACATTATGCTCAAACATGCATCAGTGTCACATTAAATAGTTGAAGCCAACGCATTCCTAATATTAGTACTGATATCAATATTAGTAGCTGCAATGAGCCATGTATGCTATACCCTAACCACTTGATGAGCGATATCCTTATGAATCAAAGAGAATCAAAGAGTCCTACTCGGAAGAAATTAAATGTGCAAATTGAGCAAAGGAAGACAAGAATATTTAAAAACTATGTACCTCTTGTGTGTCCCGGCTGTTGGTTACAGGTTTGTTGTCATTGTTTTCAAGAATTATATGGCGGAACAGGTTATTTGGAACATCCTTCACTATGTGCCACTTGACAGGGAACTGACCAGTCCACTTATCTTGCTGCCAGTAATCTACACTCTTCTCAAAATCCACTGGTCCAATCATCTCTGCAACACCACAGAACTGTGCACTAGCATTCACCTATATATATTGTTCCAATTTTCAATTCTTAGCCAGGAATAACAAAACACAAAGTAAAACATGACAAAAATCTGAGAACCTAAGAAAGAACAATAAGAAAGCAGGATAAGGATTTAATTACCGAAAACAACAGAAAAATGGGACAATGTTCTTCCTTCTCTTTGGCTTCACGATAGGCTGAGTCTAGTTTCTTGTTTCCATTTGTGGTGCTAGCCCAAACACCATATTTGATGCTCTTGTGCACATTATCTTCGCTGTATGATTTTATGACAAAAAATCTGGCATTCCTGTACTCTCTAACAAAGTCAGACCTGTTGTATGACTCACGATCAACTCCTGTAGAAGGCTTTTCATCCTTGCTGTCATCCTCTGGTTGTTTCTTAGGCCTAGTGGCACGTGGGCCCCGGCTTTGCTCATTGAGGAAGTCAAGTGAACCATTAGAGCTGCACAGCAGAGCATTACCCCTTCCTCTCCTGCGCCCTTTTTCAATAGGAATAGAACTTCTACCATTCAGGCCAAAGCTAGGGAAAGGACCCCCGTAATTACTGGCCTGTGGGAAAATCCCACCATGAGAGAACCCTCTTCCATAAGAGTCACTGGGGGCTCCCAAACCATAGTAGGATTTCTGGTGAGTCGATGTCTGAAATTAAGAAAAAAAAATGTCAAAGGGAAGATCCTACTAGTAAACATGCTCATGTGGTTGTATAATGATATTCCTGTCCTTTCATAATCGATAGAGGTCTTTTTGTGATATATCATATGCATCAGCATAAAAATAGCAACTTGGAATTCTAATGAAATCGTGTGTAAGCCACCAAGCAATGACAGCCCAATACAGGCACAAGCTTGCAGAGAAGAGTTTGAATTGCAGCTGGAGGCAGAGCAACCAAAGCTTGAGTTTGAATTGCAACTAGAGACATCTTTGGCAATGTCAGGATCAATTATTAATTATTACAGGCTCTGGCCAGTCTTTCCTCATCATGATATGTCAGGTCTCAAGTGATTACGTCCAAACTTGGGAATGAAAATATTTAGAGTACAGAACATTAATCATGGAGTTTCATGTAATTGTGGGAAACATGAGTGAATTAGGGCTTAAAAGTTTACGTTATAACAGAGTAAGAGCACATCAGAGAATTCTTGGACAGCTAACCATTCAACAATCAACATGATAATGGCAGAATGTGCTGTCCTTGCTAAAAGCTTTTTTTTTCATGTGTGCACATGTGTGTCTATTTCTTAGAAATAAATGCAGAGCAACTTTCATTGCTCCAGGGACTAAAATATTCTTCTATGAATTAAACTTAAGTAAGATTTGCTTTGAAACTGAATGGATTAACCCCCAGATTCCTAGGACATATAGTACCTTATGCAACAGAGCAGAATCTGTAAAATGCCTGAACCAATGAACTTATATTTGAGGAAAGAAATAGACAAGAGATAGCAAGTGAAAGGAATACCATTCCAGAAGCCATAGGAAAGTTGCTTTGTCCAAAGGCCCCTGAAACACCACCAACAGGTTGAGGTGAAGCTGCAGGTGATGGAAATGACCCAGTTCCTTCTGACGATCTGAACCATTCTGAAAAATATCATCGCAAGACACAGAGTTAAAATCTCACCTAAAACATGGGACCTAAATCATCAGCTAAACAAAGCACAAGATAGAAAATAACCGGGTCTTGGCCCAAAAAGGAAGCTGTTTGGACTCAGAGTGTCAGCGATAAGAGCTCCTTGTGTTGGGTCAATCGGCATCATTGTCTCACCCTGTGATATTGGAGTAGGAGAGCTTAAATATGGCATGCCAGGTGGTACTGATTGCTGGTAGTAAGGAGCCGAGAAGGAGAACTGCTGAGGGGAGTAGAGCTGACCATCTCCACTAACAGCAGCCGGTACAGGCGTTGTAATAGGAGAATAATGGGCATAAGGGTCATAGCCATAGCCACCATGGAACATAAATGAAGGGTCCTCATTGTATACAACCTTCAATGAAAGTCAAATTTAGAAAGGTGCTTCATTGAAAATTTCTGATGGCAAAAAGAAGAAAAAATACTTACCGCTGGACCCACTTCCAATCCTTCAACACTCACATAAGGAGGATATGCATCCCATTCATTTGAAGGGTTCTCATACCCTGCACCTGCTCATAGAAGGCAAATTATGTTAAGGACCCAGCAATATCATTCATCAACTCAAGAGAAAAGCTTCAAAATCTACAATTCACTAAAATTCTGATGGCATGAAATATGCCCTCTCCAAAAGGAAATTATTCTGAAGAAAAAGAAAATAAGTGAATTTAGTCTACTACTCTACTAGCATACGCTATATATAACAGAAACACCGAACAGAGTCTTTGTTCTTATTATTTGGTCATTGAAGAGCACAGAGGATTCCTAGTAAGTCATAGGTAATTTCATAAGAAATGCCAACTCAAAAAGAACCTCCTGATACATATATGCCCTGATAATATCAAATGGTGCCTCTTCAATTATTTTTGTTTTCCTAGTTTAGCCCTTCATGAGAGGAACTATAGATGTCAGTGTAAAATCTATTTTCCTTCGCATATAATGAGATGAAAATGTACAAAATTACAAATGAACATTATGAGATGTGAAGAGGCGTTTGGGTATATGCAAGAAAAAAGAGACCTGACCTTGGTAATAGAACGGTTGTGCCTGAGAAGCATACAAGTTTTGTGGATATGCAGCATTATGTTCCCCACCTATGTTGGATGTGCCAGCTTGGAAATGTCCTTCACTTGGTAGATTGATAGTGGGTGTAATGGTGGGTGTAACTGCTTTCTCATCCTTACTGGGAACAGGCTGAGGTCATAACAAATTAATTGTGACAATCAGCAAAAAAAAAGGCAAAAGGTGAATAAACAGTCAAAAGGTTGTATAAAATCCAGAAAACATTATCAAGTACTGACCTGCTCTTTAGGGTTATCAGCGAGAACAGGTTTTTGTTCAACCTCAACTTTTGGCTCCTGAGAATCCATAGAGCCTGAAGCAGCAAAATTCAACAAAATCAGCTCAAGTTTTAAGGATAGTAAATCAGTAAGCCTATTCAATCTAAAGTAGAAAAAATGACATTGCATAGTAATTTTGCGCTTTGCAGAGTGCCCTCTAGCCCAAAACAGTTCCAAAACCCATTTTGGAGCTCAAGCTTTGTTAGGTACATTCTTTTGACCTGCTATTTTCAAAACAAAAGGCTCAAGCACAACAGACCTATGATGAAATAGAGCTAAGCTGGCATAAATAGAGTCAATAGCAAATAAAGACAGCTGCTTTCCCAGCATATTTACATATAGGTACCATAGAATCGTATCATACCCCCCCACACACACACACACACTGTTTTAAACAATCACATTCATCGCAGATGACTGAATAATATAAGCACAAGGCGTTATGGACACTAGCACTCGAAATTTTTGTACTTAGTAGCTAGTACTTGGCCATTTATTCTAGCCTGCATGGTTATGAGGCTAATAGCACACAGTCGTGCATAATAAAGATGCGCCATTTCCATCATTCAACGCCGTCCTATTATTTGGTCAAACAACACCAAGTCGCAACTGTGCCCTCGCGAGGCAATCGGACATCACACATGGATCGCGGAGTTTCTGCTATGATACTGACAGACATCCTACCACTTCCCTCTGCCTTAGTACTGCCCTGCACCAACTGTTCACAAGAAGCAGGCTTGAGGCACAATTATGTAGCTCTTCCAGGCATACGAAACCATGCCCGAGCCACCCGAACCGAGTGAACGTTGCTGCACAAACCATAAACATGTGGACACAATTTCTATCTGACAGCAGCATCGTACCCAACCAATGAAGTGCCTATTGCTACGCATACACGCGAGCCACAATAGTCTACAACACCTGCCATTATTCCTACATAGTAAAAACAAAATCCGGCGAATGCGCAAGGCTGAAGCTTGAACAATTCCAGCAGACCATGGCTGCTCGAATCGGCACTTCACACCAGGTGAAGCGAGCGACGCCACTCATGGATTCAGTTGCCGACTCATCATCCTAAACCGCTGCCCATTACATATCCTCGACATCTCAAATACTGGCATAAGCTATGGCATCATATGGTATTCAGACATTAATAAAGTAAGGATTCACCGGTAATAAGGCGACAACTCGCGCGAAGATCTTACGCATCAACTCACTTGCGCCAGGATCTAGCGCAGGGAAACACCGTAACATCGTAAACCAACCAGAAACAATTGCATCAGTATCACATCCTCCCAGATCAGCAAACCCAACCCCGACCACTCCGGATCCAAATCTCCCCGGCCATCCAAAGAAACGGCCACCGAAGCACATAAAGATCAAAATTTCCCGCGGGACACGCACTCACCGGGCCGATCCGTTCCGCCGTGCGCCGATTCCATCAAGGATCCGTACGCTCGGGAAGCCGTCGCGGGAAGAAACGGGGGGGCAACAGCGATCGATAGGGCGCCAAATCCCGCGCTTCTTGGGTTGAATTGCTCAGCTCGGATCCCTCCTCCCGATCTGGCGGGGCTCTAGCGATCGGATCGGGCTGGTGCTCCTCGGTTGGATTCGATCGGGCTCTCTGTCGCCGAGTCTGTGCGGCTCGTGATCTGA
Source organism: Bonia amplexicaulis (assembly GCA_036346245.1). Classification (NCBI taxonomy): domain Eukaryota; kingdom Viridiplantae; phylum Streptophyta; class Magnoliopsida; order Poales; family Poaceae; genus Bonia; species Bonia amplexicaulis. Next base: position 334,544 of record CM070756.1, on the reverse strand, counting down.
TGAGAGCAGGACGACCTTGACGCTGCTACCCTGTAGAGGGAGCGAAACAGATGCGATGCTTTGTTAATCGCTATTTATTTATTATTCATAGGGTAGGGTTGGATCTGGAAACCGCGAAAGGTGGGAGGGTGTATTTGTAAATCTGGACTACTTCCTCGGTTGGAGTAGGATCTCGAGCACGTACACCCGCTCATTTCACGTTCGGCTTCTAATTTCGTATTTTCTAGTTTTTAGCTTTTTAATTTTTTTAAATTTGCTTGTATTGTCTATAACGGACTAATTTGTATTTTTTTATTTTAAAATTTTAATTATGCCAAAACATCATCAGTAACTATAATAGTAAATAAATCAACTATAATAAAAAAGTTATAAACTAATTTATTTCAGTTGAACCGAGGCGTGCCCTAAATATTTATATCCAACGTGGTGCTGACCTCGCACGGCAGGTGCAAGTCAAGCCTTATCTTTTCGTCACTTAATCTAGGACTCGTACAAGTGGCCAGTGATTTGATTAATTAAGTTCCGTGGATCATTGGATTTGGAACGTACAAAACTCTTGTAAATTATTTGCTTTGGTGTGTTTCGACCGCAGCATGTGTACCTAAAACATGTATACTTGTATGGTAATTCTGTCACCAAACGCACAAGAAGAAATCAGAATCGAAGCGACCAGATCTTCCCTCAGAAGGAAAAAAAGAGGAAAGGACCAGATCATGATTGTGTAGCGTGTGCTATTGCTATCTGCAATGGCAATTTTGGGTCAAGACTCACCTGCATGTGTTTGGCTTGATGCGACGTGTGAGGGTCTGTTCTTTTTTGCTACGGCTTATGGTTTTTGGTTGAAATTTTTGAATTTTGGCTGTTTACGGTACAGATTACGGAGAGATCGATATTCATTTGCGATTTTAGCTGGTACAGATGTTAAGCTTTTAACGTGTACTACATTTAACTTGTAGGCCCCATCTTGAGAAAATACTCTGTTTAAAAATTAGGTATTGTAGCGGCTGCCAAAAGCCGGCCGGCTTGTGGCCTGAAGAAAAGGTCCTGAGTCTGTGGGGATCCATTCATTTCCGACAAGGGAGGGTCAGACACCTCCTGGATTTCTTAGTGGAACAAAGTGGCGGTATAGGGTCTGTTTTTTTAGCTTTTAAAATCTGTTTTTCGGTTTCTCTACAGTAACTAACTTTTAAACGGAGTATATTTTTAAGATAAGATATACTAGTTAATTATAGTACATACTGTACCGACTTCATTTATATCAGCAAAAACCGCACGTGGGTTTCTGTTACTATGTAAACTCTCACATGAATAACCCAAAAACCACAAGCCGAAACAAAAGCCCATAAGCTTCAGCTAAAAAGAACAGGCCCATAATAGTTCCCTAATAAAAATGAGGGCGTGTTAGGTTAAGGGCTTATTCAAAAGTGCTTTGATTTTTGATTGATTGTGAAAAATATTGAAAGAGTAAGGAATACTTGTGTTGAGAAGTTACTCTATTTAAATCGGCTTCTACAGTAATTTTTATAAATGATTTATAGAAACTAACTTGAGAGGCCATTTCATTCAAAATTTGATTTCTAAAAGTTAAAAATCAAAAACTATTTAAAACAAGGCCTAAGAAAACCATTGACTATATCGTGATAGCTTGTTTTATGGTGGCATGTAACCATAAACTTGTATTAATTGAAGAGGATCATTATAGTAAATATCTTGTTACTTATCCGTTGTAGTCTAGCTGGTTAGGATACTCGGCTCTCACCCGAGAGACCCGGGTTCGAGTCCCGGCAACGGAATTTTTTATCGTTCTTTTTTTTTGTTAATCCTGTTCTGCATTTTTTTTTTGTTCACTTTCTTCTAGCTTGACTACACAGGTGAAAATGTAATCAGTTATTCAGCAGTTCACCACCAAATAGGCAAGGAACTAGGAAAACCTTTCATCCACGACCAAATACTAACCTTCTTATACCCGGGAAAGCGTGCGCGCGCTCCTCATACGTCACCATGACAACAACTGCACACCACACACAAGGCGTCCCCGCCATGGGTGAATTCACAGACGGTCGCGTGTGGCGTTTTCTGTGGTTTTCGATATTACGACAGGTCCTTATTTCGCGAACGGGTCCCCGATAGTTTTTAGCTCGCACTTTATGGATGACCCGCGGTTTCTGAAATTGCGCACAGGTCCTCGTTTATTTACGTACAAGTCCTTATTTATTTACGTACAGGTCCTTTCAGGTCCCTGTTTTTTGCGGAAAAACCCTTTTGTTCCTCATAAATTACACATCCGTCCTCAGGTTTTTTTAAACGTCCCATCTCGCGAATTTTCGGCTCTTTTATTTCGGTCTACACGGTAGCTAGCGCGGCGTGACGCCGCGCTTTTTCTTCTAGTCCTTATTTAAGTTCATTCAGAGGTGTGCAAACTGGTGCATTTCTTTCTGGTTTAAGTACATAAATTATATTATAAAAAATAGACTTTGGTAAAATTGTTCATAAAACTCACTGTAAAAATATAATAAGTATTATTAAAGTATGTTTAAAAGAATAAAGAGATATAACAGGATTATTAAAACTACAGACCGACTCTCTGGTCGATAATCCAGTGCGTAGTTGCCCCAAATTTTATTTCCCCCCTTATCTTAATTAAATCACTTATTTAGCAGATAGGCCAATGGATCCCCTCGCACCCACAAACCCGATCGGTGGGCCTCTATCTCATGGCCCACTGTCAGTGTAGCCCAGCCCAACATGGCCCATTAATTGCTACCTTCCTGTACGCTGTACGCTACAATTAACGCGATACTAGCATATCAGCATCTGCATCCATTGAACCAGTACTACGAACTACGAGCTCATAAGAACATTGAAGAAGATGACGAAGAAAAATACACACACGAGGATCCCAGTTGTTGGATCTGGAAAGCATCGAGGAGAAGAAGGGACTGTTTGGCAAGTCACAAGCCGGTCGATTTTTAATTTTTGCTACAGTACCTAACTTTTAAACGGAGTATTTTCTCAAGATAGAGTCTACAAGTTAAACGTATTACACGTTAAAAGACTAATATCTGTACCAGCCAAAATCGTAAGTGAGAATCGGTCTCTCCATAATATGTACCGCAAACAGCTAAAATTCAAAAATTTTAACCAAAAGTTATAAGCCGCAGCCGAAAAGAACAGACCCGAAATCATGCGTACAAGTGGTTGGGCCCTGTGATGCATTATTGATTGCCCTCCTCTCCGATCCTTCCCATTGGCATTCGTCGCCTAAGTAAAGGAGATGATCATTTCTTAATACTCCTACTGTACACCTCACCTATCTCCATCTTTCATAAATGGATCGTATTGCTTGTGTTACAAGTACAACGCTGGAGTTGGAGCATGATTCCATGCGTGCTTTCTGGTCAAGCAACATTAGTATACTCCGTCTAGTATTCTAGTGGAGTATTAATTCGTTGATTAGTTCAGTTCACCCGTTTCTTTATACCGAAATCTATACGAGTACTCCATTGCCAGCACTCACGTTTGATGATTTGAAGCCGGCCGGCACAAAAAAATCTCGCAAGTAGGAGCGGTAGGTAGGCAACTGTTTGTTTATGAAAATATAAACCAGACGAGAAGATTTACGTGTCCTGAACTGTACCGCGGAGTATGCGATACGATAGGACTCTTTTTATACGGCTGTACACGGCGGAGAATTCAACAGGCATTTAGTGACTCTGGAAATTGATCTGCATGCTCTGTGCTGCACAGCTTCAAGTCTGAATCTGACACTCCCCCTTCCTTCTTCTCTGCACCCAAAAAATTCCAGAGACCATAAGGTTCAGAAATCCTCCGTGCTCATACTTAATTGATCCCCAACTAACCAACACCAAAAAAGCAACGGTGAAATCAACCCAGTAAAAAAAATCACCAGGAAATAAGGAGAAAAAGAAGGAGAGATCTCCAGCCTTGTTCTGTTCCTCAGGTCTTGAACTACCCTCAAGAAACAGGGGAAAGGCCTTCCCTTTCGGTGCTACTGCTACTGCTACTGCTGTGAGGGGAGAGAGAGAGAGGGAGGGAGAGGAGGAAGAGGGGAGAAGGAAGAGGGGAGAGAAAGAGGACATGGTGAGGAAGCATGGATGGCAACTCCCAGCACACACCTTCCAGGTGCAATTTCGATGGCTTCTTCCTCTTGTTCTTTCCTTTTGTTATCTTCCTTAGGGGTTATGGGATGCAATGTCTACAAGAAAATTTACTGGGAGAATTCCTTGCGGATTCTCTTCTTACAAGGGCTGTAAGAAAGTTGCAACCTTTGTTTCTCTTCTGTAGATCAGTTGGGAGAATTGAGTTACTAATGGTTTTTGTTTGTCTTCTTTTATTTTGAACTTCCGTTCTGTATGCGCTTGGAGGAGATAAATGCCTAATGTAGTGTTACAAAGTTTAATCTCTAGGATGCAATGCTCGCAAGAATCAGATGCTGGTAATTCATGTTCCTACTATTTAGGAAAGCGCCGTTCTGTGACCTGTTTAAGATTGGGGTGAATTCTTTGTTCTCGAAAAAAAAAAGATTTGGTTGAATTCTCTTAGGTAGTGGGCTGCCTATCGAGGTTAACAAGATATTATCCAGATTCTTTTAAAATTGACATAGTTCGACGTTTAAACAGGTTATTTTAAATTTGAGCTAATGAGCCACTTTCAGCCGAGCCTCGTTAACCTTTTTTCACTTAAATTAGACTCATTTTGATTTTGACTGCATCAACCAGGCATTGGCTGGAGTGTCTTTTCTAATCATGAAGTGGAAATCCCCTTTGGCTAGAGAGATTCCTCCTTTGGCACGATCCTAGTTTTCTGAATGGTGGAAAGGATGGAGTGATGGACTACCTAGTTCCTATTTTACCCTTGTTTTTTTTTCTTTTTTTTCTTGAATACGCAGGAGAACTGCGTATCATTGCATTAAAGAGAGAAAAAGGATCGGCCCCTTACAAACGCCACCACCTCACTCCGGGCCGGGCTGTGAGGGGTTGAACTCTAAACCTCGCACCAAACTAACTAAGCTAAGGAAGGCTAGCCTAGTCCACCACCATGACCCAGACCCAGCGTGCGCAGACCACGCGCACCCGCCATGCACCAAAGAAGATGCTCATTTTTGAATTCAATGAGCAGCCTGGTGACGCAGGGGCGAGTCCATTCAAAAACGCAGGCGTTCCGATGCTTCCGAAGAATCCAAGAGCCAAGAATGATAATTGTGTTCATCCCCTTCTTCTTCTCTTTCGGAATTCTCTTGGTTGCTTTTCGCCACCAATCTGCCAAAGATTTCTCTCGTCTTGTGGGAGTCCGGTCTTGCAGCCCCAAAGGAGTGAGGATCCGGGACCAGAAATCTCGAGCGAGGACACCCTTGTGACTGGAATCTTTCATACATCCCATGATTATGAAATCATGGATAGCCAAAAATATCTAGTTAGCAACGTTTCCCAATCTTGCAGTCATCCTTATAGCGCTGATAGCCTGACAAATTATGGACCTTTGATTTTTCAATATGACATTCCTATAAAGTTAAATTTAAAATGTGACTGCAAGTGTGCTAAAAGAGGAGTTGTCGCGTTATACTGTGCCTGTAATACACTCCAAAGACGTTTCAGTCATGTCAGAAAGTAATTTGTTTATGTCAATTTTTTTGGTACAGTTTTCAAAGTTCTGCTGTCAATCAGTAGTCATATGCAGTTATCTTCACCTCTACACAAGTTTTGATTTTTTACCCGCCACTTTTCTTTTAGTTCATCCTTACACTGATAGAAATTCCAAATTTGTCTCAAAGTTGCCAGCTTTTGTGTACTTTTGAACATTTGCATGACAAAGTCCGTAATCTCTTTTTAAACAGATCGTTGCAATTTCGGTTTTCTTCCTTCTGGTGGTTGCATTTTATGCCTTGTTTGCACCATTTCTGGGAACTGAAGTCCTTGAGTATGCTGCAGTTGGTATCTATACTCCTGTGGTAAGCCTGCCAAACGGCACCTATATTGTATTTATTTTTCATCATTTAAGGACGTTTATTTGTGCTGTGCATTTACCGTTTCTCTCCTTGTGGCAACTCTTTCAGGCATTTGCTGTTTTCATCCTTTACATCCGGTGCACTAGTATAAATCCTGCAGATCCTGGGATCATGTCAAAGTTTGAGGATGGCTTCATCAATGCACCAGAAAGTAATGTTGGCTTGCAGGGCTCAAATCTGCCAGCAAAAGCTGATATTGCTACCGGAACAAACTCCCCAACATCTACTTGTAGGAGCTCTCTAGATGGGCGTTCTAACCATGGAGGTTTAGCTGCTGGAGATACACATATAAATTTAAGGTCGCAACCGCCAAGAAGAAGCTCAAGGTGCTGCTTACTTGGAGAGCTTATTTGTGCTTCGTTTGTTAAGGAGGATTGCAGGAAGTTTGATGATTCAGAGCATCAAGTTGATGGAGAAGATGCGTTGTTTTGCACATTATGTAATGCTGAGGTACGCTCTATATGTCGCCGGTCAATGTTTTAACTTTTAACTACATAACGACTCTTGTCTTGATTTTAGTCAATAGGTCCTATCAGTTTTAGCTGCTGCACCTACTTTGGAAAAAATGGAGAAACAGATCTTGCTAATTTACAAAGATAATCTTTCAGGTTTGCAAATTCAGTAAACATTGCAAAAGTTGTGACAAGTGTGTGGATGGATTTGATCATCACTGTCGGGTATTTCTTACACAAAAAACTGTATTTGCCTTCAATTTAATTTGCGTATCTGATTATTGTATCTACCGCAGTGGCTGAATAACTGTGTTGGGCGCAAGAACTATTTCACATTTATTGCTCTGATGACTACCAGCCTTCTCTGGGTCTGTGAAGTGACCTTACTTAGTCTCCATCGTATAACAGATTCATTTACACCTTGTATTAATTAATTCAACTGCTTGCTAAACTAAATCTATTTATGATCTCCTGTATGGCAGCTTGCTATTGAATTTGGAGTTGGCATTGCTGTTCTTGTTGTATGCTTTGTCAACAAGAATGCAGAAAGAATTATCCAAGACAAGCTTGGGAATGGTTTAACTCGTCCTCCCTTTGCAACTATTGTAGTAAGTTGTTGCAGAAAACGTATATACTTTATCAGCGTAACTACTAAATATCACAGGTCATGGTTAGACGCCTATAGCTCTGTAAATATGTGACATTAGTTATTTAGTCATTGGTCTTTTTTCTTTTTTTTTTCATGAGTAAGACCTTACTGTTAGCTGACCGAATGTAAATTTCTTATGTGCAGGCCATATTTACTCTTCTTTCTCTAGTTGCTTGCATACCTTTAGGAGAACTTTTCTTCTTCCACATGATATTGATCAGAAAGGTTTGTATCACAATTCTGTACTAATATGTTTGCAGAGGTCATGTTGTTTGGCTGTCTTACTATATTGCTTTTATTTCTTCTGCATCAGGGGATCACTACTTATGAATATGTTGTTGCAATGAGAGCTATGAGTGAAGCACCTCAAGAGGAAGAAGAAGAGGAAGGAGTAAACATTATTTATTCCCCGACGAATTCAGCAACTACTGGATTCAGCGATGCAAGTTCACTTGGTCTTCACTACAAGGGTGCATGGTGCACGCCTCCAAGGATTTTCATTGATCAGGTAGTTTTGAATGGCCAGCAGACCACTCTGAGAATTTAGAGCCTGCTAAACGATCACATATTATATCTTCGAAAGTTCAGTAAGAAACTGCAAGTTGCAAACAATATGTAATATATTTTTTGGAGGCATTCTTGCTAATGTTTGTTGTACTGCCAACTCTGAACCAGGATGAAGTGATCCCACATTTGGAGCCTGGCATGGCACCATCTACCGTCGACCCTGATGCTGTCGGACATGCTGAAAGAGTAAACAAAGCCAAGAAGCAAGTCAAAATCAGTGCCTGGAAGCTTGCAAAGCTGGACAGCAACGAGGCAATGAAAGCTGCAGCGAAAGCTCGGGCATCATCATCCGTCCTCCGACCGATAGATGCCCGCCGAGGTCATGATTCTGAGCTTAGCTCTAGTGGCAATGCCAGTGCCAGGAGCAGCATGAGTGCCGATTACAGCGCGACAAAGGAACAAAAGGGTGATACGAAACTGTCTTCTCTTCCTCAGAACTCATATGCTCAGAGTCTTGCGAGCCAGGATGGCTATGAGACAGGCACGCAGAGTGCTAGCAGCATAAGCAGCCCTGTCCACATCCACAAGCTCGCACCTCACACTCCGAGTACTGTGCCGCCTCGTCCGTCTCCACCTCCTGAGAGGCCTGCAGCAGTGATACCGAGGCCGCCTGTTCCAACTACGCAGATGTTCCAGTCGGCCACATCTTACGTTCGGGAGAACCGAAGGGCCTCGATTGTTTGGGATCAAGAAGCTGGGCGGTATGTGTCCGTGGCACCCGCAAGAGCAGGAGCTGGCGGTGCTGATCGACCAGCGAGAGCACCGCGTTTCTTGGCGAACCCAGGTGGTGAGCCAGGTAACTGCGGCAGAAATCTCGCGCCCATGCACGCCCCTTCATCAACATTGCCGTCTGGACAGCCGTCTCAGAGATTGGCGTATTCTGGGCAGTCAATATTCTTCGGCGGACCCCTTCTGGCTGCTGCTGCTGCTGCTGCTGAATCTCCAAGTAATGAAGCGAACACAAGGGAGCTCAGTGCACACCAGCATGACGCAAGGGGAGAGAGGGGGCGGACTGCGGGGTCCTTCTCGGTGTTTGCTCCTGGTGCCTTTCAGAAGAACCCGCCGTTCAACAGGTGAAGTCCCGCCACACACATCTGCTGACAACCGCCGCCGCACCGCTGGAATGTCGCCGCAGCATGACACGCCAAGAGCTCTGAACAAGCACAGGGGCACTTGTCTGTTGGTTTTGCAGAGACTCGGCAAGCAGAGAAGAGCACCGGCAAGAACATGTTGCAGAACCAGAGCCTGTAAAGGAGGGATCTTTCCTGTGAAGTTTGCATCTGAACAATACCATTTTTCTCGGAGGGCTGAGTGACAGATGAACAGATGTCTGTGTGTGCATGTCTCAGGGGCACGGAAATCGGAAGCACAAGTAGAAGAAGAGCCAATTGATTTTGATGTAAATTTTTTGCTCCTTCATTGTTAGAAACATTTTATTCCTCTTTGTGGTCTCGAAAGTAGCCTTGTTTAGTATCTAGGAAATGCTTTGAGATAAGATTGAAGTGAGTGTGTTGTTCCTTCGGAAAAAGTACCGACTGTTGAGCTTTGTTTAAGAAACTGGAGGAAAGAGTAGGCAGAATAGTTTATGGATCTATTGCTTGAATCTTGGAGAGCATATATATAGAATACAATGTGGCTTAAAGATTAATCCAATATAATATAGATATAGAAAGTTATTAGAAATATGAAAGAAACCATATCGGATACAAATCATCCTAATTGATTCTATTCTATCTCTTATAATATTGTCAAATATGTATTTTAACATCTCCGCAGTCGGTGCTAAGGCTGAAGAAGAGATCGACGAGAATGCTCAAGCTGACGTACAAGTTGACGAGGAGGGTCATGAGAGAAACCAGTGGTAAAGTTGTCTGTTGTAGAGGTAATCATAGGTGTGGTAATAGAGCAAGGGGTTCGGGGAAGCCCCACGGCCCCACCCCGCCCCCACTAGTAAGCCCTACCCGCCCGCTAAGGCTCAGGGAAGATGCCCTTGCATATAGATTCAAGTTTTAGGGTCATAATTTTTTAAATACAACTTAACAATATATATTCTAACATATAGATTCAAGTTTTAGTCAAATATACAAGAAAATATTATAATTTCTCATATTAAAAAAACTATAACATATTATTTAAAAATATTTTTATATTTATCTGGTCCCATGGGGACAACGGCCCCCATCCCCGCCCCATTACCCCATGGGAAGAGATCACCCCCGCCCCACCGCCCATGGGGATATTCCCTACGGGGGGAATTGCCACCCTTAGGTAATCGTCCAAGGAGGATTGTCGAAGATGAAAAATACATCAATATAGCGAGAAGTCGATGTCGAGGTTGTCGCAGTCGAGGAAGATCACCACATTTTTCGAGATAGCACGGGTCGGGCATTAGCATCGAGGGAGATGCAAGAACAACAGTAGTAGGACTCGACGGCGGTGTTGGTGCGCAAATCAATGTAAGAGAGAGGGTCATGTAGCACGATGGTTGCCGAATTAGACAGGTGTTAGTAGGTGAGAAGACACAGTGGGAACGACACGACAAGATCAGGGGAGACCACGACAAAAGGGATTAGTAGGTGAGAAGAGGCTACAAAATGACTCGATCTACCGATCGGAAGAAATAACCAATCTTTTGATCGGCGAGGAAGAAAAAAACTCATCTATCTACAATATTTTGTATAGCCCTAGAAGATTAGATCGTGGAGATTAAATCATCCCTTCTAGGGATGGTACGCTGCGAAATTTGATGGTAGCTAGGAAAAGACCCAGATATAAACTCACTCTGATATTATGTTGAAGGATAGAATAGCCCAAATAGTTGATAGATCTATTGCTTGAGTCTTCAAGGGCATATATAGAGTATAATGTAACTTATATTAAATCAATCTAATACAAATATAGAATGTTACTAGAGATATAGAAAAAACTATATCGGATATAAATCATCCTAATTGATTCTATTCTATCTATTATAATCTAGCTAAACATGAACTCTAACAGAAACATCTGTCATTGTTACCTTGTCCTAGCTATCGAGTTGCTGCTCTGTGATCTTGATTTCCTCTGATGATGCGCTCATATGTTTACGAATTTGCCACTGTATGCATGCTGTTAAGTCTCCAATCCTCATCTCTTATTTCTCGAATCCTGTCTCAAGCACGATCAATGAGAAGCTGAATGGAGGCGTCGCGCCCGCCGACGCAGCAGAGCAGAGCGCTTCCTTCCACCCGACCCGAACACTGCTAGTACTCTCCCATCTATAAAAGGCAGCTCCTCGGTAGAAGAAGAGTACATGAAAGGAGTGGGTGAGCTTAAGGCCTAAGAAGGAAGGGAGGCCGGAAGCCATGAGTGGTGGTGGTGAGGGGTGGAGGTGGAGGTGCGCGTGGTGGGCGGCGCCCGGAGCTGCTTCGTCACGCTCCCGCTCCACCTCATCCAGGCCCTGTCCCACACCTCCGCCTCCGGGGACCTCCCGCCCGTCCTCGCGCTCGACCTCCGCGGCGCCGGCCCCGGCCGTTGGTCCCTTGCCTTTGCTGCCATAAAACACAAAAGATAAGATCAGTAGGCCACAATTCACAGAACACTGTACAAAATTAAGAATAGTGTTATTAAAGACCCAGGGGCAATATATACTACAACAGTACAGCCTAAAAGTCCATATTTTTCACAGATCACATTTTATTTCAACTAAGCTGGATGTACAGCATTTCTTATTCCCAAGCTAACCAGATGAATTTGAATGAAACAAAAAGGAAAAAAATAGCTATTCTTCGACTCCTTTTCATATCACATTATTTTGCTGCTTATTTGAATTGATCTCCAAACTATATAGAACACAAAGGACTGATTTCGGTCGAGTGACTCCTAACCAGTCGCTAACTCCTAATGTAGAACCCTAAATGCCCGGCAGAGACAATTAGAACGTCATCGAAGGAATTTGTGAACCTGATGTACTTCACGTCAAAATAGTCAAATATGTATCATTGATTTGCTTTCCGCGCATATCTTTTGCTGTTAACGCAGACTTGAGGCACCAATCACTGAAAAAATATATTAGTGGCTGCAAGTGCATCTGGAACTGACATGAAGAGTTCATGATCTCCCCTATTCTGGACCAAAATAGCAGTCTTGTATTGAAAGGCGGTCAAAAGCATCAAAATTTGCCTTTAAACCAACAAATTGGCTTCCTAGCTGTGCACAAGCAGCATGTGGCCATCTGCACCCTTCACTGGTGCGGAAGGGGCAGAGCGACTCGCAAAATTGGTTGCTTGGTGTTTCTGATACTAAACTGTCCTCAATTGAAGAGATGGATACAGAAAAGTCAGCATTCTCATCATGCTGGGCTCCAGCATCTGTCTCTCTTCGAAATGAGTACGACAGCCCCTCAGTTTTGTCCACTTGGTTTCCGTTCATCGAGAAATTAACCTTGCATCCCAGAGTTTGTATTGCCCTTTTAATAAGAACATTCTCCCTGTGAGCACTTTGAGCCATGGCTAAGGCTGAACTACTTGCACGCCTCTCCTTCTTTAAGTCTGCTAGCATAGATTCCATCTTCATTTTAGTATCTCTTGTTCTTGATTCAGCTATATCCTTTGCCTGTCCATTACATGAGGAAAAAACACAATTAGGAAACATTACAAGGGATATCTGACACACGAAGCCATGTTCAAAGAGAACATCCTAAACTTCCTCTCCAGTTAACCTATCTTCAGCAATGAATTTATTGGTCATTGGTCTTGCTCCATAAAAATTTCCAAGAACTCCATAATCAAATTAAACACTTACTGATGACCCTGCATACCTCAACAAAATGGTCAAAGGATAAAATAAAAAGCTATACATAAGTACCTTCATTGCTTCCGCATATTTTTTATTCATGGCATGCCATTGGGATTCAAGATCGCCACCTTGTGATTCCGGGGGACATGTCCATCTCAAATAAAACTGGGGCCAAAGTGTTGGAGCAAGTGCTGCAGCAGGGGGCACTAGGGGACCATTATGCTTTGCAGGGTCATAGAACGGATTATAGTGCTCATGGAAGCTGCCACCAGAAACTCGGAGATCAGCCAAGTACGTCCACATGCAATGACAAGAGTTCGTAACACCAGATTGCTCCCTTTCCCGCTCACTTGCATTTTAAATCAGAAATCAGCTATGCAGAATATTTTACAATCAAAATAAATCAAGCAATACAGGTGATGAAAGGAATCAAAGTTATCAAACAATATTTTTTTACCAAGAGATATGCACATATGGGAACAAAAGAATATCATGGTCTGAACAAGCCCATTTTGGGGACACACAATGAATAGAATTTCAATCCGCTTATTGTGGATTACACAGTTTAAGAATAAGTGAATGACGGGTTCTAAAACAGGATGTAACATGATTGCCGGGCAAACTAATAACTAGATTGTCCACATGTATCCTGCTGATGCTTCAAAAAAATTTGAGCACCAAACATCCATTAGTAGATAATCAAACTTCAGAGGGCCAACTGTAGCATAGTTTAGCAATGTGATACCTTATCTCTCTAGCTGATGATCATAGTTTAATTCCCACCAACTATGGGTTGAGTGGGTTATTTGTGTGGATTTCCACTTTGATTGTTCGGGATTTAAACCCGTTACCTATGGGTTGTTAGCCTTAAGATGATTACACTAGCCAATTGTCTCCATCCCAAAAAAAAACTTCAGAGGAATAGCACAATTCCTCAGTTAGCATGACTTTTGTATATTCAACCATACTCCATGAATCATGATGGATGCTGAACAAATACAGCATTACATGACATCATGGAAAACCCTAGAAGCATAACACAGTAATCTAAAATGTGAAATCGTGTTTCCTTACAGAGGTTTAGTTTGATTAATGTATGCCCACTTTAATTCTGAAAATCAATCTGAACATAAAAGAAATTCAATCCTTGGAGATTTTCCTACTTATAACCCACTCAAACACACGCTGCTGCATTCCATATTTCCATTTACCTACATGTGTTACTTATGTCCAAAAGGAACTTTCATTCACATTCTGGACAAATCAAAATGCGAAAGGCATGTCAGGAACAAAGACATGCCTTTGTTTCCTCCACTCATTCACTAAATCACAAAATGCACATATGAAAAAAAAAATAGCCTAGATGGCGGCTCTATATTAAATTACCTATTGCATAAGAAGTTCCCAAAGCGGCATGATAACACACAATCCATAAAGTCAACTAGGAATTTCTGCAATAAAATAGTTCAGAATCTGAACATTCACAAAGAGGCTTAGTTTCAGCGAACCCATACAGTTGCAGAAGAAAAGAAGACTTACAGATGAGAACTCAAATGCGGATGGGTAAAGACGCAACAACTGAGAAATACAATCTAGCCACTGAAAAATAAGACACCATATTACAAGGCAGTTTAATACAAATTCAAGTAATTTAAGGACACAATGGATATCTCCAAAACAAACAAAAATATATGAAAACATAACAGTTCAAATAAACTATAAAGTATAAAAATGGGTAAAGACGGAGTTTATTCAAAAGGAAGAATAACCCTTATTCCATTGAAAGGCCAGCATGCAGTGTTGTTCTCAAACTCTCAAATCCAATTGGTAACTGATGTAATTTCATTAAAAAAATTACAAATACCTTCTGACATGTATGATTTGTGGGGTGTCTGTTGCACAACCTAATCCTAAATGCTGATAAACACTCAGCCATGCCCAATATGTATAGCCCATACTCCAAAAGAATATAGGTTATAGGCAATAAGGCAACACTAATAGAAATTGCAGAATCAGGACAAGTAATTCAGTATGAACATATAAAAGAAACATATTATTATTTATATTCATTGAACCCACCAGTTGGTAGTTGCCGAGAAGGAGTATTTTACAGAGCAGAGGTGCAAGGGCAACTCTAGTTATTTTTTTAATACAACGTGCACAAGACAAAAAAGAAAAGAAAAAAATAGCACTTGTAGGGTACCTGTAACAGTATAGGTGAACAGTTGTTTGATATCTGCGATTGAACTGGAGTATTAGAGGACGATCCTGATGGTCCTATAGAGCTTCTGCTTGGTGAACTGCCTAAATTCCCAAGAGAAGGTTGCCTTAGTAGCTCAAACTGTGAT